>JALPQD010000411.1:977028-1577028 GCA_023101885.1 Typhlomys cinereus | reverse complement strand
TGAAATAGGATCTATTTGAATTTAGTGAACATGAATACAAGGAGCAAAAACAAAATGGAGAAATATCAGCTGTGTATTTGTACAGAACTCCTCATTTGGTTCCTACAGTAATGCAGCCTTCTTCCAGGCTCCCCAGAGCACCAGGCAGAGTCTTCAGGATGAGTGCTTGCCATCTCCTGCCCTCCCAACAGTTGCCACTTGTGACCCAGGAGCCTGAGTGCCCGACTCTGGGCACACTCCCTACATGACAACATGCACGGTCTCCGCACCACTGCTGCACAGCGCTATAAATACGAGTTTGCCAGTGCAATGACATTGAGCTCTGTGTAGCTGCTAATGTCATCAGAGCCTTGAGTCCCTGTAGGGGTTGAGACTGGAAAGTCACACGTAAGACGCGTTGTGTCAGTTTTCATCCTCTGTGGGGTATCTTGCTCTGTGTCCTTGTGTAATTCACTATTATGTTCACATGTACACATGTATGTATGATTTAGGGTCTCTTACTGACGATCTGCACCTCACCAAAACTTACTATTGTCTTCAGAATTCTTCTCAGCAGTGAGCTTCTTTCTAAACGAGGGGAGCTGGCGCTGTAGCTCAGTGACAGAGCGCATGCCTGGCACAGCGAGAAATGAAGGGAGGAGCACATGATCATTATTCTTTTCAATCAGAAGGTTCCAGATGGAAGTATTTCTGAAGTCAGTTTCTATTAAATTCTGGTTCAATACTTGGTTTTTGTACCTGTGAGTGATCATTAGCAGTTCTTCATGGATGTTTTCCCATATCTGTCTTGCAGTGGCCATAAAATGCAGTGAAAGCAAACCCAGTCCCCAAGAAGCTGTCCAAGTGCTTTCTTCAGTCCGGCTCAACTTACGGGGCTTGTTGTCTAAAGCCAAGGTGAGAGTGACGTGTGCGTTAATCAGAGCTGCCGCATGAAAGGCCATTAGCCTGGTTGACTGCTTAGGATGCTTTAGCTGCTGGGTGGTTCAGATAACAGCTCCCAGGTGGCTGGTTGTGTTGATGAGGGTATCATTGGTGCCCTGGCTAGACCACCCTAAAATTGAGTAACTTAGGAATCTTTGAAGTTAACATTTAAAATATACTCTTTAATTCTTTCTTTAAATTAAATGATAATTTTGTAATTATTGTCACTTATAGTATATATAGCATCAATGGCACTTGGGTATGCCTCTGATTATAGCATGTATTTTAGTGTATACTAAAAAAGACATAATCAACACATTAAACTTATTTCAGTATTATTTGTTTTTCCTTTATAGTAGTAATATAGTGAGTGTTTCCTTTAAGAAAGACTTTGAGGGGCTGGAGAGATGGCTCAGGGTTTAAGACTCTGTCTCGCAAGCAGAAGGTCCTGAGGTCAGATCGAGGTCCCGCGTAAAAACGCTGGGTGGAAACAGTGGTGCCTGCACTTCTGGCCCTAGTGAGCGGAGTCTGGGAAACCTCAGAATGAAGCAAGGAGGTAGAAGCAATCCAGGATGATTTCTGAAGTCTTCCTTCTCTCTCTCTCTCTCATATACACATACAAACATGGATGCAGACACACACACACACACACACACACACACACACACACACACACACACACATTTAATACATAGAGGAAGGAAAGAAAGAAAAAGAAAAGGAAGGAAGGAAGGAGGGAAGGAAGGAAGGAAAGAAGGAAGGGACAAAGGAATAAAAAGAGAGAGAGAAAGAAAAGAAAGGAACGAAGGGAAGAAAGAAAGAAAAAAAGGAAGGAAAGAAAGCGAAAGAAAGAAAAAGAAAAAGAAGGAAGGAAGGAAAGGAAGAAAAAGAAAGAAGGAAGGAAGGAAAGAAGGAAAGGAAGGAAGAAAAGAAAGAAAGAAAGAAAGAAAGAAAAAGAGAAGAAAAGAGAACGACTTTGGGGCTAGGCAAATGGTTCGGTCAGTGTCATCTGACACTTGGTCTCCAAGGGCCCATGTGAAAAAGCCAGGCACACTGTGATCTCAGCGCCATGGAGGCAGAGACAGGCAGATCTGGGGCACTTGCCGACCCGTAAACTTGGTGTTTTTGGTGAAGTTCAGGCGAGTGAGAGTCTCTCTCAAAAAACAAGATAGATGACATCTAAGAACAGCTCCTGATGTTGACTTCAGCACATACATGTTCACATGTGTACACATGTGATATTTGATTATAAATAAAAATAATTTATATAAAATATTAAGAGTAGTTATGGGAATAAGAATTTGACAGGAATCTAAGACCGATGGCTGACTGACTGCCCTTACTAATAGCGCTGTGGGCCAGGGGTGGGATGGGGGTGCACAGGAGCTTTCTGAACACTGGCTTCTTGGGCTTTGCTTGAGACAGGTACAGATTCCAGTCTGGGATGGAACCCAGGAAATCTTTTGAATTCCCTAGATGATCCTAATAGGTAACAGGATTACATTATACTTCAGGAAGCAAAATTACGAGGAATGTAACTTCTTTCACATCTTCCCTTACTTTTCCCATTCATTCTAATCTCGACTCACTTCAGAGAGCACGTCTGAAGCACAGGAAAACCACTTCGTGAACACCTTTTAGCTCTCTAAAAAATTCTTATTTTTAAAAAATTAATTGCTTGATCTTTTTAGCTTAAGGCATCATTTTGCCTCTGTAGATAATGAATTTAGTGTTTCCTCCCAGTCTGACTACTTCTCTTAAGAAGTCAGAGCAGTGAACTTATTTAACCTTCACTTTCCTCCCCAAATCAGGAGTTGAATTCTTTTGATTCACTCACTGACCATGTAATAGTGATTTGCCTGTGCTGAATATTCTCCTCAATCTCCCTTATTTCTCTTTAGAGTTTTTCCTTGTAAGTCAATGCATACACTTTGCATTCATTCATACGTGCTTGACTTGAACATTGTGGTTGGTGCAGGTGCTGGACTTTCTGCCATACTTGGTAGATTCCGAAATACTACATTTAGAATTCATTCTCTTTAGATCTCAACGGAATCATTCAAAAATAGAGAAAATTGTCTCTGAGACACCCTTTTGTATGTAATCTTTGAGGGGGGAGGTCTCTGATTTTGTAGCAAATAATGTGCCTTTTCTCTGTTTTGAATCAGGTTTGCTAAATTGGATTGCATTTAAAAAGTGAGATAGTCATATTAAATAATTTGTAGAATGCTTAGTTTGCATAGATCTCTGGTCTTTTCTTGTGTGGCCAGAGACTTCATGAGAATAAACTACTAGAGCTTTGTTTCTTTTTCCAATGAAACAAGGAGATGGTTTATTAATAGAGACATGCACACACACTGTAATGCTCTAGGAGATGTAGAGATTCATCTGACAGGTCATTCAGTCAGCTCCCTTCCAGGACACAGCAACTCCTCTGCCTTGGCACACTGTGATTGCTTCGTGTTGCTGCCAAGAGTGGCGTGAGGACTGCGAGTTGAATGCCAGGGAACTAGCAGCCAGAAACCCTGGGGCGAGAGCAGATTTAATCTTTGACCTGGCTAGATTATTCATTTGTTCTAAGCCTCAGTTTCTCTCTACTTCCTCCTTACCTCACACACAAGGAATGCAGTTTGCTGTGATTCGTAAGTTCTGTGATTCTTAGTTTAACATAGTCTGAGTAAGTCCAGTTTATTTTCCTGAAAGGTGTTTTCTCTCCTGCCCACATTGCAGAGGCTCGTAGGTCATTCCTCTAGGAAATGCCCTACAAACCTTCTAGGTGAATCTGATGAAAAGAATACATAGCAAGCCACTCGCATTCTAGTTCTTGTTAAAATGCACATAGTGAAGCACATGCCTGTTCATGCACACATGTTTGCAAACCTACCTTCTCCCCGAGTGTGGTCACCAAATCCTGAAGCCACTTTTCTTAGGTACAGTCATTGGCTTGCCATACAATTCCTAGGCAGGTTTTCCAAAGTGTTCCAGCCATGGTAGCAGTATTGAAACATATATTAATAAAGGTCCCAAAGTAATTCCTTTTCCAGAGGAGCACACAGTCCTTCATACTTTGTTTCGTTGAACTCTTTTCCATATATCAATTTTTGATTTTCTTTGTGGTCTCTGAGGGCTGCATGAAAATTTGATTTTTTTTTTAGTTTATATTAATTTGTGTGTGTGTGTAATATGTGAGCACAGATGCACAGATACACGTGGTGGTCAGTGGAGCAGATTCTCTCCATCTACTACATTATATGAGTTCTGGGGATTGAACTCAGGTCATCAGGCATGCACGGCAAGCATTTTCATCTGCTGAGCCATCTCACTGACCTCAAAAATCAATTTTTAAATAAGTGGATTAAGGATATTTATTAGTGAAATTGACTAGGAAGCATGTCTAATGTATAGCTTTGCTTCAATGAGTGACTTATGCAAAAAGCATTGTGTAACCTAGAGGAGAATAGGCAACATTGAAGGCAGCTTCTGCGAAGAGCCGAGCTTTGATTTTCTTCCTGTTTTTGTCAGTTTGTTTGAACTGGAGATTGTCTAGCCTTGCGCATGCTGGACAGGTGCCCTGACGCTGACCAACCGCCCAAAGCTCTTGAATTTACAAGTTCATACTTAATATTGTAGCTTGTTCATTTCTAGGGTGAGAAACCAACAAGGACTGCCATCGCTACTCTCCTGTGGTAGTATTATCAGGCAAAGAGCATTTTCATTGTATATGCATCTGTTTTGCTTGGAAATTTTTTTTTCATTGCTTTAATGGTTACACTTTGTTTTGTATGTTGCAGCAAAATTTTACAGATGTGGCAAGCGGAGAATTCTCTGGAGAATTAGCAGATGAAATCTCAGCTCTGGATGCTTTGGTAGTAGAGCTGCAAGACATAAGCAACCAGTTTCAAAACCAGTATTGACCATGCTGGACACAGTTACTGGAAGAGGTGTTTTCACCTCCTGTGATACCTACATATCTGAAACACAAGACAGTGATTTTTAAAATAAATTTCTTTTGTGGCTAACATTCTTACTTTTGTGATATTCTCAAATGTTTGCACTTCTGAAGTACATTAAATATAAAGGTTCTTTTTTTTTTTGGCCTTGGGTATGGTTAAATTCAGCACTGATATTCTTGAGCTATTTCAACACAAGGAGCAAATAAGCTACTTTTCTTTTCAGCATTTGGTTTATTCTCTCTTAGTCCAGCAAGAATTGCATCATTCTTTGGAAAAACTTAGTTTAAACAGAGAAAAAAAAAAATGCCACATACTACAAGTTTGTAGAATCATTAGCTGGCTACATTATTGTCCAAGAGTGCTAAAAGAGAAGACTTGGCACTGGAAACATTTAAACGTCTTGAGAGTTTGTGTTTGTGTCAGAAAGATACAGTCTTGGCTAAGCTGGAAGCCTGAGTGTGGTTTCAGTTCTAAATCAAGAAAATGTGAGACAAGAAGTGTATAACCCAAATTAGGACTCAGCCGTTAGCCACGAGTAACCGGGCTGTTAACCTCTTCTTGGAGCACCCTGCCAGCCCCGAAGATGTTGTTTAATAAGGTTATTATGGGCGAAGACAGCTATAAATGGTGCCATATTACAAAACGCCACAGTGACTTGCTTTCTTAGTCATGTCAGTGGAAACAAATATTGAAGGCAGCAGCTGAGCTTAATAATCTCAGCACAAAAGTCATAGAAAGGAATTTCTAGGCTCCTGGCCTGGGTCCCACAAATAAATCATTTGCCTCTTGTATTTTTCCACGTTCTTATTTATAAGATAAGAATAATTTCTACTTCTAGCTTCTTTGTGAGTTTCAACTGCTTTTGAAAATGTAACATTTTACAATCCATAAATATAAAATATTTTGAGCATATAAAAAAATCTTTTAGAATTTTTTGCTTCCTTTACACACACACACACACACACACTCTGAGTGAGGGAGTGTGGGCCTGCTGCGTGGTGCACATGTAGAGGTCAGAAGACAACTTTATGGAGTCAGTCCTTTCAATCCACCTTCATGTAGGCTTCAAGGATCAAACTCCGGTTGTCAGGTGTGCGTGACAAGTGTTTTTATCTGTTGCGCCATCTTGCCAGCCTTAGAAGTCCCTTTATTTGTTTATGAATGCTTAGCAGTGCTGAGTGTCCTGTTTCCTTAGTCACCTGCTTCTCTTTTCTAGTATCACACTAGCCTGAAGGTATTTTTTTAAACGACATGCATCTCAGAGAAGTTTCTCTTACCAAAGGGATGATACTGTCCAAGGTCTGATAAAATAAGCTTGTAGCAGGAGATAACATTCTACTTAAAATCTTTTTCGAGAAGCTCTTCAGGAGTAGGTGAGTAGATGGTGGTCTGGTTGTTGATGGATCGATGGCAGTGGATGGATGAAACAGGTTTGAGTACCAGAAGGTGAGAGAGATGGATTGAGGAGGGATACTGGAAAAGAACAAGAAGTTTAGAAATGAAAAGAAAAGCTGAAATGCTCCATTTGTCCTCTGGGCTCAAGGTAGAGTGGCGCAGTGTTGGAGCAAACAGAGGTCATCACTGTTGCGCCCTCTCCATTCTTGCTGTGCTGCACTAAAGCCTAAAGGAGTATCTCTGTTCCCTCTTTATTATAGGCTGTCTCATAAATTGATGTCTCTTTAAATGCATCCATTTAGGCGGGGAGAACAAGCTTGTGCGTGTGGAGTTCAGAGGACGACTTTTGAGAAGTCAGTTCTCTTATTCCACCATATGGGTTCCAGGGATCGAACTTAGGTTACCAGGTTGGTATGCATGCACTTGTGCCCACTGAGCCATCCTGCAGACCCAAAACAGCCAAACAGGGAGGCAGGTAGGCATGGCAGTGCCTTTCAGCCAGCTTCAGATTTAGCCATGGAAATCTCCATCAGTAGCTCTGTTGAACTCTCTAGAGTAGTTAGTCGTAGTGCTTTGTATTAATCTCCTATGCTTAACCATGATGTTTTCAAATTAATGTCTTGTCGATTGTGATTTTCAACTTTGGTGTTCTAGTATTCCCTTTTCAGAATCATTCTTCTTTCAGTCACAAAAAAATTAGGAAAGATGTGATCTAGCTTTACTGGTTCTCACTGTGTGCCCGGCATTCTCTCTCACCCTCCAGAGAGCCTTGCCAGGTCAGTTTGTGACATTAACTAGGAAACTCAGGGTCACGAGCTCTAGAAGGGAGGTGTGCAGAATCCAAAGCCTGCATTTTTTTCCTTGGGGTACTGACCCACCCATTAGTCCACAGATCTGTCTTCTCTTTCTAGCAGTGGCATACCTAGAGAGTTTGCCTGTCTTCACTCAGAGTTCTCCACGAGAAATTCAGTGAGGTCTCACTTGATAACAGCCTATGATTTGTTATAATAATTTACTCTTCTGAAAGAAAATATTAATAAAAAATTCTCTGTCTTTTCCCAAAGAGGGAGCATAGTAACTGGGTGTCCAAGTGCAGACCAAGTACAGAGGAGTGAAAGAAGAACTCCAGTGGAATAAGACCCCTTTTCTAAACCCACGCCAAACCTCAAGAAGCTTAGCCAGCTGGTGCCTAGTCTGGGAAGCAGAGCGCTGGTGTGTACCGAGGGGTGAGAAGGTGGGTGGGGATTTGGAGCTACAGAACCCCTTTGGACTGGGGCCCATTTTTTAGAGGACTTGGCGCTACCTCAGGTGTAGCCTCAGGACAGTAGTGAGCATGCTGAACATTGAGGGCAGAGGTGGACTTGGTCGCATATGGAGACTTCAGGCTGCCTGTGTTTCTGTTGGATGTGCTGTCCATTCGTGTGCCATTCATTCATAGAAATGTAAACCGAACGATAGCAAGCGTGTGCAGCAATCCGTCGGCTTTCCAGACAGTTCCGGCAGCATGCCACATCCAGAGGTCTGGCTGCCTGGGGCTGTTTGCAACCATTTATCTAATTCACACAACTAGATCCTCTAGGTTATGGTCATGGGCAAGTTTGATTGGAAGATTTATTTTCCATGTTTTTATTACCTCTGCATCAGCCTGAATTGCTGTTTCGATAAAGCAACTGTACTTTACTGGCCAAGAGTGAGGAATAAAATCTGCTAGGTGGATACCAGGCGCTTCCTTTCTGCCTGTCAGTCCAGCAGGCCCTATGGTGAAATGGCAAAAGGTCTTTATTCAGATGTGGGCGCCACGCTGTGCAAATACACATGGATTTTTCGCAACATGCAGAAATGCTTATAAATAGATAGGTTTCAATCAACAAGTAGCTTATTCAGGCGTGTGCTCAAATATAGTAGCTGCATTCATTAGATAGACGTTTCCACTAATCCCACGACTATACTAATAACGGAATAATCCCTCGTGGGTTGAAGGTAGTGCCACTTGCCTTTTACGCTCAGAGTCCTTCACAGTCCAGAGCCTGATAATAATTGTAGCTGCATTTGCTTTTCACCAAGCTGAGCTTATCTTGAAAACTGTCCTTTTTTTCTTCTCAGTTTGTAGTAGCTTGGTAAACAAAGAGGTGCTTTTTAACTCTAGATACAGGCTCTCAGCAAAGCCAATTTAAAAATCAATTGTGTGTGCACTTGTGTGTGTTCTTAGTACTTTACCACAAGACGCCTTCTCTTTCACCCTGTGTTGACAGAGCTTGCTTGAGTGGATTCTGGGTTTTGTTGTTTCTCTTTGACCTTAGGATAAATAAAAAGTTCATAGCTCATTCTGAGACTGTTTGCAAGCTTTTGGTGCAGTAGCTCGACTTTCTTTGCAGGCAGTTTCCCCTTTAGGCTTGGCTTTGTTCAGCAAGCTCCGAAGTCCTCCCAGTTTATTCAGAAATAGCTGTAATTAGTTCACTTAGCACAACACCAAAAAAATTTTCCTTGCCTTATCATTCTGACTTATAAACTACAGTGACCTGTGAGTCAACCTCACCATCTCTTGGCCCTGGGCCAACATTATGATCTATGAAAAGTGAATCCTGCCAAGAGCTACGTGGCGGAAAGCTGATACTATGAAGTCGTCTTCCGAATGGTAAGTCATTTAAAAAATCTTTTGTGATGTTATTGTCATCAGGATTTTGGGAAAGGAAAGAGAAACGATGAGGGAAGTGAGCAGAAAGTAGAGGGGGTGCTGGAAAGGACTGGGGGTGGGGTGGAGAGGGAGGCATGGGAAGGAAGGAGAGAACGTGGATATGGTAAGGGAGGTAAGTGCACATACAGCAGGGCCACAAGAACCCATTGAGTTGTCGTATTAATGTGTTAATTGCAGTTTTAAAAAGAAATGGGCAACTGACTAACAGGGTAACTGAGAAGACCTGAAACCCCAGCTTTACCGCCTCTCTCTGAGCTGTCAACCCCATCCTCAATTTTCTCAGCTATGAAATGCAAATGCCCACCTTGCAGAGCAGACAGAATTTATCAGATGATGTATGTGAGGTGTTTTGTGAGTAAGGACACAATTGTTTCTTGGTGTGGTTAAGAGAAGGGGCCTTGTGGATGGCCTGTCAGTTCCCAGGGCCGTGAAGTCCCTCCATGCAGACAACCAGCAGCTTGACTCCAGTTTCTAGAACATAATCCCCACAGAGGTCACCACCCTGTATTTTGAGAACACAGCGGTGCAGAATATCTCTCAGACATCTGTGCGCCCTTCAACACAGCTTATGAAATCAGCTGGCCTCTGGGATGTCTGGTGCCAGGGCTGATAAAAGCCATTTTAGGATTTCTACAGCTGCCTGACCAGAGGCCGGCTTATACTTCAGCACTTTCTCTCTCTCTCTCTCTCTCTGTCTCTCTTTCTCTCTCTTTCTCTTCCCCCTCCATGGAACTCACACGTTCACTCTTACTAACTACATGCTGACTTGACTTTCCTCATTATAATCAGCAGATACCATTTTGTTGCTGTTTTCAGATAATGGTGCCCTATTTAATGTTTGTCTTTCCTTTTTATTACAGTGTTCCATGTTCGTCTCTGAAAACTAGAAAACAAAAATCATTTCAAATCTCATCCTTGTAGAAAAGGGTTAACATTTTTATTTTCTTTATTTTATCAAAAGGAGGAGGGAGGGGGAGAGAAAGATATGGTGCATGGTGGCGGAGGTCAGAGGATAACTTGGAGAAATCAGTTCTGTTATCTACTAAGTGGTAGGCATCGGGGGCTCAAATTCAGGTTGCCAGGTTGTGAGCAGGCCCCTTACCTGCTGAGCTCTCTTTCATCCCTTATTAGCATTTCTCTGTACGATCTTCCACACTCTTACATAAACAAGTATAATCAAGTTGGGTATGTGTACATATCAGAAAGAAAAAAATGTCTAAGAAAAAAGTACACTTCAACTTTTCAACAAAGAACATAGAAGGTAACTTCTTTAATATTAGTGAAGCTGAAAATTAAAATAGAAGCCCACATATTGTGTATCTAAGTATTTCAAGTTATAAGCTAACCTAAGAAACTATTAACTTAAATAAAGCTTTGATCGTTACAAATAATTCTTTATAATGACCTGGGAATTCATATTTTAATATAGAGTTCTTAAACATCTCAAAATTGTAGACCAGAAGAAAGGTGTTGTTCCACATGGCCTACGTCTAGTTCAGCTCACCCCATAGCACCATAAAGCGTTGTCCACGGCTACCCCTCAGATTTAGGAGAACACACACACTGGAGGTCACTCCAGCCTCACTAACCTAGACTCAGGGGACCAGGCACCTCAGGGTGCGGGTTTTGGAGTTTTTGTCAGAGTCTCTTGGAGTCCCAGGTTCCTGACTATGGTTTAGAAGATGAGGTCAGTGCATTCCCTTTACTCCTGTTAGGAAAGGGTCACTGGATGAAGGACAGAGAAGAACCTCTTGCCTTCATTTACGTGTGGTATTGATGGGACAGTCAAATCTAGGAGCTCTTAGATGGAACACTGAAGTCCTACTCCTTAGTATTCTTTAGAAAATTTTCTATCCCATGTGCTAAGAAGAAAAAGAAGAAGAGCAGTTAGTTTACTCCAGTCCATAGTTGTTCATTGGAAGAGGAGTAGTTAAGGAATTAGAAGTCCAGCCCTGTTCTCTTTTCCCTTTTCTCCCCTCCTCTCCCCTCTATTTCCCTCCATTCCCCCTCTCCCCGTCTCTTTCCTTTCCTCTGTCACATCCAGCTTTCTCAGCTCTGACATTAATAATATTGGGATACCTATAGGGCGCTGTCATGTACATTATAAGAGCCCACCATCTTTAGCTTGTATCACGGAATGCTCTCGCCACTTGTGATAGATAACCAAAAATGTTTCCAAATGTTGCTGAGGAAAATAAAAATCATCCTTTCGAGAACAGTTGACTGGACAACAGATTAGATGGCACTGAAGAGAGAATGGTGGGGACAGCGTGCAGCTGGGGCACATTCTGGGTCAGAAGGGAAGAGAAGTAAAAGGGCAGTCAGACCTAGAGGACAGATTTTCCTAGCGATAGGTCCAGTCAAAATTTCAGAAGGACGTTAAAGATAATGGGGAAGATGTATTTGAAGAGTTAGCTGAAAATTCTTCACAGGTAATGAAAATTATTCTTAAATTCAGAATTTCCAAATAAATTTCTAAAACCCACTTCCTGATAAGCAATAAAGATATAGCCTGTGGGTTTTGAGATGGGTTCTGCTGTGTAGCTGTTGATATCAGATATTGATATCTTGAACTTGAGATCTTCCTGCTTCTGCTTCCGGAATGCTGAGATCATACATGGTGACCATTTCTGGCTGCCTGAAAGTTTTTTGAAAGAAATAAAAAAAAGACATATGAAATTCATATGCTTAAGAGTCAGTCTTTTAAAAATAATAAAAGCATATGCTTCAACGGAAAATGACATGTTTAGAGAAATTAAACCAAATGTAAATAAATAAATGGGAAAAACCATATCAGGAATTCAGAAAAATATAGTCAACATTATTACTAAAACATAACTGCCTGTCAATTCGATATAATCGTAATAAAAAAACTAGTTGAGAATTATTTTGTGATTCTAAAATGTGTGCAGATATCAAAGTAGTAACTGTCTTGAAGAACAGCCAGATATCAAGACTTATTATAAAGCATTAGTAAGATAGTGTGATATTAGTGTGGGGAGCAATGTACAAGTGGAACCAGTAGAACCCAGAAATATGCAGTTACTGATAGCATGGTCATGCAGGAGAGAATGATAAGTCCAGGAAATAGTAGTAGGGCGCTAAGGTATGGCTGTAACAAGAAGTACACCTTGACCACCTGCCTTATACTATACGTAAGATCAATTCCAAATGAATTGCAGATCCAATGTGAAATCACAAGGCACTGAAGGTAACATAGGAGAATGTCTTCATGATCCCAGGAGAGAGACCGAGTTTTTTAAGGTGCATATAAAGAACACTAACCCTATAGGAGAACAAAATTTTAAGTGTGGAACTGCATTAAGTTAGATGTCACAGATCCTGGGGTGGTGACCCCTGTAATCCCAGCTCTTGGGAGCCTGAAGCAGGAGGATTGAAAAGTTGAGGCCAGTCTGGTCTGCATAGAGTCTGTCTTCAGGATGTATTCAGATTATTAAATAAAGCCAAGAAAAAGCAACCCATTTAACAAACAGCATTATACAAAAGGGAAATCGCCAAATAAAAACACAAAACAAATGCTCAGACTCAGTCACCAGAGACTTGCAAGTTAAAATTACGGAGATACCAATATGCTTTCGACATCGTGGCTGAAGTTAAAACGGGTGTGCATAGCAAACATTTGTTAAGATGTAAAGTACTGTGATTCTTCAGTGTTGGTGGGAGTATAATGTGACACAAACTCTGGGGGACACGAGCAATATCTGCTGGCGTTCTGAAGACTTGCATCCTGTGTCCAACAGTTTTCCTCCTTCCTCGACATGCACAAGCACAAGTAGGTTCATATGGGCACCAGAACACGTTTCCTAGAATATCTGATGCAGCGCTGCTCATCAGAGCCCGCGAGCAGAAACAGTCTGTATGTCTCCCAGCAGTAGAGTGAATTAGTCTGCATCCATAAAAACTAATTCCCTACAGCCACGGCCATATGAGTAGGTTTCTCAAGCATGTCGAACACAAAGGAGGCCAGACGTGGAAAAGAAAAAGGGGTGCAGCATATTTCCATGAACACAAACGAAAGTTCAAAAAAGCAGATGAACTTCAGCTGCAGTATTGATTAATGCACGCTTGGAGTTAAAGCAGTAAAGAAAGGAAGTGGTCATCATAGGACGAGACAGTGGTTGCTCTTGTGGGTTCAAAGTGGGTGATGGTTGGGGGGTTACAATAAAAGACTTCTGGGAGTGGCTAAATCACCTTCACTAACTTGGGTCGTGGTTAATGTGGGTTGCTTTTTTTGCCGTGATTCATTGAGCTGAATGTTTTTGTTTGGTACATTTTTCCAAATGTATGCTATATTTTACCATATGAAGCTTTAAAATATGAACACACATGCAGCCACTTTTAATGTGCACCCCAAATGTCTGCCTTTTCCTCCGTGTGTTTTTCTACCTCTTTGTCCTTTCTGAGAAGAGCACTCTTTTTTCTCAAGTAACTTTTTTTTTTAAACATTTTTTATTATTATTTCCGCTCATACAAACTTAGTAGGTACACTGGTTCCCTCCCTCCCTCCATCAAGTAACTTTCTTGCGACTTAGAAAGTTACTTTTGGGAAAAGGTTTGGTTTTTTAAGATGAAATCTGGTAGTACAACTCACGTTTTAACCCATAAAACTTTGCTCCCCAATGTGGACGGTCTCCCGTAGACCATTTCTATGTGCTCATGATGTGGATGGCCCTGTAGGACAGGGCTCCATGTGTCCATTGTAGTCTCGTAGAAGATGACAAAACTGCTACACTTCAGCTTTATCATGTATTCTTAACCATGGTGAACTGGGAGCTCAATCATCTATCTACATCCTAAATATTTTTTTCTTTTGTTGCTTACATAAAATTTTATATTGTTTAATTTAAAAAATTAGGACCTAAAGGCAGGAGGTGAACATGCTAGGAAAATGTCCAGGGGAAGTGAGGGAGATAGGGGTAACTATGCTCAAAATGCATTGCCCACATGTATGAGATTGTAAAAGAGTAAAAATAAAAACAAAAATAATTAAAAAAAAGAGAAACTTTAGCTCTCCGTCCATCCACCCACCACCAAAACCTTCAGAAAAAGTTTCACATTTTACAACTCTAAGGTGCTTTTTTTTTTCTCTCTCAAAGACAAAAAACATGGATTGTTTATCATTTTCCTCTGAAGTCTTCATGTTTTCAGTCTATTGTAGTTAACATCCTGGGTCTTTCCACACTGGGGTTTGGACAGAGAGTGGGGGACTAGTCTGTGGGGGACTGGGCTTCAGCCCCTGACCGAGCGTGGTCACCCCAGAGTCCAGAGGCAGCTTTTCACGTTTCTTCTTGAAAAGAGCGGTGTTGACATGTTTAATGTCCTGTGGCATTTCCTTCAGGCTCTGCGAGCTTATGGAAAACATCCGTGATGATATCAGAAGGCCAAGTCGAAAAGCAAGGCCTGAGACCCCCCACTCCATGGCTCTGCCTGGGTGGTGAGTTTTTCTGTAAGTTGCCGTAGACACACAGATGGATAGTCAGCTAGTTGTGTCTTGGCAGGATCCTCACACCGCCAGTCTCAGGGAGTATGCGTGTCTGGATGGTCGTTGACCAAATAAAGATGAAATCTCACCCACCACTTCATAGGGATTGATAAAATCCAACAATTGCACAAAGGAAAAAGATAACCCGAGGTTTGTGGCTTTTCCCGAAGAATTCCAACAATGCATATGTCAAGGGAATGTCTCAGGGCAACCCTAAGAAAACTGGTGACCTACAGATCAAAGGCACTGTATTTCACGAGCTGTCTCCTGATCGGCCGTCCCACCGTCCTCCTCTGACAGTTACACTGGACCCTCCCCCATCTGTCTTTACTGTTTCCCTCCAAGAATCACAAATCAGCCCTGACAACATTTGCTTTCTCATCTTCAGGAATGTAGCTGGTACATTCTTTATGTGAAGGAGGCGATCCCGGGAACCGGTATGGACCAGACAGAATGAAGGGTATCTGGTTTCATCTGCACAGAACAAAAGCGAGTCTTTCCTTCACTAGAGCCTGAACACGTCTGAGGACTTGAATGAAAGCGGACTGAGCTGAGTTCTGAGGACAGACATGCGCTGGCAGGGGGTGGGGGCAGGGTGTTAGGAGGAAGTGGTTGCTCTCTTCCTCTGGAATTGTTACAATGCAGCCACATCTTCCTAAGGGAGCAGTAGTCACTGACACGGGTTTTCTATCTTTGGCTAGAATATTTCATCTAGTAAACTCTTTTCCCGCTCCAATCCCAAATTCTGTAGGTTCCGTTGGGGCCTAATTACTTTCAGATGTCATGGGCTTCTCCTGGGTTCACTTTGGCAAATTTTGGGAAATATACACGAATGGGAATTCTCCAAGATGGCGCCGAGTAATCGCCGCCTCCCGAATTCACAACCTTGTGAAATCTGTCTCAAGTGCCTTGTTTTTGTCATAAAATATTGGAAACACCGAGAGGATGAAGCGAAGCAGTGCAGTGATCTCTGATTCACTAGCCGACTCTCTCTCTGCCTTAGATTGCAAGCCAGAGTGGCAGAGGGGGTCAAGGGGGTCAAGAGCTGAAGGGGGTCTTGCGCCAGCAGTTGCCAAAGCCCCGAAATAAGCAAGGAACCGAGGAGCCTCGTGGTCCACTGACCTTCCAGGAACTGAATCCTGTCCACAAGCCTGGAAGTAAATCCGTCCCCCGTGGGCCTTCGACTGAGACCCCAGCCCTGGTGGACACTTTGAATGCAGCTCTGGCTCACCTGTACTTGAACTCTGGTGTCCAAAACTAAGATAATAAATGTGTATATCATTAGTTGTTGAGTTTACCTTAGTAATGGGTTATAAAGCAATGGATAACTAGTACAGTAGGTTCTGTCACTTTTCCTTAATAGTCATTAGTGATTACAAAATAAATGTAGTAGACTGATGTACAGACTAAAGCTCAATGTGTTCCATCATGGGTCATATTGTAGTGAAATCTGTCATCTCCTGAGTTATTTGTAAACCTACAACATTGGAAGCCTCTGGTCCACAGTAAGGCTGTAGTTGTGTTGCTCCTCTGCTTAGACCTGGAGTTCTCCGTGAAGCACACATAATGGGGTTCTAAACTCAAGCTTTCCTCCATCCATGTCACTTCCTGCAGGCACCTCATACTTCCACTAGCGAGGTGGCATCTATCCGCTCTCCCAGGGCTACCAACCCACCTCCCCACCACCCCCCACTTTAATTCATCTGCTGCCTGTGACAGTTATCGAAATCAAGGTAGATTCACTGGGGCCAAACCTACCTCCCTCCCCAAAAAAAGTCAAGCTGAAGGAAGGGTAATTCTGCATGCTCCTCTGAGAGTAACTATCACAAAAGACTCTGCCAGAACCACGAGTTTGCATTCGGGCCACAGCAACCTAAAACCAAACACATCTATAAGGCAACTGTCTGATATCATGGTGCCCAAGGATCATTGTTTCAAAATAGCAGATGGAATCTTCCTCATTTCGTTCTCCCAAAGCTCCCCTCAGCTCCGCTTCCTTGACTATGTCCATTGTGCATGTTTAGCATAAGCCCAGCTCTTCCCAAGTAGATGCCAGTGTTTGGAGCATCTCTCTGAGTGTTGCTGATGTTTTTGGATTGCCTTCATGGTGTGTTCTCCTTTCACCACCTCATATTTGTAGTGGGAAGCCCACTTCAAGGTTGCCTGTGAGAGGAAGTCTTTCCAGAACCCAGTCTATCGTCCCACCCCACCTCTTTACTTCCCCCCTAGCCAGATGCCCTGTCTCGTTGTTTGAATTCCCCACCTGCTCAACTTCACACCACTTTCGGCCTTGCTTTGGGTGGTGTTCGGTTCTGACCATTATCCTGCTTTGCTCTCTGCCTTCCCCTGATTCCACCTCTTCTGATTCCACGGGAGACTGAAGGTTCTCTGAAGCCAGAGAACGTCCCTCACTCTCTGTGTGGCCGGCATCTAGATCATTGCCTTGGGAGAGCGCAGAGGTGGTTACCATGCGGGGCTGGACTTAACGAAGGGCATCTCCTGGTGTGACGCAACAGTGCCTGGACCGTGTTAACAGATGGTCTAGTAAACAAGGACTCCGTGTGGCGAAAGAAGTACAAGAAACCAGGGATGCTCTGTCCCTTCGAAGACTGAGAATCTGCATGAAGAAATAGAGGTGCCTGTACTCTGCGCTAAATGCCCGTGAGCGGCCTCGGCTTCCACCTGCCTGTGCGTTCCAAGCCCACCCAAGTGATTAAAGGCGTGCTCAGCACTCAACCTAGAAGCTTCCTTTTGCAATTACATGTGTTTGACACAGAGAATGACATTGACCAAAGGGCAGAGAACCCCAACTCGGGGTTCAGGGAGCATCATGGAAGAGAGGGAGGTGAGGATGGAAGGCCTGATGGTGTGGCCAGTGTGTTCCAGACATGACAGGACTGCCACATCCATGAACTCGATGCAGCTATGTGGCCTTTTCAGAAGACGCACACAAAATTTGACCTGTCAGCATTTGATCATGGGAGGGGAAAGATCTCAAGAAACATCACTGAGAGACAAATGAGGTTAACGCTGGATGTGGGGGAAGGGAGCAGGCACGTGCCATTTAACAATAACTCAGATGAAACTCAGGGCCAGTACCCAGAAGAACATGAAAACAGAAGGGAGACATGGAGAAGGAGTTTGTAGTGGGAAAGGGAAGAGGAATGGGATTGGGTAATGGACAAAAAGGACACAAACTCATTGTCTTCATGCATGAAACCGTAAAAATATAAATAAAAGAAACAGAGCCCAGCCTCTGTTTTCCATGATGCTGCCTTGAGTTTAGGAGGTATGCAAGTGGCCTGCTCACACCCTCGCTAGGTCTCAACCCATGTAGGGATTATCCAAGTAGATGTCACATGTTTCTGGGTTTTGCTCTTGCTAATGTTCTGAGTTTGTCATGCTGTATAGTACAAAATAGGCTATTTGTAATGATGGGGAAATCCATACTTATTCCCCTTGTGTAGTCACAGACCTGATGTACTTTGATGGACACTGAACTAAAAGAACACAAATCTTACTGTTAGGCATTAAGCCACCCGTCCCACCCTGAGACCCCCTGTTGGATAACAAGCTTGACAAGACCCCTGTGCTCACAGAACTTATTGCTCAAAGTTGCAGAGCTACATTTAAGATTTCAGATGTTAGAGACTCACTTTTCTACCAACCTTTGCCAGAGTCACGTTGTTTTAATGCATGTTGCATAAGGGTTTCCTATGTGTGAGTCCCTGCGCTAGGTACTTTTTAGGCACAAAACTCAATTATATAGTGTTCTTGTCCTAAAGAACATTAAGTTCAGTCAGACTCCAAACATTAGCACATTTTAGTCAAATTCTATGAGTGCTAAAATCCTGCCATCTATTTTCCGTAAGACACACTAGAGGTCTTTTTTTGCAAAGCTACCCTGGGAATCAAGGTGCAAACCAAATGAAATATAACCCAACCGATCTCTTTTCCTCCCAGCTGATCTCACCGCAGTCCCCTTGCCCCCCCTCCCAGCATGCGCTCTGCCAGCAGCTCTCTCTGCTGGGCCTGTATTAATGAGGTACACGCCCTTCCTTTCCGGACTTTAGCAGGGGGTTGGTGGGCCAGAGGTCAGGTGAGGCTCGGGAGCTGATTAGTACAAATGGAGACTCCCAAGACTGATGAGCTCCAAGTGCAGGTCAGTCTTTCAATCCTAATTTAATAATCATTTCTTGTCCTGGGGCTGCTGCTTTGTTTTTAATTTCCGAGGGCAGGCGTTTTTCTTCCAGCTGTGCTAATAGAACTGCAGAACCGTAGGTCACCCAACCCAGTTCCTGCCATGAACACCTTCTCTTATCGCTTTAGTTTTGCTTCCACGAGGCGGGGAATGAGAAGAAGAAGAGAGCTTGCTTCTTGTTCTCTCGCTGACCATTGCTAGGATCCCTCTTGGAATCCATCCCAAAGCTAGGGTAGTAGGCACAGGTGGGTTCACGTGCGTGACCGAAGAGCCCTGGCTTCTGCATCAGGAACGTGGGCACTTTCGTTCCTGGAGTTCATGGTGTATTTCTAAGGCTCTCAATGGCTTTAGCTCATCTGGAAGACGGCGGAAGGGGACGCCGCTCCTCCAGCTGTGCGCTGAGTGCATCGAGTAAAGGTTATTTTAGGGACTTGGGAAGTACCAATCCCCTCCCTCCCCCTGGTGTGGGTATGGAGTGGGGGTCAGAGAAAAACTTCATGGAGTTGGTTCTCTCCTTCTACTTTTAAGTGGGCTCCTAGCATTGAACTCAGGTGGTCCCCGTCCCCTCGCTCCTTTCAACTGAAGAAGACATTTATTCTGAGACTGTAAGAACGCTTCATTTCCATCTCAATCATCAGGACCATTTACTGTAGCTTTTAAAGATGGATTTTGGAGCCAGGCATGGGGATTCAAGAGGATGATGCAGGAGGACCTTGACTTTGAACTAGTGTGGCCACCTGGTAAGGCTGTCTCAAGGGAAGAAGGTGTAAAAGTCATGTTCTTCAGTGGTCTCATGGGAGCTGTGACTTTATAACTGTGATGTGGCCTAGTTAAGAAAATCAGGTCATTTATATTTGCGCCTAAAGGAAGTGTCCTGAAACTTTTGCTCCATTTTTTTGGAGGTACCTATTTTCTCATTTTTTCTGGCATACCTTAAGAAAGACAAGGCAGTTGGTATTTATGTTGGCATGCATGACTGAAAGACAGTAGAAGCGGTTGGGTCATAGGTCCGGTCATAGATGGAGATGTGAACATTTTTGGCTTGAAAATGAATTTTCCTGTGCTGTTATCATCAGGCCAAGGAAACCCTAGTTCCTTCAGGACCTTCCTAAAGTACTTAATTCACCTGGCATGCCTTCTTCTCCTTCCTTCCCGTGGCCCCTTCCCAGCAACTTGTTTTTCTTTATTCCGAGATCATTAACCCAGGGAGTGCCCGTTGCAGAAGTAGGCTGTGGTGGGGTCACACCGCAACTGACCGGAACTGAAGGAAGTGGGGAGCAGAGCCACGTGACCTTGCTCTTTCTGCTTCTTGTCCGAGTAGATGCTCTGTCCAGGCAGCACTTCAAGCTGCCCACAGAGGCAAGAAGAAAATCAAAGCAGAAGGAAAGGACCCTGGACCCAAGGGTCCAGAAGACAGTGATTGGACACAATGGACTATTCATGAAGACTGAAAGGCGTGACATGGATTAGTGGCATGAGGACACAGGGCAGCTGTTAGAGAGGCAGCCCAGGCCAGGGGGGCTGACACACAGAAGTGTGGACGGGAGCCCAGCACCCACCACGGTGGGCAGGGACCCTCCTCCTCTTGGCATCTCTGAACCCTTGCTGGACTGTTTGCTCCAGATAAGCAGCTTCCATTGGTTCATGCGGGGAAGCTCAGGTTGGCCTCTTCTTCTTCGCGCTCTTCCCACTGTGACAGACACTGTCCAAGCAGTGTTCTGAGCCATTGCGCTGCTCTCAGAGATGACGGAGACCAAACCCAGCCCTGTTCTCTGACGTCTAATATCAGAAGTTTCTGCCACTGCCGGGAGGCTTGGCTTAGCAAATGCCCTTCCTATTCTCCTTGTTTTTGTGCATTGCATGATTCTCAGGCTAAGTTCAAGACCTACATGGGCTAGTGCAACAAAGACCTCCAATCCAGTGGGCTTAGTTTTTTGAGGGGAGAGTGAGGTTGTGCCCAGGAGATATGCCATTGGCCGGCATGGACAGAAAGGAACGAGAAGTCTTTCAAACCCATTCATTACGCTCTCTGTGAAAGCGATGGGAATATGGACCCTGTTCTGATTGAGGTAGCAATGATGGTATTTTGCTAGCAGGAGCCTTGGAGATTTCTGTCACGTGGAAAATCCCCAGTAGGAAGGAGTTCATTCCAGAATGGTGAAATTGCAGCAAATTTAGCAACCCACACAGATTCTGTCTGCCGCGGAAAAAAAGAGTGAATCAGGAGGAAGAAAAAGTTCCTAAGCCATGGCATGTGGCTCTCTGTACTTCTGGTATCTGCTAGGATAAACAACTGAGTGAAAAACTGGTCACGTCATGGAAAAAATCATGAAAGATCTTTTCAAGAAAGACTTTTCCTTCATATCCTGACTTTGGACAGCTGGAACTGTTCTACTTACGTGAGCAGGCATCGCTGTGGGTTCAATGTGTTCTTTCTGACATGGACTGGACATTTATCCACATTGCCATAGAGTTTACTTTAGGGCCTGGGGACATGGCTCCATGATTAAAACCCTTGCGTCAAAAGCAAAGGGACCTGAGTTCAGATCCCACATAAAAATGTTCTTCTGGTGTGGTGGCCTCCCCGCCTGTAATCTATAAATCTAGCCCTGAAGGCTTTTGTGTTGTGGAAGCTCTGTTCTGAATGAAGCCATGATCTAATCAGCAATTCTGTGTCTACATTGACTAAGACAAAGTCAAAGGTCAAAGCACATCTATGAGCTGGGATATCATCTAGTGACGAAAAGATGCTTACAACATAGAGCCAAAGCAGGATGTGTTCTCTTTATCACACACACACACACACACACACACACACACACACACACATACATATACATTATCACACACAATCACACACATACGATCATATATACACATACATTATCTCACACACACACACACACACAATCACACAGGATAGAAATTCAAAAGAGGTTGAATTTCTAACCTGACTCTGTCAGTTAATGTTTATGGAACTTATTTCTTAAAAAGGGGAGGAGAGGGGGGTTCCTCTTGAGCTTGTGTAACTAGGCAAAAAGATGTAATTAAAAAGCCCCCCCCAAACAAACAAACATGGAGCTCTCAGATGGGCTGAGCTCTCTCAGGGGCGCTCACTGGCCATTTGCATAGTCATGTTCATGTAGCATAGGGGCTGTTCCCACCCGACGGGTGCGCCTGTGTGAACCAACTTTCCAAAGATGACACCTGTATGTGGCAGAGGGCATGTGGTGGTCTCCTCCAGGACCCGAATTCTCCATGCTGCTAGGACACAGCGGGAACGTCTGGATCGTGTGGATTCCATGGAATGATGGCTTCGGGCCTTGGGCCTCGCACCCCGCCTCAACTGTTTTATCTCCTTTCCAGTGCCTTTGCTTTTTCTTTTCTGATTTTTTTAAAAAATATGTTTTGCATTTGTGGTGGGAAGTAAAAAAAAATATAACTTAAAAATCCCTCATTTTAGTTTTATTTTCGGACAGGATCTTGCTATATATAGCCTAGTCTGGCATCTAAGTCTTGCTAGGTAGCTCAGGCTGGCCTCCTGAGTGCTGAGATTCCCAAGAGAAAGAAAAAAGTATCCCTCTTGACTGATTTCTTCTCTGACTTACCCATTATCAGCAGGAGGGAAGATAGAGAGAAGCCCTGTGGAACCTGAGCTGAGCTCCTAATTGTAGAAGCAGGGGGGACACTTAAACAGAAGCCCACCCCTTCCACTCACCCTTCCAGATCCATCCCAAGTGACCTGGAGGCGAGCAGTGTACCAGGCAAGCAGAGGGACCAGAACCTCTAGCTGTGGGGAGATTTTCTCTGTCTGCTTCCAAAATGAACGATCTCAATGTGTAAAGAAAGAGCATGGGAAAAAAAATGTATGGATTAGACACTTCTGGCTAATGACTTTCTGAGTGTGGAAAATTTCCCCTGAAGTGCTTCCAAATATAGAAGACTCACATAACGACGATGGAGGCTTATAGATCTTGGCGGCGGCAGCGGCAGCGACAGCAGCGGCAGCGACAGCAGCAACCCGTCACAAAGGGGAAGGAAAAAGAATTCCCAGTCCCCAGAGCCTGGGTCCCACCCTCTTCTGGGCTACTGTACAAGGAGCATTTCATATCTGCACCTACAAAGGAAGTGCTTTAGGTACATGGGAGAATTCAAGCAGGAAATCAAGCCTCCTATTTACTTTGACGCTCACTGACAAAGCGCTCACAATAGGTCGTATTTCTCCCAGCTCCTCTGCAGGACGCTGCTTGGGAGGCGGAGAATGTCCCCTTTTGTGTCTGTGAAGGGGTCTGTTGTCTTGGACTTCTCAGTAGTTGTCACATACACATGCCTCTGTCACGTTTAGCTTTCCAGCAACTTGTGGGAGCCGCCGAGCAAGCTAAGACTAGCCCCGATTCTCTGGGACTTCTGTGAGATTAGTCAGATTGCTGCCTAAGCCTGAGGTGGCCCCCAGCTCTCCCTGTTGAACTTTCTCCAGCTTCTTGACATCTCTAGGAGCAGTGCAAACTGTTTGGGGGACAGGAGATGGAAAGATCTGAAGACCTGCAACTCTTTGGTGGTATCCAGGTCGTCTTGAAATGAGCAAGCAATACGGGCCTGAACTTGACACAAAAGGAAACTCTGCAACATACTAAAAATGCCCAGCAGAATGGAACTTATGAGCTAATGTAGCCACCACCACAGCTGCCAAACAGGTGAACTGCGCTCTGGCTAGACTGAGGAGCCCCTCAGAAGATCCAAAAATATGATCTTAAAAATCTTTAAAGAGACCTCAAAGGAACCAGGTCAGCCTTGTGGATCATGGAAGGATCTTCTGGTCTAGGCAAATCCCACATCAGTCAGCAGAAATATGGGGATGTATTGGTGGCCAGTGACTGTGCTGTCTTGCACTGTCCCGTCGCCAGCCACTCCTCTCACTTTATGAACAAGATGACACTCATCCCTTGAGAAACTATGAGAGCGCCTGGGATCACACTTTGAATAGAAAGTCCTAGAAGAGCATCACAGAAGGTCATCATGTTACTTGCATTCAAACTTAATACTCAGATGTGTAAGTGGTCTGGCATGCAAAAGTTGAAAAATAACTTCCTATTCTCCCAATTCAAGACCTTACCCATAGAGCTTTGGGCTCTATGTTTTGCTGAAACTTTACAGTACCACACCAGAGAAATCTCAAGAAGGAGGAAAATGAGTAGAAACAGAAAGAATGGGAATTAGTCCTGTGCAGAATGCTTAAATGTGTGGTGACTCCCAAGAAAGAAATCCAAAGCTGATGGCATTTCTGTGTTTAGATAGAGGAAGGCTAGTTATGTGAAGGCTGCCAATTCATTTATGTGTTTTCTTTATAGGTCATGGAGTGACTATTGCGAAGCTTTCCTGAAAGTCTGCCTCTAGTAGAGTGAAAGGGATGCCCGATCTTTAGGCATTTGTGACATGAAACTGTCCTCTACAAAGTTCACACTGGAGACCCCAAGAGTTCACTCATGGGAAAGGAGCCTGAGGGACAGATTCAACCCCTCACCCCACGTTCATGAAAACAAGGCCCTTCATGTCAGTGGTACTTCCTGGTGGCCGTAGGTGATGGCGAATCAGCATTCCGTTCTAGAGAGGAAGCATGAAAGACGAGCTACTGACTGAGAGAAAACAAATACAGCCTTTCTAGATTAATTGGCTAATATGACTCCTCAGGGAGGCTTGAGGCTGACAGCCCCCTTCCTTGTTTAAGGACATGCTGTTCTAGAGACAGAGGCCTGTACCATATGGTCTAGAAAACCTACTTGTAGGTGCCTAGCAGGTATTAGAACTCAAAGGACAGACATGTACCTGTGGCTGGCCTGGGCAAAGAGACGGACATCAAACCTCATGTGTCCACTGTCCTAGGAGGCAAGGGAAGCAGCATGAGGCGCGACCCCAGCACCTCCTTCTTCCTCTCCCTGCCCTTAAATTGGCCTCAAGATTTTTGTTCCATACCTCAGAAAACAAGGTCAGAGAGAAACCTGGTACTTCTCACTCTTCACTGATAAGGAGCAGCTGCCACTCCAAAACATTCCAGAGAAGGGCGGGGTCAAGGGTGTATGTACCTCCAGGGCAGATGGCTGTGTGGCTGGGGGAGAGGGTGCCCTAGGAAGAAGGACTGAGAAGGCGAGGTCACAGCTGCCAGCATAGCACCTCACTAGATGGGGGACACAAGCTATATATTTGGGGGAGCCAAAAGAAGGAAATCAAAGGAATATGGGACCAGAGATGGTGTAGGGTCGAGGGTCATTCCATAGCCTAAGCAAGCTAATTGAAAGAACATTCAGTCTTGCTCTTGAACAAAGATGCCCTGTGGCCATATATCTTTCTTACCCATTTCCTTTCAACCGTAACTAATAACTTTTCTTCTTTAAATTCTTCCTGAGCAAGTCTGCAAAGTGTAGCAACACTTGTTGTTTATTTGTGGTTGCTTATAGTTGGAAAGACGCCCATACATTGCCCTCCCCATCATTTCATCTATAAAATTCTCTCCAACATAAATGCTTTTTTAGGGGCTGGCTGGAAAATGTGAGATGTAATATTGTCTGTAGTGGTTGCATCTTTTTATTTAGTGGAATGTAGCTTTCATCTACGGGCTTCAGCTGTGCCTATGAGGGATGCATATTTGCAGTTAACCTTATTGGATGGAGCACAGGCTTAGCAAGGTGTGGCAAGGAGGATGTGCAGAGGAGAGAGATGAAGATCTGGGGCAGACCGTGAAATGAGCAAGGAGGGTAAGGGAGGCTCAATGCACTACCTTGCTCCCCTCCTTGGTCATAGCATTGGTTCCCCCAGCTGCCCAGCGTTCTTCAATCCAGATGTCTCCAAGCGGACTCTCTTCCTGCATACAGCTGGGCTGAGGCATCTGTCTCTTGAGGTTGTGCTTTTTCCAAGAGTGGTCTGGGTCAGCTAAGGGATTCAAAGGCCCAGCAATCCTACGTTGGAGAGGACAATGCTGAAGTCCAGCTGTGCTCAGTCCTGTTTCTTATTACATCAGAGCGTTCTCTTGGTGTTTTCACGCGCAACTTCTATCTCGGCATCTATAATAGACACCTGTAGGTCTTCTTCCATCATGACAAAAGTCACTGTAAGTACTGAGTAGGTACTCAATATTACTGTAATTCTTCAAACCCAGGATCTGCGAAATTCAGTCCGAGGGAAGCCACAATGAAATAAAAGCATTTGTTCAACTGAAATAATTTCAAAGTAACTGGAGTCTTTGATTTACTCTATTAGGACTAGGATTCTTTATTGCAAATCACAGAAGAGATGCCCAAGATTCATTTAAGAAAGGAAAAATGGGGCTGGGGAGATGGCTCAGGGGTTAAGCCTCTGCCTCAAAAGCAGAAGGTCCTGAGTTTAAATCCCAAACCCCAGGTAAAAATGCCAGGTGGAAACGGCAGTGGCCTGCACCTCCAGTTCTGCTGGGCGGAGCCCGAGAAATCCCAGAGTGAAGCGACAAGGAGGTAGAAGCAATCCAGGATGATTCCTGGAATCACCCTTGGTCCTCCACAGGGACACACAGTGCCCCTCTCTCTTTCTCTCTCTCTCTGTCTCTCTCTGTCTCTCTCTGTCTCTCTCTCTGTCTCTCTCTCTCTCTCTCTCTCACACACACACACACACACACATGCAAGTTTAAAAAAAAGGAAAAATATAGGGTTGGGTTGGCAAATGTCTCAGTGGATAAAGGACCTTGCCTACCAGTCTGGTGTCCTGAATTCAAATCCCAGAACCCATATAGTGGAAGGAGAGGACTGATACCTGATATCCTCTGATTGTCATACCGCTTGTACTACGGTGTGTATGCCAAAGTATCTGTGCATACACATGCACACAATAAGTCCATTTTTAATGACATTATTTGTTAGAAAAGCATATATACATATATTTTCAATGTGATGTGTATCACATTTCGTATGCTGAGAATATAGACAACAGTGAGAGAAAAAACAAAGGATCTGTTTATAGATGATAAACAAGAGCTTTCGCATGCAGCTCGCTGTTTCCTGAAAGCCCCATTAGCTGGAGATTTTCCATGCTTAGGTTTTGAATCTTGGCTAAACAAATGTTCTTTGAAGAAGAAACACTGTAAACTTGAATTAACCATTTATATCTTCATAAAGCCTAGGACCTGAGATGTGATCTTTTAAAAAAAATTTTTTTTATTCAATTGTGCATGTATATGCGTGCGTGCGTGTGTGCGTGTGTGTGTGTGTGCGCGCGTGTAGAGCCACGGGCAAATTCAGGAAACACCATGGACCGCCTCCACCTCCTCCTTGTTTACTCTGCCCGGGATTCACAGGCTCCGCCCTACCAGGGCCAGAAACGCAGGCCGCTCCCGCTTCCGCCTGGCGTCTATACGTGGGGTCTAGGATCTGAACTCAGGACCTTCTGCCTGCAAGGCAGAGGCTTAACCCCTGAGCCACCTCTCCAGCCCCCTGAGATGTGATCTTGAATGATGGGATAAAGGAAAGAGATTTTGTAGAGACCTGGAAGCCGTAGGTAGGCAGGTCCAGTCCACTTCTGGAGTTGCCACGGTGCCGTGGCTGGTAATAGCCAAGTGTCTCTCAAAGGATCTTTGATTGTCTTTCAGCCCAAGTTCCAAACCATGCAGCTCTAATAGCCTAGACTTGGGCAGATGTCAGCAGGAGAGAAATGGATTTGGGGATTTCAGAGTCTTCCCACAGACCCACAACCACAGCTGGCTGACGGCCTCCTGATGGGTGTGCACGCAAGTGACACTTTCCAGAAGATTCTATCCTTTCCCATAAGGATCATGTTTCACTTCAAGATTGGAGGACGTAAGAATCTTTGGAAATGCTGAATAAATATTGATGTCATAGTTATTTTGACCTCAGTAACCCAAAGCTATCAGCGAGGGCAGAGAAGTCTAAGGATCCAGCACAACTGGTCAGTCTGGTTGTATTTATCTTTGATTTTCAGATGATCCCGTGAGTATGTTGAGAATGGAAACCATAAACAAAAAGCACTGCTTTGGGCACACGAGGAGGTCCCTCGGCTGAGCCTCATGTTTTTATTTACTTGAGACGGAGAAGCAGAGTGGCATCGAGGAGGGGGGAAGGAGTGGCGCGGAGGCATGGGCACAGGTGGAGGTCAGAGGACAACTTTTGGAAGTCAGTCCTCTCCTTCCATGGCGTGGGCTTTTGGTGACTGAACTCAGGCTGCTGGGCTGGTGAGCAGCGCACCTTACCCACCCAGTGATCTCATGGGCCCTCTGATACCGACATTTCAAGTCTTAACTATACCTAGTTGCAGTCTGCAGCATGAAATGCTTCAGGAAACCAAGGATTGCATTAATATGGCTTGTTTAACTATTTTCTGCAGACTCATTTATCTGAATCTGTGAGCAAAGGCTGTTGGTGCTTTAAGAAAAACCAAGGACAGAGGGATGGCTTAGCAGGTGAAGGTCCCTGAGTAGTAGACCCAGCAGCCTGAGTTCCCTCTCCAGAGCCCGTAGAGGGGAAGGAGAGAAATGACTTCAAAAGTTGTCCACTAACCTCACACACCCCGTGACATGCATGTGCCCCTACTGCTCTCTCTTTGTCTCTATCTCTCTCTCTTACTCAGCTACACACACAAGTAAAGAAATATTTTAAAGAATGAAAGAAAAACTAAGGGCTGGGGAGATGACTAGTGGGCAAGGGGCTTGCTGCACAGCCTAAGGACTAGAGTTTAGATCTACAGAAACCAGGTCCAGCATGCGGGAGGCAGAGACAGATGATTCCCAGGCCAAATTGGCTGCTAGCCTAGCTGACTGGTTAGAGCCGGCATCAACTGAGAGACTCTGCCTTCATAATAAAAGTGGAGAGAGCTCAAAGAAGACCTCTACATGCAACCATATGTGCATCTGCACACTCACACGTACCTGCACATATGCTAACATGGAGAAAGAGAGAGAGAGATCGAAGGAGTTCATCTCTGGGAAAGATTCCTCATTTCTAATGGTGGTTACCGCACCCAAGGTTTCCTTAATTGGAAACAGGGGAGTGTAGTTTCATTGTGACTGTTTCTGTAGCTGTTAATTTAGCTGATTTAAATCCATTAAGGTTTTAATGGAAACAACCCAGGACTAATTAGCCAGCACTCTGCCTGCTAGCCTAGCCTCAGGTGGGCTTCTCTCACCCTAGCTTCACAAAGCGAACTCCACAGGGGCACTCACCCCGCCCCAGCTGCGGCCACATTTGGCATTCAGAGCCCTTGGGCTCTGCTCATGTTTCTAATCAAAGCCAGAGTCCAGCCAGTGCCCAGATGCGGAAGCGGCGTGTTCTGCTTTCCTAACCGCAGTTTCCAATGAGAAGCGTTGAAGGCGTTTCGTTTACTGGCTCTTCCCGAGATCACCTGGGACAAGACCAAGCACCTCAGAAGAGAAGTTAGCATCCCTGGAACGCTGTGTGACAAATCCGATCACGTGCTTTCCACTTCCTTATTTTCTTAAGACTCCAGATCTTGGAAACTTGATATTTTTGCCTAATTCTTGTATATTGGCAGTGGGCTTTCCAAGTTTTCCATGAGGCCACTCCAGCCGCTCATCAACCCTGTGTCCCCAAATATTTATAAGGCGCAGGTAAGATCCATCAGTCATTTCCCAAGGCAGGAATGGGGAACAGTGGGGGAAGCTGTAAGCCTCCAACCCGAAGTGGCTTCTACAGAACCGTGGTAAAATAGGATTACTTGTAAGTGGTGGCTTCTGCAGAGCTGTGGCAAAACAGGATTAGTTGTAAGTGGCAAATTGGATTTGGTCGAGGTAGCTGAGATGAGAGCCTGTACGGTGCAGCTTCAGTCCCATTTTGCTTAAGGCAGATCGGGCGGGTGCGCAGCCTCCACTCAGAACGCTGCTCCACGAGGCCCGTTTCCAGCAGCGGCTCACTGTGGGATGGAGCTTGAATCAGGCTGGGAGGCTTTGGTTGGCGTGTTTATTACAGAGGCGTAATAGGTTTGCTGGTGATTATAAAGCCACAAGAGATTCCAGAGTCTCTGGGGATGGTGGAGTGGCTTCTCTGCAGTGCACTGAGTCTCTCTCTCTCTCTCTCTCTTCTCTTCCTTTTCTCTCTTTCCTCTCTATTCTTGCATGTGTGCATGTGTCTGTGTGTCTGTGGAGGTCCAAGGGTGACATTGGGAATCATCCTCGATGCTCTACCTCCTTATTACTTTGTTCTGGGGTTTCCTGGAAATCCTCCTCCTTCCAGGGCTGGAATTGTAGGCCAGTGCCATATCCCCCCCCCAGCATCTTATGTAGGATCTGAGAGTCTGAGCTCAGTTTCCTTAGCTTATGAAGCAAAGACTTTTTTTTTTCCGTGTACACATTTCATTTTATTGTAACAAAGCAACTTGTACACTTCGAACGTTTAAAACTGAGCATCTTTCCTTTCCAGTGAAAATAAAATTACAATGGAGAATGTTAGTTCCAGATAAAACCCTTCAGGTTCTTCTTGATTCTCCCATTGAGTGGCAGGGCTCAGTCATCATTAGGAGAGAATTTTTATTTTAAAAGTGTCATCTTAAACTGCAAGGATGTCAATTAAACATCACAATTAAACATGCCAAAGGAGAAGCCATGTTGTCCAAATGCCCACTGAATCCACCCAGATATCTCAAACCCACCCTCTGCTGACCTTCTAGACCCCGTTTTTTTTTTTTTTAGTTTTTTTTTTCTTTTTATTAAACAAGAGAAAGTAGACAGGAACATGTTGGTAAATGCTAACTGTCCATATTCACATAGAGACACGGTGTAATCTCTGAGCCCAACATACAGAGAGGAGGAAGAAGCTGGAGTTCTATCACTACTACACAGGGGGCTGACACCCTCCCGCCGCACCAAGGGAGTGGAAGGACTTTTCCCCACAGAGCATGGTGATGTTGATTCCATAGTTTTTGTTCAGACAAAAAGGGATAAAAATGAATTTGGAACAGAAATGCGGAGGTTCTATGCCTATTATGAAGCAAAGACTTTTAACCTCCAAAATCATCTCACTAGTTCAGGAGCTTGTCAAAGTGGAGCCGAGGATGAGGACTTCACCGTGCTATGGAAACACAACTCATTCATATTCACCGGCATCTATTGAATATTGATTTGGGGATCAGGCAGACCAAAGAAAATGTGGTGCTTTTCTTAATGGCAATTTATTATTTCTTCAGTCTAGCCTTACTAGTGGGGGTTCTTGCCTAGACATAAGTTAGGTAAACAGAAGGGCTGTGAGTATGTGTTACAGGGTAGGGGGTTTGGCTATCTTATCACCTCGGTGGTGTGATTCAATCCTTGTTAGGTGCACTGATGAAGAAATTGTGAGTTTCCTGCTTTCGATGCGTTCCCCGATGCCAATCGCTATCAGAAGGTGGGGGAAACAAGGGGGCGAGGGAGAAAACCCTGAGGTGGTCCAGAGGAGGCAATCACCTGGCAGTGGGCACCCAAGTGTTGGGCACCCGAGCGCTTTGCAGCCACACAGGGGTGCGGTGGGTGCTAAAGGCTGAGAAAGGCAAAAGGCCTCGGGGAAGGGGGCGGAGGTCGGGTTGAGGAAGAGGAGTTCCGTGATACAAAGTTGGAGAGCTTTACCCCCAGACCAGGGAAATAGCATGTTTCAGTGGGGGAAGCTGAAGATTATGAAAGTGGGGTCCCGACCAGGAAAGCAAACATCGGAGTTGTGAGTAGAGAGGGGCAGTCAAGGGAGAGATGGGGGGACAGGTGGAATGCAGCGAACTGGACCATAGGCAGGACCTTCTGGGTGGCAGGAGATGGTCAGGCCATCAGACCCAGGACTGCCTGAAAGCGCGTGGTGGGCAGGATGCCGCTAAACAGCTGTGTGTTGGTTCAGCAAACCCTAGCTAGGGAGAGGGGCATCGGGCGAGGTAGAACTGACCTCCTCAACTTTAATGTGTGTGCAAAACACTTAAAATAAAAAAAAAAAGGATTCCACTCCCATAAGTTTTCACACCAGCACGTACTGCACAGCACAGTTTGCTAAATTTCTAGTGATTTATAACAGTGGAAGAATTCACGAAACAGTGACTGAAATGTTTCTCAGTATTTTCTTTCTTTAAATCTCATTCTAAATGTAGCAGGAAGTTGATAGCTAACCCAGGTTCTAAGTTGCCCTCTGAGAGTGAGGCCAGGAGAACATCCGGGCAAGCTTTCTCGATGTAGAGGTTGTTAGAAACCTGCGGTGACGAGCTGTTTTCTTGAGGTGGTGGGTGTGGGGGGAGGAGGTGGGAAGGGAGGAAGTGGATCCTTTCCTTGTTCCGGAGTCTCTTCCATGGTCTCTTTAGAAGGCAGCTTTGGGACACATCGAGAAAAGATGAACGTTTGTCTAGAGGTGGTGTCTTGAGCCCTTTCTGCCCTGGCAGTTTGGGAGGGGATGGAAATTACCTCCAAGTGGCAAGGCCTAGGTACATGACCAAAATGGCAGCAGAAATGCCGATGATGTCCTGCTTGGCTCCACAAGCTGGTGGCTTCCCTTTCTCTGCTCTTTGTGTCTCTGTCCCTTTATTTCCCATTACCCATGAAACCCCCGATTTCCAAGGAAACCAACTATAGCTTTGTGGCAGCCCTCCCAAACTTTGTGCGAATCAGGAGAGCTCCCCTTGGGCTCCCTTCCTGGAATAAACAAGGGGGTGCACCTGCCTGGCCATGCATTGTAAATAGTGTTTGTATACGTGGACAGTAACTGTCCCTCTGTAGTACCTGGGCCACAAGCAAGGCCATGATTCTCACAGTGATTAAATTAGGAAGAGGACGCTGCTACCCGTGTAAGGTGGCCACTGCTGGTTGCCCTTTCCTGGAACAGCCCTGTCAGGCTGTTAATTTGCATGCTTGGGCTCTGGCTCTGCTAGCCTCATCGCTGAAGTCAGCCATAACTGGACCAGGAGAGTCTGAGGAAGGACTGGGTGCTACCTGAACAGTGGGCCCCATGGCCAGTGGGGTCTAGCTAAAACATCACCCACGTTTCTACCACCTACGGGTCTGGGAACTGGACCGTCAGTCTCCTCATCACTTGAGTTTATTGCCAAAGCTCATGGTTTGCAGTGTGGTTGAGAGGCGTTAGCAGTCCTCCCACGGCCTCTCGGGGTACAGTGGGAACGGGACAGGAAAGGTTCCTCTTTGAAGCCTGGGTGTGTCACGTCATGTCACTCATGTGGTCGTTCATGTCCAAGCCCCGAGCACATTGCTCTGAAGTCTCATCTTGTCTGTCTGTACTGGAGGCCTCATGGTTAGAAGTGGGGTCAACAGAAGCTGGTGTGCACACCCGGGGGACTGTAATCCACAAACCACATGGTGGAAGGAGAGATTGTTGTCCTCCGACTTCCCCATGAGCTCTCTCTCCGTCTTTCTCTTTCTCTCTGTGTGTGTCTCTCTCTCAACAAACAAATACATTACCTAGGACAGAAACATACATCTGGCTTCCCTTACTCTTTGAGTAACTTGTACGAAGTCTGGACTGTGAGGCATCAAATCCCAGCCCTACCTGCTGGTAGGGTATCCATGTGTGCTGCCTGAGAAATCAGGTTCTCCTCTCCAAACCCTTTGTCATCTGCTTGTGAGACTTTGGGCAAGCCGTGTGCTCACTTCAGTCTGGGGTCCTCATCCAGAAAGCACAGACCGTGGCCCCTCCCTCCCTCGCCGGGTGGTGGTCAGGAACAAGTTGTGGAATGCACGCAGTAAATACGAGCTATCACCACGCAATGATACTTATTTAATAAGTAAGGAGTTGGGGGTTTTATTGGAAGCAAAGTAAACACGTCTGCTTCTTAGTCCCCCGTACCTTTGGGAAGCTACACCACAAGCTCATAAATGTCGGAGGCCACATCCACCTGGTGGCCGCATCCCCACATCTCTCATCAAAAACCTGGAGGAAATGAAAAGCTTGTAATTTATAAGCCAAGGTTCCTCACGGGAGCCAGGGGAGGGCCGGGGAGGCTGAGCACACACTTGGGGCCAGGGCAAGCGGGCAGCCAGGAAACAAAGCAGCACTGTGTCCACGGTGTGGCTTGGCGTTTTGTCGTAATATTTAATTAATTTTGAGATTGCAAATAACATTAGAGGAAAGCGTGAGATATTTACATCTAATAAAGAGGTATGTCTGGGTTGAAGAGGTGGAGTAAGCATCCCTCATTCACCGGCACCAGGTTCACCGGCTCGCGAGAGAGATGGGAAGGCATCCTTTCAGCACCTTCTGCCAACCCTGGCGGGCACCCACTCATCCCCAAGGGGGCAGTGGGCGGGCGGTGGAGCCCACGGAGCCCAGGAAGTCTGCCTAATTGGAAGAAGTTGGCCCTCGTATAGGGCCCCCTGTGTTCCAGACCCTTTCTTTGCTTTATAATGCTAATGAATGAAACTTGAACAAATGTTCATTAAAACCAACCGAAACACGATGCCCTTCCTCTTTGGGTCTTTTACTGTTAATCAAGTCACCCCTTTGGATATGGCACACATACATCCTTTATTCATTCTGAGAAGTCCATTTTCCATCCTGGCTGAATAAAACTCCTTGGTGAGTCTTTTTTTTTTTTTTTACTCCTGATTTTAATTTTTTTCAATTCCATAGATTCAATAAAATTTAAAGTTAATAAAAGTTGAAAATACAGTTACAGAACAGTGCGTCAATGTATGGCTTACTGGGCAGTTATAAAGTCATTTGGAACGAGCCCACCTGACTTTGCTTCCCTGGTTGCCTGGTACCCACAGCTTAGGTGCGGTTCCTCTCAGCCTGCTTACCTGGAGGTGAGATCCCAACTCTGCTTTGCCTTGCCCATGTGCCAGCAACCTACTTCTCCTCTCCTCCCCCTGCCAATCACACACATCCAGGAAACTTGTCCAGGTAGAAGATCTGATAAAACACCAAACTACAAGAAGAAAGAGAGAAAAGGCCTCCAGAAGACAGCATAACAGTCACTTCAGAAAACTCACTTGAGAAACAGCAACCTTTTGTCTCAAGTGAATGCACAAACATTTGGTAAGACACAGGAGTGAATCATAGACACTAAAAACATCATCTAAGGCTGAAAAGTAGCATTCCAGATAGAAGACAACTATCCCACCTAAAATTCAGTACCCAGTGACTTCAGATAGAACTTTGATCACTATCTACCTATCCTAAAAGCAGTACATACAAAGAGAAATCCTAACTCAGGCAGTAAACACAAGCAAAATAACAATATAAGTAAAAGAAAGTGACAACCTAATTCAAAATATGAACATCATACTGGAAAATAGAAAAAAAAACCAAAACCACAAGAAGCCAAGAAAACATGTCTCCTCCTAAGATCACCAATCCCAAGGCTTCAGCTCCCATAGACTATAGCCCTTCGGGAGGTATTCAAGAGAGCAATAATTAGGACAATGAATTTCAAAGATCGATAATAAACATGTTCCAACAGCTCTAAGAAAACATAGATAAATGTCTAAACAAATTAAGAACACTGTGGCACTACTGATTCAGGGAGACCCTGCCCGGGCTTCCGAATCCAGGAGGCCTGGCTACAGACACGCCTGGAGCAAGGAACCATACAGGCAGAAGGATGGACAACCGATGGGAAGCGGCCATCTAACCTGGACCCCCAGTAAACAGCTAAATGATTGGTGGCTGCTTCCTCACTCTCCCGAGCAGAGGGGTGGCCACACCTGATTGGACTCCGACCCTATATAAGCCCAAACACTTCCTGATTAAAGCTGAGTCTGCAGCCAACTCGTAGTCTGCATGCTGCTTCTCGCCTGACTCCCGGGGTCTGGGTAGTGACTCCGTGGTCCATTCGCCTCACGTCCACGAGGCCCCGCTGTTTCCCCTCTTCCCCCGGCTGGACCGTCCGGGGGATTCGCCAACATCACATAACAAACTAGGGAAAGGAAATCAAGAAAACACGAACAAGATACAATTAGAATGAAATCAGAGAATCTGAAAACAGTCTAGAAACCCTAAAGAAAACACAAACTGATCTGCACACAAGCATGGAAACACCGAAAAAAGTCCAGGCTGAAGTAACATTGAAATTAAAAAAATTTAAACAGTGCAATAAGAAATCCAAAAGAATGTCTCAAAAATAGAACTGATCATGTAGAAGACAGAGTCTTAGAACTGGAAGATAAGATAGGATAGGTTGATAAGTCAATCAGAGAAACTGATAAGTTGAAAAACATACTTAAATAGAACACACAGGAATTCTGGGATACCATCAAAGGCCCAATATATGCATCATGGATATCCCAGAAACAAACACACAAGAGGAAAATCCATTGTGAATAATTAATGAGATAAGAGAGGAAAATTTCCCTGACCTAAGAAAGGATATAGCCACTTTGATTCAAGAGGCATATAGAACACCAAATACCCAGGACAAAAAAAGAAAGAAAAAAAGAAATAATAACCCACAGCCCTACGATAGATCGCACACCAAATATGCACATTAAAGACAAGCTCTTAAGAGCTGCAAGACTCGGGGCTGGAGAGGTGGCTCAGGGGTTAAGCCTCCGCCTTGCAGGCGGGAGGTCCTGAGTTCGGATTCCAGATCCCACGTATAGACTCCAGGCGGAAGCGGGGGCGGCCTGCGCTTCTGGTCCTGGTAGGGCGGAGCCTGTGAATCCCAGGGCAAAAGGAGGTAGAGGCGTCCATGGTGGTTTGCGAATTCGTCCGTGATTCTACACACACACAGATACACAGACACACACACACACACACAGACACATGCACATACACACGCATATGCACACAGTTGAATAAATAATAATAATAAAAAAAAGTTCGCAAAAAAAAAAAAAAGAGCTGCAAGACAGAAGAAATAAGTCACATACAGAGGCAGACCTGTCAAAATAACAACTAATTTTTCAATATAAATAGTAAAAGTCAGAAGGGCTTGAGAGATATAATGCAAGTTCTGAATGAACACAAATACCAACCCAGATTATTATATCCAACAAAATTGTTGGTCATAATAGAAGGTTAAAGAAAAATATTCCATGACAGAAACAGGTTGAAAGACTAGATGGTCACTAAGCCAGGACTACAGAGAATACTGGAAGGAATGTGCAAGATAGAAGAGGATAAACACATTAAAGAGGTGAAAGGGAATAAATAATACCAGCATAAGAGCTAAAAGAGAGACTAAAAAATTCAAGCGCCACAAGATCAACAAAATGTCAGGAACCATTAAACACCTAATAACTTCAAATGTCAATTGGCTCAACTCCCCAATCAAGAGACATGGGCTTATAGCTTGTATCAAACATTGCAACCCATCAATTCTCTGCCTCCAACAAACACACTTTTTCATGAAAAATAGACGCTTTCTCTGGGTGAAAGGATGGTCAAAGGTACTCCAAGCAAATGGGAAGAGGAAAACAAACAGGTGTTTCCATTTTACTATTAGACAAAATAGGCTTCAAACTAAAGCAAATGATAAGAGATACTACATACTAATTAAGGGAACATTCCAGCAGGAGGATCTTACAACCCTAAACATATATGCACCGAATACAGGAACACCCAAATTTATCAAACAAATACTACAGAAGGCAAAACAATGACCCAAACACAGTGGTAGTAGGAGACTTCAATACTTCACTCGCATCACTGGACAAGTCAATGGGTCAAATACTAAGCAAAGACACATCAGAATTAAATGAAACCATAAATCAAGTGGACCTTACAGATATCTACATATCATTTCATCCAAACACTAAAGAATACACATTCTTCCTAGCAATCCAGGGGACAGCCTTAAAAATAAATCATATGCTAGGACACAAATAAAATCTCCATAAATGCATAAAAATTGAAATAATTCTTTGTATATTATCTATCGTGGAATAAAGGTAGACATCTACAACAAAGGAAGTAACAGAAACCACACAAACTCATGGAAGCTAAAAAAAACAAACACATTTTTGAATGAGGAATGGATCGAAGAAGAAATAAAACAAGAAATTTAAAAACTTCCTTAAGGCCAATGGAGATGAAGGCACAACCTACCAAAAATCTATGGGACACACTGAAAGCAGTACTAAAAGGAAGTTTATAGCATTAAATGCCTACATCACAAAGAAGGAAAGATCCCAAATAAATGACTTAATGTTATACTCGAAAGCTTTAGAAAAATAGGAACAAACCAATTCTAAAAGTAGCACACAGGAAGAAATATCCAAGATCCAGCCAGAAATCATTGAACTGGAACTGAAAAAGACAATACAAAAAAAAAAAAAAAAAAAAAATCAATGAAACAAAGAGCTGTTTATTTTTTTTTAAAGATAAAGAAGATTGACAAACCTTTAGTGACACTAACCAAAAGAAGAAGAGAGAACATTCAAATAAATAAAATCAGATATGAAAAGGGGAAAAATCACAACAGATACTGGAGAAATCCAGAGAATCATAGGGACATATTTTAAAAATTTATATTCCCTTACATTGAATAAGCTAAAGGAATTCTTAAATACATACGACTTACCAAAATAGACTCAAGATGAAATGGATACTTTAAACAGACCAATAACAAGTGATAAAATTAAAACAGCGTCATGGTTTGAAATGTGTCCTCCACAGTTTCATGTGTTTGACAAGGTCATGTCACCTGGAGAGGTAGGAGCCTTGTGGGAGAAAGGCAGTCACAAGGGGTGGGCCTTGAGGTGGACTAGTCCCACCCTACCTCTAGGAGAAGTCTACCTTTCCAGCAAGCAGTCTTGTAGCTCTCAGCCTCCAAGATGTCTGCAGTGACTTAGCCTCCTCCAGCTTTGGCCAGCCAGTCATGCTGCCTCCACTTTGAGAGACTGTATTTCCCCTTTGGAACTGTAAGGCAAATAAATCTCCCTTTCTCCCTTAAGTTGATTGACTTTGAGTGCTCTCTCACACCAATAGTTAAGAGTAACCATTATAGAGATTGGTACTGGGTTGTGGGGTACTGCTATGAGATTAAGAGCATCTGGTCCCACAATGTGAAGCTGTTTGCAAAGCTGAGAGAAGGTGGTACCCAGCAGTATGGCCAATGCTGTGATTTGGCTAGTGGGTCTTTGGAACTGTTTATTGGGAGAAATATGGAGACCTTTGGGACTTTGTGCTGGGAAAGTCTTTGCATCTTGCCAATGTGGCCAAATGAGCCTTTCTTGTCAGAGCTCCGAAGAGAGCAATGCTGTGAGAGTCAGCAGGCAGTGGAAGCCCAGCTTGTGATGGTCCAGAGGGGAACAGAGACTGTGTTTGCAACTGGACAAGTGGCACATGGAGCCATGTGTTGGTGGAGAGTTTAGTAAAGTTTTGCCCCGTCCTGAAATTTGCCTGAAATTAAACTGGAATGCTTGCGGAGGAAATTTCAAAGCAATGTAGTCTTGACAATGTCATATGGATACTTTTTAGTTGTCTTCAGAGTTATGAAAAAGAGCAAAGAATCAGGCAGGAAGAAGCAAAAACTGTAAGAGTTAATGATGAAAAATGCAATGCTAAACATAAAGAGCTGAACCTGGAAGAAGCAGAGAACGAAATGGCTGTTGAAGAGATTAGCTCCATTTGTAAATCAAAGCCTGCTCTCAATTTGAATAATAAGAGAGGCCCTAGCTTGAGGGCAAGATCCTCAGAGAAAGCTCCCATCTATAAGAATGCAAATCCTTTTGGAAGAAATGAGCTAAAGGGTGGAGTTCCAAGGCAGGGGTCTGCTTCTTCCATAAAGCAATTATCCAGGTGTGAAAGAGCTTTTCCCCATGGTCAGCATAGAAAAGCAGAATCAGCTGTGATTCAAGGGGGCCAGTCTTGGCAAAGTCGTCCACGTGGTTCTGGTTTTAGAGGCATCAAGGATGAAGAGGGAGGAGATCATGGAAGTCCTCCTCCAAGATTTCAAAAAATGATGGCAGCCAGGCAGCATGTGGCAGAAAGTATGCAGTTTAGAGGCCCAAGAAGGGCAGTTTGTGCTGTGGAGTTAAAGCCAGGTTTGCCATTGAGAAGTAAAGATGTTAGAGAAGCCAGAGACAACATTGTACATATGCCAAGGAGAGCTGTATACCCTGGGAGGAGTCAGCTCAAGAGAGCAACGTATTCTATGGGCAGCTGCATTGGAGGGCTGGAACCAAAGCCCTCTGGAACTGAGATGATTTCAAAGAGAGGCTTATCTGTTGGACTTGGAGCTAACAAGATTTGGAATTTGTTTTGCTGGTTTTCAGTCTTGTTATGAACCGATATTTCCTGGATATGCCCCTATCCCTTCCTTTTGGAATGGGAATGTTTACGCTGTGCCATTGTATGTTGGAAGTATGTAACTTGTGGTTTGATTTTACAGGAGGCTTTGGACTTTGGACTTTTGGACTGTGGGACTACTGATGTAGTCTATGAAGACTTTTAAAGTTGGACTGAGAATGGTTTACATGATGAGATGGCAATAAGCCTGTTGGGGTCAGGGGTGGATTGTCATGGTTTGAAACGTGTCCCCCACAGTCTCATGTGTTTGGCAAGGTCATGGCACCTTGAGAGGTGGAGCTTTGCTGGAGGAAGGCAGTCACAAGGGGTGGGCCTTGGGGTGGATCAGTCCCACCCTACCTCTAGGAGAAGTCTGCCTTTGCAGCAAGCAGTCTTGTAGCTCTCAGCCTCTAAGATGTCTGCAGTGACTTAGCCTCCTCCAGCTTTGGCCAGCCAGCCATGCCACCTCCACTTTGAGAGACTGTATCTTCCCTCTGGAACCATAAGCCAAATAAATCTCCCTTTCTCCCTTAAGTTGATTGACTTTGAGTGCTCTCTTACAGCAATAGTTAAGAGTAACCATTACAAACAATAATTACAAGTCTTTCAACTAAAAAAAAATCCAGGCCCAGATGGATTTAGTGCAGAATTCATAGGAGATCTAACACCACTGCTCCTTAAATTATTCCATAAAATAGAGAAAGAAGCAATACTCCCAAACAAAGCCAGTATTATTCTGATTCCAAAACCAAACAAAGGCACATTAAGGAAAGAGAATTATAGGCCAATCTCACTAATGAATACAGAAGCAAACATCTTCAATAAAATACTTGCAGGCCAGATCCAAAAGCATATCAAAGGATTATACATCATGATCAAGTAGGGCTCATTTCAGGAATGCAAGGATGGTTTAACATATGTAAATCAATAAATGTGATTCATTATATTAACAGACTCAAAACCAAAAATCATATAATCCTTAAAATACATGCAGAAAAAGCTTTGACAAAATCCAACATCTCTTCATGATAAAATCTTTGGCAATATCAGGAAGGGAGGAGACATATCTCAACATAATAGAGTCTATATATATGACAAGCCTAAGGCAAACATCATTCTAAATGCAGGAAAAACTTGAAGCATTCACACTTAGATAAGGAGACAAGGCTGTCCATTATCACCACTCCTGTCCAATATTTTGCTTGAAGTCTTAGCCAGAGCAATAAGGCAAGAAAGGAAGATGAAAGGGATAGAAATAGGAAAGGAAGAAGTTAAAGTACCCCAACTGCTGATTATATGACTCTATACTTGAGAGATCTATATGACTCCATCAAGAAACTACTTGAATTAATAAATACTTTCAGTAAAGTGTTAGGCTACAAAAATTAGTAGCTTTCTTATATACCAGAGAAAAGTTATAAAATGAAGGAATCAATTCCATTCACTAAAGCATCAAAGAAAATAAACTTTGGATTAAGCTTAACTGAGAAAGTAAAAGATAAGAAAGTAGAAGACCTATACCAAGAGAAAACATTGCTGAAAGAAATTAAAGAGGATACTAGAAAGTGAAAATACCTTCCATCCTCATGGATCAGTAGGATCCATATTGACTATCCTACCAAAGAGAACACACAGATTCAATGCAGACTCAATCAAAACCTCACTGCAATTCTTTGCCGAACTGGAAAAACAGAATCTCAAAATTCATATAGAGGGGCAAAAGACCCCGATTAGTCAAAATAACCTTAAGCAATTAAAAAAATACTGCTGGAGGTATTAAGAAGAATAGATTTCAAGATATATTTCAGAGCTACAGTAGTAAAAATATCTTGGTACTGGCACAAAGACAGATACATCGACCAATGGATTAGAACAAAGAATCCAGATATAAGCTCCTACATATACAGTCACTTGATTTTTAGCAGTGCCAAACATATACTGGGGAAACAACAGCATCTTCAATAAGTGGTAATGGACATCTATCTACACCTAGAAGAATGAAAATTGACTGTGCCTCTCCCTTTACACAAAAATCGACTCCAAATGGATCAGAGACCTCTATGTTAAACCTGAGACCCTGAAATTGCTAGAAGAAAAAGCAGGGAATACACTTGAATTGATAGGCCTAGGTAAAGATTTTATAAACAAAACCCCAAATGCCCAGAATGAAGACTAATAATCAACAAATGGGACCTCATGAAATTAAAACACTTCTGTTTGCAAAAGAAACTGTTAATTGTACAAAAAGAAAGCCCACAGAATGGGAGAAAATCTTTGCTATCCAGTATTAATCTCCAGAGTATACAAAGAACTAAAAAAAAACTAAACATTAAGAAAGCAAACATCCCAATTAAAAAATAGGCCCTGGAACTAAATAGGGACTTCACACAAAAAAGAAACTGAAATGCCAAACAAATATCTTAAAAGATGCTCAGCTTCCCTGGTCATCAGAGAAATGCAAATTAAAACTACCCTGTGATACCATCTTACCCCAGTCAGAATGGCTAAGATCAAGAATACAATGGAGAATGCAGGCAAGGATGTGGGTAGGAGTATAAACTGGTACAGCCTCTGTGGAGATCAGTGTGGAAAAAGTTAAAAATGGAACTATCACATGATCCAGCTATACCACTTCTAAGAATATGCCCCAAAGAGTGACATACAATGCCCATCAGGATGGAGTGAAGGGCATTGCAGGAGCAGCAAAACTGCAAAAGAAAATCAACAAACCATAATCCAGAACTTCAGAGACTCTATATCAACCACCTAGAACTAGGCAAGCCTAATCTCTCCCCATCCTGAAGCTCAGGGAAATTTGTGGAAGAGAGGGCGGTAAGAGTGTAAGAGCACAAGGATGGGAGGAGCAATGATATGCAAGATACTCCACACAAATTAGGGCCGAAGCAATCATAATTGGACTTTACATGCCCTGTGCAATGTCCAACACACTATTGACTCCACAAAGTCTAGCATTTGCTAAGGCACCAAGATCCTTGGAGGCAAGGGATAGACAGCCACAGTAGTGTTCCTTTGCTTAAGGGGAACACAGGAAAGGGTTCAGGGAAATGCCGTTGGGTCCTTGTACGTCATGGGAGAGGAGAGCCCAGAGGAGAGACTGGCATGCACATTAAAGGATTCTCCGGAGATTGGGGGGGAGGCACTGGGGGAGGGGGAGGGAGGGGTGAGGGGAGGGGGAGCAGGGGGGTCGGGGGGAGGAGGAGGGAGGGAGTGAACCGGTGTACCTACTAAGTTTGTATGAGTGGAAATAATAATAATAAATGTTTAAAAAAAGAATATGCCCCAAAGACTGTACATCTTATTACAAAGACACTTGTTCATCTATGTTCATTGTAGCCCTATTCGCAATAGTGAGAAAATGGAATGAGTCAACACATCCATCAACAGAAGAATGAGTAATAAAAATATGGTATATATACACCATGGAATACTACTCAGCCAGGAGGAAGGATGAGATTATGGAATTTGCTGATAAATGGATGGAACCAGAAAAATATAGTACTAACAATTGATCTCCTGACCAAAATATTTGGTTTGGAATTACTGTAATAGAAAATTAGAAAGGTATTGTGAATAGGAAGGTTGGAAGGGATGGTTAGGGTGAAACCTTTGGGGGGGGGGGAGATATAGGATACCATGGCAGGTAGGGTGAGGAAGGGAATAATGGGAAAAAATCCCTAGGGGGGCATGAAGGGATGGGATATAGGAGAGGTGGGGGGATTTAATGAAAAACCTTAAGATTGTGGGATGGAACCTTAAGGAACTTCCTATGTTATCTATTTTTTAAACTATCTAATGTGTGTGTGTATGAGTGTATGTGTGTGTGTGTGTGCATGCACGCATGTGTGTATTAAGGGCAATATGTGTTCCTGTGGCGGACCAAGGGTGACTTTGGGAATCATGCTTCTAATGCTTTTTTGATTTCCCGGGCTCCACCCACCAGTGGTGGAAGTACAGGCTGCTGCTGTTTCTGCCTGGCATTTTTACGTGGGACCTGGGATCTGAACTCAGGGGGACCTTCTACTTTCAAGGCAGAGTCTTAACTCCTGATCTATTTCTCCAGCCTACTCCTATGTTATTAATATGTCAAAAACATTTCTTTTAAGAAAGGAACAAGTCAGGATGGCAAAAATCCACAATACAAACAACAACAAATGCTGGAGAGGATGTGGAGAGAGAGGAACTCTCCTACATTGCTGGTGGAAATGCAGGCTCATACAGCCACTCTGGCGAGCCGTCTGGAGATTCTTAAAGAAATTAAAGATTGAGGGCTGGAGAGGTGGCTCAGGAGTTAAGCCTCTGTCTTGCAGGCGGAAGGTCCTGAGTTCGGATCCCAGATCCCACATATAGATGCCAGGCGGAAGCCGGGGCGGCCTGCGCTTCTGGTCCTGGTAGGGCGGAGCCTGTGAATCCCGGGGCAGAAGGAGGTGGAGGCGGCCATGGTGGTTCGCGAATTTGTCCGTGGTTCTACACATTCACAGACACACACACAGACACGCGCACACACATACACACACACATGCGCACAGTTGAATAAATAATAATAAAAAAAAGAAATTAAAGATTGAAATGCCATATGACCCTGCTATTCCACTTTTGGGAATAACCCCCCATGCAGCAGAGGTTCACCTCGATAGCACAAGCATGACCATGTTCATAGCAGCACTGTTTACAAAGCAAAGTCATGGAATCAACCCAAATGTTCAACAGTTGACGAGTGGATAAGGAAACTGTGGTACATCTATACAATGGAGTACTACTCAGACATCAAAAATGATGAATTACTGGAATTTGCCGGGAAATGGATGTCATTAGAAACAATTATATTAAGTGAAGTATCCCAAACCCAGAAAATTAAGCGCCGTATGTACTCCCTAATAGGTGGCTCCTAGTATCAAACTCACCCAGCCCACATTGAGACACTCAAAGGTAAACCTATGTAATACAGTAATTGCAAGGATTATGAACAGGAGGGATGGGGTTGGAGGGCCACACCAGACACAAGGAGAGAGGGGACCATGTTACAGCAGAGAAAATAGGCCTCCATCAAGGAATGCAAGTAAGTAATGTGACACCTGGTTAAGTTCACAGACATTTGTTCCTGATCATGTACAACTGAGGGGGTATGATCTCACCAGAAGGGGAGGGTATATAGTCTAGCAGATAAAAAGTAATCATTTTGCAAATGGGTGATTGACCCCTCCCTCACTGAGGTTTCCTACTTTTATTACATCTACCCTTGAATGTGCTATTATAACAAGACTCCAGTTTAACAGCTTTTTGTCTCTGACCAGGGGGTGACATACAGTGCCCATCAAGATGGAGTGAAGGGCATTGCAGGAGCAGCAAAACTGCAAAAGAAAATCAACAAACCATAATCCAGAACTTCAGAGACTCTATATCAACCACCTAGAACTAGGCCAGCCTAATCTCTCCCCATTCTGAAGCTCAGGGAAATTTGTGGAAGAGGGGGCGGTAAGATTGTAAGAGCAAAAGGATGGGAGGAGCAATGATTTGCAAGATTCTCCACACTAGTTATGGCCGAAGTAATCATAATAGGACTTTGCATGCCCTGCGCAATGTCCAACACACTATTGACTCCACAAAGTCTAGCATCTGCTAAAGGCACCAAGATCCTTGGAGGCAAGGGATTGACAGCCACAGTAGTGTTCCTATGCTTAAGGGGAACACGAGAAAGGGTTCAGGGAAATGCCACTGGGTCCTTGCACGTCATTGGAGAGGAGGGCCCAGAGGAGAGTTAGGCATACACAATAAAGGACTCTCTGGGAATTGGGGGGGAGGCACTGCGGGATGGGGAGGGAGGGGAGGAGGAGCAAAGGGTTCGGGGGGAGGAGGAGGGAGGGAGGGAACTGGTCTACCTATTAAGTTTGTATGAGTGGAAATAATAAAAAATGTATTTAAAAAAAAAGAAAGGAACAAGAATGGATATCTCCTATGCAGAGGAGCACAGAAAGAGGAAAACAGGGCAAAACAAATAAACGCCTTGATTTGGTCCCTTTGAACCTGGTGACAACTAAAACTACAATAGAAGTAACAGGAATGTGACACTTTTTAATTTGTTGTTGGTCCCCCCCCAAAAAAAAAGTATAGGTTTTTGCCATTGCTCTTGGTTGCCCTTCAAAAAACTAACAGTAAGACCTTATTACTGAAGATGCAACACATATGGATCATAGGACATGAAAAAACACACCAGCCAAAACTGTTTTGGGAGCTTTCTCCTTGCTGGAGAGTTTACATAGTACCAAAGAGTACTGTAGAAGTTTCTTGGGGTAGAAAAATGATCAAAGGTCTCATCAACCTGTGAGATCTGCAAATTACAACAAAAATCATCATGACAACAGATGACCACTCGTGTAATAGTGGCATGGCTACCAAGGAGACAAACAATGGCTTTCCGATTGGATTTAAGGCCCACTTGTCAGAATGGAACACATTCCTATTACTGTTAACTAAAACAAGAACTTACGAAAGGGAGGGAAATAGGTCACAGGGGAAGAACACACTATGAATCTTTAACTAGGAAGATAGTAAACCAAACTGCTCTGTAAATACCTATTATATATACCCATAGATGGGACAAACACTCATTGCTCAACCTAAAAGCCTTGTTCTGCAACAGAAGGTGTTTATTACTGAAAATCTTGACTTGCAAAAATGTGGAAAATAAGTATCTGCAGATAGCTTATCTCTAAACAGGACATATAAGCCTCACCCAACCCCACACCAAGGCCCAGGGAACATCATGGAAGAGGGGGCAATAAGATTGTAAGAGCCTGAAGTGGGAAGGTGGTGGGCCATGCATTATCTCCTGGACATGACATAGCCTTAATATACAAGATTTCATGGCAGGCATGTATACTTACACGAGAAATGCACAGGAACTGCTTTAGCAACATCTCATCATAACTTTAGAAGAGCTCAAGAAGCTCCACACTTCCCTGAGAGACTGATGACTAATGCAGCTGGGGAAGTAAGGAGGATGCTTTCTTCAATGGTGTATCCACAGATGCTTGCCGGAGCATGAATAGATCAAGCATAAGTCATCACAGACTAGATGAAGCACAGTGGACCACACAAGTGAAGACTTGAAATAGTAGGGAGTGTGGCAGGGGAAATGAAGAGCTGCAAAAGGAAAAGGAGTAGGGATGGGGTTTGGTACTAAGGGTTGAAAATATTATAAAGCCACTATATCCATGTATATATGAGATTAAAAATAAAGATAACAAATGAAAATAAATAAATACTTGCTCCCCTGCCCATGAGCCTCCCTCCTTGCTCTTGCCATCTCCAGAAGGAGCACAACTCTGGCTTGTGCCGACAATGAGTCATTTTGCTTATTTTGGATTCTTTATGCAAGTGGTATATCCAACAGGATATTAGGACAGTTAATCTTATTTATGTATTTATTGTGTGTGCATATGCTGCATCAGAGGGCACTGTGTGTCCCTGTGGAGAACCAAGGATGACTTCAGGAATCATCCAGGGTTGCTTCTACCTCCTTGCTTCATTCTGAGATGCCCCAGGCTCTGCCTACCGGAAGTGCAGGATGCCGCCATTTTTAATGTGTGATTCAGGATCCAACTCGGGACCTTCTGCTTGCAAGGCAGAGTACCCCTGAGTCATCTCTCCAGCCACAGGAGAGTTCATCTTGAGAAGCACCTAGAACATACCTCGGTGCATCTGCGTGGGCTCTTCAGTGGCGTTAGGGAGGCTGAGCCATGTTTGGGGCATCATCACGACCCCCTCAGAATCATTACTGTATAGCACCCACTGGGTGGTCTTTTGTGATCGGAGGCTTCTCGGGTGGAGCGCACATGTGAACTGGGCCAGCCAGTTGGTTTTCTCCCATGGGGAAACCGCGTATCAGTGAGCACAGCAGACTCCGTGGGCTGCTTCTATCCTTACACCTTCACGTGCAATCCAGAGATGGACTTGAACTTGTCAGGCTTGTGTGGAGCACCGTTGCTCACTGGTCCGTCTTGTCGTCTTCACAGCTGACTCCAGAGTCAGGCTGAGTTCAGCCCTTGCGTATGATTGACTAGCCGTGGACTTGGTTACTTAATCTCTCCGTCTCTCGTCGTAGGTTTCCTGTGTGCGAGAGGAGATAAGAACGGTAGGATTTGCACCATAGGGGTTTTTCAGACACTAAATGAGTGTCAAGACCCACACCAGGAGCAAGTCCACGGTACATGTATTTTTATTCTTGGGATCAGTGCTGTGAATCTGTTGGGCTGGTTGAGGCGGCCAGGGGCTGACCGCAGCAAGAACACTAAGGGTCTCCAGGCTCTTTCCAACGACACTATGACCATCAGGCCTCTGAGTCTTTGCACATGCTGTTCCCTTTGCCTGGCCTGTCGACTTCCCTTTCACTCCCGTCTCCCTTTTGTGTTCAGTGCAAGGGTTGGACTGACACCACGGCGTGGCCTTCCCACACTCCCTGAGACAGACAGAGCCATCCTACCCGTCCAGCCTCTCACTGCACTCTCCAGGTGCCACGTGCAACCCCGGCAGCCTTCTGGCATACCATTTGCTTTGCTGACATTTGTACGTAGACGCCAGAGCAGTCACTGAGGGAAATGACAGCTGCTCTGGCGAGAGTCAATCAGAAGGACTGCTAGTTTGAAGTCAGCCTGGTTAAATGTTGTGAGACTCTGCTAGAAAAAAAACAGTAATACCAGATTGTAAAGTTTGAGCATCTTGTGTGTGTGCACGTGTGTGTGCACGTGCATGCGTGCTTGTGTGTGTGCGTGCTTGTGTGTGTGCGTGCTTGTGTGTGCGTGTGTGTGTGTGTGTGTGTGTGTGTGTGGTGTGCATGCATGCTTTGCATGTGCGTAGGTATATATGTGTGTTCAGTGATGTGTACAAGAGGACACTTGAATATGTGTGCCTGTGGAGGCCCAAGGGTGACACTGGAGTCATTCTGGATTGCTCTTCCTCCTTACTGCTTTGCTCTGGGGTTTCCCAGACTCTGTCTCCCAGGGCCGGAAGTACTATCCACTACCCTTTCTGCCTGGCATTCTTACATGGGATCTGGGATCTGAACTCAGGTCTTTTTGCTTGTGAGGCAAAGAGTTTAAACTCTGAGCCATCTCCCCAGGCCAAGTTAAGTATCGTTTACATTTTTTTTAAGTCTACAATGTTGGGAACCAGAAGTGTCCCAGATTTCAGAGACGTTTGGATTTGAGATTTTTCTGATTAAGGATGCTCAGCACGTATCATTGAACTTCAGAGTCTTTGTTACCACTTGCTTTATTTGAAGAGAGGAAGGGAGGGAGGCTTGGTCCCCTGCTGCTTGGGGCAGCAGGAAATGTGGAACTTCAAGAAGTAGAAGGTCTTCATACTGGGTGTGTCCTCAGAGGGTCAAGTGGTGTGGTAGGATCCCAGTCCCCAACCTCTGCTTCTCTTTCTTCACATCCCGGCCATGAAGTGAACACACTGATTCTGTCACGCACTCCTAACAAGACCCACCTCACCCCACTAGGCTACCTGGATGTAACTGGCACAAAACTATGGGACAAAATCAACCTTCTTCTAAGTTGACTCATCTCAGTTATTTGTCATACTAATGGAAGGCGAACATTCTGAGGTAGGACGGCTGTCTCAAAAAGAAGCCTCTTTGTGAGTGACTTGCAAGCTGAATTAGCGGCTTTTTTTTTTTCCCATGGACTACTAATGTTGATGGAACAAGTGACCATCAGACTTGGGTATTTGGCAGATACTTTCTTGAAAATGAACAAAGAGAGCCTGTTGCATCAAATAACTGCATGTTTGTTACAACAATGTAAGCTTTCAAGTACTAATTAAAGTACTGGAAAACATACACATGGCTATGAATTTGGCAGCACTCCACCGCTTAGATAGGTGAAGATATTAATGAATGTGGCAGAACCAGAATCTTATACTCCAATCTCCGAAGTAATTAATCAAACTAATCATTGTATATGAGGATATCACAGTGTGATATCCGGATGGGTGTAGCTATTGCAGAAAGATTGGATTAAGGTAAATCACTCCATTCTGTTGCAGTGAGGATGCTGATCATCTTTAACAGTTTTGGAATATATAGTGTATTATTTATTAACTATGGTCATGCTGTACAATAGATCACAGAAACTTATTCCCCCTGACAAAATAAAAGTTTGTATCCGTCGACAAAAGTCCTCCCCCCTCCTATCCCTGCCTCAGCCCCTTTCCTCTGGTAAGCACCATTGTGCTCTGTTTTTTACGAGACCAACTTATCGTAGATCGCACAAGTACGTGAAATCATAGGGCGTGAATCTTGTGCCTGGCTTATCTCGGTGGCCATAACTTCTTCCAGACTCATCCGCAGGGTCACGAATAGCACCCTTTCCCCCCAAGGCTGAATGGCATCCCAAATGTATGTGTATTCCAGCGTTCATTAATCCACCAAGGGGCGCTTTGCTTGTTTCTACGGCTTGGCTATTGGGGAGAGTGCTAAAATAAGGGGAGCACAAGGCATCTCTTCTGACCAACCTGAATTCTTTGGATAGGAACCCGGGAGAACTTGTAATCTTCTTGTCTCATCGTTTGTAAACTCAAAGTCCAAACTCAAGTTATCTCTCGGCCCACCTTCCCTCTGAAATCTACAGAGGAGAATCCTGCCTTACTTTTTCTGATGCTTTGCTGGTAATCTTTGGCATTACAAATTTTGTTTATTTTTAGCACACAAAATGATGGGGTTCGTCATGGCGTTTTTCATACATATTCATGGTGTGTTCTTGTGTTTTCCACCACTAAATCCCTTCCTCACTCCTCTCCTCTTCCTCTGGCCCCATTCCTCCCCTCAAACACAGTCTTCTTTTCCTTTTTATGTTACGTGTGCATCCAGATCCTGCATATATTTGTCTTGTTGACTCTGGCCTGTTTTACTCAACATGCCGATCTCCACTTTCACCCATTTTCTTGCAGATGTCGTAATTCCACGCCTCTTTACAGAGAAACGGAAGTCCATTGTGGAGGGTGGAAAGATGGGTCAAAGTACCTGCGTGCAGGCATCAGGCCCTGAGTTCAGATCTGCAGCACCTACGTAAAAGTCAGGCATGTATTTTTTCCCCCTATCTTTTCCCACTGTGTCTGACTTTTCCGCTGCATCTGGCTTATGTGGGACCTGGAGACTGAACTCGGTACCTTCTGCTTGTGAGGCACGGTCTTAACCCCTGAGCCATATATTTATTGACCATTTCTATTTCTTCCTTTGAGAACAGTTCATTTCTTCGCTTATTTGTTGAATGACTGTTTGATTGGTATTTAGTTTTTTGAGTTCCTAATACATTCTAACCCTGGGTGTGGTGGCACATGCCTAGAATCCTAGCACTTAGAAAGCAGAAGCAGCGGGGAAAGAAGTTCATGATCATTCTTGGCTGTATAACAAGCTTGGGACCAGTCTGAGCTATGCAAAACCCTATTTCAAAAAAAAGAGATTTTAGATTGTAATCCCCGCAAGAGTGTCATTGGCAAAGATTTTTCTCCCATTCTGTCTGCTGTCTCTTCACTGTGCTGATTATTTCCTTTGTTGTACATCAGCACTATTTTTTTTGTCTTTTTTTAAAAATTTCTTCCATTCATACAAAGTTGATAAGTACCCCATTCCCCTCCCTCTCTCCACCCCTCCTTGGATCCCCTTGTTCCCTCCCCCCTTTTCCCTTTCCTTTCCCCCCTCCCTCCCTTTCTCCCAGTGCCCCCCCCCAGCATCCTTTAGTGTGCATGTCAAACTTCCCTCTGGGTCCTCCTCTCTGATGAGGTGTAAGAACTCAGTGGCATTGCCTAGAGCTCTTTTTTGTGTTTCCCTTTAGTATAGGAACACTATTGTGGCTGTTAATCCCTAGCTTCTAACATCCTAGTGCCCGTGATCCATGCTAGACTTTGGGGGTTCAGTGATATGTTGGTAATTGCGCAAGTCATGCAAGGTCCTATTATGATTACTTCGGCCCTAACTTGTATGGAGTTCTTGCATATCGTTGCTCCTCCCCATCTTTAGGCTCTTACAATCTTACCGCCCCCTCTTCCACAAATTTCCCTGAGCTTTAGGATGGGGAGAGATTAGGCTGGCCTGGTTCCAGGAACAGCACTATTTTTTAATAAAATAGGAGTTATGTATTCCTTCATTTCCTTTTTGCATTTTTGACAATTCCATGCAGGTATACAATGTATTATGATCATAATATCGCCGCCTCCTCCCAGCGAATTCCCTCTTTCTTCATGTGCATATATTCTTAAAGAGTAACCATGATTAACATTTGCTGAATTGATTTGTAGACTGTTTTCATTTTTTTCACACTTATATGTATATTTAACCCATATATAAACAAATATATACTTACAGTTTTATTTTTATAAACAAAGGTTCACATTATACATATCATTCCAAATTTTCTTGTAACCATTTATTTAGGTAAGCTTTCTATACTGGAACATAATATTGTGATTTTTTTCAAACTGTTATGAGGAATAATTAGTTGAGATTCTAATTAAATATATTCCGTGAATTCAGTAGGTTGGGAGAGGGCTCAGGAGTCTGGCAAATAAAATGTTCTGATGCAATTGGACATTGGACCACAACATGAGAATTCCTACCAAACACTGACCTCATGTGTCCCATGACTGCATCACTGTATATTCAGCTGTATAGATGTTTCATTATTGATCAATGGCTAAGCTGCTATCATTACAAATAAAGATAAGAGTGAACATTTTTATTTCTACTAGGATCAAGAAAGCATTTTAGTTGATATGCGGTTAATTCCTATATGAGAGGACATTTATTTCTTTTTCTTGCAAATGACACTTATGATTGGCCAAAACAATAGTTTAATGCTCTATTGAGCACAAATTAATACACAATTGTCATGATCTTAGTTTCAAGTCATACCATGAATGCATAAGGTGGCATTTTGAAATCTGATTACCTGTCAAAATTTGAAATTTGATGACAAACAAAATGGTTCCTGTCATTTTTGCTTTTGCCTGGCATCTTTGGGGATTCTAATTTTTCCATAGTTATTCTATAACTGATGAGGAAATTTCCTCTAATATTAGGTGTCAGGAAAAAGGAAACATTTAAGGATATATTTATTATAATTCCAGTTGGCAATTGTCTTCTTTCAATAATTGTGGGCAAAGTTTAGAAGTAGAAGCTGCAGTTAAATCAGATCATGGATCATTTCCCTGCCTCTCTGTGGCTTGTTTTCCTGCGTCAATCAAGAAATGTAAGGGTTGCAACAATAGGCAAGGTAATAAGATTTTCATGCATTGCATTTTCAAAAAATTTTTTCACTCTCTGTGGTCTCTTCTAAAATTCTCAAAGTCTAGTTCCAACCATAAAAACCTCACTCCTGTTTGTGGATGGAACTGTTTCCTATGAAACGGTGAACCAGGAATCTCAGTTTCTCGACAGCCGTCAGCGGAAGGCTGTACCAAGCTCCTTGCAGTCTGACTGTCTCCACAGGTGGCTCATGATTTTACCAGTTGCTTCTTTGCTAGAGAGAGTTGCCTTTGTGTCAAAGCTTTTTTACTTCATGTAATCCAGTTATTGATTCGTGAAATTATTTCCTGAGTTACTGAAGCCCTTTTGAAGAGATCTTAGCCTACCTTGAAGTGTTTTCCTTATACTTTCTTTTTCTTCAAACTTTTAGGTTTTATTTCAAGGTCTTTGATTCATTTTGATTTTTGTTTGAGAGTCGGGCATCTAGTTTCAGGCTTCTACATGTAGATATCTACTTTGTACAGCACCACTTTTTGAAGAGGCAGTCTTTTCTTGAATTTGTGTCTGGGACATATTTCAAATATTTCAAATCAGGTGGTTGAGGTACATGAATTTATTTCTGGGTCTTTTATTCCATTAGCCTAAATATCTTCCTTGGTGCTGGTACCAAGCCGTTTTAGTTACTACACTTCTGTAGTACAATTTGAGATCAGGTATTCTTGATACCTCCAGCATTGCTCTTCTTGCTTAGGATTTTTCTCTTCATTAATTTCTGCCATGTTTATCATGTTTATTTATATTTATTATGATTCCTTTCTTTGTACCGTTTTTGAGTTTGGCTCCTTCTTGCTTTTCTAAAACCTGACTTTTTAATATAACTTTCATAGCTACAAAATTCCTCTTAAAATTGATTTTTTTCTATTCCAAAGTGTTATATATGTTGTACCTTCATTTTCTTTTGATTCTAGAATTTCTAACAATTTCCTCTGTGATTTTTTCAATGAACCACTGGTTATTTAAGAGTGTCTCATTTAATGTCCATGTACTTATTTATCTTTGTATTTGTTAAGGTTTTCTGTATGGACTAAAATGTGATCTATTTTAGAGATAATTTGAGAAGAATGTATATTCTTCCAAATATTGGATGCAATAGTTTGTAGATATCTGCTAATCCCATTTGATCTGTAGTGCAATTTCTTCCATGATTTTCAGACTGGATAGTTAATCTGTTGATGATTTGGGGTATAGAAGTGACTGACTATTATTACGGACAGACCTATCTATCCCTTTGTGTCTGGTAGTGTTTGTTTTATGAAATTGGGTGCACCAACATTTAGTGCAGATATAGTTACATTTGTTTTATCTTTTTTCTTTTAGGACGACTAATGGGTTTTTTTGTTAAGATTTTAAATTCTTTTTAATGTTTGATACATGAATATAATGTTATGACTTCTTAATATGAGGCAGGGCAATAGCATTCTTTACTTTTTAATTTTTATGTTCTATACACGAATATAGTGACTTTATAAAATTTTCAACCCTTAGTCCCAAATCCCATTTCCCCCCTCCTTTTCCCTTACAACCTTTCATCTCTCCTGCCAGACTCCCTCCGATTTTCAAATCTTTTTTGCTTGAGTCCCACTATGTTTCCTCTAGTCTGTGATAACTTATTCCTGTCCTGATTCATACTCCAGCAGTGTCAACTTGACATACCTGGTATTAACTAAGATCCAGCTGAGACCATACCTGGTAAGATCAGCTGAGACCACCTGAAGAGATTATCTGGATAATACAAAACCAGCCCTAGATCCCACCAAAAGTTCCATAGATCTCATAGGAACCTCCCAGTAGTGGAACATATAGAAGGGAACCACAGAGAGAAGAGATGCTTTTGTAGCTGTGCTAGAAATCAATCTTCCTTCGGCCACTTGGTTTCTTCACTTTTACCCTCTAGCCCTCCAACCCTCCAACCTTCCAAGTCTAGAACTAAACTAAACTAGACTAAAAGCTCTTTAGGAATCCTTCAGTCTTCAGCCATCACCTATTGGACTACTAGACTGAGCAGCTATGGGCAGCCATCATTGGACTACCTCGGCCATATCTGTAAGCCAATTCAATACATTCCCTATTTATATATTCATTTGGTTAATTCTATAACTCTAGAGAACCTGACTGATCCTAGATCAGTGGATATGCCATTGAGGAAAGCATCCTCCTTACTTCCTCAATAGCATTAGTCCTCTTCAGTCTCTCAGAGAGGTGTGGAGCTTCTTGAGATCTTTCTGATGTTATAGTGAGATATTGATAAGGCAGTTTGTGTGCAATTCTTGCATAAGTGTACATATCTGCCCTGAAATCTTGCATATCACAACTATGTTATGTCCATATACAATGCATGATCAATTACCTTCCTACTTCAGGCTCTTACAATCTTATTGCCCCTTCTTCTGAAATGTTCCCTGGGCCTCAGGGTGGAGGTAGATGAAGCTTATATATCCTGTTTAGAGACAAGCAGTCTACAAACACTTCTTTTCTACATTTTGGAAAGTTGTGTTTTTCAGTAATAAAAACCTTTGTTGTAGAAGAAGGCTTCTAGGTTGAGTGCTGAGTTCTCTTCTAATCTATGGGTGTATAGATATTTACAGAACAGTTTGGCGTACTGTCTTCCTAGCTAAAATTAATAGTCTGTTCTTCTCTTGTGACTTATTTCCTTCCCTTTCATAGGTTCTAGTTAACAAAATCAGGAATGTGCTCCATTCTGATAAGTGGGCCTTAAATCCAATCAGAAAGCCATTTGTTGTCCCCTTGATATGCATGCCACTATTACACTGGTGGTCATCTGTTGTCATGGTGATTTTTATTGTAACTTGAAGATCTCACAGGGTGATGAAATCTTTGATCATTTTTCTTTTCCAGTAGCTTCTACAGTACTCTTTGGTATTGTGTAAGTTGTCTAGCAAGGAGGAACCACCCAAATCAGTTCCAACTGGTTTTTTTTTTTTATCCACGTCATATGAGCCATATGTGTTGCAACTTTAGTAATAGGGGTAATAGGGTCTTACTGCCAAGTTTTTGGCGGGCAACCAAGAGCAATGACAAAAGCCTATATTGTTTGGGGGGCCTTTGAAATCTTTCTGACCAACAAATCAGGAAGTGTCACATTCCTGCTACTTCTAGTATAGATTTAATTGTCACCAGGTTCTAAGTGAACCAATTCAGGGCATATTTATGTTTTACCTGGTTTTCCTTTCTCTGTGCTCTTCTGCATAGAGACTCTTCATTCTTGTTCCTTTCTTAAATGAAATGGTTTTTTTTTTTTGACATATTAATAGCATAAGAGGTTCCTTCTGGTTCCACCCCACAATCTCAGAGTTTTCTTTAAATCCCTCAGCCCCTCCTATATCCCATCCCATCATGCTCCCCCAAGTATTTTTTTCCCACTATTCATTCCCTGGCCCTAACTACCATAGTATCCTATATCTCCCCCTCTAAAGGTTTCATCCTAACCATTCCTTCCTACCTTGACACTCATTGACTCCTTTCTAATTTTCTGACTTTATGGTAATTCCAAGCCAAATACTTTGGACAGGAGATCAATGCTAGCATCCACATATAAGAGAGAACGTGGTGTTTGTCTTTCTGTGTGTCTAAGACACCTTACTCAATATTATATTTTCTAGTTCTGTTCATTTAACAGAAAATTCCCTAATCTCACCCTTCCTGATGGCTGAATACTATTCACTGTGTATACTTTCATTACCCATTCCTCTGTTGATGGGCATGTTGACTGATTTTGTTTTCTCACTATTGTGAACAGAGCTGCAATGAACACAGATAAACAAGTGCCTTTGTAATAAGATGTAGTCTTTTGGGAATATTCCTAGAAGTGGTATAGCTGGGTCATATGGTAGTTGCATTTTTAATTCTTTGAGGAATATCCATACTGATTTCCAAAGTGGCTGTAATAATTTACACTCCCACCAGCAATGAATAAGGGTCCCCTTTTCTCACATCCTTTCCAGCATTCTCTGTTGTTCGTGTTCTTGATCTTAGCATCCTGACTGAGGTAAGACGGTATTGCAGGGTAGTTTTAATTTGCATTTCTCTGATAATCAGGGTAGTTGAGCATCTTTTAAGTATTTACTTGACATTTCAATTTCTTTTTGTGTGAAGTGTCTGTTTAATTCCAGATCTCAGTTTTTAATTGGAATGTTTGCATTCTTGGTGTTTAGTTTTCTGAGTTCTTTGTATATTCTGGAGATTAATACTTAATTAGATTAATAACTAACAAATATTTTCTCCCATTCTGTGGATTTTCTTTTTGTACAATTAAGTTTCATTTGTAGAACAATGGTGTCATTTGAGTCATGCTATGAAAAATTTGTAATGACTATCTTTATTCTGTCAAATTATGACTTGAAGTCTACTTTCTCAGAAATAGACATAGCTATTCCTGATGGGGATACACACACACACACACATACGTGTGTGTGTGTGTGTGTGTGTGTGTGTGTGTGTGTGTGTGTTAGCACTGCATGTGTGTCCCTGTGTAGACCCAAGGGTTACTTTGGGAATCATCCTGGATTGAATCTACTTCCTTTTGGCTTCACTCTGAGGTTTCCCAGGCTCCAACTTCCAGAACTAGAAGAGCAGGCTGCTACTGCCATTTCCCCCTGGCTTTTTATGTGGGATCTGGGATTCAAACTCAGATTCTTCTGCTTACAAGGCAGAGTCTTAACCTCTGAGTCATCTCTCCAGCCCATGTTCTTTTCTTTCTATCATATTTCTCAGTCTTTGTGTGCCTTTGACAGTGAGGTAGGTTTCTTGTAAATAACAGATAGGTAATTTTTGCTTGTTTTTTTTTTTGTGATTGGGAATGAGGGTTCTACACTCATCTACACCTCATATATCAGAGCTGTAGCCCTCAGCCATGGATCTTGTTCTTTTTTTCCTGTGTGTGTGTGTGTGAGTGTGTGTGTTTGAGAGAGAGAGAGAGAGAGAGAGAGAGAGAGAGAGAGAGAGAGAGAGAGAGAATGAGAGAGGCACTGTATGTACCTGTGAAGGCCCAAGGATGACTTCAGGAATCATCCTGAATTGTTCTACCTCCTTTTTGTTTGCTTTAAGTTTCCTAGTCTATTCCTTCCAGAGTTGGAAGTTCGGGCCACCCCCATTTCTGCTCAGTGTTTTTACACAGGACCTGAGATCCAAACTCAGGTCTTTCTGCTTGTGAGGTAGAGGCTTAACCCCTGAGCCATCTCTCCAGCCATGGATCTTTTTTTCTTAATCCAACATAGTTTTAATCTTTTAATTAAAGTTTATGAAGAACATTTGCATTTTGGGAAGGATTTGCTGATTCCTGTACTTTTGTTGGTTGTTTTCATAGATCATTTGATTATTTGTCCTTTTCTTTCTACCATATTTGTATTAAGAAATTGATGATGTTGTGGGTTCTTATCCTGTAGCTATGAGGAAATCTCCTAGCAAAAGCAAATTAAAGGAAAAATAATTTATTCACAGTCTATCATGCCTGGGAAGCCAAGATGGCAGGAGTTTGAAGCAGCTGGTCACAACGTATCCATATCCACAATCAGGAAGCGGACAGCAATGAATGTGTACGTATGTTCAGCTTGCTTTTGACATTTTATACAGTGCAGGGTCCTCTGTCCAATGAATGGTCCTGCCCACAACTAAGATGAGTCTTCCCCATCAACTAATACAATCAAGATAATCCCTTCAGATTTTTAGAGAAACTAACCTTAATCCAGATAATTTCTCAGGTGTGTGTGTAGGTTTGTCTCTTAGGCGTCAAATTGATAATTAATACAGCCTGGTTTACTGAGTTGGACATAATTATTTTCTGGTTCTCCTGTGTTCATTTATTCTTCTTATGAAAGTTAATTTTTTTTCTGTGCTCTTGTGTTTGAAACTTTCTTTCTCTTTTCTATGTAATATCTCTTGAATTACCTTTTACAATCGCAATTTGGTTGGAGTGGTCATGAATTGCTTTAGTTTTACCTTATCTCAGTGTGTATCTCTTTCTTGTCCTTTTTTTAAACTTTATTTATTCATTCATTTACACCGTGTGTGTGTGTGTGTGTGTGTGTGTGTGTGTGTGTGTGTGTGTGTATCAGAGGGCACATGTGTCCTTATGGAGGTCCAAGGGTGACTATGGGAATCATCCTGGATTGCTTCTCCCTCCTTCTTGCTTCACTCTGGGATTTCCCAGGCCCCACCTTCAGGGCCAGAAGTGCAGGTTGCTGCCTGCCATTTCTGCCTGGTGTTTTCATGCAGGACCTGGGATCCGAACTCAGGAACTTCTGCTTGCAAGGCAAAGTCTTAACCCCTGAGTCATCTCTCCAGACCTTCCTGTCAGTTTTAAAAGATAATTTTCCTAAAATAGTTATCTGGTAGGTATTTATTTATTTTCAGGACTAGAAATTTTTTTCTGGATTTTTTCTTCTGACAGATGTTATTCTGATGGTGTGATAGTTAATCCTGGGTGTCAACTTGATCCACTTGGCGTTAACTAAGATCACTTTAGACCACCTGATGAGATTATCTGGATCAACACATTTATAATACAAAGACCAGCCCTAGATCTGATGGGAACCTTCCCAGATCTCATTAGGACCTCCCAGTAGTGACCAGATAAAGTGAACCACAGATCAGAAGAATGAGAAGAAGAGAGACTGTCCAGGAGTCCTCCAGCCTTCAGCCCTCACTAGCCTACTGGATGTCTGTCATGACTGGATGACAGTCATGCCACCTCAGCCATGAAAGACTATCTCCCCTCTGGAACCCTAAGGTGAATAAATCTCCCTTTCTCCCTTAAGTTATTTGACTTTGGGTGTTCTCTCACAGCAGTAGTTAACAGTAACCATTACAGATGAGTTTGTCTTTGTAAGTTGGCATTTTTCTCTTGCAACTTTTAATAGTATCTTTGTTTTATAATTTGGCATCTTGATTATAATGTCTCATGGAGAAGTTCTGCTCTCACCACTATTTTGGATTCTGAATATCTCCTGTGTTTGGATGTTCATTTGTTTCTTTGAATGTGGAGAATTCTTTAGCTATAATTTTACTGAAAGAATTTTCTGTGCCTTTAGTTTTAATATTAGTTCTTCCTTCTATTCCATGCTTGGTCTCTTAATTATATCCCAGGTTTTCAAATTTTGTGGTCATAGGTTTCTTCCTTCCTTCCTTCCTTCCTTCCTTCCTTCCTTCCTTCCTTCCTTCCTTCCTTCCTTCTTTCTTTCTTTCTTTCTTTCTTTCTTTCTTTCTTTCTTTCTTTCTTTCTTTCTTTCTTTCTTTCTTTCCTAACATTCTTTTTTCTGTTTGACTTAGTTTATTGATAAAGCATTTTACTGTTTTTTAATTTTATTAATTGAGTTTTGATTTTTTAATATCTCAATTTCTTCCCTGAATTTCCCATTCATGTTGCTAATTTTCTGTTCTTCATTGCTGACTTTTTAAAATTTACAGCCTGAATTGAATTAATTCATCTGCTTGTTTGTTTCATTTCTTGAAGTCACTGATTATTTTTAGGAGTAAATTTGTGCATTATTTGTCCAGCATCTCAACCATGTCTTACAACTTCTTGGAAGCATTTTGTTGCCTTGATTTTTTCATATTTCTTTGAATCTGCATTGCAGTTTGTGTGTCTGTTGGGATGGGTATCTCTTCTGATTTTATTTGGGGATCTTCTTAGTGAATAGCCTTCTGTTGAGGGCTGTGTCCCTTAGTACTACTCAGACAAGAAAATAGAATTGTTGTGACTACACCAAACAAAACTTAGAAGCACACTTAACATCAATTATAAACCACAAACACACCATCTGTGACCATAAAGCAGGTAAGGGCAAAATTAATGTGGAATGTGATATGAAGTTGAAAGGTGTAAAATAAAAATACAAACAGTAAATGAATGAAATAAAGCAAGGGGGCAAGGAAGGAGAGAAAGAAAGGGCTAAAAAGAGGAGGGAAACAGAAGAATGTTAGGAAAAGAGAAAGAAAATAGAAAGTTGGAAAATCTGATTTCTCAATGAAGAAAATGTATAAATAAAATTTGATAAATATAAGAGGAACAAAAACTTTTCAAAATACTCCTAAAAGTATAGTAAAAAGATAAAAGAGGAAATATAAGAGGCAAAACTAGAAAGGCAAAGTGTTGATATATTTTCTCTGTTTCCTGCCTGGAGTTGGGTAGGTAAAGACTTGACAGGGCAGATGTCACTTGAATCTAAATCTCTTCTACGTAGGATGGTGCTGAGCCTGGACCAGTCAAGTGCCAGATTCCCATCAACGATGTCTTCCCTTTAGAAGCTTCTCTTATTTGTATACTGGGAGTTTCTGTTCCCACATTTACCTGTGCAGTCTGTGGTTCTCCCAAACTCCTAGGACTCCACAGTTATACACTTGGAGTGACTCGTGGTTTAACTGGTGAGTCTCCCAAATGCGTTGTGAATTGGAGAAGCAGGCTTAGCATTTAGATCTGCACAGGACTCCCAGTGCTAGTGCATCCAAAACCTTTTCAGCATTAAACACCCTGCCAGTGGGCGGAGCCTCAGAATTCTCAGTCCAGCCAGCCGTGAAATTTAAGGCAAACAAGTGAATTCCAGAGGCTGGGCCACCCACAGACTTCAGCCTTGGAGCTATCAAATTCCACCCTCATCCTTAGGTGGTAGACTCTCTAACTACCAAAGGTAGGGCTGCTATCACTGTCCCCTTCACCTCCTGAGCTGAATCTCCTGCCATCTAGACTTTAGACTTGTTGCCACCCAGCTTCCCCTTCCATGACCTTTTCTCTCTACTTTGTTCTACCCCTTAGCATTGGCAAGTTGACTCTTAGCTCCCTGATGTGTGACTGGTCCTTGTTATCAGACCCTGGCAGTGGCTAAATCTTAAATTACGGGCTCCTTCTCAACGTGGCGCCCTCTAAGACAGGGAATGACAAGGTGGGTCTTTCATTGCTGACCTGCACATCATCACTGTCTCCCCAAGATCCCAGCTGCATACAAGCCTTTGAAAACGGGGGGGGGGGGGGTTGAGGAGGGGGAAGGGAGTGTTTATCCTGTGGGAAGAACTGCCTGGTGTCGCCTTTTGGATGAGAGGTCTGTACTCTGCCCCCAGAGCCACATGCCTGGAATCTCTCCTCTTGCTTCTTTTCACTGGGCCAACCTTCTTCTGCCTGTCTGCTCTTCCAGCTGTTGAGTATCCCTGGGTGGCCTCCAATGCTCTTCCTTCTTTCTTTAAAGTAGCATCTGTTCTTTATTATCTTGATGCTTCTCATTCACCATGTTACCTGAAGGGAGTCTCTAATCAGCTGTCTTACTCCAGAAACCAAATAATAGCCATTCTAACAGGTTCAAAATGATAGCTCAATGTGGGTTTGACTTGCATTTCCTCATGATTGGGGAGGTTAAGCATTCTTGGTATATTCATTCATAAGCTGTTTGTGTCTTCCACTGAGGAACGTTCATTCACGTCTGTATTTTTTTTTCTTGCTTCAGTGAAATAACTGATGAAAGTAACTCAAGGAAGGAAGGCTGCACTTTAGCTCTTAGTTTGAGGGGATGCAGTTCATCATGACAGAAAACATGGCGGAGGAGAGTGAGGCAGCTAATCATTTTGTGCTCACAGTCAGGAAGCAGAGAGATGGCTCAGGTGGACGTCTTTGTTCCCCTCTTAGGCTGTATCCCCAGCCTGTGGAACAGGTCATCCACATTCAATATGGCTCTTCCCTCCTCAGTGTAGCTTCTCTGGAAACCATCACAGACATGCACAGATGTGTGTCCTCACCTGATTCCAAATCACATCAAATGGACGAGCCCAGGCATCACCAAAGTTCTTTGCCTTTTTTTTTTTTTTTTCTTGTCAGGTTGTTTGATTTCTTGCTATTGAGTTGTTGGAGCTCCTGATGAGTTGGGGGCATTAGGTCCTTATCAGATTTGAAAATATTTCTTTCCAGCCAGGAGAGCGTCCATTCATTCTCTGCTGTGTAAAACGCTTTTCAGTCTAATGCAACATCACTTTCTATTTCTGCTTTTGCTGCTCGTTTTCTTTTAGAGTTTTGTTTCGACCCAAACAATCATTGCCCAGGTGTGCCTCACTTCTCTCACACAATTCCTCTCCTTCAGGTGTGGTCCTCTCCCCCTTACCCAATGCCAAAGCCTTTTCACCCACACCTTCCTCCTTCTGTCCTCTATTTCATCCCTGACTCATGAGCCTTTAACTGACTGACAACCAGTGTCGCCCAGGAAAGAGAACCTGGGCTGACTGCCAGGACAGCTGCTCTTGACCGTAGCTTTGAGGCGATGCCACCGGCCAGCTGGTTGATCCCTTAGCTTAGAGGTCCAAGAGGGATTTAGATCCTCATGTGGTAGTCGAAAGCCAGTCCAAGGTGGGTGCCCTGGAGGCTGACAAGAGAGAATGGTGCCTAGGTTCATATGATAGGACCCCTGCCCTTGTATCCTTGCTTCAGTTTAGAATCTAGGGCTGGGATGAGAAATGGTGAAGGAAGCATTTGACAGGACCATTGTGCTCCACTGTTTTGGAGCACTGTGAGAGGAGCAGGGTTTACTGTCCAGCATATTTTTTTTTGAAGCTGCAACTATCACAGCTTAGGGCTCATCAGAATCTCCCATCTTTTATTCTCAGTGGACAAGGACTCCTTTAGGTCACATCAGGCCATAGTAAAGCAATTCTACTGGTTCTTTTTGAGAATTACTGATACTATTCCTTAGCAATTATTGTTCAATTCCTTCTGTGGTTATTTTTCTTAGGAGCACAATCTCCTATGTCTCATCCCAGTGGAAGGCACTATATATCTGGATATACACATACAGGAAGCACTAATTGAATTCAGTTGGTTATTAAAGGATAAAAAGGACATGAAGTTGGCAGAGAGATGTGTTGGTAAGGGGGTATTGGGTAAGTGGAAATTAGGGATGCTCAGTAGACATGATCAAAGTACATCATATACATGTATGAAAATTTGAAAGAATAAATATTTGTTTAAAGTTTTTAAACATTACTTTGAAATATTTTAAAAGAGGGCAAAATTAGCAGCTTCTCTCTCCCTTTCACCCCACTTCCCCCAGGAATAATATCTTGTTCTATTGAGTGCATTCATCAAAACCAGGAAAATGATACTAGTATATTATTAACTAAACTATGGACTTTTATTTATTACTCCAAAGAAAAGAAAGTTCCTTATGTCACCTTCTGATAATTGCACTCCATTCATCTTTAAGATGCAATTTTTTTACATTTTTTTATTATTATTTCCGCTCATACAAACTTAATAGGTAGACCAGTTCCCTCCCCCCCTCCTCCCCCCGAACCCCCTGTTCCCCCTCCCTCCCTCCCCATCTCCCAGTGCCTCCCCCCCAATTCCCAGAGAGTCCTTTATTGTGTATGCCTGACTCTCCTCTTGGTCCTCCTTTCCGATGACGTACAAGGACCCAGTGGCATTTCCCTGAACCCTTTCTCGTGTTCCCCTTAAGCATAGGAACACTACTGTGGCCATCAATCCCTTGCCTCCAAGGATCTTGGTGTCTTTAGCCGATGTTAGACTTTGTGAGGTCAATAGTGTGATGGACATGGCGCAGGGCATGCAAAGTCCTACTATGATTGCTTCAGCCCTCTACTGAAAGTTACAGTTGATAAGACTATCCATGACTAGGGTCACCAGAATGGTCAAGGAGCGCAGGAGGCCTTTTGGTGAATGTCGATATGGTGACGTTCTTGATGTGTGGTTTTTAGGCAAGAAACACAATCTTTCTGAGCTTCAGCTATATCTACAATATGCAATTCAAGTCACCCCCATGTGCAGATGCTGCCTCATTCAAGAGTAGTGCGTAGTGTACTATGGGCGCTGTGTCCATAATCATTGTCTTAGGTCACATTGCCTGGGACGTGTGCACGGAGATGAAAATGTACATGCGTAGTTCATGTGGGAACAAGTGTTTGCAGGATCCATTCATGGGAGCTTGGAGTGGATTGGGTAGGCAGAGGAGCTGCATTATGCCACAGTTGGGTGGCCCCTGAGGGTCTGTACCCCAACTCTGAATCACTGAACGTAGGCTACTCTCAGGGAAGGCTGCAGCCTTGGACACAGCCGCTCCCTCTGGCCGAGAGAATGGCTTGAAGGCAGACTGAACCGTGAACCATGGCAGCTAATGTGCCCCAACAGCTGGGGCCTGGGGCCTCCCTCTGGAAGAGGAATCGGGGCAGGCACCATAGCATCGCCCCAGCCACTATTGTTACCATGGCTTTGAGGAAGGGGGACATCAAAAGGGGGAGACGATTAATTGTGAGCTTTCCATCCTCCCCACATGTTAGCCATATTAAACCCTGGCATATGTGAAAGGCTTGATATTTCAGAAAAAAAGTGTTCCCTTTACTGCTCTTGGGTTCTTAGGGGGGATCTGTTTACATCTCCAGGAAGAGCTAATTTAGGGGACAAGGATAAAAAGCAGAGGATCCCATCTTTTTTCTTTCTGCTTGGTAAAGGGAATTTCCTAAAATTCTCTTTGCCGACTTTGTAACAAAACTTCATCTTGTATGAACTTGTCTTGTGTGAAGGCTTCCTTGAAGTGAGCTATACAGTCAGACTTTCAATGACTTTGCAAGAAATCCCTTCACAGGCTGCCAAGATGAGTTGGTATCAGCAACGTAAAGTAATTGCGCTTGTTTAGTAATCACTGCAAATCTCCCGGGAGTCTCTGGGCCTGGCCCATGGGGGATATTACCACTAAAGAGATGCTCACTCCCGCATACGGGCTTCTCCTCATATGCATAGTCTCCCGCTGAAGCACCACAGTACGATTCCGTATATCGCATAAATACCTGCAGACTCACTCAGACCTTGTAGGATCCCAAGTAAATGTTCCTAAACATTATGGTGTCAAGTCCCTCTTTATAAGGGAACGATATTAAGACAAAGCACATCTTTGCACTAGTGTCAAATTTGGGGATGAAATACATTTCATGATTCATTTTGGAGCAAATGTCTTCAGCCAATTATTCAAACAACACTTGGCCTTTCTTTATTGTAAATAAAGATACAGACCATAGCACATAATAGTGAAATGACATTAAACATTTTCATAAGTCGAGGGGGTTTTTCTGCCAGAAAGCTTGGTAAACACTTTTTTTCTCTCTCCATAATGCCCATGTTGCATATCTGGGGGTAGGAGAACTAAGTAACATATAGGGTCACATCTGTGGCAAAACTATAAGCCCTTGCGCTCCTCAGAGTTGCGATGCTTCAACCTAAGCTCACGGTCACCAGCCTCTCTCTCCTATTTTTCTCCTTACTTCTCTTCCCCTCCCACTCCACCAGACACTGCCCCTGACCAACTCAGGACAGAAATGGTCCACTAACACAAGGCCAGCTAACATGGCAGACGGTGCCCTCAGCTCCTGACTCACAAGGAGGTCTAGGGAGCAAGAACCAGATGTGATATCTCTTGATATCCTCACAGGGCTGTGAGCCGACCTGGTGAGCAATCCGGTCACTGTTCGAGAATGAATCGTCCTTAAGTTGCTCCTAATTAACAGTGTCAGAAAGCAAAGATATGAAATAATCAGCTGTGACAAGCAGTACAAATTAGTCATGTTTAGAGGCAGCAGGTTTTTTTTTTTTTTTTTTTTTTTGATGGTTACATTAGAGGTTTGGGTTCATTCCTAGAAACATTACTGAGCAACTTGTTTGTGAAATCAGAATTTTTGGCAAACTCATCTTACGGCTGGGTTGAAGTGTGTTGGTCTGGAAGTCAGATCTTGGGATTCTTTCGAAGCCAAGTGACTTTAAAAATGGTTATACCAGGGGCTGGAGAGGTGGCTCAGGGGTTAAGCCTCTGCCTTGCAAGTGGAAGGTCCCCGAGTTCGGATCCTAGACCCCACGTATAGATGCCGGGTAGAAGGGGGGGCAGCCTGCGTTTCTGGTCCTGGTAGGGCGGAGCCTGTGAATCCCGAGGCAGAGTAAACAAGGAGGAGGTGGAGGCGTCCATGGTGGTTCCCGAATTTGTCCGTGGTTCTACATATACACGCATACACACACACACACACACACACACACACAAGTGAATAAATAATAAAAAAAATTTAAAAAAATGGCTATACCACTTGAAGACTCAGTGTCCTCAGTGAAATTGGTTGAAACCAACATTGCTGCTTTCCATAGGCTTTGTGGTCAGGTAAACTCTGCTGGTAATGTTGGGCATACATGGAGGATTAAATACAGATAGATACTCTTTGACTTGGTGATGAAGTTGAAAATACTGCAGCTGAGAATGCATTGGACACACGTAACCTGCATGCTAGCATGCTGGCCTAGCAGCACAGGTCAGGAAGGTCTGTTGGTTTCCCTCCTGCAGGGGTGGCTGACCGGGAGCTGTGGACAAGGCTTCGTTCGGAGAGGCTAAGGTTACCTATGACCATCCAGGTATGACAGCTAATCTTCATTGTCAAGCTAACTCAATTGGGAATCAAAGATAAAGTTCTTCTGAAGAAATAAGTATTTGTATATATTAAAGTCAATCTGAAAATTCCTTTATGTGCATTATTTGAATATTTAAAAAGTTTTGCCGTGGGCTCAGAAGTTAAAGTGCTTGCCAAGCAAGCAGAAGGACTGTAGTTTGGTCCACACAAAGTGCCACAGGGATGTGGCAGTTTGCTTGCAATCCAGCCTCAGAAGGCAGAGGCTGAGTAGCCAGACTAACCCTGCTGTGAGGTCTGGGTTTTCTTTGAGAGACCTTGTCTCAAAAAAAATAAGGTGGAAGAATGATGGAGAATGAGTCCCGATATCAACCTTGGGCCTCAACGTGTACACACATGTGCACACACACGTATCAACACAGCAAAAATGCATACACACACACACACACACACACACACACACACACACACATTCACCTTCCCCATAAGCCCATGAAGATGGAAAAAAAACCTTTACCAGGATAATTATTCTTAATGCATAATTCAACCAATCTCTTGGCCTTTCATGCTATTTTCTGCATTAAAAAGTGTTTTTTTTGCTAGTTTTATCTTTTAAACTCTCCCCATAAAATGTCTGCATTTTGGTGCAATGAGTTTAATACTACCGATGCTTCCATTGAAAATTATGCCATATTTAGTGAAGAAAACACTGTAGTGTGGAGTACCTTGGAAATGGAGAGCTTTTCTTAAAACTAAAGACTAGTCTTAGAAAAAGTTTTTTAAATATTAGAAGGTGTAAATAACTCAGTCCAAATATTTTCTCAGGTAATTCTGGCCTCTACTCAAGTATCTTTCTTTCACAAAAATATCAGTGACACAACCTGCCAATAAATTATCTCTATTTTTAATTCTTTTGAATGGCTCACCAAATTTAGACGATTCAAAACTTTAGGCCTTCTCAGTTACATTCTATTCTGAGACTGACTTTAAATTTATCCAAATAAAAATAGGAACATTGGCATACTCTTCTCACAGGTTGAGAGAGTTCAGGGCATAGTTATAGAATTTCATGTTCATTAGAGCTTATGTTGCCCTCCTCCATCCCCACTTTGCTTCTGCGGGGTGAATTTCAAGTTCTTTCCGTTTACAGAGATGGTTTCATGGGCTCGTGACCTTGTGCCCACACAAATCGAGCCAAGAAAGGTCTCACACTTGGCCTGAAGCTGTTGCCATATTGAAGTTATTATTGTTTTGAATTATCTGGCAGTGCTGGAGAACTGTACAGGGCCTCACATGCTAGACAAGCATTACGCTGGTCCTTTTGCTTTCCCCCCATGTTTATGTGTGTGCAGAATGAGTGCACGTATTTGTGTGTGCATTGTGTGCACATGTATGTAAGTCTGAGGTTGACATCCCAAAACTAGTTTGACCACTTTCCCACTTTATTCTTTGACGCCGGGTCTCTTATTAAACTGACAGGGCTAATCTGAGGAGTCAGCTTCCTAGGGAGAGTCCCAGGCTGTGCCTTCGAAGACTGGAATTAAGAGTGGGCCGTGTCCAAACAGTGTTTTCCTTGGGATTTAGGAATCTATCATATTGTATTGGTTCTCTAAATTATGTAACTAGTTTTGCCTATCACCTTGATTTTCAGTAGCATCAATCTACAAAAAGGTTCTAGAATAAAAGTTGAAGTATTTTTACTTAAATTTTGTTTTCAGCTCAAGTGAAACATAAAATTACATATATTTAGGAGGTACCATGCAATGTATGATACATGCATGTTTTGTGTAATTTTTAAATCAGGTTGAATGTATCTCTCTTCTTAACTATTTTTTCTTCATTATGAATATATTAGAAAATTCTTTTTTTTAATCTTTTGAAATACACATCAAAAAGTTGAAGTTAAATAACTTTCATTGAGCTAGTACATTGTCTAAGGATGTCCAAACAATTTAGAACAAAAAATAATTAAAAGTTAGAGCTTTGTAGGACATGTGTGGTGATTTTACCAAGCTATTCACAAAAATTTAGTATTTGTAGGTCTATTGGCATGCAACAAGAATTTGTGTGTGTGTGTGTGTGTGTGTGTGTGTGTGTGTGTGTGTGTGCGTGCATGCATGAACTTCTATTCCCATTGGTAGGTAATCACAACCTGTTTGTCTAAAAGTACTAATTGCAAAAATACTACTACAATTCAAGTTTTGTTCTACAAGGTCTTACTAAGAATATAGTTTCCCCCAGGATTCCTCCCCACCAAAATAATTAACTCAAAAGCAGTTTCTCTTCAATGATCAAAACTTTAAACAAAATTTAAAGGTCCCCGGGCCAGATTTTTCACCTTTGACAGAAAGACCTTTTCAAAGTTTTGATTTATTCCATGAAATTTCTTTTGCAAAACAATAAATGATCATTCTAATCAACTGACTTCTCACTGAAAGCATCTTATGACCTTGGGACATAACTAGCGTTGTACTAGTAGGGTGGCTTTTATTCAGAAGCGTGGTCGCCAGCTTGAGCCTTAAGTGAGGCCAAACACCAAGGCAACAGGGACATGTAACATAGGAAGCTTTCCTCTCGTGGCGTTGCCGATGGTGCTGCCGTTGGGATTGTTGTTGCTGTTGGTTGTGGTAGTGGCTGGAGAAAGAGAGAGAGAGAGAGAGAGAGAGAGAGAGAGAGAGAGAGAGAGAGAGAGAGAGAGAGAGAATGAGCATGTGAACCTGAAACACAGAGACTAGGAACATCAATTCATGAATCCATAGATGGGTTCATACTTTGGGGTGTCAAGCCCTCAGCACATGCGTCTTTGTGCAATACTCTACATCTAAACTGTAAGAAGTAAGTATACTGAGCATGCAGATGTGCTCGGATGGTGGGAATGTAAATTAGTGTAACCATATGAAAACAAGTGTAGAGATTTCTCAAAAGACAGCCTTTGGCTTTTTTCCCCTACTGGTTATTTTTTATTCATTCTTTTATCATACACACACAAGAAATGTTTTTAAATAAACTCTGCTCCATTATCCTTTTTCATATGATTTGTTATTTTATTCGTTTGTATTTGTGTGTGCACGAATGTGTGTACATTTGTATGTACCAGCAGCAATCGATCTTGAAAGGTTAAAGGGCATTTTGAGTGAAAAATCAGAATGTTCACGATGAAAGTGAATATGTCATTTGTATAAACCTTCTGTTCGTTAGGACCCAGCATGATGAGGTTTGCACGATGACTAATCACTGGCCGCATGGAAAATGGGAAAGACCAGTTTGCTGGAAAGAGAGAGAGAGAGAGAGAGAGAGAGAGAGAGAGAGAGAGAGAGAGAGAGAGAGAGAGCTTGAGTGCCTTGAATCCTCCTGGGTTGTTCTACCTCTTTTTTTCTTTGCTCTGGGGTTTCTCAGGCTCTGCCCACCAGGGTCAGAAATACAGACCACTGCCATTACTACCTGCCATTTTTATGTGGTGTTTTGGCTTGTGAAGCAAAGAATTTAACCCCTGATATGAATACAGAAAATTCTCACACATTATTCTCCAATTCCATACCCTTTTCTTTCCCCATTTCGAACCTTTTTCTTCCATTACTAGTAACCTTTGACTTTTGGAAACCGGATCTCACTATATAGCCCAGGCTGACCTCCAACTCACACAGTCTTTCTGAGTGCCAGGAATACATGTGTGGACGGGCCACCACATGTAGCTTAAAAGATTAGGAAATCACGTTATCATATGGTCTCGCAATTCCTCTGCTGGATGAATACCCAACAGAAATGAAATCAGCACCTTATGATATTCCATATTCATTGAAGTATTATTCACCAAAGCTGAGCATGAATGGGTGCAGAAATTGTGCATGTGCACAATGGAATATATATAGTCTGACAACATGAATAGGATTGTGGGACATCTTGCTGAGTGAAATAAGCCAGACACAGAAAGAAAATAAATTGTTGGATGGTCTCTCTTACATGTAGAACCGAATATGTAGAACAGAGTGGAAGGATAATGGTTGGAGGCACAGTAGGGAAAACAGGCCAAAAGGTTCAAAGCTGCGTTGCATAGAAAGAATCATCTAGAGAGCTGAAGCACGACACGACTTTGTGTTAACCATGTCGTGCCGCATGCCAAGTATCTTCCAGGAGAGGTGACTTTCTGTGCTTTTGCGACAGGTATGTAAAAGGCCGAGGGCATCAGATGACGTTCTGTGGATCAAGCCACCCTGTGGCGCACTTTAACAAACACACAGTCAAATAGATGCAGCCCAGGGTATTTTACAGTTTCTGCAGTTCCATTAGGCTACGGGAGACTTGACAGTAGCTAATGCTTAATTGTTTAGGCATGCACAAGAAACTTTGGGATTGAAAACAGAGTGAAGTTACTTTAGAAGAACAGAAATTGCATCTAAGTGAGAAATCAGGCTTCACGGAATGATGTGAAAATCTGCTTTGCGCACTGCATATCTGAAATTGTCCTCTTTGGCCCTGGCCTACTTATAGTTGCTCTTCTTTTCAAGTAAATTCTCTCTCTCTCTCTCTCTCTCTCTCTCTCTCTTTCTCTCTCTCTCTCTCTCTTTCCAGCAAACTGGTCTTTCCCATTTTCCATGCGGCCAGTGATGATCATTGTGCAAACCTCATCATGCTGGTACTAACGAACAGAAGTTTTATACAAATGACATATTCATTTGCATTGTGAACATTCTGATTTTTCACTCAAAATGCCCTTTAACCTTTTCGAAATCAATTGCTGCTGAAAGACTTTATTGCAAAAGAAAAGTTCTAATTTATGGCAGTAAATGAGAGTTGTTGGGAAGCAGAGCGCATGGTAAGAGTATTCAAGCCAGTTGTCTTTGTGTAGCTAGTCAGCCTTCATTTCCTGCATCTGTTCCACCTACCCTAACCTCTATTTTCTCACATTTCCTACGGAAACTGCTGGTGGTCAGGCAGCTTCACGAACCTACGCAGTAAAGGCTAGTGACAGATGGAAAGCGAAAGGGTGAGTCCCACCACCTTTGGGTCCCTAGAAATGCCCGGTAAAGAGTTTGTCATGTTGTTGCTTAAAGGAAGTGTCAGGGTGCCTTAGCAGGGAACAGCTGCAAACACAGAGAAGGGTATTGCTGGTTCTCCTCTTCAGATTTGCCAGCAGTTAAAAACCGAGAACCCAGTTTGCTGTTACATGTGTCTTATCTGAATTCAAGACTGGAGATGGTTGAAATGCCAAAAAGAGCCCACCTAACACCATCCTACCTTTTTGGATTCCACTACAGTTTAGTTTTTAGACAAAGCATCGAAGGCATGTGAAAAGCTCCAGACTGCCCTGGGAAAACCTGGATGTCATTTCCCAATTACCATCCATCACTTTGGGTCTTCTAACTTCTCGATGAAATGCACTATTATACTATTTTATGAACATGATCGTTTCTACATGGGAAAGGTGACCATGAATGCAAACGTGAAAGAAAGGGTGCAGCCAGTACTGTTCTGCACGGACAATGTGAAACTGAAAGATGAATGACAGGTCAGCGGGCCATTTCAGAGGTCAGGATCTGTCCTTCCAGGCCCCGCGCTCCAGGGACAACTTCCAATGAGCTTCTAGCAGCTTTGGGGCTACTTCCAGTGAAGCCAGGCTGCATTCTTGAGCAGGAAGGGGAAACTGAGTAATTTATCTCTCTCTTGCCTCTTTAAGCACCTGCCCACATGAGTGTGGGCCTACAGCATTGAAATCCTCTTTTAATGGTGCACCCCAGTGAAATGTCAGGAAACCGCTGCTTTTGTGTGTGTGTGGGAAAAGGGGGTGTTAGAAGTCCAGTTCTCCTGGAGACCAGCTGTACACAACTTGTGTAAACTTTATTGTCTGAGGACCCCATCACCTGTAAAACGGCCCTCCCAGCACCGGTTGCCAGCACATCTGGGTCAGAGCAGCTGGGAACAATTTTTAGTTGGAAAAATAACTTATGTGGAAAAGGAACATAAACTTTCATCATATACTGGCTGGTTGTAAACTTAAGGCCCATGTCAGGGAGAAATTCTAATGGCTTGTTTTTCTGTTTGGTTGTAGACACACATTGCTGGGGTACTAAGACTCCCATTTCCCAGGTGACGGGTCCCTGTAATGAAATGAACTGCGTCACCTCACTGCTTGCACTTATGACTTTGGGAAAAAAACAGATGCTAAATGTTTAACAAAACGTACAGACAAACCTCATTAGGGTTAGACCTGCTTGTGCATAATATGCCAGTCAGAAAAGCATTTCAAAGCAAACAAGTGTGCCCCAACCCAGACTACGATTCTGTTTCTTACTATGAAACAAGGGGTTGTGGACTTGGGCGAGCAGATGTTTGTGACTAGAGATGTCCGGATAGGAGAAGACAGCTAAGAAGGGACTGTCCAGAAGCAAAGTAAAACCATATTTTAAATTTGGAATCACTTCTAGTTTTAATCATCAGATGGCCAGCTTTTTTTCTTTTCTTCCTGGTCAAGAAAGCAGAATGCATAAGCTGGTCTCAGTCCACAGAGTGTCTGAAAAACAGAGCTACACGTGGTTCTTGTAAACTTTATCTCTGAAAGTGTGTTTTGCCCAAAAGCTATGAGAAAATGTTGATTTGTTCAAATTTTCATTTGCACTATTAATTCGGCTATTCTTTAAATGCTTTATGATTTCTCATTTAAAAAATTATGGCAGAATAGACACAAATTTCCCATTTTAGACATTTGTGTACATTCACAATATTGTGTAGTCATCACTTCTATTTCTAGAATGTGATTTCTAATCTTCAAAGGATATTCAAAATATGATATTTAATTATGAATATGAAAAAAATATAATTTTTTTCTGGGCTTGCTTTTCTCATGCCCAGGAAGGTAGATTACTCCTGAGACTGGTTCTCATTGGGTTTATCTCTATCTGTCCACATGTTATGTTTCACCTTTTTTTGAACTTCGCTTTTATTCTAGGGTGGTTGTAAACCAGGGTAAAGCTTCATAAATCTGTAAATGTTCTAAAAAGAAATTTCAACAGGGCTATAGGGCTGGCGTGGGAGCTGTGGGGGGGGGAATTTTATGATGTTCATATTTGGAAGAAAGTGGTTCAAGCTTCCCTGTGATGTGACTGTGTGGGTTAATTAAACAGGGAACAGACAGGAGTTCGGTTTCTAAACTTCATATGTAATTGTATAAAAGAAGGGCTCAGCACATGCAGGTATTGAAGGAAACCAACAAAACGGGTCTGAATCATCTGAGAATTTTCACCTCCCTGAAACTTGTGATCCTCACTTTGGCACTTAGAGAACATTTATGTCTCCTAAACGTCTCATGTCAGCATCTCACATAGACTCTGGGCAGCCATTACCCAACTCCAGGTAGCAGCAAAGTCTCGTTGAAGCCCCGCTGGGAGTATTTATGGTCTTTTCTTGGCCCCCGCTTGCCTGTGATTGCCAAAGGCTCAGAACTGGAATGTGTAATTGTGAACAACTCTGAAAGAGAAAAAAAAAACGCAACAGAATTGGGACTATTGGTTTAATTTAGTTTACGAGTCAAATGAAGATATCCGTCCTTATTATTACATGCAATACAAATGTGGCATATGGCAGCGGTCAAATCAGCAAGGTGTTGGTTTTATTCTCTGTCCTTAGGAACGGACAGGACTTCCTACTCCCACACAGTCATGTGTGCACATCTTTTAAAAAAGTCTGTCTCCAGCCCACGGGACAGTCTGGGTAGCACTGGTCCAGGGACGTGCCAGCTTATAGTGCAGGACGAAAGATTCTCCTCACGGTGTCTGCTTTGGAGACTGCACTGAGTGGGTTCAGAAAAGAAATTGTTCTGCCGCTTTAGCGCTTGAGGCTTTGAATGCAATAATGAATATCCCTTAGTAATTAACACGCCTTGTTTGTCTTTTGAAGGCAATCAAGGAAAGGAATGGAAAGGACAGAAGTGCCCGGGAGGCCCCAGAAGCACTTTGGCACTCAGCAATGTGGCCGGCAGATGAATAACGCAGTGGGGGATATGGCCAAGTGGGTCCTATTTGTGTGCTATGCCAGGACAATAGAAAACATGCTTCAGTTCAAAGCCCTGTTTCTCTTCCAGTGCCTCCAGTCGGCATCATATAGATTCACGAAATGCCTTTGGTAATGCTAAAGCGATCCCAATGTGCCAAGTGCCCTTTGAGTAGTTGTCTGAGAGGATAAAGCTAAGGAAAAGCAGAGGGCAGACAGAGGGCATCTGACCACAAAGACTGAGCATTTCATTGGCTAGTGCAAGAATTTCTTGGCTAGCACCCCTGGGAAATAGGATGGTTCATAGCAAAGATTCCCAGGCATAGATGTCCTTAGTAACAATCTTTGGGGTGCCATGTCAGGGAATAATACACTTTTAGCTGCAAGTAACCACAGGCCCGACTCAGAGTGGCTCAAGCCGCGAGATGATTTATTATCCTGCCTGACAAATCCCGAAGCAACATGCGCTTCCCGGCTGCTCTTTCCTGTGGCTTTCTGAGCTCGTCCCCATCTCTCTTCTGACTTCTCCCGTGGCAGCTCCAAACACATCCATTCACGGCAGTGTCTGGAGCCCAGTTGGACCTCACCTAGGCTGGACGAGTGCAAGTCATTTAAGGAGCCACGGGTCTTCTCAGTGAGTTGTTGTTGGACTCAGTCGCTAGGGGAAGAGCCGAGGACAGCAACGCTGAGAGGGACTGGCCAAGTAAGGCAGGGATGTGTAACTACCAAGGTTACTCTCCCCAGTTCTCAAGAACACACTCAACTTCATCATTTTGTCTGATTTGGGGGTAAAAACAACCAGAAAGTCAAGTGAAAGTGATGTGATATGCCATTGGCTATTCGTGACCACCCTTGAGAGAAAATTGCTCATGTGATCTTAAATGAAGATATTAAATAGATCTCTGGGTAGACAGGCCTGTTTCCATGTTAAAGCAATGGCACTGTCTTATTAATACAAGCATCATGAGCTCAGAGACTTTATTTTAGTCCTTCAGGGTTCCAGGCCAATGAATGTCACATAGTAAGTTCTTAATAAAAATCTGTCAAAAGAGCAAGTCATGGTGAAAGCAATGGAATTTAACAGTTCGGGAAGTGTGAGTGGGTGTGGATCTGACTTTTAGCTGGACTGGGGGGTTCTACCTTAACAGGAAAGTATTATTCTACACAGTGTAGTCAGAGCGTCATGCTTGATCTTCAGTACTGCATGGGAGAGACAAACAGCTAACAGTAAAAGCAACAAAGACATTGGATTAGGTAGAGAAATAGAGTGAAAGCCAAGAGCTAACTATGGCATTCACAAGCCAACCAACAGCACCCATGAAGGCAGAAAAGTTTTAAAAGATGACTTAAAAGAACAGGAAAGGGGCTGGAGAGATGGCTCAGGGGTTAAACCTCTACCTAACAAACAGAAGGACCTGAGTTCAGATCCCAAATCCCACTTAAAAACACTAGGCAGAAATGGTGGCAGCCTGCATTTCAGAAACTGAAGGCAGAACCTGTGAAACTCCAGAACAAAGCAAAAAGAAGGGAGAGCAAACCAGGATGATTCCTGAAGTCACCCTTGGGCCTCCACAGGCACACACGGTGCCTGCCTCTGATACTCATACACGCACATATTTAAAAATAAAAGCAGGAGAAGAACAAGTGAGAGAGAAGAAAATGAGAAAAGAAAGCCAAATGAAAAATTGGAATACAAGATATTAGGAAGGGATAAAGAAAATGAAGGCGGTCAGGCTGAGTTCTGGGTCCCGTGTGGCCCACGGTGGCCGGGACATCCGAGCGCGGCGTCTGCTCGCTGGTGAGGCTGAGCCGCGATGTTCCGCATGGAGGGCCTTGCTCCGAAGCTGGACCCGGAGGAGATGAAACGGAAGATGCGCGAGGACGTGATCTCCTCCATTCAGAACTTCCTCATCTACGTGGCGCTGCTGCGAGTCACCCCATTTATCTTAAAGAAATTGGACAGCATATGAGGATCGGGAGCTACGTGTGCAGGCATGGCATAAAGAATCTAGCGACACTCTCCTCTCTGCAGATGAATGGACTCAGAAAGGCATAAATCAGATTTAATGGACATAGAAATTCTTGTTAAGAACAAGTTGGGCTGTGAGAACTGACCTTTATAGCTAAAATATAAGACTATTCGGGAAGTAGAGAAAAGATGTCTTATGGTCATGGTGTGCCCTTACGCCTGTGATAGTCGACCTCTGTGACTGTTGATATTGTAAATAATGCCAGATTCCACTTTCTAGCAAGTGGTAATTATAAGGGGCTTGTGTCTAAAATGGCTCTGCCTCAGTCATCTGTTTACGTTTTTACTTCTGTACAGTGTATTTGTGAAGAAGTCCTTCACAGTGAGTTCTGTTTGATGCAAGTCAGCACACAGCCACAATGACATTTAAGCACAGGATCATTAGCCTATATTTTTAAAATTTTTTTAATTTATTATTTATTCAATTGTGCATGTGTGTGTGTGTGTGTGTATATGTGTGTGTGTAGAACCACTGGCGAATTTGGGAACCACCATGGACGCCTCCACCTCCTCCTTGTTTACTCTGCCCCAGGATTCACAGGCTCCGCCCTACCAGGACCGGAAACGCAGACTGCCTCCGCTTCCACCCTGCGTCTACACGTGGGGTCTAGGATCCGAACTCAGGACCTTCCGCCTGCAAGGCAGAGGCTTAACCCTTGAGCCACCTCTCCAGCCCCCTAGCCTATATTTTTTAATAAACTTCCCAATGAAGAAAACTTGGGTTTTTATTTTTCTTACCCCACTATTTACTGAAAACCAACAATTGAAACTATTAAAATTATTATGTGATTATTATGACGGCAGCATGTTCTTGTTTTGGATTTAGAAATTGTTTTATTCCTAATACAGCTGCCAGACAGTCTTCACGAAAGGTTGCATTTACTGGGGGATGCTAAGAATATACAATACCATTGAAGGAGAAAAAAAAAAAAAAAAAGAAAATGAAGGCTATAATCACGCACACAAAATGAGAAAAAGGTTATATATAGGGAAAGATATAAAAAAGGTTATATACAGAAAATAATGAATGCAAAGAATATGTAAGATAAAAGACAAATGCATAGCTATCTATGAATCAACCACTCAGCAAATTTTAAGAAAACCTTAATTTTTTAAGTTAAAAACAAAATTTTCTGCCGGGGTAGCCATACAGGCGGAAGTGGACACTGTGGCCTCTGTTAATTTGTGCTTCTTTCTGCATCTCTCGGCCAGGGGAAAGCAAAGTCTGGGGATTTGCCCTCCTTTCTCCTTTCTGTTGTGCGGGCTGCTCACCGGCTGGAGAGTGTGAACCGGCTTTTACCTACTGAAAGGCTTTCAGTTCCCCCAAGTTCCTTGGTGGAGCTTTTCCTCTGGACAGATGAGCTCGGTGCACCTCTATGGCAGGGCTGACGTGGAGCTCCGCTCTGCATTTGCCCTCAGGCGCTTGGGTGTGATCTTAATATGATCACAATACAGGACACTGGACACACATGACCCCCCCCCCCCCACGACTGCTGTTTTCTGAGGCCCAGTGCCTGCCTGGAATTCTGGGCGCCTCCTTGCTCCCCTGCCTCTCTTTAGCCGCCTAAGCCACCAGATCTGAAGACAAAGCAAGCATCGTCATGTTCTGCATCTCCAACGGAATCTCGCTGCCTGCATTTTCAATTAGCTCCTCCTGCTTTGGTGGAGTTCTGCCAGGCCACACTGGGAGGCAAGGTAAACGAAGGCTGGAACCGCGTGGCAACACTTGCTGTGGGTTCCAAGGAAAATACTGGACCCGTATTTCCCAAGTGGCATGACCTTCCCAAGGTGGCTCCCTGGCAGGGCACCAGGCTTACATGCCAAGCAAGGTGGGCACCCATGCACTGCAGAGCGGCTGTTGCTCGGCCGAAGGCTTTCTGTTCCCAGACCAGGTCTCTGGGCCGCTCCTAGTGTCTGCTCGTCCGGTACTAAACTCAGTCCGTGGCTTAGTCGCCGAGTATTGCAGCTGCTCCAGTGGGGAGGTGGACGGTGCTGCTTGCTTCTGGCCCACCATCTTGGCTCCTCCATTGGGAGCACTGAAAATTCTTTTTTTTTTTTATTTCAGCTCATACAAACTTATTAGGTACACCAGTTCCCTCCCTTCCTCCTCCTCCCCCCGTACCCCCTGCTCCCCCTCCCCACCCTTCTCCCTCCCCATCCCCCAGTGCCTCCTGCCCCAATTCCCAGAGAGTCCTTTCTTGTGCATGTCTGATTTTCCTCTGGGCCCTCCTCTCCGATGACGTACAAGGACCCAGTGGCCTTTCCCTGAACCCTTTCCCGTGTTCCCCTTAGGTATAGGAACACTGCTGTGGCTGCCAATCCTTTACCTCCAAGGCTCTTGGTGCCTTTAGCAGATGCTATACTTTGTGAGGTCAACAGTGTGTTGGACAATGCGCAGGGCATACAAAGTCCAATTATGATTGCTTCAGCCCTAACTAGTATAGAGTATCTTATATATCATTGCTCCTCCCATCCTTTTGCTCTTACACTCTTACCACCCCCTCTTCCGCAAATTTCCCTGAGCTTCAAGATGGGGAGAGACTAAGCTGGCCTAGTTCTAGGTGGTTGATATAGAGTCTCTGAAGTTCTGGATTGTGGTTTGTTGATTTTCTTTTGCAGTTTTGCTGCTCCTGCAATGCCCTTCACTCCATCCTGGTGGGCATTGTATGTTACCCCCTGGCCAGAGAGAGCACTGAAAATTCTTAACTGTTTCTGCAAGCATGTCCCACAAAACAATACATTCATCTATTTCTATGAGAGAGAGGAAGATGGCGGGAGCAAGAGAGGAGAGGAGCGAGAGCATTCGCATGCCTGCCATGGTACGCAGATGGAGGTCAGAGGGCAACTTTCACAAGTTAGTTCCCTCCTCCCATCACGTGCGCTTCCAGGACCTGAACTCAGGTCACTGTGCCCTTCCCCTAATATTTCTTTTCTGCAATCTTCTCTTTCCACATTTTCTGAGATCTTAATGCCATGCATATTGGACTATTGTCTTCCAATACTACTTTTCAAAAAATGTGTAAATGTGTGTGTGGGTGCATGCACGTGTATCGGAGGGCACTGTGTGTCCTGTGAAGGACCAAGCGTGTCTTCAGGAATCATCCTCCGTTGCTTCTACCTTCTTTATGCTGCACTCTGGGCTTTCACAGGCTGCCATTTCTTTCTGGGTTTTTACATAAGCCCTGGGATCCAAACTCAGGTCCTTCTGCTTGTGAAGCAGAGTCTTAACTCCTAAGCCATCTCTCCAGCCCCAATGTTACTTTTAGTAGTTTTCTTTATGACCGTTTTGATTTTTTTTTTTACTGACTAGTTACTTTTATCATTGCTGTAACAAGATACCTGAAAGAAGTCACTTGAAGGAGGAAGGAGTTATTTATTTTTTTCTCACAGTTTTCTGGGTTACAGTCCATTCCGATGGGAAGTCAAGGCATCTGGGCTCCGTCTGTGGGGGTGTAAGCTTGTAATCAGGATTTCTTACTGTATGGAGCAGAGAGGAAGGAAGCAGGGCCGTACTACAGAACTTTAAGCTCTGCCCCCTGGTGACCTACTTTTCCTAGCTAGTCAGTTCCATCTCTTTAAGGTCTACAACCCTCCAAAACAGCATCATCAGCTGCAGACCAAGTATTTGGGAATATTTTGCACACAAACTATGGCCACCTGTCTAAAAATTCTTCATTTCCCTTTTCTCTGTGTATCTCCTATTCTTAGGAGTTCATAATTTATGTTTCTCTTCACTGGTTTTGAAAAACTAAACAGATAAACAAATTAGATAGATTACAGATAGATAAATGATGGGTTTTCTCCTCCACAATACAAGGAAGTTTTTCACATTGTCTACATTTTAATTGGAAGTGATTTGTAAACCAAAGTCACTCACTTTAAGTCACTCACAGAAAACATTTAAAATGTGTATTTCTTTGAAATACCACCAGGCACCAGTACTAAGACTTCATTCATAATAATTTAATCAGTGTATTCATTTTGGGAAATCATTTAGAAGTATTTTGGTTAACCTGAGAAAAAAATGATTTTGGATATACCTTCTATAATGGTTTTGTGTCAATTCAATTAGGACAAAGAATGCCCGGAGCTTGCAGGCCTACTTCTGCAGTGTCTGTGCGAGTCTTTCTGGAAGAGGTTGACATCTGAACTGGGAGACTGGGTAAAGAAGTTCTTCCCTACTGATGTGGGTAGCCCATCTTATCCACCGAAGGAGGATATGGAGGACAGGGGGAATTTCCTCTCTTCTTGAGTTGGAGCACCTATCTTCTTTGTTCTGGACATCAGAGCCTTGGATGCAAACTAAAGTCCACCTCTGTCTTTTCTGGCTCTTCAACTTGCAGACAAAATATTATGGGACCTTTTAGCTGTCATATATCTGCTTATCTTGTTCGTTTTGCTTCTCCAGAGAATTCTGGTGACTATACTTTGATTTTACAATTTTGTTAAGTCACCCAGAAGCCAATTATGACATTTAAATCAGAATATTTTCCCCCAAATAAAAATCACTAGCAGCCCAACAGTGAGTTATTAATGTAGGTATGGACTCAAAAACCTGAGACAGGATGCTTGCAAGTTCGGCCCCTAGGCTACATAGCAAGTGCCAAATCTGCCAGGGTTACTGTCTCAGCAGCTCTTCTCTGTCGCTGTGAGACGCCAATCAGACTCCAGCAAGTTAGAGGGAGAAAAGGAAATTTATTTGGCTTATGATTCCAGAGGGGAGATACAGTTCATTTGGCAGAAAAGGTATGGCGGCCGGCAGAGGCTGGAGGAGGCTTAAGTTACGTCCATCATGGAGGCCGAGAGAGCAAGCCGCAGACTACAAAAGCAAGCTCCTAGCAGAAGCACGAGGGGTTGGGGGAGTCACCAGCCTCAAGGCCACCACCTGTGATGTGCCTTCCTCCAGCAAGGCTTCTCCTCCTAACGTCGCCATAACCTTCCAAACATAGACTAAGAACTCTAATATGAGCCGGTAGGAGACAGTTCAAATTCAGATCATGACAGTGACATAGTATAAGTCTTTGTCAAAAGAAAACAAAGCAACATATGGTATGGCATAGGCTTTTAACCCCTTTTCCCAGAGAGGAATTCCAAAAGTTATATGTGTGATAGCACTTGTATTTTCTCCTAATGATGCTTTATCAAATGGATTGGATATTTGAGGTGCAGTTGTGTAGCAGTTGAGTAATGCCGGTTAGCTGTTAAGATGGCGTGTTGCAGTGCAGAGCGCTTGGCTGTTTCCTGTTTTCTCCTGATTGCTCCTGTGTAAAGATGCCTTGTCGTGCAGAAACACATGCCTGTCCAGTTTATTTAAATGCCTGACAACTGCACTTCCAGTCACCCGGGCCTTGCATATAAATAACGGAGCATACAGTGAGCATATCTAGCTGATGAGGATAATACACTTTCCCTTCCCCTCCAAAAACAGCAAATCTGATCTTTCTCATGTATGAACTTAAAATGTGGAAAAAAATGGTGGGAAGCAAATGGTTTGTAACTTTGTAAGTACTTAAAACATGTTGTATTTTTTGCTTATGAATATTCTGTGCTATAACCATTGTTTCTGTAGTTTAATTAAAATGTTTTCTTGGTGTCAGCCAAAAAAAAGTGCCTAAACTCATCGAAATGTGTAAGATTCTTTAATAATAACTCAGGCATTTTTCTCTGTGAACTCATGGTTTGTACAACAATGTTATATAACAATGTCTTTGAATCAGGTGGCAGCCACAGGCTGATACTGGAGTAATCGCTAGGGGTTTCAGTGATGAAAACAAGGTAGCCCAGATGAAGTCTCAGCCTCTGACAAGATGGAGTGGGAGCTTTCTGGTGCTTATTGATAATACCTTAATCTCCAAGCAACCTGTTGGTAACTCCAGAACTATGGAATGTGGATACATCGCGTCTGTAGGAATTCTGCTTGTCTATAGGCTGCTACTATGGTTAGAGGGAGAACCGTTGGAAGGAAAGCAGCTGAGGGGTCTTTGGAAAGAGTGTCTTTGAGCACTGGTATATGAGAAGGGGATGCTGGCAGAGTTCTAGTCCCAAGTCATTGTCAAGAAGGCAGTACCCCGTTCAGACACCACCAGGAAAGGCACTTACCCTTTGTCGTGAACTTTAAAAGGTCATACTCTTCACAGTAATACATATGATCCATTCTCCAGCAAGCGCTAAGGCATATGCCATCAAAGGCAATCCAGGTGAAACTCAGCAGGGCACATATGCAAAAAAGGCATGAAAATAAAAGAGAGACTGATAGGGAATTAAGGGGGGTAGTATGAAACTCTAAATAAATGAAGTTAAAAGCAAGAATAAAATAAACGGCGATACTCTAACCTTTCTCACTATGAAGTGAGAAGTTCATAGGGCCAAAGGGATGTGTCCTTCTTAACCCCTTCTTAAACTATGGTAGAAAGAACTCTAACATGGCATCCAAGACTCTCAATCTCTGCCTCTTTCTGTTTCTTTGGTGGGACCTAAGGGAGTGGTAGATGTCACTACTATGACTAGGCTCCATTGTGTAAGCAAGGAGAAGGAATCTTGTAGATGAAATTACAGTTCCTAATCAGTTCATTACAAATTAATAAAGCTGGGTGAAGTTAATTAAATAAAACTTTATTCTGGGTAGATCTGACTCAATTGAGTGAAATCTCTTAAAAGTTAACCAGTCCCTTCCTGAAAATTAAAAAAAATCCATTAATTCCATAGTAATAGAGAAATTAATTTTGTCAACAATTATGTGAGGAGGAGCTGTGGAGATGGCTGGGAGAATAAGACACTTGCGTGAATTCACTTATGTGAATAACCCACGTAAAAGCCAGTAGTTCACTTGCAATCTCAGCTCTCGGGAATAAAACGCAGCTAACCCTGGGGAGCTAGCCTAGTGAACTCACGAGTACCGGGTTCAATTGAGAGACCCTGACTTAATAATTAAAGTAGACAGAGGGCTGGGGAGATGGCTCAGGTGTTAAAGCCTTGCTTCCCCCCCCCAAAGAACCTGAGTTCTCAGGAGAAATAATTATATGCAGTGGGACCCTTAGGGGCTAGACAGGTGAAGAAGAGTGCTCTATCAGTGGGTCTAGCCAAGAAGACCTGAGCCCCCACTACAGCAGACAATCCAACGGGAACCCTGGAACCTACAGAAGCAGACGGACAGAAAGATGGAAGGAAGTGGGATGGATTGAAGGGAAGAGAGGGTGGAAGGGGAAAGGCAGAGACAGGGAGGTGGGAAGGGTGGGATGCAGGGACAAGCATTCATTATGCTTGTAAAACTAGAAAAAAAATAAAATTTTAAATAAAAAGAACCTGAGTGCAGATCCCCAGATCCCATGTAAAAATGCCAGGCAGCTGCAGAGGAGGCTTGTAATTCTTGCCCTGGGAAGGCAGAAACTGGGAAACTCCAGAGCAAAGCAATAAGGTGGAAAAGCAATCCAGGGTGATTCCCAATGTTACCCTTGGGCCTCCACAGGCACAGACACCCAAGTGTCCTCTCGCACGCACACACACACACACATACACACACCACAAACACACATATGCATGCAAAAAGGAAAGTGGAAAGTGGTCTAAGAAGATACCTTAGTGAACTTTAGGACTCGGCATGCATGTACACATATTTGCACCCATTACCCCCCCACATACAATCACATACATGTAAACACCTCCCCTCCAATACAATATGATGTGAAAACAAACAAACAAAAGATAATTACATGGACTTGGATAAGACTGCAGTGCGCTGGTCGACCCTTGACTGCTGTCTGCTGTCAGATGATCTAAGTCACGCCTGGGTTCTTGACCCACAGCGACCATGAATGATGGATGTATATGGTTGCCTGCTAAGTTTGTGGTGATTTCAGATATAGCACTGAACAACAATTCGCTCTTCCTTACCATTTTAGCCTGATGGTCCAATACTTCCTAAGATAATTCTAAACTGCGGAAACATTCTAACTGTGTTTTCTAATAGTACAGGGTCTATAGCAGAGCGGATATTTATTTAAAATGACGAATAATGATTCTTCATTGGGAAGTGCTGCTCTAATTCCCAAGCTGCTTCCCCGCAGTCCTGAATCCCTTGCCCGGATCAAAGCCATTTTCCAGGGCCCACCTAGTCCTCTTCCTGCCTGTCTCAGGACAGACAGGTTGTTGATGAGGTCCCCCGGAGGCCTGCCTTGTATGTTTGTGTGAGGAGGTCCGGTTTAGAAGCTGACATGAAAGATCTCTGGTGTGTCACATACAGAGATACATCATGGCACAAAGAGTGTTCCAGTCAGCCTGCATGGTTGCTGATAAAATGACCATCAAATGGCTTAAGGGAACAAGGGGTTTATTCTCTTATGATTTCTGGTTACAGTTCTTAGTCCAGCTTGACAGGATAGCATGCACCAACACCAGGGCCGAGGGAACTGGCCACACCATCACCACATAATGGCTGAGAGGGACGATCCTTACTTGCCAGACCAGCATGTCTGGCCAAGGGAACAGAAGGATGCCAACTCTCTAAACCAGCTCTCTGTGATTTATCCAGGGCCTAATCCCACCCACCATGAGCTGGGTCTTCCCCAGCAGCTAGACAATGTCCTTCAGGTTTGCTCTGGGCTTAACTCAACCATCGACTCTCTACGACTGTGCCCAGAGCTCAAAGCCTCAACAATCAAGTTGACACCTGTGCTTAACTATGACAGATAGGAAGAGAAGAAAGAATAGCCAGGGCTTGAGGACTACAGATAGCAGCTCACATGTTACCCTGGAATTTTCTGCCAAATCATGGGAAGCCCTAGAGTTCTGAAGTCAAACACAGCTTTCAGGTCACTGTGAAGGTCTGCTGTTGAAAGTAGGGGAAGAGAACGTATTTTGTCTAGTATTATGGCTTATGTTTTTAAAACCTCTAGACATATGCTCATTTGGCTTTCATCTGTCCTCATGCACTGGCCTTGCGAATGTTACGAATGAGCCCGGAGTATTATCTTTACTTCTTTTCCATGATTACAAACCTAGGGCTGATTAAATGGAAGGGATCATTTTCAGTGAGCTAAAGTGTCAACTTGACAACTGAGAAGACTCACTGGGACCCGCCGCCACAGTTTACCTTGCATTTGCTGGAGTGATGGGGTAAAGCAAAGTCTCCAGCATTATCTAGGTCCCAGCGCGGAACTGAGCAATGTCACCTATTGTGCCAAAAGAGACTGAAGATACATTCAAGGATTTTTCAAAGGGGAGAGTGCGCTGGATCATCGAGGTGATCCCTAGATGCAGTTATATAATTGGCCTTCTGAGAGAAAGGCAGGGGACATAGGAGAGAAGGGAGCACAGGGTCAGAGAGAGGGCTCAGTGGGTAAAGGTGCTTGCAGCTCAAGTCCGAGGACCTGAGTTCAATCCCTGGAATCCATGTCAGCCTGACATTCAGGAGGCGGGTCTCTGGGCAAACCTATGAGAAACTATCTAGGAGACTGACTGGATTGCATGATTGATGGGGGAAGACCCAGTCTTAGTAGGTGGGACTTCCCCGGCAGGTAGGTAAAGGTGGAGAGAGTTATTTGGGCATTGGCAAGCTAGCAAGCAAGCACAGATGCAGTACTGGCCTGTGTCCTTTGCTCTTGCTGTGAACGTGACATGACCAGTTCCCTTGGCTCCTTGGTGAGCTGTATCCTGGCATTATGAGGCAAATAAAACGCCTTTCTCTCTTGAGGAATCCCTGCTTAGAAGCTGAGTGAGACAAGACAAATGACTGTCTTTAGAGCCTCCGGAGGAAGTGTAGCCCCCCCACACCTTTATTGTGGCCCAAGGAAACTAGTTTCAGAATCTGAACTCCAGAGCTAGAGGAGAATAAACCTATTGCTTTCATTCACCTGCTTTAAGGTCATTCATTACAGCAGCCATAGGAAATAGATACAGCAAACACTGAGGTTCTTCCATATAGATTAAAAACTTAAATGTTCGTGTGTGCGTGTGCACGTGTGTGTGTGTGTATGTGTGTGTATATGTGTGTGTATGTGTGTGTATGTATGTGTGTATGTGTGTGTATGTGTGTGTGCATACATATGTGTATGTGTATGTGTGTGTGTATGTGCATGTGTGTATTTGTGCGTGTGTATGTGTATATGTGTATGTGTGTATGTGTGTGTGTATGTGTATTTGTGCGTGTGTATGTGTGTGTGTATGTGTGTGTGTGCATATGTGTATGTGTGTATATGTGCATGTGTGTATGTGTATATGTGTGTGTATGTGTATATGTGTATGTGTGTATGTGTGTGTATGTATGTGTGTATGTGTGTGTATGTGTGTATGTATGTGTGTATGTATGTGTGTATGTATGTGTGTGTGTATGTGTGTGTATGTGTGTGTATATGCATGTGTGTGTATGTATGTGTGTATGTGTGTGTGTATGTGTGTATGTATGTGTGTGTATGTGTGTATGTGTGTGTATGTGTGTATGTGTGTGTATGTGTATGTGTGTATGTGTGTATGTGTGTGTGTGTATGTGTGTATGTGTGTATGTATGTGTGTGTGTATGTATGTGTGTATGTGTGTATGTATGTGTGTGTGTGTGTGGTGTGTGTGTGTGTGTGTAGCCACCACTACTAGTTTTGGAGACATCACTCTGGAGACATCATGAGTACAGGTGACATCACTCTGGAGACATCATGAGTACAGGTGACATCACTCTGGAGACATCATGAGTACAGGTGACATCACTCTGGAGACATCATGAGTACAGGTGACATCACTCTGGAGACATCATGAGTACAGGTGACATCACTCTAGAGACCCAGTCAGTAAAAGTGAGAATGAGGAGTGTTACATAGGCCCCAGGACATGCTTCAAGAGTCATGTGTGAGGTTGGGGCCCAGCCAATCCGCTAGAGTCAGAGGGTGTTCCCTCAAAGTCACTGTGAAAGAATTCCAAACAGGACTGTGGTGTTCAGCGTTTTCCCCATGGTTGACATTTATGATGTATCCGTCCTGTGCATAGCTAAACTCCCAGACAATCAGAGGACTCACAGGACCCATAAATAGTATGGAGCACCTCCTTCCTTTCCTCTCTCCCCCCCCCCCGCCCAGTTTAGGGAGCACGGTTCACGGCCAGCTTTGGAGTCTAGGTAGATATTCAAAGCTGAAACTGAGCACAAGCAATCCCAGACTGGCGCTTAGGGCACACACGGTTCCGAGCCAACGGAGCTTGACATAAGCTTTTGACCATTCGGAGACGGTACCTAAGAAGACGCCAGCCTGCATTACTGGGAAGTGCCTGTTGGAATCACTGTTTCTTCCTCAGGAAAGTCTGCCCTTGAGCCCCAGAGGACTGTGGTTCTCTGGAAACCAAGTCGGCACCCATCAGGGCAAGGGGAGCCCAATTTCTTCCACCTTCCTGGGGCAGGAGGAGCTGCTGAGGTCACGTGACACAGCTGCTGCACTGGACCCACGTGGCCATTCTTGGACCCCCCCCCCCAGCAGCATGTGGTTGAACTCATTCTCTGTTTTCCTGTTTATGCTCATGTATGTCCTGGAAAAGTGTGGCCGAAAGTGGCTGCGATGGCTCCTTGCCGTTGCTCTTGTCTCCTCTTGGCCGATGGGTTGATTTTCCTCTGAACTCCTTTCTACCCAATGTTCTCAGGTAGTGGCAAAATCCCCTCACTTGAGTAGGCAGAATAAGCACTGGCTGCTCCAAATCCGGGTTCTCCACAAGACCTTAGTGTACGCCGGTTCTAAATGCCAAGCAAGCGTTTCCCCAGTGTCCCTGGGTGCTGTCCACGCCCCAGCGCACATTCGCTGCTCTCGGGCTTGTCTCCCGGGTGACCGGAAGCCTCTCTAGCACGTCCTGGCTCCCCCAATTCTGCAGGACACCGAGGCACCTGCGTCCTTCAGACCTTTATCAAACAATCCATTGAGTAAATGGAAGCTTTCCAAGAGGAATTGTTTTATAATTGGTAACAAAGGTATTTTCATAATTACAGCAAATAGCCATTTTGATGTCTTTTAAACGGAATGTCTCATTTTAGCTCTACAATAGCCTGCTGAACTCAAGAAAGCCAGTAGTAATAGTTTTATTGAACATGTTAAGAAAATAAATCTGAGAAAGCCAAGGCTTAGAAAAAGGTCATGTACCAAATTATTGGCAGAGTTCTTAGTAGAATCCAATTTCCCAGAATGCTCTAGGTCAGGGCTTCTTAAATGTTTTCTGTTCTCAATTTTTTTTAATACAACCCTGGGCATACAGGTAGATAAAATAGTTATGTGACCCACAAGTTACTGATAATACATCCTAAAGGAATTTATTTTTAAGTAATTCTTTAGTGTCCATATAATTTCATCATTTCTTTTTTTATAATTTTTTAATTTTTTTTATTCAATTGTGCATGTATGCATGTATGTGTGTGTGTGTGTGTGTGTGTGTGTAGAACCACAGGCGGATTCGGGAACCACCTCCTCCTTGTTTACTGTGCCGGGGATTCACAGGCCCCGCCCTACCAGGACCAGAAACGCAGGCCGCCCGGCTTCTGCCTGCAAAGCAGAGGCTTAATCCCTGAGCCACCTCTCCAGCCCCAATTTCACCATTTCTTGAAGATGAAAGCAAACTGAAATGCTTATTTATTTTTTGCATAAAGACTTGAATCTTGCTTGGCTGAATACTTGAAGCCTTAGCATGGAAAGCATCTCAGCGTCTTTTCAGTTGACGGATATTGTGGCTGTATAGCAAGTGTTAGAATGGTCTTTCATATAAATGCACAGTACCAAATGTCAGAAATAACACTTAGGCCCATTTCAGAGCTGGATGGAAATTCTGTTCTAATCCCAAGTAAAAATTCATTTAGCAATTTTTAAACATGTAATTTACATTCTTCAGTGGTCTCACACATTAAGTCATTTTCATCCCATATCACCCAATCCAATCCCTCCTCTTTCTCCCATTGAAAACCTTTTCCTTCCCAGCCGGTTTCCCTACTATACTCTCATGACCTTTTGCATGTGTGCATCATTGCGTTTCATTTGTGTAGCCTGTGCTAGCATGTGCCGGAGCACCTGCTGGGGGTGGATGGTCTGGTGTGGACACACCACTGAGGATAATAGCTCCCCTTCCCACAGCGAGCATTAACCCTCGGTAGTGTCTCAGGTAGGAGCGGCTTCATGAGATCTTCCTTCTTCTGTGTTGAAAGACTGATAGGCCACATATCGTGCAGCTCTTGTAGCGGTAAACACAGTTGCAGGAATTCATGGAAGCAGCAGCCCTCTCGAGCCATTACCCATCTGTGCCCCTGCTCACTCTTACACCCTCGCCACTTCCTATTCCATGATGTTCCCTGATCCTTGTGGTGAGAAATTATTTAGAAATCCTGTTCAGGGCTAAACTTCCACAGTTGTTTATTTTCTGGGCTTTGACCCATTGTGATTCTCTGTATTAAACATGTTATTTTATGCATATGATAAATGTTCAGATGACGGTTTGATATCATGTCCTTATAGTGAAACCTTAGTAATCTGTTCCTTCAGAGGGTCTATGGCCTCCCCATGGCCTGGTTAACAGTACCAGACACGTTTCCCTGCTGGAAAGTAGGCCTAACATCAGAAAACAGTTAGTAACTCCTGTAACATTCATGCCACAGTTGCACCAACAGGCACTTCCTGCCAGGGCGATTGTTATTGTAGCTCACAGAATTCACAGTTGGGTAAGACTTTTGATGGCTTTTCTCACCCAGTAGCCTGCATGGTACCTTTTGGTACTGTCCCATCCTGAATGTAGACAGACCCACTCTGCACACTGGGGTTCTGTACCCAGTGAAGAGGAGGAAGATGATGAGATTGCTTTCTGCGTCCTGATGTAATGTGACCAGCTGCCTCACACGTCTGCCTCCATGTTTCCATGTGACATGTCTGTAGCTTCAGCAGGGAGCCAGGGGAAACCTTCCTTCTTTAAGTTGCTTTTTGATCAGGGACTTTTGTCACAGCAATGAGAAAAATCACGATCACACTGGGTATGCCTAAGGACCCGGTTTTACTTTTTCCAGTGTGAAGAACATTTGTATATTAAAATATGTCAGGGCTGGATGGAGCCTAGGCAAGTAGAAGAGAAGCGAAGTGGACAACGGCAGCTAGACATAATGCAGAATCCTGGCCACCTGGCAATGCGCATCCAGAATCAGGCCAAGCTAAACTCTCCACATCCTAAGGCTTAGGGAACCTCGTGCAAGAGAGGGTGGTAAGATTGTAAAAACCTAAAGATGGGAAGGTCTGCCATTGGATAGGACATTCCATTCAAAGCAGGACTGCTGCATCCAGGAACTCACTGCAGTGAGACTTGTCCTTACCAGACCTGCATAACGACTAACATACCAACATGCCCCCCAAAGACTAGCGAGGAACTCAAGAGAGATAAGAGCATACAGTGAAAACCTTGGGGAATGAAGCTGGATGAGTGAAGGGAAACGCCCCTATTGGTGGGGTGGCCCGAAGAGAAGCCTTGGTCTTCCTAGTCTGCCACAGATGCCTGAACCCCTCCACAAGAGCAGACAAACCAGAGGGAAGCTTGGGATCCATAGATGAAGATAGGCAGGAAGGTAGGAGGGAGTAGAATGGATCGAAGGGAAGGTAGAGGATGGGAGGGAGGAGGGATGGTGGGAAGCAGGAATAAATACTCAATGTTTCTAAAACTAAAAAAAATAATTAATTAAAAATATGATGCACAGAATGTGCAGGTCAGTGTGTCAGGCTGATCTGTGCTGAGTTCCCTGGTGTGACTTGGTTTGATTTGCACAAATGCACCAATGAGCCTGCAGGAACCTTCAGGTAAGGGTATTTGATTGAGAAAATACATAAGTAACTCAACACTCTTGAATTCGGCAACACATTAAACTTACATTAATCATCATGACATATACAATTGGTGTGAGACAGAAATTATGTAATTTCTAGTCAGTGCTTAATCCCTTGGATTTATGGACCTTGTACAACGATTTGAAGCCCCCTGAAGAATCTGGGGTATAGGCTAGATAATCCTGCTCATTATATGTTTGTTATATTATATGTTGTGCGTGTGTAGAGCTAGGGATTGAACTCAGGACCTTTGTGTATGCCAGGTAAGCACTTTACCACGGAGTTATATTCTCAGCTCTTCAAAGTCTTAGTTCTTTAGCTTAAGAATGTATGTTAGGAAAAGTGGCCTTATGCAAAGGTTTTATTTTAAACTTTATCATTGCATATGATCAAAAATTCAAATTTTAAACATTCTCTGTTTCCCCAGTTGTTTGAAAAAGATTGAGTCCTTCAGTACCAGAGATACTGACCTGTGAAACCTTGTGCCTGACCTCTCCTCCTGTGCCACAGCTCTAATAGTCCCCTGGGGCCACCTAAAAGAAGTCTCATGTAAATCACACATGGAATGTAAAGTTTTGTAATAGCTACATTAAAATAGTGAAAGGAGAAATGAATTTTAACGGTATATTTTATTTATCCCAGTAGATCTAAAATATTATCATTTCACCATGTGGTCAATATTCTTTACATTATTAAATGAATACTAGAAATAATGTGTGCCAACATGCATGCCTCTAACACTAAAGGTTAAGTTAAAATCAAATGTAGTCGTGAAATGTAGAAAAGCAATTCACAGGGCTTCTGTTTTTGAATTAAATTTAAATTAACCAGAATTAAGTAAGATTTGAGACCCGGTTCCTTTGCTGGCAACGGCCACATTCAGGTGGGCAGCAGCAGCATGTGGCCAGTGAACGGTTATGAAGTGTAGCTATGAACCTTTGTGGTAGTTAGATACAGGTGTCAGTTTGACAATTGCAGGTGTGAGCTCTGGTCACCTTTGTAAATAATTAGCAGTTGAATTATACCCGGAGTGAACCTGCAGTAGATTGTCTAATTGATGGGGGAGGCCCAACCCATGGTGGGTAGTACTAGTCTCTGAGCAGGTGAATAAGATGGAGGGAGCTGGTTAAGGAAGTTGGCATCCTTTGGTATACTTGGCCAGACATGCTGGTTTGGCAAGTGAGGACTGTCCCTCTCTCAGTGGTCTCAGTGGACCACTTGGCTTCTGGTGTTGGTTTGAGTGCTCCTGCCAAGCTGGACAAAGAGCTGTAACCAAGAATCATAAATAAACTGAAATAAAACTTCTTGCTTCCTTAAAACATTTGGTTGTGAGCTTATCTGCAGCATGCACAGTAGTAGTGCAATCACCTTCCATACATGTTTTCAATTTTTTTAACCTTAGCATGCTTCAGCCACTGTTTGTGTGTTAACCTTAAAATCGTCATGTCCTAACAAAATTGCACCTAAACCATATTGCCTTCATCATCATATGTACATAGCTGAGAGAGTGGTTCTAGGATCTTCTCTGGGTAACATTAAGAGCCAATCTGTGGATCTGTGTCCCGTGGCATTTGTCTGCTTTGGGCTGATGGCCCCTTGTAGAGATGAAGAATAATCTCCTATTTTGGGTCCTATATGATTGACAACCACAATTGAAAGTCATTCACAAGTAGATTGTGCGTTGGGGGTTGAGGCCCCTTTTGACTTTTCTCTAAGAGTATAATGTTCAAAAGGGTGGATGAAGAAAGGCAAACTCCTGAGGAAGGGTTTTATGTGTGAAGTCATGGAGGGGAGAGAAGCAAGAATAGAGGGGCTCCCGGCTCTGAGGGATAGCCACCTTACACCCCAAAGAGCCTTGTCTTATGATCAGAGCTGGAAGACAGGCGATCTTAAAGAAAATTCAGGGGAAACCTTTAAATGGACACAAAGCAGCAAAACCACGGAAATCTGTAGCTACGGTGCAAAAAGCACATGTTCAATCAGGACCTCTGCTGACCTCTCTCACTGCTACCCCAGAATATTTTAATGATGAGACACACCCACAGCATGTTTAGCATCACGCCACCTGCCTCTCCTCATGGCCAGTCTATTTGCTATCAAATCCGATACCAATGTTTGCTATATTATTGAATGTCCTCTGAAACACAATCTAAAAATAGGCCCCCCTTTTTTCCCCCTGCCCTCTCTTCTAAATCAGTCCTCACCTTACAACTGGATGGAAGCCATAGTATTGCTGCCTATTTGTTTTACTTTCGGGGATTAGGGAACACATATTAGTCCCTATGTGAACTTGGCTTGGCATTTGAAGAATGAATTTATACATGAAATCCCGGCTACTTTTTTTTAAATCCCATACAAAGCACCTTTGGGTTTTAAAAATTCCCCATATATTACAATGTTTTCTGTCTTCACCTAAACACATCCCGTTTCTCCCAGATGAAGTTCCTCAGCAGAATTGCTTGAGGATTCTCTGGGATGAAGGATAAAAGAGGCGGAGGATGCGCGGCCCCCTGAAGTCAGGACTCTTGGAGCACAGAGTCGCCTACAGGACGTGGCAGCTTCTTTAGTTAGGAGTGGGGGAGCAGGACAGGGGGTAGCTCGGTCGGGCTTCCTCTTCAATCGGGTGAGATTGTCATTGCAAGGACCTCCAGGTGCCTGCGAAGAAAGCCAACCAAAGCAGAGAGTCTCCTCCAGCCAATCCTGTGGTCCCTGACACAGCTGTTAAACTTGGGACTTTCAGAGAGTCGCCCAAGGCGCCCCTTTTAGTGCCAGACTGTCCCGTGCTACCTGCTGTAGAACAGCTTTGCGACACTCGCTAGATTCAGTTTAGTGAAACGAACATATCGGAAAAGGGCTGAAATGTTGATCTACTGACAGAGAGAAACACACATGATATATATATATATATATATATATATATATATATATATATATATATATATATTTTTTTTTTTTTTGCAAAGCACGTGAGCAGAACTCGGGATTGTCCTCGGGGTCTGTGACCATGTGGCATTTTATTTGTGAAGGAGGGGTAATTTAGATACTTTATTTCTACCTGATTTCGTTTTTTCTTTTTTTTTTTTTGTCTCAAAAAGAAACACATGACTTATTTTCAGAAATGCAAGTCGCGCCTGACTCTTAAATTCTGGGCACCCGATGGTCTTGCTCTCAACTTGCGGCAGCCCTAGGAGGGTTGTTTTCATTCTCTAGAAAGAGTTAAACTTCTCTCAGACATTAATCCCTAGTGCACATTACTGGTGAAGTCTGAAACTCGCTCTTTCCAAGGAATATGAGGCCCAGAGGATTCCAGCTGTTTAGCGCCACCAAAGGATTTGCTCCGGAAGCGCCACATTGGCAGCGAGGGAATGTAGGTGCCTTGCAGGGTATTTGTGTGGACACGGAGTCTGCATTCTACAAATAGAGAAATAATGTACAAATCCATCGGGAGAGCATAGTAAAACTAGGGAGGAGAGAGAAAGAGAGAGAGAGAGATTAAACATTATCTAAAATAATGTTAAAAAAAGATTAACAAGTTGGAGATCAACACCCACTTAGGCTGTTGAAGATAGTTTGGTGATGGTATAGGCTAGGCATACAGATCAATAGAACAAAACTGAGAATCCAGAATTAGACCCACACATCTATGGGCAAGTATGTTAAAACCATTCAATTAGGGTAAGGATTTTTTTTTTTTTTCAAAAGAAATGGTGCTGGTCTAACTACCTATCTACATGCAGACAAATGAATCTGAAGCCCCACGTCACACCACATACAAAAACTAAAATAGGATCAAAGACCTGAATGCAAAGTCTGAAAATATTAAAACTCTTAGAAGAAAATATAGACATCTATCATTGGGACTCTGGATTTGGTGATGGTTTGTCAGATATGATGACAAAAGCAGAAACAACCAAAAACAAAAGTAAAGTAGAATCATGAAATAGAAAAATGTGTGTCAATAACACACTAAAGAGAATGTTTTGCATTACAGGATGGAGAAAATATAATTCCTATACTCAATAAGTGTCTGGTATCTAAAACATATGATTACAATTCAACAATAAAGAGGAAATTAATGTGATTTAAAAATGGACATTTCTCCAATTTACAAATGGCCAATAATCATATGAAAAGATGTTCTACATCATGAGTTACTTCACATGCATTACTTCTCATGTACATAAAAGATGCAAACAGAACATAAAATATAAGCATGGATGTAAAGCATGGAGCCTCCGGCACATTGCTGGTGGGTTCAGTCTCCAGCACCACAAGATAAAAGCAATTCAGACTCCATCTTGGAGAAAGAGTTTGGCAATTCCTCAAAAATTTAAAGCTATCATGTGACCTAGTAATTTCACTTGTATGTGGATTTTGATCACGGAAGATGTATGCTCACATGAAATCTTGTTCATGGATGGTCACAGAGGCATTATTACTAGTCCCCTAATGGGGGAAAAAATCTATCAAGGAATAGATAAACACGACAATAGATAGAACTCCTTACACATAGTGGCCATTCCCTACTTTCCCTTCTCCATAGGCTCTGGACACCATGCATCTACTTTTCAAATGTATGAATTTTCCTATTCTGAACATTCAGTTAATCAGAATCATACAATGTGTGACCTTACGTATCTGGCTATGTGTGTGTCTGGTTTCTTCCTCTTAGCATACTATTTTCAAGATTTATTTGTATTGTACCACATATGAATATCTTACTCCTTTGTGTATATATGTATGTGCTTTTGTAATAGAGGACACTTGAATGTGTGTGCCTGTGGGGTTGCCCAGGTTATCTTCCAGGGGCCGATTTGCAGGCCACAGCTGTGGTTCCTTTCATCTGGTCCACTACTGGGAAGTTCCAATCAGATCTAGGGGGGTTAAAATTGGATCTAGGGCTGCTCTTTGTAGTATAAATGTACTGATCCAGATAATCTCTTAAGGTGGTCTCAGCTGATTTTAGTTAATGCCAGGTGTGGTCAAGTTGACACCCAGGATTAACTATCACAGCTTGCGTCATCCGTTCTGAGCCCTGCGAGTCTCTGACATTGTTTAGGCACCAAGAGGTCTGTGATGAGTGATCTCATAGGTCCACTTGATAAAATCTAGAGTCGGCTAGGAGACTAGCCTCCTGGGACACCTATGAAAAATTATCTAGGTTAGATTAGCGCCCTTGGGACATTATCTTGAGTAGATTAAACGAGGAAGGAAGATTCCAGCGCTGATGGTGGGATCCTGGAAGGAAGGGAACGGAGAAGGCGAGTTGAAGCTTGCTGTCGGTCACTTCCTGTAGAAGCAGTCTTTGCTCCTGCTGCGGTAACTGCCATCTACAAGCCCGGATAAATCCGTCCTTACCAAGCAGTTTTTGTCAGAGGATTTTACCATAGCAACCGGAAAGGTAACTAAGACAAGCCCCCCATCCCCTGAGGAAATCTAGGCATTGAACAGCAAGAGTCTAACAGAGACACCAGCACCTCACAGAGCTGTGAGCCTGCAGCTAGAGAGAAGGACGGACTTGCTTCTGAGTGCTGTGAGAAGCAGTTAGCCCAACACTCCTTTAACTTGCAGCAATCTAAGGAGGAGATGTGGCTACCTCCCGACGTGGAAGCCAAAAGCCATCCTAACTCAGATTGCAAATACTACTCTCAGGACCAGACAGCCTGGGAGAATTTAGGGTTTGTTTCTAAATAGCATCCTTGGTTTAACAGCACATAGATAATTTTGTAATCAGGATGGATCGATGACCTTCCAGCACGCATTAACGAGGTACTTTTTCTCAACTATCACTCATCTGCTTTCTGATAGCCTTGGATGCGTCACACAAGTCACCGGGGCTTCAGATTGCTGGTCCTCAGTACTGCTGGGAGTCCTGCTCCGAGCGCCCGAATGCACAGATGACAGGAACAGATGTTAGAGCCCCCAGAAGATCAAAGCGCTGGAGCCGCCTGGGAGTGCCCGCCTATACCACATGGTTCTCTAAATCTGCAGGAAGCTGCGGCGAATGTTCAACTCATGCTTCTCCAGTTGACTAGACTCCGAAATGAAAATTATTCTTCACCCTCCTCCTCCCACCATGGAAGATGAAAGCTGGCTCCCAGGCCACCACGACGGAACCCAGGGTCCTTATTGGGGGATGCAACTGTCACAATTGGCTCTTTGGCAGTTATCTATTTTGCTGATATCTTCTTAATTCATTTGCCGAAAAGAAAGTTTCCCCCCTTTGTACTAAGCCCACTGGAAGGTTGTTTTCATGACTGTCTTTCAAACTGAGAAGAGGAGCGCTGTTTCTTACTGAAGACCATAATCCCAGAGAAGGGAAAAGCGGAGGGTTTGGACTCAGGAAAAGAGAGGTCCCGGGGAGGGGAGGGGGTCCCGGATGCTTCCATCCTCCTCCTGCACTGCTGTCCTACTGTCTCTTGCTTTTACTTTTTTTTTCTTTTAGGTTCTTTTCCATTCACCCCACCACTCATTTCCTTCGCTGATCTTCCTCTCTCCTGACAGTTGACCCATATTTTGACCTGCGTCGCTTCTGTCTCCACCGCCAATCATTGGGGTGGATACGGTGAGCAATAAGTCAGGGGTGTGATCTCAAAGCCTTCTGGATGCCGACCCCCGACCCAGCTGAATCCATTTTAGGAGAGCGCTTAATTGACAAACGCATTGTTGGCCGCGTTTTGTCCGACCCGTGAATTCCATTAGCCTTCAAGTCATAAAGCTCCAACACAGCTGGATAGCACAAATTACAGAATGGAAGAAAATCAGAAGTAGATTTTTGTGTTAAAAACCTATCCAGCATTTTTAAGGTGACCATTGCCAAAATCTGCATCTGCTAGTAAAATCTTTCTTTTTGAAACATTGTTTTCTCCAAAGAACCATCCAGAAATTGCTACTGTAGCAAAGCTCTTCATCCATTTCCATTTTTTTTTAACAAGTGGGGCTTCTGGGGCTGGCTCTGCCTGGGAAAGGTTACCACCCGTGACTCAGTGGGTGCAAAATTCTGACGGGTTCGTGACATTTGGTCTCAGAAATTACCTGTGGACAAGGGTTGTAATTGACAAGAGGAACACATTTTACCAGATGGCATGTGCCATCTCTGTCTCCCAAATATGCACTTCTTATGGTGTGACAAATTGTTTGTGGACAAGATGCATCACAGGCTAGACAGCTAGACAAAACACCCCACTGCAATCGAAACCACAGGCTAAGTCCTTGAATAGGAAATATGCAAAAGCACACCTGCTAGCCAGCATTGCTGCTTCTCCTCCCTCCTCTTATTTTGTTTCCCCCACTTTCCCACAAAGGAAACCAAATGAAGATGAATTTAATGTTGAGAAAAGGACCCAGGGTTAGTTCTCACATAAGCCTTATTCAGTCATTTGTGTTTTGTGTGGCCTAATTATAGATGGCTTGAGTGGTGTGGCTGAGGTCAAGCTGCTTTGGAGCTGGAGGGTAGGGTAGCGGACAACACAGTGTGGTTTGTCCTTCCTGGTGCTGGGGCTTAAACCAGGACCTCAGGCATACTAGACAAGCACCTTTCCAACTGAGCTCCAGCTCCCAGCCCCGAAGATTTCATCCTAACAGCCAGCTGTGGCTTGACATTGAGGGGTCTTAGGTGAGTGCGTTCTGACAAAGATTCTGCCACAGTTGAATGCTCATGCGTCCTGCCATTAGCATTCAATATTAGTGATACTTGAAGGTATGAGTAGAAGGTGAGATTATTGGCAGGAGAAGAGACTCATTTTTAAAAAGAGATTCTGGGGCTGGGGAGATGGGTCATGGGATAAGACTCTGCCTCACAAGCAGAAGGTCCTGAGTTTGGATCCCTGGTCCCATGTAAAAATGCTAGGTGGAAATGGCAGGGGCCTGCACTTCCAGCCCTGGTGGGTGGAGCCTGAGAAATCCCAAAGCCAAACAAGAAGGAGGTAGAAGCAATCCAGGATGATTCCCCAAGTCACCTCTGATACACACACACACACACACACACACACACACACACACACACACACACTCGGAATAAATAAAGTTTAAAAATTCACTCTGGGGAGATGGTTCAATAGTTCAAGCCTTTGCCTCACAAGCAAAAGAACCTGAGTTCAGATCCCAGATAACATATAAAAAAATGACCAGTGGAGGCCTATGGTGGAGGTCAATAATTCCATCCCTGAAAGGTGGAAATTGGGAAACCCCAGAGCAAAACAAAGAAGTGAAAGAACAATCTAGGATGATTCCTGATAAAACCCTGGGCCTCCATGAGTATACACACTCAAGTGTACATGTGCACATGTCAGTACATGTGTGTAGATATACACACACATGTGTGCATGTGCCTGTGCGTGTGTGTGTATAGTGCATGAATGCACATATGCAAAAAATTCTGACACAAAAAGTTATCAAATTTCCCAAATCTTTCTTTATGAGGCATACTGCTTCCTGATGGTATGGCAAGATGAAGACAGTATTGTGCTGTCTTTGGTAAATTTGTGGTGCTTGTGTCTGGGGTATTAGTTTGTATTATGTGCTTTGAAAGGAAGGGTACCTTCTTAATTTTTAAGCTATGAGAAACTGTCTACAATTATCTATGCTATGGATAACTCATATATATATATATATATATATATATATATATAATATATGTGTCATAGTTGGAGGGTTTGAGCTCTGGACACATTTGTACAGAATTAGTGGTTGAGTTAGGCCTAGAGCAAACTGCAGGAGATTGTCTAACTGATGGGGAAGGCCTAGCCCATGGTGGGTGGAATTAGGCCCTGCAATAAAATACAGAGAGCTGGTTGAGAGAGTTGGCATCCTTGTGTACACTTGGCTGGATGTGCTGGTCTGACAAGTAAGAATTGTCCCTCTCTCAGCCATTATGTAGAGATAGTGTGGCCAGTTTCCTTGGCTCTGGTGCTGGTGTGAGCTCTCCTGCTAAGATGGACAAACAACTGTAAACAGGAATAGTAAGAGAAAATAACCCCTTGTTAGCTTAAGCTGTTTGATGGTGATTATTAGCAACCACGCAGGTTAATTGCTAGAGAATTTCGTACTGGAGAAGTGGGGTGTTGATAAATCTGGCTATGTGGCTTTTGTGGATTTTGAATATTTTTGGTGGAGAGATTTGGAAGTGTTTGAACAGAGCTTAATGGGTCATTTGGAAAATAGTGGTGCTGAGAGATTCATGAGTTTTTTGGGCCCAGTTTGTGATGAAGGGAACAAGGACTTCGGTGAAGTTGAATTTAAAGACGATGGATTGGTTTGCTTGATAGAGGAGAGCTGTGCTGGTGTCCATGAAGCCCTGGAGGTGGAAAGGGCAGGCAGCAGAATAGCTGCCATTGTTGGAGAAATGGACATCAGTGAAAGGAAACCTAGTGATTTGCACTGGGACAATGGAGGAGATGAATACCGCTGCATGGCCTTTCATGGTTTGGAAACCCAGATTCCTTCCGGGGTGAAGGCCCAAACTGAAGGTGTTTCTTGCCCTTTGGAAGTGTTGGCTGCCTAGAAAGAGGCTTTTCCAGAGTGAGCACACGAAGTTGGTACAGCTATGGTTCAAGTAGTCCAAGCTACATTTCAACCTTGCTATGGAATCTGGCAGCATTCCCCACGTGGTACTGGTTTTGGTGTACGACTGAGGAGTTAATGGAGAGCAGCAAAAGCTTGGCACCCAGTGGCAGGTATAGAGTTTCTGTGGGGAAAGGCAGAAGTGAACCCCGAGTGCTGTTGGAGATGCATGGAATGTACGCTGAGGACGGCTGCAAGTGGAGATTCAGCCTGGTTCAGAGGAACTCTGCGGTTATAATTTTGAGCTGCATCAGGGACTGGGAATGCCTAGAATCTTGGAGCCACCATGATTATGTGATGAACGACAGAAGATGGACATTGAAATAAAGGAGGCAGTATTTGATTTGCTGGACTTTGGTCTTAACTTGATGTTGTCTTATTGTCACAATGATTCTATTTTGATGTTTTATCTGTGTTGGAGTATTTAACTTATTTTGACTTGATAAATTCCTACAGTTAAAAGATCTAGTATATTTAAAGAAAAACTTTCAGTTTCAATATTTTAATAACTAAACTTTTAATGATTGACATTTTAAATTGGATTATAAAAGCTTTAAATTTTGGACTTTTAGAATTATAAAATAACTTTTAACATCTATGGGGCCAAGGATTGAAGGTTACAGTTTGAAAGTGCTATGTTTTTGTGTCAAGTTGACAAGGGGTGGAGTGTTGTAGTTAGGCACAGGTGTCAACTTGACAGTTGAGGGCTTGAGCTCTGGGCGCATTTTTAGAGAATTAATGGTTGAGTTAAGCCTAGAGCAAACCTATAGGAGACTGTCTAACTGATGGAGAAGGCCCAGCCCGTGGTGGGTGGGACTAGGTCTTGGAATAAGGTACAGAAAACTAGTTGTGACAGTTGGCATCCTTGTGTACACTTGGCCAGACATGCTGCTCTGATAAGTAAGAATCGTACATCTCTCAGCCATTATGTAGAGATGATGTGTACAGTTTCCTTGGCCCTGGTTCTGGTGTGAGCTCTCTTGCTAAGATGGACAAACAACTGTAACCAGCAATTGTAAGAGAAAATAACCCCTTGTTCCCTTAAGATGTTTGTTTGATGGTGATTTATCACTAACCGTGCAGGCTGACGGCTACGATATGTAATATAACCCATGGAAATATATGTATATAACGAAGTACAAATGCAACATTATTCATTTTCCTGTTGTTTTCAGCGGCGCTGTGTAGTGTCTAAAGAAACTACTTATTGGTGTTTGTGACAAAGTTTGCAGTTACTTGCAGTTGAAGAACTGCGCCAAACCCAACACCTGCTTTCTGGAGTTTTTGGTAGACCTGCAGCATGAGGTCGGAGCGGGGCATGCGTTTCAGAGTGTGGTTGCTATGTGGTTGCTATCCTTCCTGTCAGCCGAGGTCCTATTTTTTCATGTTCTCTTAGGTAGTCGTGGGAATGACCATCACGAGTCTGATTCTTTGAATGATTCTGTTCATTTCTCTTCTATCCCCCAAGCTGCACATTCATTCCATCAGTCAGTTCGATCTCTGTTGTCTCAAAAGTGTTTCAGTGAACTTCTCTCTACCCAGCCTTCATGGCGCTACTGCCTTTACTCATCTAGAGACAACAATACTTGCTTCAAGACTGCTTCCTCTCTGATCCCCCACACCTCATTTATCGGCTGGGGTGATCTTGCATACCCAGCATCAGCTCAGGACCCTCCTGCGCAAGGCTTTCAGTGGCTCCCAAGCCTCTTGGGACGCATGCGTCCCTCACAAGTATGGTCTTGCTGACTCCCATCTTCTTCTTCCACTGTATAGACTCTCACATCTCCTCCTCCATCCTCATCAAACCTGTCATCCTGATTCCTTACAGTTCTGGGAACAAATCAAGCTGCTTCAGTTAAAGGCCTCTGCACTGCTGCTTCTCTGTCCCATCAGTCGCATGAGCATCATGGTCTCAGGTCAAACGTCACCCCCTCCAAGAAATTTTCCTTTGGTGCTGAGAGAATATGTGTCACGAAGGATATGATACCCATCAAGTGCTTGCTGAATGAATGAATGAATGAATGAATGGAGAACCTTGACTATTAAAGGGACGTCTGCATTCCCAAGCTTCCTACTATTAGTTCAAATGTTCTTTTAAAAGCCAAATAAAATGGACCTATAGATTCATATACATGGTCATATTTCAAATCTTTCTGAGTGTGTTGTGTGTGTGCGTGAGTGTGTTCACCTATGCCTACACACATGTGTGGGTGTGCGTGAATGCAGAAGCCATCTTATTTTTTTTCCATTTTCATGTGTATGTGTGAGTGAGGTCATGCATGTGGTATGTATGTTCACGGGTGTGTGGTCACCCTTTTGTGCATGTGTGTGTGAGTCTCAGGAATCATTTTCAATCGCTTTTCCATCTTATTTTCTGAGATTGTGCCTCTGATCTAATTGACAGTGCTGGTCTGGGCGCCCATGTGCTATGGCAATTCCCAGTCTTTGCCTTCTGCTGTTACAGGCTACCACATGCAACTGGCATTCTGCACGGCATCTGTGGACCCCCTTATATCAGGCATATCGACCCCCAAGCCATCACTCCAGCCCTCCACCTTATTTTCTGAAATAGAATCTCTCATTAAACATAGAGCTTGTCAGTTTGACTAAGCTCTGGCCGGCAAGTCCCAGTGTCCTGTCTCTGCTGACCTCACACAGGCATGACAGACACTAGGCTTTTTTTTTTTTTTAATAGGTTCTGAGAATTTGAACTCAGGTCTCCATGCTTGTGCAGTAAGCACTTTACCAACTGAGGCCTCTCCCTGTCCCCATATTTCAAATCATCAATTTGCTTTCTGGTTATTTTATTTCCGTGCTTTTCTACCTCCCACGGTGCCCTTGCGTGGCGTGACTTCCAACATTCCCATCACAGCTCTGCCCTGTTGCGAGACTGCAGCTAGACGGCCCTCATTAATACTGCACCCCGTGTTCTGACCCCTGCAGGGATTCGGAGACCTAAGTCATCCCCAAGGTCTGTATTTTCTTTAAGGCCCTAATATGTTTCTTTCCTCCAAACATATTACAAAGAATATTTTCCAGAATTCCTGGCCCCTTTCCTTTCCCTTTCTCAACAATCGTGTAGTCTTACTGCTTGTGGCTCTGAGATTACATCTGCAGATTCCTTTTGTACTTGGGAGTATAATTGTCTGCATTTGGGGGTTTGGAATCATTTACCGTGCCTAGATGTCTATTCCACTTTTTGTGTGCTCCATTTGTGTGTGTGTGTGTGTGTGTGTGTGTGTGTGTGTGTGTGTGTGTGTGTCTGTGTGTGTGGTCTGTGTGTGTATGTGTGTATGTGTGTGTGTATGTGTGTGTGTGAGTGTGTGTGTACTAGAGGGCACTTGAGTGTGTGTTGCTGTGCAGACCCAAGGATGACATGGGGAATCATCTTGGACATTCTTCTTCTTTATTGCTTTGCTCTGGTGTTTTCCGGGCTCTGCATGTGCATGTACACAATAAATAAATAAATAAATATGAAAACGTTTAAGGAGACAAGTTCATGAGTTTTGCCTCACAGCATGCTGTCTAGTTCCTTTCTAGTAGGGTCACTTGTTATTATCTTGCCTTGGAATTTCTGCAGGTCCCTTTTTCTTGCTATTATGGACTCCCGGAAGACCTGGTCACAGTCTCCTAACAGGTCCCTATAATTTCTAGATCAAAGCAAGTGCTTCCTCGTTGGTTAAAAACTGATTCGGAATACCAGTTTTCCATTGTATCCGTGAGCTGACATTGTTGGCTAGGAATATTAGAACATTTTATAAGCTACTCAGTTTTAGCAGAATGTCACTTCCAACAGACATAAAGACTCTGTTACGGTCCCTGTTACGGCTTGTGATGGAGGCAAGATGGTGTCATGTTAGCAACATTGGAAGTCCCCGACCACCAAACACTCAGTTTTGCGTGGTCTGTCCTGGACACACCTCATCTATTCCTGTGCACCATGGTAAGCCCTTACATCATTTGTATTTCTCCTTCAATTCTTGCTGTTTTACTCTCTCTGAGTGGCTTTCAGTGCAGGAGCATGCTACCTTTAGTTAGACCTTTTCCAACTGAGGCTACGTTCTGTTCCTTGTATCAACCTCTGTTCTTGCTGTCTGCAGGATCCCATCCCACCTTTGAGAGAAATCCACATTTTTTATGCTAAGATTGCAACTTCTTTCCTTGTATCCCATTCCATCTGGGTCAACTTCAGGGATATTTTAGTGCATCTGGGGCTTTCCTGATGGGTTTCAGTTTCAACTAAGAATAATGCATGAGGCATTGCCTGGGTAGACCAGTGACTTCCTAACTGCCCCTGTATTTCTTACGTTTTCTAATTCTTTCTTTATCTGCTAATATTTCATTTGGCTTCTTGGAGTTCCATGCTTTAAAATGTCTTCCTGTGCAGGTAATAACATTTTGTAGGGAAAGTTTTCCTTTGGACTTCACCGGCTCCTCTGCCTCCACGCTTCTTGTAAGGATTGCATTGCAGCACCTCATTTTCTGCTCTGTCCCCCTTCGTTTCCAAGCTCCCTTACCTTCCCACCCATGCTCCTTCCCTCCTCAGATTCTTTCCAGCATCTCTGTTTGTCCCACCTTGCCCCTGCATGTTGCTGATAAATTCATAACAAAACAGCTTATGGGAACAAGGGATTTTATTCTGTTTTACAAAAATACAGTTGCATGTCTTAATCCATCTTGGCAGGAAAGTTCAACACTAGGGGCCGAGGGAACTGGTCACGCTAGATCCAAGGGTCTGCTGAGAGAGGGCAAACCTCACTTGCCAGACAGCTTGTCTGTTCAGGTATGCCGAGGAATGTCCACTTCCTGAGCCAGCTTCCTGTATTTTATCAACGTGCCTAGGGAGAAGTTCCACTCACTATGGACTGTGTCTTCCTTCATCAATTAGACAATCTCCTGCACGCTTGCCTTAACTACTACTTCTTCACAGATGTTCCCAGAGTTCAGACCTCAACTGCCAAGTTGACGTTCATACATCTAACTAGCACAAAGATGTGCCTGACGAATGACATTTTTTAGCTAGGAATGTTAAGACATTTTATAAGTGACTCAATTTTAGTAGTATTAACTTCAAACAGATAGCTTCTGTCCCTCTTGCTACTTGTTTATAGTTATTTGATCTGCCTGTGGCGTATGACACATACTTTCTGGTGCTTACGAAGAATGACTCAGTGGTGAAAGTGTTTGCCAGAGTTCAGATCCCCAGATCCCAGCATAAAATGCCAGGTGTGTGTGATAGCCTCCTGCAAGTCCAACCTCAGAAGATAAAGCCTGGGTATCCCTAGAGCAAGCTGGCTAGCCAGATGAGTAATCAAGGTCCAATCATGATATTAATTCCAGGCTTTTACACATATGCACACACGAGTATGAATATGCATGTATACATGCATGTACCACATACATATATGTGGCTGAAGATGAAAACACAAAAAAGAAAAAGAAGAAAGAAGTCAAAGGCTGGGGAAGGGCACTGCGATGCAGTGTCTTTTGGACATGGTGTGGCCACGGCACTCATGAACATTGTAGCTACTACGCTCATCAACTCTATGTAGCTTTGGTTACCTGGGCAAGACTTGTGTGAGGTTAGGTCTACGGTCATTTCATTCTGAGAGGGGGAAGGCCCCATATGGCCTCATCCCTCCTCAAGGGACTATTGATAGCTAAGGGTGGCTGGGGGAAGGAGTGTCACTTTCTTCAGTAGTGTAGCTGCAGAAAAGTAGCCCGTGCTCCAGTGCAAACCCCTCCCATACATTAATGCAGGCAGCATTAATTGAACTCGGAGGGGCACACTCACCCCCCCCACGACATAAAAGGAGGGGAGGGTGTTGGAAAAGTTTTCAGTGGGAGAAAGGGGGAAGGGATGAGGCAGAGTAACAGGGAGTAAAAATGACTAAAAATCACTGTACACATGGCGGAAGCAATCCAGGAATGGTAATAAAGATCAGTTCATTTCTAGACAACGTGGAATAGCCAGTCGCCACCAGAGCAAGGACAGCTTGAGTTCCAAGTCACATTTTGCCACTTTCTAGCTTGTTATATGATCATTCGGTGTCTTGGGGGTTCCTATATGCAAAATTAGATGATCCTCCTTAGTGTGCATGCAATAACACACACATTTACTAGTGTACAATGCATTCTCCATTGATGTGTCACTGCTTCCTCATCTATAAAATGGATAAAATACAATCCACTTTTTGCATTTACTTGTTGGGGAGATGAATGGGTCAATAAGCAAAATATTTGCAACAGCTCTTAGAGGAGAGGGGGATTCCTGGTTAGAATGGTTGAACTTGGCAGTCAGATGAGGTCTGAGAGCTGGCTCTGGCCCTAGCAAGCCACATGGTGTTGGGCAAGACCCTTTGCTTTTCTAAACCTCGTTTTTCCCAACGATACAATGGCACCGATGGCAGAACCTACCTATGGGGCTGTTGCAAGTGGTAAGACAGTTGTGTCCACTTCAAAGTTGTCATGATTATTAATCGATGGGTCAGCCGCTGTAGTCTCACTGCTACCTTCCTCAAGACCGGATCAGGAGAGACTTTGCCCAATAGGAGAGGACACACAGTGAGGGACCAGAAAGTTTGGGAGGGAAGAGAAGACAGTGTGACTGGCTGAAAGATTCAGGTTGGGGGTGGACGTGTCTCTCTGGCATTTAGCTGCTTTTGCTCTTGCCCTACATCTTCTTGGCCACTTCAGGATTGTTCTGTCCACTGTTCCGCCTGGACCTCAGTGAAACTGTGCAACTGTCATAGCTAGGCACGGGTGTTCGTTTGATGGTTGAGGGTTTGAGCTCTGGAGACATTTGTGGAGAATTAGTGGTTGGGTTAAGCCCAGAGCTAACCTGAAAGAGATTGTCTAGCTGATGGGGAAGGCCCAGCCTATGGGGGTGGGACTATGCCCTGAACAGATGAATAAAATACTGAGAGTCAGTTGAGGAAGGCAGCCAGACATACTGGTCTGGCAAGTAAGGATTCTCCATTTCTCAGCCGTTATGTGGTGATGGTGTGGTCAGTTCCCTCAGCCCTGGTGTTGGTGCATCTCCCATCAAGATGGACTGAGAACTGTAACCAGGAATCATAAGGGAGAATAAACCCTTGTTCCCTTAAGCTGTTTGATGGTCATTTATCAGCAACCCTGCAGGCGACTGCAACAGCAGACTGTGCCTTCGCCACGTGCTTTCCTGTCCCAGCTAACTATGTAAAAGTTCCATTTCTGATGTCACTGTTCTGTTTCAGATTTTCTTCCCAAAAACTGGAGTTATCCAAGACATTCAAGACGAGGGCTTAATCATAACACTTTGGACAATGAGCGTCTCATTTCCTGTGCTTCATATTTTTTCTTCCTAGCAAGGCTTGGACTTGTTGGCTCTAGGTAGAGGGCCCAAAGGGCAGGGGTGGCATTGTGAAGAAGATGGAAAGATGAAGTAGTTATTTTTATTGTCCAAGTTTCCACTTTCTAGAGAGGGTGGGGGCGAGGACCAGCTAAACAGTGGTAGCTTTGACTTGTTTGGAAATACAATCAAGATCCTTATTTTGGTTGCTTACAAATGTCTACAGAACACAAGAGCAGCTGCCAAAATTACTTTCGCAAAGAAAATACTCTATTGCATTAGCTGCTTGTGGCAGCGACTTTTCTAGAAGCTCACACCTCCCCGCCCCCTACTTCTTGACTCTGCCAAACAATGGGAGGAGGAAGAAGACAGCTTCGGAAATGCACCAGAGTTTAACTTTGGCCTTTTAAAACCGAATATGGGCCATATCTTGCTCACCAAGGAGATGAGGCAGAACATTCAATTATCTATGAATGGGGAGAAGTGTTTTCAAAGCCAAAAGCTCAGGGTCAAGCCCATTTCTCAGTTATTTTTATGAGGTGTAAATCTCAATATTCTCGACCATAAAATGGAAAGATAATGCCTAGATAGGAGGGCTGGCTGAAGCTTGGCCAACGTAAGATGTGAGTATAAACGACTTTTTCCTTGAGCCATTTGTACAAATGTGATATGATGTCTCGTGTCTGAGGATTTTCCTCTCTTGGTTGGAAAAGTGGGGGACTTTCTTGAATGATGGTGGGGGAGGCAACTGTCTCATCCTTCATCCTGAGTTTCTTGAGCGTTCCTGACCCTCTCCCTGCCTGATGAAATGGGGTCATATGAAGCAGATTCTTGGGGTTCAGATTCTACTTCAGTCTTTGACACCCTGCAGATTCAGGGCAAACAGCAGCAGCAAGGAGTTGTTCTCATTTGGCTTGAGGACCATAGATGTATGACCAGGAGCTCAGAGAGGCGCAGGAGAATGTATGCTGAACACACAGCAGGGCTCCTGAGCTGGTGCAGGGCGGCCTTGAATACGCCTACAGGTTACTGGGGAAAAGCTTCAGGCAGGAAGTGCAGGGTCAGGAAGATTTGTCGCTCCTAAGGACATTAGCATTAGTCACTGCCCCATCTGCCCGCGGAGCTCTCTCATTTGCTTATTGGAGAGAGGGTGGGGGTGGGGAGGCCGGGGCACATGTGCACACTGACTATGTGTGGAGGACCACTTTCGGAAGTAGGTTCTTTCCTTCCACAACATGGGCTCTGGGGATCCAACTCAGAACGCCAGCTTTGCACACAGGCACCTTTATCCCATGAGCCATTTGGCTGGTGCTGGAGTCTCGCTTTATTAGAACTTCACAAACCGGTGAGGAGACAGTCTCCGCGTCTGCACTTCACAGGGCTCCAGAGAGACTGAAAGGCCATGTCAAAGCACTTGGTACATTTTAAAGCTTATTGAGGACTTGGGATCGATGACCTTGTGGAGCAGTGGTTGGCGCCTGACTCCAGAGCGGGTTGGCACTGACGAAGTTGCTGCAGCCTCTTGCTGGGACATCAGCTTGGCCAGGACCAGCTGCAGGCTAGAAGTAGCGATCATTGGGATATAGAAGCCCCACCCACATCCCAGGACCCTCCCTTTTTATATCTATTTAAGGTTCAAAGATGAATAATTCTCCACTGCTTCTCTTTAGGGGATTACAGTCCACAGTACGGTTTCTCTTTCCTCCTTACACCCCACATTCTAAGTCTTGTCCCAGAGTGGACGTGAATTCTGGACAAGCCCACCCAGCCTCCTTGGGGCTCCGGCCTGCCAGGCCCAGGTCCTGGGAGGAAGAGAGCCCTTATCCTTGGACTACTAAGTAAGGCTGCAGGTCCCTGTCCATCAGCAGGAGGTAGGAGGCATGACACTGGAGCTGATGATCCCCGAAGGGTGGACTCTATGCTTTAAGGAGAGACTATGTCTTCTCTGTTTCCGGCCCTTATTCTGGTTGCCTAAAGTTTCTACAGGAAACAACCAGCAGCTTCAAAACTTAGTTCACAAAATGAGTTCATTAGGGCAATGAGTTGACTGTATAAATATTTATCAAGTATCTGGAGAGCTTGTTTGGAAGTTCTAGCAGGGGAACCCAGTTACTAGTGTACACGTGGCTGAAGAGTGTGAGGCAACATGTCCTCTTCCACTATAGGTGCAGCTTCAAGAGGGACCCCATAGAGTAGTGGACCAGTTAGATACAAACATCACGTGACAGTTGGGAACTGAACTTCTGGGCACACCCAAGAGGAATTATTTGATTAAGCTAAGCTCTGAGCTAGCCTGTGGGACATTAATTAATTGCCTGAGAAAACCCAGTGGGTGGGACCATTCCCTGACACATGGCTAAGATGGAGAGAGCTGGTTCAATGTTCGGGCAGAACGGCAAGCGAGGAAGGACGCCCCTCTCTCAGCGGTTCCTTTGGATATGATGCGGCCAGTTCCCTCTCCTCCTGATGTGGGTGAGAACACTACTGCCATCCTAATGGGTTGCAACCCAGAAGCAGAGCAAGGACAAATCCCTTTGTCTTCCTAGGCTGTTTGGCGTCACTCAGCAATCAGGCGTGAAATTGACAGAAGTGGTGAAGGAAGAAGGGGATACTCATGTTGCCAGCCAGATCAGCTGAACCCACACTGGGGATCAATGGGGTCACGGATCTCACAACCAGAGTGCCTCCACATCCTGCTTTGGAGCTTTGTGGACAACACAAGACTGATGCCCTGCTTTCCAGCCGATCCCTTGTGGAGTGGATCACGTCCACAGGGACTATCACACAGGAATGGTTCCGCTGAAGCAGAATGTGGCAGAACAAAGCCAACTAGGTGCTATCAACCGAGGACACTGCAGAAAGACCTAGGAAGAGGAGGCGCTCTGAAATTCCTTCAGATGGAAAGGTGGTTTTGCAGTCACCACAATCAGTGTAGTGCAAAGTGGGGTATCTCAAAGCAGGGCCTTTTACTCATTCTAGAGACATAGTGAGGGAGTAAGAAGCCCTGGCACGCATTGGCATGTGTGGGTAAATCCAGAGAGAAAACACAAAGTTACTGTTGTCTGATGTTCACCCTTCTGTGGCTTGCGGGCCCCATCTGGCTCACCACCTATTTGTGTAAATGTTTCCCTGGAAAACAGAAAGAGCCACTTTTTGTCACGTTGCTTACGGTTGGTTACCACATTCTGTAGGAACCAAGTTGAGTAGCTGAAATCTTTTAACCCACAAAACCTAAAATATTGACTCTATAGAAAAAGTTTACCGACTCCTGGTCTGGTGAACACTTGCTGGGATCATTTTGAATGGGATCCACCAGTGTCAACGCGAGGGGAATGGTTGGCTGGCTGCCACCCAGGAGTGTTGTGGTGGCGGTGGGTGAGTTCCCATCCTGAAGGCCGGCATCTGGACTCCGTTGGTTTCCTTGGACGTTACGACAGTTCACGATTGTGTGGAACGTGCTCAAACTACAGGTGGTGGCACCCGTGTGACAGGAGGACTACTGTGGGCCTGTCCTCTGGGAGACTGGCATAACGCTGTAGAGTGCCCTGTGGTACACACTCACGTGTGATAGTTCTCTCAGGTTTGTCAATGAGCCCAACCCGCAAGGATCCTCCAGGAGTAGTTAGTTCAGATCAAGGTTAGACTGACAGGGACAGCTGCTGCCTTCAGCGCCTGGAATCTAAATCCACTCGCCCATCAGCATAGTCTTCATCTGGAAAGGACTGGGAAATGCTAGAATTTGTGCTTCTTTGAACGCTGACTCCCACCCCTGCTAGTCCTGAGTCCCTTAACACAGCTTTTCTGGAGACACATCAACGGCACTGGCTAAGAGCTGCAACAGGTCTTAGGATCAAAAGATCAAAGGATCCGGCGCATTAACCCCAACAGGTGCTTTTCATTCTTTCCATTAGGTATTGTTTTATGGGAAACCTCGCATCCCAAGCCCAGGCTGGGGGAAGGGGGCTGCCTCCCTATCACCCTCTGCCCACCTTCCTCCTACACTCGATGCTGTGGGCTGAGCGCTCATGGTGGCTCGGGTAAGAGGCTACTGATGCTCAGAGCAGAGCGTCATGCGTCCTGACTGCAGGCTTGGCAACATCTCCTCAGGAGCTGGAGATGGGCTCCGAGTGGGTGGGAGGGTGGAGTGGTGGAAGAGTGTGGGGCATCTAGAAACATGTCACCTGCAGGGAAGCAAGGCAGGAGTGTTGGCTGACGTGAAGTCTGGATGCGCCTGAGAGGCTGAAGAGACCCAGGGCTGTGGAATGGCTCCTGTGGGGAAAACATGAGGACAGATTAGCCCCACCTGGGGTAGTCCACCTCTGGGGTAGCCCACCTCTGATTCCAGCACTTGGGAGGCTGGGACAGGAAGTTTGAGAGTTGGAGTTCAGCTTGGGATGCATAACAAGACTCTGTCTAAAGAAAACAAAAGCAAGCAAACCAACCACAACAACCCTAAAGATCCATCCAGATGCCAGGAGTCACCCGCTCCAGCTTTAGCTCTGAAGGTAAGAGGACGCGGCAAGAGATTTTCAGCCAGTGGTTTAGACCGGAAACCCAGCAGCGGCTCACCCAGAGTGCAGATTCAACTAAGGAAACTCCTGGGGTTCTAAGGAAACACTCTTGGGATTCTAAGAAACTCCTTAGAATGAATTGATGTTTCTGAGCTCTGATCTGCACTCTTGGGAAAGTGCAGCACAGAATGGAGCCCGAAGAAGGAGGGGAGCTGGGAAGCCTGGGGTCGGCCAGCATTGGCGGTGATAAGGCTGAGGAACAGAGATGAGCACCCAGGAAAGGCAAGGGGGACAGAGCACAGGAAGTACAGAAGCCCAAGGGGGAGCTATGTGCGTAACTCCGTTAGCTTTCATCTGCCTCTCCAGAAAGCAGAGTGTGCTGCCCCAATCAGGTGTGCCTCCGTTGCCATGGCAACTCCTGGACCTCTTTTTGTTACCCATTGTTGGAACTTCCAGCGAGGAAGTTACTTTATATCAAGTTACCTACTAATTAGGCTCAGGACTTTCCTGTTTCTTAAAACATTCCCTAAAAGTTTATCATATTTACTCTTTCCAGAATTCATTTTTCACACTCCTCTTCATTCATTCAGATTCTGGAGAAAACTATCTGCATGCACGCAAAATACTAAAGACTTAAAACAGATTATTTTGTTATTTGGTTGTAAAAGTGCTCAATGTAAAAAAAAAAAAACCTCGAAAAATAGAATATAAAATACTTATTTTCCATCATTCTTAATATTGTACTATTTTTCTTCTGAATCCATTTCAGAAGCTATTTATCATTATATTTGCTAGCAATACAGAGTTTTTGTATGTTACTTTATCTTGCAATTTTTATGTGACGATCTTGACATTTCAAAGAGGGATGTTAATGTGATTTAGCCCACATCCCATTTTCTGTCTCCAAATGCAAGTAATTTTGAGATATTATCTGATTATCTTAAAATTATTAAGACCCAAACTTGAGTAATTATGTATTGCATTTTATTTTGATTCATGGTATTTTTTTCCTTGAAATTTCATAACATTCTCTTTATTTACTTAGAACAAAAGAAAGTGAATCAAAGAGGCAAAACAGCACAAAACTACTGAATGGTAATTTTCCAAGCTCCAGGGTTATGTAAACATTTAAAAATTTTTATTTTATTTTTTCATTTTGTTGACCTGGCTTAATGTCTGCTATGGTTCTCCAAGTGTGGTTCTGACGGAAGTATTTTCTCTCAGATTCCAATTTGTGGGAAACACTATTTCTGATCCTGGGAATCTCTCTTTCCTCTCTTCACATTTGATTCTCAGTTTTATTATGTCAATTTGTGAGAATTTGTTGGTTATACCAGAATCAAGCAGGAAATTATTTTTTGATATTAGAAAAATTCATTTGCCTTATGTAGTAGGTTTTTCCTTGTTTTCAACGTTTTGGCATACTTCTGTTTTAAGCATGTTTCTTATAAAGAAAATATAAGTTTTTAAATTAACTATCTTTTACTGAAAATTTAATCATTTTCATTTCTTTGCTTTTTTACGGTCAACATAATAATAATGGATTTATTTTTGCTACTTGTTTCACACTTTCTATTTGTCCTATACAATTTATTGTTATATTGTTGTATTTTTATTGTTATGTTATTCCTTTTTTCTGCTCTAGTATTTTTTAAAATTTTTTATTTATTCAATTGTACGTGTGTGCGCGTGCACGTGTGTGTGTATGTGTGTGTGAGTATGTATATGTGTGTATGTAGAACCACGGACGAATTCGGGAACCACCATGGACCGCCTCCACCTCCTCCTTGTTTACTCTGCCCCGGGATTCATAGGCTCTGTCCTACCAGGACCAGAAATGCAGGCCACCCCCGCTTCCGCCTGGTGTCTATACGTGGGGTCTAGGATCCGAACTCAGGACCTTCTGCAAGGCAGAGGCTTAACCCCTGAGCCACCTCTCCAGCCCCTACTCTAGTATTTTTTAATAAAGTCATTTCCCACCTCCTAAACAGTGTTTTGATTTTTCCATATTACAGACTATCGCTATTCAGTATGCTATTTCTATTAAATATATTCTGTGAAAATGATTCAAATGGCATAGAATTAATGAGTACATATACACACAGACATATACTTATGCACACACAAACACATACAGACACACATAGACACACAAGCATACATAACACAGACACATGCAGGCACACACAAATACAGACATGTATATGTGTGTATTATATACAGATAAACAGGCAAAAACACACACATATACACATGCACACACACATGCACACACTCTTATCAGTTAAAGAAACAGATTTGAGTGATGGCTCAGGTCTATAATCCCAGTACTCAGTAGGCTGAATGAATCAGGAGGATTTTCTTAAGTTCAAGGTTAGTCTGGTACACAGAGTGAGCTCTAGGCCAGGGTGGGTTATTGTATGAGACTCTATTTCAAAAAGAAGAAAGGAAAAAGGGGAAAAATGATCTTACTTTAGAAGTCCAGTTTCTCCATCTGTGATCTTCACAATTCGACAAATTGCATGTTATTATCAGCATTGATATTTACTGAGAGATACTCATGCAATTATGATTTTCTTTGATCGGCTGAGTATCATCTTAAGTGTAACTTTTCCCCTCAGGAATCGTTTTCTTATTTCTGCCTGCATGTGTGGTCTATATATGTATGTGTGTGTCTGTGTGTGAGTATTCACATGTGTGCACATGTGCTTGTGTGTGGAGGCCAGAGGTCTGTATTGTGTGTCTTCTATAGCTCTCTATCTTATTTCTTTAATTTTTATTATTATTATTATTTATTCAACTGTGCGCATGTGCGTGTGTTCGTGTGCTCTCATGTGTGTGTGTGTGTAGAACCACGGACGAATTCGCGAACCGCCATGGACGCCTCCACCTCCTTCTGCTCCGGGATTCACAGGCTCCGCCCTACCAGGACCAGAGGCGCAGGCTGCCCCCACTTCCGCCTGGCGTCTATACGTGGGATCTGGGATCCGAACTCAGGACCTTCCGCCTGCAAGGCGGAGGCTTAACCCCTGAGCCACCTCTCCAGCCCCTCTCTATCTTATTTCTTGAGTCAGAGTTTTACTGAAACTGGACCACAACGGTATATCTGGCTGGGCAGTAAGCTCTAGGTATTCACCTATCTCTGGTCCCTTCCCTTCTGACTCCCCTGCTCAGAGCTAGCTTTACAGACACCACCATGCCTGGTTTTCAGGGAGGCGCTGGATTTGATCTCAGATCCTCACACTTGTGCAGCAGGCACTTTATCAATGGCGCCATCTTCCAGCTCTCTGCTCCTTGTATCTGATATGTGTGCATCCTTAAGATCTCTCACTACGGATCTTTTGGTATTTTTCCCTTTGATAAACTGCCAAGCAAAGTGCTCTGTCACTGAACTAAATTCCCGGTCTATAAGTATATATATATATTTTTAACTAATTTTTAAAAGCTAATTCTGTACCTCCTGAGTTCTGGAATACATCAGGCTTCTAAGGATGTTTTGATAGCAAATTGTCTTGGCTTTTTTTCCCTCGAATACAATCCATTACATCCTCATTCTTGAAAGGTTAAGCATTGCCGATTATGTAATTATGTATCATAGTTATTTTTCTTCAGTATCTTGAAGACATTAATCTTTTAATTTCATTGGTAAGAAGCCAGGTATCAAACTGTCTTTTCTGTATTTTTAAACAATCTAATTTGATTTTGATGTTGTTTGGTCTCACCAGGATGAGAGTAGATGTGAATGTCTTTTGGAATTACCCAGGACCCATAAAAATTACTTTCTTTCTTTTTTTCCATTGTCATGTGTATATTGTATGTACGTACATGTGGGTATGTGGGTATGTCCATGAGTGTCTGCATGTGTGTATGTGAGTGTGCAAGTGTATGCACGTACATTGGAGTCTCAAGATTGTTATCGGTAATCCCCCTCAATTGTTCTTCCGTAGGTCCTATTCTTTTGAGACTGGTTCTTTAATCAAACCCAGAACTTGCTGAAAAGACAAGCCTAGCTAGTTTGATTGTTCTGGGGATTTCTTACACATTATTTAAAAATACTTATTTATTTTGTGTGTGTATCTGAGAGCATGGAGTACCAAGGATGACTTCAGGAATCATCTTGGATTGCTTCTACCTCCTTTTTGCATCACACTGGGATTTCCCAGGCTCCACCTACCAGGGCTTTCTGGCTGCTGCAATTTTCGCCTGGTGTTTTTATGTGGGACCTGGGATCTGAATGCAGGATCTTCTGCTTGTGAGGCAGTCTTAATCCCTGAGCCATCTCTCTAGCCCTTACCCATTTTTTGTCACTTTATTTATTTATTTTGTGTGTGTATATCAGAAGGTGCTGTATATGTCCCTGTGGGGTACCCAGGGTCACTTTGGGAATTATCCTGGATTGCTTCTACCTCCTTTTTGCTTCACTCTGGGATTCTGCCCACCAGGCCAGAGGTATAGTCTGCAGCTTTTTCCGCTTGGCATTTTGACATGGGACCTGGGATCCAAATTCAGGAACTTCTGCTTGTGAGGCAGGGTCTTAACCCCTGAGCCATCTCTCCAGCCCTGCTCTGGGGGTTTCTTATCTCTCTTCCAAAGTTGGCATTTCAGGTGGGCCACCGCACCCACCCAGCATCATGTAGTGTCTGGGGATTCCAAACTCTGGTCCTTCAGCCTGCAAGGCAAGTGATTTAAGCCATCACTGTAGCTGTAAACATTCGTGAAGAGTAGCTCTTCCGTTCTCTGTAGTCTCCTCTGGAACTCTGAGTAGATGGATCTCAGAAGAGCTTTCTCAAACTTCCATAGCACTGAACCTTTGTCATTATTGCTATAGCTTGAATTTCACTTCTCGGAACTCTATTGTAACTACTTCATTATATCAAGTTTAATTTTTTAATTATACTTTTAGCCCTAATCTGTTTTCTAACAGATTGTTGGATATTAAAATTTATCTAAATATTTTATTTTTAGATGTTAACAGTCTTCCTTGATGTTTATGACAGTATTATGTTCCTTGTTTGTGTCTTAAATTCTTTACATAAAGAAAATGTACCTATTATGTAGACATGGCAGAAAAAGCCTATATTGCCAGCATTTAGGAGATCGAGGAAGGAAGACTGTGACTTTTATTTCTTTTTGTGACACATTCTTACTTATTTAAATAGTCCATGTTAGCCTTGAACTTCAGCTTCCCCCCACCCCCTTTCCTCAGTCCTGGGTTTACAGACATATACTACTGCGCTTGGCAGAACATGCTATATACACACAGTACCCTGGTGGCCAAACAAGGCATGTTCTTTGTTTTTGTAAATATGATGGCGTGAGAACATGGGGAACATGGGGAAGCCCATTCAGAAGCTTATGGCTTCTTTCATGGTAACACGGGAAAATGAATTTTTCTGAAAATTTAAATTATATGGTTCATAAAGCCTAAAACATACATTAGCTGACCTTTGAAAGAAACGTTTCCAAAGTCCTGCTCAAAATGATAACTCCAACATCTAAAACCTTGTGCAGCTGATTCTGCTGCTTGATATTTCTGTGCACGCTGATGCCTCATTCTGTGAATTGTCTTGTGATTTTTTTTTTTTTTTTTGGCTTGGGGCATTATCTGCAAGGATTTCCTCTTATTTGCATTTACTTTTGCCAACTGCCTGGCCATTTTAAAAATATGTTTTGGCTTTAAAATACTTTCAGAATAGGTACATTGAGTGAATTTGAGGTGTGACCTCTGGTAGACGGTAAGACTTGAATTTTTTTCCTCCCAACTAAATTGATACACAAAATTTGCTTTGCTGTTTTCCTTTGCATCGCCAATATTTTCTAGTTCGCTCTTTTACTGCGCACGGGGCCTTTGGGGACTCATCCTGAGGTTCCATGCTGACATTGCTTGCTTAGTGACTGGCCTCCCCTGTCTGCCCGCCCCCTCAGGTGTTGTTAAAAATCTGAGCTCTAATTTACAGAACGCCGGGCGAATGCCCTCAGGGCTCCTGCTTGCTTGAGTGAGCGTTTACCATGCTCATTTTGGATTCTGGCTCCCACTTCATTTTTTGATTCCTGGGGATTAAGATAAGTTAATTTCCTGCCAAATTGACTATTTGTTTTATCTAACAATTTCAAGGTGTTTTTTAAGGGAAGGGCTTCAGGTGAGAGTGTCATACTGTTGGACATGAACATGAAGAATCTCTTTAATAAAATATGTACAGTCGGGATTAGGGGAAAACAGGGGTGGGGGTTACTCACACTTCTGCAGGTTACTCACACTTCTGCAAGTTATTCACACTTCTGCAGGTTCCAAGCCTAATGTTTGTTTTTTATCTTGGTTTTTATGGGTTGTCTCTGGAGACAGTATGGAACCAAGAGTTGCTGGGGGTGAGAGTGACCAAATTGTTTCTTTAGGATAAATACTCATTTTTAAGACAAATATTTGCAGGCCATATGGAACTATTTCACTCTACCAAAGATTTCAAAATGTATGACATAATATGTAACCAGTATGTTTAGATAAAACTTTATTTACAAAAGTAGTCAGGGCTAGATTTGACTTCTTTGTTTTAGTTTGGATGCTCTTAGTCTTTTACATTCAGTAAAGTTAATCAACCGGCCACAGTTTGCATGTAGATGATCTGCCACTGGCTCATGAGTTTGAATATTTGGCTCCAGCCGCTGACCATGTTTGGAAAGGTAATGTCACCTTCAGGAGGGGGGCCTCATGGAGGATGGGGGTAGGCCTTGAGGTTTGATAGCCTCGCCCCTCTTTCTTTTCTCTGCTTCTTCGTCCTATGCCTGCCACTGTGAGTTCTGTTTGTTATAATGGACTCATCTACCCGCTATACCCGTGGGCCAAACAACAAAGACTTTCTCCCTTAGGTTGCTTGGGCCAGAGTAAGGTCTTTGCAACATTAACTTAGCAAATTCTTCCCCGTGCTTGTGTTCACTAGGATGCTGCTTCAGGAAATGATGACGCTGGTTTCACAGAAGTTCCCTGATGTCTTAAGACTGTGGGATGCCTTCACTTCAGAGCGTGTGACTTGCCCAAAGACGGCTCCTCTGCTGTTACGGATGATACACCATGAAACGCTAAGGATACTGTGGCGACGATCAGCTCAAGCCTTGTGGCTTTGTGTCCCGCCGGCAAAGCCATCTGTACTTTGACCCTCAGCCTCTACTCCTCGGGAAGGGTGTGATAGACTCTGCCGCTTGGGCATCTTTGACTAGAAAACTCCTGGAGGACACTCCATTTTTTTTTTTCCAGGACTAACTTCCCTTGACAGGAGGAGTTGAGACAGTAAATGTACAGGGGCTGAGCTGGCTACTGGGAAACCATTCCCGATCGCTGAGAAATGAGTGTGTGTGCTGAACCAGAAAGTGATAAACTAAAACATTAGCCCCAACAGACCCCTTAGAATCCAAGGCTGAAATGATCTATTTCCAATGGCTTCCAGCTGAGAAGCCCATCCCGCGACAGTAGTGAGCAGCCCCCAAAAGTTTCCTAGTCAAAGGTGCGTGTCCAGAGTTCAGTTTCTACCTGTCCATCCCAGCTGCTTCCCCCAGGAACGTGGGCCTCACAACCCTGAATCCACTCCTACATTTGGTGACCAAACCCAAAACGCAGCCTCGGTTGTTCTCAGCAAGTTTGTGCTTCTGGCCATACATTCTGTTTCTTCCTGATGCACAAATACCCAGGATTGAGTTTTCACACTGTACAGTGCCGTTATATCTGTTCCTGTAGAAATGTCCGGCAATTAGTAGCAGGAGGGTCACAGTAAGTGATTTTGCTACTTTCTTCTTTTCATTCTTTCAAAGAAAATTTCCTGAATTTTCAGAGAGAAGCCTTGGACCTAGTCAGTATTGGATTTATAAGCAAAAATGTCTAAAACGCTTTCTTCATTCTTAGTTCCTTAAAACAACGGTTGTTTTAAAAAAAGAAAATGTCAAGCGAGTGCCCGGTCTAATCTCTCAGGAAGCAGAGACAGAAGGACCCCGAGTTCAAAGCTGAGCTGGACTACACAGTGAGACCATGTCTCAAAAAACCTAAAGGCCGGGATTGGGGAGGTGACTTAAGCAAAAAAACCTGCTTGTAATTCAAACCCTGGAAGGTGGAACCTGGGAAACTCCAGAGCAAAGCAATGAGAAGATAGAACAATCCTGGGTGATTTCTGATGTCACTCCGGCACGCACTCACATACAGGTATACCCACCTGCATGCAACACACACGCACACACACACACACACACACACACACACACACACACACACACTCACACATGGGCTGAGAATGCAGTCCAAGAGCCTCTAGAGTATTTATCTAGTATGCACAAGGCCCTTGCTTCATCACCCCCCCCACCACCACCAAAAGAAAAAGTAAATGAAGCATGGAATCAGGGAAAAAGTCAATTCATCGATCATCCTCCAGACTCCAAACAGCCTTAGGATCTGGGGCAGTTTGTGTTCATGGTAGAGAAAAAGAGAACTGGCCAGGTTTCTAATTGGCTGCTTGCTGCTGTTCTGCTAGCAGAGAGGCAGGGCTGTTCTTGCACCAACTATAACACCCTGGGTGAGGTCTTGGGCCTCCGTGGAGGAGGCTGAAGCAGGAAAATCTCTGTGGGCACAGGCCAGCCCCACCGGGGCTCTGGCCAGTTGCTCCTAGGAAGGGAAGAAAGTGTGTGTGTGGGGAATCTGAAGCTGGAAATGCCTTTTGTAGAAAGAGCAATGAAGTGTAACATTCAGGCGGAGGACTGAAAGGGTTAAGCACCAAGTTCTTGGCAGCTAGCATGTGTAACTCGATTCCTCTCAGCAGTAGCTTTTTAAACCTGGGCTTTAAAACCAGGAAACCTGGAGGATTCCCAGACTCTGGGCTGGTTTTACTGGTCTCCCCTCTCTGTTTAGAAAGCCAGACCTTTCCTCCAGAGCTGGTATGTCTTTGGTGGTATGAGTTACTTCTGTGTCTTGCTCGGTTCACATTATGGCGAGTTTTACTAGTTACATTCTTAGAGAATACCCTGGCCTCCGCTAATAGGGCGGACTGAGGGGGCAAACCAAAGAGAGATGTTGTAAAAGCAGTGACTGGTTCTTACAAGGAAATTCTGTCACTATATCATAACAGTGTCCTAACCCACACAGAACCAAATTCTTTGTATGGAGCTTTTCAAACCGTTAATTCAGGGTTAGGAAAATTTCCCCACCCTACAGAGAGCCACTCGCCGTTCACTGATTCAGTCGAAGCAACCTAATTTAGGTTGAGGAAAGCTGTGGGCCCAGAGCCCCGAAGTGCAAGCAGCAAGACAGAATGTCCTAACTGGACTCCAGATGTTGATAACCATGAGCTGCCTCCATTCCGGTCTGTCTTCCTAGGACCAAGAATGAGCAAAACTGTCCTTCGCAAGACATATTCTCCATGATGGCACGTGGCGTGTCCAGTCTGGGCGGGATGTGAAATCCTACTGGGGTTAAGAAGAGAGAGGGAGAACTGAAGTCTAGTATGCCAAAGGGCTTGGGGGGGGGGTCTTCTGAAGGAGGAGGACTCAGGGGGGGAGATAAGGGTGTCGGAGTGGTGGGAGGGCAGGTTTGGAGGCAGCCTGTTGGATCATGTTTTCTACTATCTTGTGGAATATCAGGGTCTTTTTGCCTTTAAAGAAGAAAAAAAAATCTGGGGTAAGTGGAGTTGGGATAGAAGGCTTATTTGGGGGAACAGCCTAAGATTAGCCTGGAAAAATGAGAAGACGGTAATGTGCGGAAGAAAGGCCTTGGGTCTCAGAAAAGTGCACGTTTGGGAGTGGATGTGTTAAGGAGCTGTACGCCACCTTACCCTTTGGTTCTTTTTCTAGATGAATTTTTTTCCCTCTGTTTTTATTTATTTATGCGCGTGTATGTGCGACTGTGTGAGGAAGAGGGCATTTGAGAGTATGTGCCTATAGAGGCCCAAGGGTGACATCAGAATCATCCTGGATTGCTTTCTCTTTTATTACTTTGCTCGGTGGTTTTTCGGATTCTGTCTATCAAGGCCAGAAGTGCAGGCTGCCCTCATTTCTGCCTGGTGTCTACCCTTCTGTGGTATCTGCAGATTCAAACTCAGGTCTTTTTGCTGGGGAGACAAAGGCTTTAACCCCTGCGCTAGCTGTTTGGTCCCAGCTTTTTTTTTTAACTTCCTACAATATTTTCATCAACTTGAGGCGGCGGCAAAGAAAGTTTTTGAGAAGAAGTAAAATTATCAAGTGTTAGGTTGTGTGTGGACAACCCCGGGTGTCATTCCTCATTTTTTTTTTTTTTTTTTGAGACCAGTTCTCCTACTTACGCGTCTGGAACGGGCCCAGTTGGGGGGAGGGAAGCACGGGGGGGGGGGGAGGCTGCTGCTGCCCATTGAGCCCCAGGGTTTTTCCTGTTCCTCCCTGACGCTGCATTGTGTGACCCCATTCTGGCTTTTTTTTGTCCTTCTTTGTGTTCTAGGGATTGTGTTTGCACTTTTGTTTTTAATACCTCAAGTGTTACACTTAAGAAGCATCATATTCTAGTGCAAATGGATAAACATATTACAGTCAAACAAAGAAATGATGCAGACAATCATAACTTCAAATTTAAGTGAAGGAATAATTTCGGGAACTTAACAACCTAAGAGCCATTGACATAGAAGCCAAGCAGGAGTTTTCCTTTCAGATCTGGGTTGGGGATGTACAGAGCGGCTGTATCTCAGTGGACAGAATATTAGTATTATTTATTGCCCGCCTGGCCCTCAACCAGTCTGGCAGCCATCTGAGCACCTTTGAACTTGGAGAAGCAGAAAAAAAAAAAAATCCCATTGACTGAATGGAAAGACCAAGACCCATTTAAAACAGAAATTTCGAAGCAGAGCAAAAGCAATTTGGAGACCTTTTTATGATCAAAAGACAAGTACTTAAATAGAGTTCCTCGTTGAAATGCTTCTGAGTCTGTGTACTTCCATCTGAAGCGTGTCCCTCCTTGCCCAAGAAGCAAATGCCCTTCATATCTCACTGGTCTAATGAGATTCGGAGGATGGGTGGTTATTTAATTGTGTAGTGTTTGCATCTAATGCTCAAACATTCTGAATAAATAAATGAGCATGAAAATAAAACCTTAGTGAAAGCTACATTAAAACGATTCCATGTTAGCTAGTCGCAGACAATCATTTTACTATCTTCGGCAATGTCTGCCCCGTGCTACTTACCTTTGGTTGTACCTGAGGCTGTTCAGGAGGTAGGAAAATCTGCAAGCGAAAGTGCAAGCCAAAGTTTGCCAAACTTCATTTTCAATGTGTTCTCTATTCCTTGCAGGGCTTCTGTAACTTTGTAAGAAGCCGGGCCCACATTGCTGATTTTTTTTCTTTGACCAGTGGGTCTCGTTGCCTACCTCACAGTTCTCTTACAACACTTGCCACATGCATAATAACTCATATGCTTACTCTATTAGATGACTCGCTCTCTGCGGACAGGGTCCTGCTAACCATAGCCAGCATTCACCAGTCCAGAGACAGTTGTGGGTTGCAATTCACCGACACCGACACGTTTCCATTTGGTGTGGAAGTTGGTTTTGAACTTGCAATAAAGTTTCGCCTAGGTTAGCTGAAGACCTTGTATGTAGTCAGCAAATGTTTGTTGAAGATGGGCCAGATATGCATTAAGAGAAGGAAAATGCTGGGGTCACCCTCAGTTTAAGGGGGATGCTTTTCTTTGCAAGGTGGAGATGGAGAGAGCTCCACAGTTTAGTATCCTGGCATCTTCCTGGAAGGGTATCTGCCTTAATTCTTCGTTTGCATAGCTTCCATAGCTTCAAGAGAATTTCTTGCAGAAACTGAGGCAGGTGCTGAGGAATTATACACTTCTAATCATCCTCCAAACAAGATGGGAAGACTTCCCTAACTGTGGCCGGCACCATTTCATGGGCTGATGTTCTGGACTGAATAAAAAGGAGAAGGCGAGCTAATCATTGGTATTGACATAGCACTTCCTGACTGCCGATGTCACGTGCCTCAAGCTCCTGCTACCATGGCTGCCCGATAGAAGGGATCATACCTGGACCCTGAGCAGAAGCAGCCCTTCTCACCCTGAGTGCTTTTGCCAGGCCTCCTGTGCAGTAAGTAACCAGATAAGTAACTAATGCACAGTATCTCACGGTGTAGCTCCAACCGTCCTTGAATTCCCGTTCCTCTTGCCCCTGCTTGCCTAGTGCTGGGATGAGAGTTGTGTGCCAGTGTGCTTGGTGCCGACTCCGTGAGTCGGAAGAAACAGTTGAAGGTGCAGGAGGTAGAGCTGTGGGAATGAATGAGGCACTTATGTAAGGATGTATCTTGAGCTAAACATTTCACCTCTGGCCACTTGATTCTGCAGAACATGGGATTTCCTGTCTCTTCCACTTTATCTTTTAGAGATGGCCACCACATGTAAGAGTGAGTTTCATTCTCGAAGGCGCCAGAATCACAGTGAGCAGTCGGGGACAGTGTCTCACAAGTCCTGTTTCTTCTGTCCTTCCTCTTCTGTTGCCCCAAGTGCTGCAAACATGGGTCTGCTTGTCTCTTACAGGCCTTGCTCTATTCTGCTCTCTCTACACTTCATCTTTCCTCTTCCCCTTCTCTTACCTTTACCTTCTCTTTTTATTCACTGACTTTTCCTTCTTTCCTCTTTTCAAATTCATTCCTCTTTCATCTTTGCTTCTGTCTCCTTTTTTCTTTTTTCTTTTTTATTTTTTTTTGCTCCCTCTATGTACAATCACAAAGCATCTTAAGTCATTAACTCATCAAACTGGTCCCTCATTTTTCCGAGGTCCCTGGTAATATTAGCACATGAACATCTCACCTTATGACCCAGAAAAGAACAGGAACAAAAGGAATAGACTGTGGTTCCACAGTCCTTTTTGAGGGCATGGCACCCTCCTCCCACATCACATGACTTAAGGCCCTCCCACAAAGCTGCTTCAGATAAAGGTTCTATCACTTCCCCATAACACCACCTTGTGGGCCAAGTCTTTAACAGAGGGGCCTTTGCAGGACCCTCATGCAAACCCCTGCGTTTGCCTTGCCTTTCTCCCCTCCCCCATCTCCTTCTCCCTTTCTCATTCCTTCTCTCCCTCCCTTTCTCTTTCTAAGAACTTCTTGTTGAGAGTAGAAACGGGTTCTATGGAGTCCTCATTGGGAAGGAAACATGGATGGAAAACAGTTCTGATCCTAGGCAGCCACTAAATTTGATTTGTGGCTGATCTTAAATGTAGGAAAAGATTTTCAATTACAAAACTCATAAAGTGTAAAGATGAGAGAACCTGGCTGCATTTTGAGTTTGGCTAATGGTCTCCAAGTGCTTTAAAATGTTTGGCATTTGCCAGTCTTCCTTTCTTCCCCTAATCTTCAAACCCATGGGTTTTTATAGGAAACGTAATCCTCTTTTCTGATTCATTTACACTTAGCTCATCTGAGTATTGTTTTGTGAAAAACCATCCCAAGTCCAAGGAGTTTTATGAGATCTTTAAAGACTTGGTTTTTGAACCAGGAAGTTGTGTACTGCCAATATAAATGGACCTTGAACCCTAGCGGAATTTGGGTCCAGGATTCGTGGCATGAGACTGGGTTGAGACTTGGCAAAGGCTGACAGAAACTGGGCTTTCACCTTCAGAGTAAGAGCGAGTTCCGTCCATGGAGAGGCCAGCACAACATTCAAGGACGATCTTGCCTCTTATGTCACCATCGGGAGACTTCGTGGGAAACTGCACTGGTATCTGCCAGCAGACCGAGCAGGATCGGTTGCTCCTGTGTATGTTTCCATGCTCATGGGAAGACACGCATGTGTTCAAACAAGGGCACCATCTCTTAGGGATGTGATTGGCAGTCGTATTACAGGTTATTTCTGTGGCTTCAGAGATGACCTGAGTGTGCCATCTGAGCGTGTGTGGAGTGTACCCCAATCTGACATAAGGCGAGGTTGTAATGGGGCTGAAAAGAGGTCAGGAATGGCTTCCCGAACTGCGCTCAAGAGGAAAAAGGTGGTAATGATAGAAAAGGCCTCTCTTGTCTGTGCGGTGTGTGTAACGTGTCTGCTGGTGGGCACATGCACGCACACAGAGGATATCGGGTATCTTGTTCGTTCACTCTCTGCCTGAATCCTTTAAGACAGGGTCTCTCACTGAACCTTGAGCTAGGCTGGCAGCCCATGAGCCCCTGCAATCCTCCTGCCTGGACCCTTTGCAGGGCCGAGGTTACAGGCAAGTGTTATGAAAAGCCACATCCAGGGCAACCAGCTGCTATGTACATCTTCACAGGTAGGAAATACATCCCCCTGCATGCGCTGAACCGCCCACAAGGTGACTAAGAATTAGGGGCCGTACTATGAGACAGGTTCATAGAAATCAAGCCCTGCCTGAAGTCCTGGTAAAGACTTCTGCTGTTTTCTCTGACTCTCTTAACTGGGTTGCTTATCTTCTTTGAAGCTTTATTTAGATCTTGTCTCCCCAGCCCGATACATTGCTCAAAGACAAAGACTTTGTGCTTGTGATACTTTGTATTTCGGGATAGACCCAAGGACACCATGCAAAACATGGATGCCTTCTACAGAGCACTCATTTGTGGTGGTGTTTATTAGTTTGCCTTGCATTTTTTCACACAGAACCTAAGGGTGCAGGCTAGAAGGTGGTTTCCCGACCTTCCTCCTCTTCAAGAATCTCAGCTGGTTCACTTTGTCCTGGCTCAGAGCCGACCCGGAATGGTCCTGTCCAGAGGGGCTCTGTATGTTCTTAAAGTCTCAGGATATTAGGGCTGGAAGGGACTTCTAACCAAACTGGTCTGAGTTAACCAGTTGAAGCTGAGTTTCTGAGTGGAGAGGCAAACTGCCTGATCTTTCATCTATTAGTATTAACTAGGCTGAAACCCAGGTCTTTTCCTGCAGTTCAGCCCTATTTAAGTCTATGATAGTGACTTTCAGACTGGGTTTCCACAGGGAGCGGAATCCAGAGAGCCAGCCTGAGATCCTCGCCTGCCAAACCAAACATCGAAGTTATTTCTCCGATGTACAGAGGGAAAAAAATGGACGAATAGATTGTTTCCCCAACTTGAAATAATTTTCTCACCTGCTATGAGTTATCTTAACCAAGGCTGGCAAGCTGTAGATATTTATGAAAGAGAACAACCAGAGCCTTAGAAAAGGGCCATTCTTAGAGACTTAAAAATATAGACGACTGTGATCACGAATTTTTTTTCCATGTATGCAATAAGGTATTCATTCTGCTGGAGACAGTGCTATAAATTCAAATGTTAGAATTGAAGAGGGTTTTTACCAAACTACCTCTTTTGGAACCTGTTGTCCCTTTCATGTGATCTGGGTCCTCCCCAAGCTGAGCGGCCACGTCGGATTACAGATCAGGATACAGAGATTTGAAAACAAAACAAAAAACAAACCAAAAGCCCCAAAAAAACCTAACAGTGGCTCGTGGTTGTCAGGGATCCCAAACTCTTGCAGGACCACAGAGCAACCAGGCCTGTGTGGTTTTCTGTTTTTCCTCACGAACGCGGGCGCCCCCCGCTGTCCGCCCTGTATTCTCCACTCTGCAAAGCTAGGCGCAGGGTACCAGGGGCTGCCCGCCGAGCAGCAGTCCCCACGACATCTCAGTCCCCAAGAAAATCGCCTTTGGGATCAATCGCTTTGCCGAGGAGTGTTCGACGCACCCCGGATAGCCTTTTGGTGGGACCCGACCTAGTGTGTTAATCCAAGCTCGGCAGTCAGTATCCCAGCAAACAGGGATGGGAAAGTGACTGAACCTCACCGTATCACAGGGCTCCTGCAGGGCCGCTAGAAGGAAAGGACCGTTCGGGAACCCTGCTGAGTCCTTTGTCCTGGCCCAGGACAGGGGGACTGAGGATCCGGGGAGCGGGGACCCCTGACCCGCTTGGATCCACAGTCCCAGTGTCTGGATGTGGAGAGTGACGGCGAGTTCTCGGGCTCATCTCACGCTTTCCCCAATTAGGATTTACTGCCTGACGTCACGTCTGCCGGAGATTGGCTGTTCAGATGTGACACTCGGTTCCACCGGAGAGAAACTTTTTAAAGACTTCGCGGCCGGGGCTGCCTCCGAGCGTCCCGCGCGCTCACGATCGCCCTCGCCCACTCTCGCGGGTCGGCGATCGGCTGCAGCCCACCGCACCCCGTGGCCGGGCGGGTGGGAACCCTCACCTTGCGCGCCCCTCGCGCCGCCCCCCGCGCTCCCCACCCTCTCGCCCGCCCCCTCCTCCGCGCCGTTCTCGGCCGGGGTCTGGGGCCGCTCAGCCGGTCCGCGGAGCTCCCTCCCCTTGCCATCGCTCGGCCTTCCTCCCCGCCGCGCCCCGGCTCTCGGCACTGCTCCGGGGGGAGCCCGAGCGAGCGGTAGGGCGAGCCGCACGGCCCGGGGGCGGGGGCCGGCTGGGGCTCGCGATGGCGGGAGCCTGGCTCAGGTGGGGACTGCTGCTCTGGGCAGGGCTGCTCGCGTGGTCGGCGCACGCCCGGGTGCGGAGGATCACGTACGTGGTGCGCCCGGGCCCCGGCCTGGCGCCGGCCGGCTTGCCGCTGGGCGGGCCCCCGCGCCCGCGGACCTTCAACGTAGCGCTAAACGCCAGGTACAGCCGCGCCTCGGCCGGGCCCCCCTCGGAGCGGACCCGGCGCACCAGCCCGCCGGGCGGCGCGGGCCTGCCGGGGATCCGGCCGCCGCTGCCGCCGGCTCCGGAGCCCGCGCGTCCCGGGGGCCCCGGCGGGCAGCAGCTCCACCCCGAGCCCGGCGGTCATCCGGCGGCCACCCCGTTCGCCAAACAAGGCAGGCAAGTCGTGCGCTCCAAAGTGCCGCAGGACACCCAGAGCGGCGGGGGCTCCAGGCTGCAGGTTCATCAGAAGCAGCAGCTGCAGGGGTAAGCCCACGCCTCCGCCTGCCGGAGCTCCAGGGCGGTCTTCTCCCCGCCGGGAGCCAGCGCCGGGGAAGCCGGGTCACTTTTTACTGGAGTTTAACTCCCACCGCATTGTTTCTGAACTGCGGGTAAACACAAAAGGCATTTCTGCCCCGGGCGTAACCTTCTGTGTGCAAACCCCACAGCTCCTAGACGATGGGCGTAAACATGAAGTCACCACAGCCTAATCCCACGGCATCAATTAAAGTGCTCCTTGCAACTCAGTCTTGACTTGGGTCTGGCTAATGCAAAAAATATTTTGAGACAGGGCTGGCTGTTAGAATCCTTTCGGTGGCCCAGAACTTTGGGGTATCTTCTTTGGGCTCTGGGCACCTGTGGGGTCTGCTGCTCTGGGGCAGTGGAATTGGAAGGTTTGTTCATGTGTGTTGGTAAGTGTCCTCCTTGCATTCCTCCCAAGCCTCCTTAATCACTATGGGGGAGGGATATGCATTTGGCTTGTTTTTGTGTGCAGGGTTGGTACTAGGTGGCATAATCTCGCCTTTTTCTGGAGTCTTTCTCTCTGAAGCTTTGTTGCAAACGTGGGCCTAGATAGTATGCAGAATACATGTGACTGTTTCTTAGTTTAGGGTTAAGACAGTAATTTATTTTTACTTTACCGTCTTCTCGCGCCTCGAGATGGACATCCCTTGTGTCTTCGGGCACTGTAATTCAGAGGAATGTGAAAACAGGGGACTGACTTTTTCCAGACCTGCTAGAAGGTTGGTTGGGTTTTGGGGGATGGAAGCCACTGTGATGAGACTCAGGGCTTTGGCTTCATTTCAGGGTCAATGTCTGCGGGGGACAATGCTGTCATGGATGGAGTAAGGCTCCCGGCTCCCAAAGATGCACCAAACGTAAGTCTTCATCTGTACAAGCAGGCAAAGTGTGTGTGTGTGAGTGTGCACACGCATATAGAGTGGATTGGTGTCCCACCGGAGTCCCTTGAAAAGGCTGGTGTTGGCCCCAGAGAAATTGAAGCCTGAATTCATCCACCATCTGCAGCCTACATACATACCATCATCAAGTCAGTCCAACAGCAGCGTGTGGCGTGGCACAGTTGAGAATTTGTTCAACTCAGGTATTAGTCTCTGCAACTCGCATGCAGGTCAGGTGCTAGGAAAACATGTGTGGATGTGCTGTTTGGCAGGCTGATGGCACAAGGGATTCTTCAGGATGATGTCAGGAGAGGCCACCACACATGCCAGGCCAAGTGTTCTGACTATACCCCATGCCCCTTTTTCCTATTGTTCTTGAGACAGGGTCTTGCTAAGTGTCCCAGACGGACCTGGAACTCTGTAACCTTAAATTTATGATACTTCTGCCTCAGTCTCCCAGCTTGCTGGTATTACAGACTAAGATATTAGACCCAACATTAGTAATGTACGATGAAACTTTTTTAAAAGAGCAGTCAGTATCTTCCATCCCTGAGGTCTAATTGTTTTCCAGAATATTCCTGGCACCTGAGGTTTCCTGTTTTCTTTTCCAGATAGCATGAATGCTAAGCTGCATTAAAAAAATATTAGTAGAGGACTGGCGAAATGACTTAGTAAAGCTGTTTCTTGAATTTGAATCCCTGGCACCCACATAAAAAGCCAGGCTCTATGGCTGTAACCCCAGTACTGGGGAGGCGGTAACCGGAGGATCACTGGCCAGCCAGCCTGGTTCAGATGGTGAACTTCAGGTTCAATGAGAGATTTTGTTTTAAAAATTAAGGTGGATGGCTATGAATGTTAACTTCTGGTCTCTACACACATCTAAACACATATATGTGTGCCTACATGCATGTAAAGATGCACATGCACCACATACACATGCCCACATAAACATACCATCACCCTCCTAATGTATTAATAAGTACATATAGATTTGGGAATGCTCAAAAATATTTTCCTTAAATGTTGTGAAGTTAAGGAATAATTTCAATATATTTTACAGCTCCTTTTGACAGAAAATTGGAAATAAAAGACAATCACATCCGAAAAGGTTAAGCCATTTTATATGTTCTTTGCAAAGAGCTTGAGTTGTTATCATGTGGACTGATGTTGTCCAAAATTTCAGCTGCTTATTAGGATTTGCTTTCTAAGTAAAACTCAGCATTGTGTGGAGCTTGAATTTTATAATACTGATAGAGACTGAAAAATAGATATGGTCAGTGTGCTGATCTTGTTTGTTGAAGAATGTCTTCAGTCCTTAAAGTGAACGGAGGAATGTTAACACGGTGGCATTACATTTCTAAAGAAGATTGTCCATGTAGTTTACGATTTGGCTGTGGTCTAGGAGACTTACAGAGCCTTCTGATGACTGCTCAGGGTGGTAGGCATTGCAAATTAAATCATCATTTTTCAATTCTTAACTTCTTAGATTACACTTGACAGCAATGTATCAGCATTTTCCCGCATTAGCATAGCTTGGGTCAAATGGCATCCCTCCCCTTTTCCCCAGTAACTGCTTCTGTTCAAAAGCTGATATGATGTGGTTTGCCTGCAACATGCAGATAGCCCTCTATGGCAGTGCTGGGGCAGTGGGATGTTGCTGTGTGCAGGTTAAACACACAGGGCAGGGAGATAGTCAGTGGAATGCTACACAAGAGTAAGGCCATGAGTCAATCCTCAGAACTCCTGTCAAAAAGCAGTGACTAGGTGAACGTGGGTGGATCCGGGGGCCTTGCTGACCAATCAGCTGGGCCTAAAGGTAGGGAGTTCCAGATCAGTAAGAAACCCTGTCTCAGAAAACGGAATAGCATGTGGTTTCAACATGCATATATGTGCATGTGCATTTGCATATGTGCATGCGCGCACGTGCACACACACGCAAAACAAAACAAAACATAGGGGATAGGATTGGGCAATGCCCCTTGATGCCTGCTAGTGAGCAATAAGGCTTACAAAGATTGCTGGCAAATTAAGTGATTAAGTGCTGTGAGGGTTAGTAGAAATTGCCAACTTGACACTTAGAAGGCAGCTTTCTGGGCATACGTGATGGAATTCTCTTAATTAAGTTTGGCCTCTGGGCGTACCCATGAGGGATTGTCTTGATTGCGTTAGCGGATGTGGAAAGACCCAGTTCACCGTGGGCAGGACCATTTCCTGTACAGGTGGGCTGGGTCTGGATGAAGATGGGAGGGATGATGGGCATGCGTAGGAGCATGCGCACATTCCCCCCCCTTGCTTCTTGGTTCTTATTACGGATGCGATGTGAGCAGTTCCTTCAGGGTCCTGAGACTGTGAGTCAACTACACTCCTTTTCCCTAAGGTTGCTTGGACCAGGTATTTTGTTGCATGGATATGTTATGAAACTAAAACAAGAGCCTTTGCTCAAAGAGAGAGAGTCCCCTGGCCTCTCCTTGTTGGAAGGTTTGGACATCCAAAGATGCTATAGATGGAGAACATCCAGGCGTCTGTCTCATGGCTTCCTGCTTCTTCGGAGCAAGGACACGGCTCCTGTATAATTGGGTGTGAACCCTGAGGTTCTGGAGGGGCCACAAGTTGGTCAGGAGAGGTGGGTTCACATGGAAGCTGCTGGCAGCCAGAGAAAGGGCTGCTCTGTGTCTCACAACGCCTGCAACAGACACCTCTGGCTTGCAGATCAAGTTTTCTTTCCAGCTGTGAGGAGGTTTCCTGTGGGCAGCATTGGGTCTTAGCAACACAATATCACTGTCCTTCCTCCCCCCTTTTCTCCCTCCCTCCCTCTCTCCCTCCCTCCCTCCCTCCCTCCCTGCCTGCTTCCCTCCTTCCTTCCCTTCCTCCCTCTCTTCCTCCCTCCTTCCCTCCCTCCCTTCCCTTTTCTCTTTGTGGTTTTCAGCATTCAAAGGATTAGCCTTTATTAATTATTATTATTATTATTATTATTATTGTTGTTGTTGTTGTTGTTGTTCTTTGAGACAGGATTTCATGTAGTGTAGGTTGGTCCTGAACTTGCTATGTAACTGAGGATGATCTTAAATTCCTAATCCCCCTGTGTCCAGCTCCCAAGTGCTGGGATTACAGGCATACACCACTATGCCCATTTTATGATTAAGTTTTATTACCCACATGCTACCACCTGAAATCACATCTGCCTCCAGGAATAATTGTGTTTTATTTTTTTTTGTGTGTGTGTTTGCATGGGAGTAGATGCGTATGTGTGTGCCATTGTGTGTACAGGAAGGCACTTGAGTGTATGTGTGTCTGTGGAGACCCAAGGGTGACGCTGGAAATCAACCTGGATTGTTCTTCCACCTTATTGCTCTGATGTGGGGTTTCCCAGGCTCCGCCTTCCACGGCCTGAATGACAGGTAGCCGCCATAACTGCCTGGCACTTTTTGCATGGGATATGGGCGATCTGAATTGAGGCTCTTTTGCTTGTGAGGCAGAGACTTTAAGCACTGAGTCATCTCACCAGTCCAGTTGAGTTTTTGAAAGGGATACCAGGTAGATAGGTGGTCCATCTAAAGCGTGGCACTTGGAATAGGTAATTTTAGTGGAGATCTTATTTAAAATGTATAGATCTATAGAAATGAGGGATCTCCCACTTTTAGAACAGGACCACTGAGTTACCACTGATGCCACGAAACTGTAGGCCTTGGCTTATCGGTGTGATGTCAAGAAGGCTGTAGTGTTAGAGATCTGAGTCTTTGCTAACTGGAAGCTTTGAGGAATCCATTAATCATTCACTCTGATCATATATGTTCACATGCTTCCTTCATAGGACTGCTGAAGGTGTGAAGTAGAAAAAGATGGTTATGAAAGGAAGCCTTTCTGTAGCCAGAGACCCTTAGAATTCAATATGGGATCAAGCCCAGACAACCTGTCTCTTTTTACATATGCCATGGCTTTCTTTCCCTATACATAGATCCCAATTTTCTTTTCTCTAGCCATCTAGGTAAGTTTTCTACCAAGGTTATGTATCCCTTATCTGAAATGTTCAGGACCACAAGTGTTTGGGATTTTGATTTCTTTTGAATATTTGTATATACACAATGAGATAGCTAAAGAGACCCAAGTCTAAACATGACATTCATTTATAGTTCACATACACTTTGTACACATAGCCCAAAGGTAATTTTATGCAGCATTTGTGGTATGTTTGTATTTGACTTAACCAGTCCCATGAAATCAAGAGTGGAATTTTCCACTCAGAGTGTCTTGACTTAAAAAGCTTTAGATTTTGTGCCTTGGATTTTTTTTTTCTTGGCTTCAAGATGCCCAATCTATATACTTTTACAGTACTTTGGTTTGTTGTGCATTCTCCTCTTGATTGATTTAGTCTGAAGGGACTTTAAAAGAGACCAAATATGGGATGACTGAGTCAGTAGACTGGTGGATCCGTAGAGCTGCTTGCAAGCTAGTCTAGCCCAGGTTTGGTGAAAACCCTGTCTCAAAAAAAGAAGGTGGAGAGTGATCGAGAAAGATCCCTGATGTTAGCCTCTGGCCTCTGCATGCATACATATACACAAATGCACATTCGTGACACACAAACATACACTCACACATATACTCACTCATGCACACACAAATATGTACACACACACACAAAACTATAGGTGTCTAGTTCTCTTGGTGTAAAAGCTTGCTGCTTAGGGGAAAATGCTTTGAAGTTCTCATAAACTGGATGATATTTGATAGAAAACATCCCCTCACCAATTTTTATCAGTGTAACTACTTCAATAAATAGCAGTGATATTAGATGATGAAATGAATTGATACATGATCTCTTTCTTCTCACTCGTCCTTAATAGGCCAAGATCCAACCATTGTACCTGATTGCATTTATATAAGAATACTAAAACCCATTACAGCAACAGCACAAAATGTATGAGTAGATTTCAATGTAAAACCCACACTGCTTCATAATTGTTATCATTTTTTAAGGATAATTTAAAGAAGTATAGCTAGAGAACTACAGTTTATATGTCATGTGCAATTGATATAAAGAAAAAAAAGAATTCTCCATATAAAGGACTGGACATGTGCATGTATTCATTGTTTGATTAATCCAGTGAAGAAAATAGTATGTTCCTTTGGGCTTGCTTGGATAGCTTCGAGTTGATTGAAACTTAATTTAAATGTGCTATGGGCAAATGCTTCTGAAGACTGAAGATTTAGTGAACCTGAAATTGCAAACCAGAGACGAGAAGCATGCGGGCAACAGACCCACACAGCGGCAAAGAATGCCTGTGTGCATGCACCAAGGTGGTCTCCGGGTCCTAGCCACCCAGTCCCTGTGTGGGGCTGCCCAACCGCATGCTAATGCCTCTTTTCCAGACTCTCTGCATGTGGGGGTCTCTGGGAGTAGCTTTCAAGTCCTAGCAAGGGGCCTGGAAGACTTGGAGGGTGAGGGCTCTCACCCCTCTTGACCCTGACCCCACCAGGTTGTAGAAGGATCAGGCATGCGGAGGGAGGGTACTGTGCATGGGACAGAAAGACATTTCCTTCTAATTGTTCCTATTGGGGGAACCGTTGATACTCGATGCCTGTTTGGGGCAAGAGCTGGTACCACATGGATTCTTTGTCCAAAGACTTAGCATGGACGTGTGCATTCTGTGGCTTAAGGGGCTGTCTGGCGATGGGAGCAGTAAATCCTTGCTCTCTGTCAGTTTTGCCTCTTCTCATTTTCACAGTCCCCCCCCCCCAGCTTTGTCTAAAAACTCCCATTGGTTCTTGCATTCTTTTTAACTCTTCTGCAAAGTTAGTGTGGCCAGGAGAGAAACCTTGCCGGTGGGTTCACTCTAAAGAGGAGATGGGGATAGGAGAGCAGGAACACGAAGGAAGAGAGGTGAAGAGAGCGAGGTGGGGCTGGCGGATAGAAACCATGTAGATGGGTGCCTGGCCTGCCCCCGGCCCCCTGGAAACACATGCACGGTCCTTTCATTTATTTAACGGATATCTGTTTAACTTTTACCGTGTGCGAGGTTCTATGAATAGGGGAGAAACGCAGTCAGCGGTAGGGAGCACGGCGTCTGTTTTTACTCACGTTAACTCGTGGCACATCAAATGACTTGTTCTCTCTTTAGGAAGGAACAGAAAATCGATATTCCATTGCTTTTTCCACTGGCGGTCAGCCCACGCTGCTGTGTGTAGGGGGGTGGGGTGGGGTGGGCGTGGTGACAGGGAGGACCCAACAAAAGCCGGCCCTAGAAACGGTTGTTAGGTTACATGCGGAGGAGACCTGGGCATTTGCACCGTTGGTGCTGGAGATGCTGCAGTGAGTGGGTGGCGTGGCCCGAGGTGCTCTCAGGCTCAGCCCCCGTCATTGCCAGGCCTGGAAGCCAGACCCCAGGATGACCGTGTGTTTCTCTCATGTCTGCTATGACCATTGACAACTGCTCTGCCAGGAGATCTACAGCTAACTTTACCATGGCAGCTGCAGAGAGGGCTGCCCAGCTCGGCCCTCACCCCCGTCCTGACAGCTGAGGTAGGAGGGGAGGCTGAAAAATCTGGTCACATGGCACGGACAGTGATGGGAAGGGAGAGAGACCCGGAGGTCAAGTTCACACTGGGTCAAATATGTGTTCTCAACACTGGCTAAAGCAAACATTTAGGAGCCATAAATTCTGGGTTGCAGCAGTACTTAAACCTTCCTGGGGGAAGCTGTCCTCCAGCCTAGGGCCAGCCCACATGCAGTGCCTGCTCCCTGCCTGCTCTGCATTTCACGTCTTTGCAGCCCACGGTACCTTCAGCCGCTAGGAAGGACTCACAGAAGGACCTTTGCAGACCTTGTTTGTTGAGGATATTCCAAAACACATCTGGGATATTCAGATACCATGTGCTTAAAATACACATTTTACAGGTTGGGGAGAAGGCTCAGAGATTGAAGCACTTACCAGACAAGCAAAAAGGCCTGAGTTTGGATACCAGAGCCCACGTGGAAATGCTTGTATCCATCCTTAGAAGGCAGAGTCTGGGAATCCCCAGAACTAGTCGGGTAGTCAGATTTATCAATGGTGATCTCTGGATTTGATTAGAGACCCTGAATTTTAAAAAAAAATTTAAATTATTTTATTATTTTTTCAATTGTGCATGTATGCATGTGGCGTGTGTATGTATGTATGTGTGTGTGTAGAATGAATTCGGGAACCACCATGGACCGCCTCCACTTCCTCCTTGTTTACTCTGCCCCAGGATTCACAGGCTCCGCCCTACCAGGACCAGAAGCGCAGGCCGCCCCCACTTCCACCTGGCGTCTATACGTGGGGTCTAGGATCCAAACTCAGGACCTTCTGCAAGGCAGAGGCTTAACCTCTGAGCCACCTCTCCAGCCCCTAGAGACCCTGATTTTTATCAGAGACCTTGAATCAAAAAGAACGAGGTAGAAGAGTAACCGAGGATGATTCCTAATATCAACCTTGGGTCTCCACAGGTGCACCTATACTCACCTGGGCACTCTTACACACATGAACATGCGTGCACACATATACCCCCTCTCCACAATACACAAGGAAATGGAAAAAAAAAATAAAAGGCACCATTTGCTTCTAAGTGCTAGCAGGAAGCAATACCCTTAGCACCAACTTGAACAGATCATACAAGGAGCAGTCAGAGCGAAGCTAACGTGTGAGGGACTCGAGAGCTTGCAGAGAATGTCTTGTTCATTTACTTACGTGTATTTTCTGTGTGGATGTAGGCTGTGGTGCGTGTGCTCACATGTGTGTCAGATACATGTGTGTCAGCGTGCATGTGGAGGTCCAAAGTTGACGTGGGGCATCTTGCTGGATGTTGATTGAAGCAAGGCCTTTCAGAGCTCTCTGACCAACTGGTCCAGTTAGCTACCTCGCTGTAGGAATCCCTGTCTCTGGCTCCCGAGTGCTCAGATGAGTCGTGGTTGCCACATCTGCCTGGCTTTCACGTGGATTCTGAACATCTGAACGTTGGATCTCATTTTTGTGTGTCAGGCGCCTTGTGTACCAGCTCTCCCTCCAGATCCCAAGGGGATTCTCTTCGTCTTCACAGCCAGTGCAGATCACCGAGACAAGCATGGACTGTTACCCACGTTCTAGTGCAGATCAGTGCGTTACTATCTAAAATCACACCCTGGTTTTCTAAGCTGCGTTGGTGCGCTAGGGCAGCTGTAACAAAACAAAGCACCCCAAACTAGATAGCTTAGAACTACAAATGTTTGTTGTCTTCCAGTTCTGGAGGCCAGGAGCCCCAGATTTAAGATGTTAACAAGGTTAGTTCGTTCTAAGAGCAGAGAGGGAAGAGTCCGCCCGGCCCCTCACATCCCCTCCTAGATGGCCATCTCTTCCGGTGCCTGCACACACTGCCTCATTCTGTGTGTTTCTTTTGCTCTCTCTAAATTCCCCTTTTGTATAAAGACACTAGTCGGATTAGGGCCCACTCTCATGACCCCATTTTAACCCAAGTGCCCCTGAAAGACCCTCTATTGGAGGTCACATTCTAAGACACTGGGGGATAGAATTCCAGCTTACGGTCTCTCCTCCTGAGGGGGTGGGAGGAGGTACAATTTGGATGCCGTGCACATGGTCTGGAGAGGCGGCTACTGAGATTTGGTTCAGCTCTGGGACATTTGAAGGTCTCCTAACAGTACTCCAAGAGTCAGCGTCAGGGGTCTTGGTTGGGAGTGTTTCTGGGTGTGGGGCTGGGGGGAGAGAAGGAGATTTTCACTCTGTCCCTGCCGTTTTTCCTTTGTTCTATTTCACGGAGGGGCTAGACTGAGTGGCTCTTCATCACTGACCTCTAGAAATTCCACTGCAGGGATTTGTTAAAATGCTTCGTTGCGTCCGTCTTGGGTTTCTCACAGCTCCTCCAGGTTCTTCTGGTGGATTGGTACACTCTGATCCAAGAGGAGCTCAGTATCGATGCCACTCGGACACTATGTGTGGGAGACGAAAGAGCAGGGCCCCACACAACAGTGTAGAGAGGCTTTCAGGGCACGAGCTCTCCACGCGTTAGATCAGCTCCAGTTTGAGCAGCGAATCCAGCCTGAGTAGGCTGCGTGTGAAGTTTTCCCATCCGGTTGTCCTTTAGTCAGTTAAATCTTTGCTAAAATGTGTGATTCTGCAAGAACTCAGTCGACATGTGCAAAATTTTAAATAATGCCTGGATGACTAAAATTATTAATTTTCATTATTTAAAAATACTGAGACTCTATGTAGATATTACCATTTAGACTCAAACCGTGTGGTTACATGAAGGAAATGAGTGCTACTGGTTGCTTCTGTCTCTCGCTCCTACATCACTGCCGTCGCTGCCTTCTTTTCTCTCTCCCTCTTGGTCTTTATTTGACCAGCTTGAACTAGAGGCCCTATGGGCGTGTTCTCCCCCATATTTATCCTACTTTATCCCACTCTGAGACTTCTTCCTACAAACATCCCTCCTACCCCCAGTGTTCCTTCTTGTATATGTGTCCACCGAGTCAATAACCGAGTCAATAAGGGTAATTTTCTTTAAAAAGATTTAACCACTCTGTAATATTTGAGTGTCTTCCTCTACTAAATATTCTATTTCTAATTATAAAAAACTCCACATATACAAAACAGGGAAGTCATTTATTAACCAGCTGTCCAATAGGGTTTTGCTGATCAAAGCTCCTGGTATTGTTAAGCACAGTGATTTACAGATGAGGGAGACACGGTCTTATCTTGCTCTCAGTGCGTGTTTGCACTAATGATGGCGCCCTGCTTTTTTAATGCAGAGAGAACATAATTCGGAATTTGTTAGTGTGACACCAACTGGTTGTTTTTATACTTACACCTGCGCATCTGCTAACTCACTCTGGTTGTTATTGTGGGTTAACAATTTCACATAGACACAGTTCATTGGACACTGAGACTCTATGTAGACATTACCATTTAGACTCAAACCGTGTGGTTGCATGAAGGAAATGAGTGCTACTGGTTACTTCTCTCTCGCTCCTACATCACTGCTTTTATTGCTTTCTTTTCTCTTTCCCTCTTACTTGGTCTTTATTTGACCAGCTCGAACTAGAGGCCTTGTGGATCAAATCAGTCTTGGACTTAGATACAGGGCTTCTCTCTCTCCCTTCCTTCCCTCCCTCCCTCTCTTTCTCCTTCCCTCTCTCCCTTCCCTCCCTCCCTCTCTCCCTTCCCTCCCTCCCTCTCTCCCTCTCCTCCCTCCCTCCCTCCCTCCCTCCCTCCCTCCCTCCCTCCCTCCCTCCCTCCCTCCCTCCTCCCTCCTCCCTCCCTCATCTTGGGTGCACTCTCCATTCTCTTACTTCTCTGTCAATCTGGAGCTTGCTGTCAGCTAGATTGTCTGTACTGAGCCCCAGGAAACTTCCTGTCACTGCCCTGCCCCCCCCCCAGTGCTGGAATTACAGGTGCATGCTGCCATGCCTGGTATCCCCCCACCACCCGTGGGTACCTGGTTTTGAACTCAGGTCCTTGTGTTTGCAGAGCCAGCACTTTACTGACTGAGTGATTTCCCAGCCCCTCTCCCCACTTCAACTTTTATTTGGAGCCCAGGGCTTTAATCTGGACCTTCACGCTTCCCACTGCGTGACCTGGGCAGCAAGGCTCAGAGAGCTGCATTCAACCAAGTGGATAGAACCATCATTTCGAGACGTGAGGTGACACATGGAAACTGTTGAAAAGGCGGGCCCTGCACAACCGGATTCAGTATCATCGATTCTCAGGGGCTCCCGTTTGCTTAGGCTCCCTCCTCCTAGGCACCCCCATGGAGACAATCACTGCTCCCCTAGTGCTGTGGCTTCCTCTGTCCTGGTTCTGCATGCGGCTGGGCATCTTTCTCCCAGAAGCAGGGTCTCCTTTGTTACTTGCCAAGTACCCAGGCCCTTTGGATTGCTGTAGCGCGAATGTTGATTGAAGCGAGTGTTGGCAGAGTTCTCTTTTCTGTGTTTACGCTTATCTTCTGACAGGCTCAACTTGCTTTTCTTTTCCACATTTTTCTCCGTGCTCTTCTCCCAGCCCACCAGATGCAGCCGCCTGTGATGGCTTTTCAAGGGCACACACCTTACTCTCTCTCCTCCTGCTTCCCTCTGTAAGGCCGCCCTGGCATGGATGGATGTCAAGATGACTTTTCCTTTCTCCCTGCCAATGTTAGACTCTTTCCGCTCAACATCGTCAGATAGAGCTTTGGGACTCAGTAACACGAATGTTGTAGGATTTGGGAAAATCCCCAAATTCTGCTCTTGGCCAACTACACTGTTCCCTGTGGCCTTTTCCCTCCACCGCATTTGAGTAATGTTGTTGGCACAGCTGTAAGTAAACAGTTTGCGAAATGTCGTGTTTTGTAAATTACAAGATGGATCTTTTTTTTTTTTTTTTAAATACATGCTCCTGCTTCTGCCGGGCCAGATAAAAGGTGAGCTTGGCTAGTGCGCAGGAAGATGGAGGTGGAGGGAAATGTTCCTGTCTCTAGTTGGTGAGGTCAGCACCCCCGAACCTGTGGGATTCCCTCATTATTTAGAGATTAGAGGCAAGAGGCCCAGGGAGAAACTTCAGAGGGGTTTTGGTAATGAAGTAAGGAGGAATCCTCGCCTACCAGAGAGATGCAATTGCTAGAGAAAAGTGTGATTAGAAAAAATAATAAGGGGAATGGACTAGTTTCTAAGGGTTTGTAGACTTAGATATTTCATTTCTTGTAGGATATCCAAATAGTTCCAGGGTGACGTTCCATCCTACATGAATTTCATTTTGTTTCTAGTTTTTAATAAAAGGAAATCTCCAGCCTTTTGTACATGTACCGTGTGGACATTATCTTAACATCAAGTGGGTGGTTAAAAAGTGGCCTCTTCAAAACTGTTTTAAGAGCTTTTGAGATCAGCCTAGGCCTATCACTCCTCCTTGAGATGTCATGGGCTCATCAGTGTATCGATGGGGTGACCAAGCTTCTGAACTGGTTGTAGAAGTTCAAATAGATAAAATTAAGTCGTCCCATGTTTTCCTAACCTTCCAACAGGACAGTGCTGGTCCTTCCCGAGCCGCAGTCAGACATCACTGTCATGGATGTCAACCACACACACCTGTCTCTTCACCCATCTGCATGTGTGGTCTCCTGGTGAGCTCCACAAAGAAAGGCAGAGCAATTGTTTGTTCCATTCATAAGACCTATAAACACACAGACCTGTATGGAATAAGCAAGCGAATGAATGGGTGCGTTTATTTAGCTTTAGACTATGCCAGTATGTTAGGAAGTGGGACATGGGAGGGGGATTAACACTATTAAGAAAATCAAGGGACTGGAGAGACAGCTCAGAGGTTAGAACTCTGCCTCGCAAGCAGAAGTTTGGATCCCACATTCCATGTGAAAATACCAGGCAGAAATGGCAGCAGCCTGTATTTCAGGCTCTGATTGATGGAGCCTGGGATATCTCAGAGCAAAACAAGAAGGAGGTAGACGCTAACCAGGATGATTTTGGAACACACACACACACACACACACACACACACACACACACACACAGAGTAAATAAATAAAATATTTTAAAAAAGGAAAGAAAATCAAACAGGTAGTAGAGTAGAGGGACAGGTGAGGGGATGGGAGTAGCAATCAGGAAAGGTCTGTCTAAGGAAGTGCCTTGTGAGATCTCTGTGCTGTGACAGGGTCCAGAGAGGAGCATTTTAGGTCTAGCGCAAAAGCCCCAGAGTGGGCAGAGGCCTGAACCATTATAGGAATATAAGACAGTACAGGGGCCCTGTCGGTAAGAGCCGCAGTAATACATACCAAGATAACTGAAAACTATCTCATCTAAAAGAAAAAAAAGTCAGATTAGTGGGGATTTGTCACATGGGACTGAAATGTCACGAGTCAAATCCTTTAAATACTAGCGATAGAACATTTCATTTTGATAACTACAGAGAACACAGAGTACTGATAACACGGGAGGGAGTTAAACAGATTTGGAATATATCTGACCCCCTGTGAACATCTAATCTGCAAGTTGGCTCTGCCTTCTTTTCATGGTAATGATCAAATAAAGTAAGATTCATATAAACACTGCGGGAAAGAGCTGTATAAAGACAAGATGAAATTTTTGTGTGGAGGTTCTGTGAAAATGCTTTTTTACATTGTCTCAGAATATTACTTGTCTTTAAAAAATAGAACGCATGAGACACTAGCTAGGGAAGATGATCGGAGAGCTTGCGTTTGTGTCTTCTTTCCATTCTTCCGGCTTACTGATGGGGATGCTAAGATTCTTCCCAGAAGCTGGTCTGAAGTGAAGCACAAATCCCGCCAGCTCTCCACAGCGATCCCCCATCCCACTGGCAATGTGCTTTGTCCTGAAAGTAGAATTTGGGCAAAGACAAAGACAATCCTTCTTTCAGGCGAGCTGGGTTTCCTTCTTCTCTCCACAGTGGAATGGTTAAGCCAGTCCAGGATTTCTTAGTAATTGGAAGTGAAATAATGCAGACGATAAGTAAATTAAAGGCAGTCACTGTGTTTTTCTTTCACTTTTTTTTATCCATGAGGAAGTTGGTCTACCCGGCAGTGCTGTGTATACAATGGACCCTCAGTAAGGTTTCTTGATTAATAAGCGCTACAAGTCACATTTGTTTCTGAGTGGAAAACCAGATGAAATTCATTAAAACCAACAGATACCGAGATTATGTCATTAAACAGTTCTTTTTGTCGCAAGAGAATTGCATTGCAGCAGGCTTCTCTGACAGGGATCTGAAGTTCCGGGTTTTCAGTGGTAGAGGCTCTTTGGATGGCACAGTCTTTTTCATTCCTTCTTTAAATACAGGTTGCCTTAGTCTAGAGGCTTTGAATCTAGATACAGTGGTCCCAGCCAGGTCTAGGAACTTGCTAGAGATACAGGTTCTTGAGGCCAACACATTTGAGATCCCAGCCATTGGAGAGGCAGTCAGGAGGATTTCGAGTTGAGATCAGTCTTAGTTTCAGGCCAACGTGGATATAGAATGAGTCCTGGACACATAAATAAACAAAACAACAACAACCACAAGGAAAGGAAAGAGGGAATGCCTACCTTGGTCACTACTAGCAGGAGCAGGTGGGCAGGAGAATGGGTTCCTTTTGTGCTCTAACCTTTGAACAGACTCCTGTGTTCTCTCCTTTCTCCTCATTTCTGGTCATGCGTGAGTCTGCTTGGTGTAAAGTCCAAGAGACTGAGCCAGTTGTCCCAGCCTGAGGCGGTAAATCTGAGCAGGTGTGTTAATCATTCTATACTGTGTGGTAGTGACCAAAAGAACCCTCTGCTGGCCTGTAACTTCCTCCTCTCTGGGTGGGAGATAGGCACCTTAGGGTTTTCCTAATTCTAGTATGTTTTTCTAAAAACATTTATTTTTCTGTGTGTATCTGTATGTATCAGAGGGCACTGTGTGTGCCTGTGGGTGGCCCGAGAACTTCTGGAATCACCCTGGATGTTCTGCCTCTGCTTTGCTTTGCTCTGGGGTTTTCCAAGCTCTGCCTGCCAGGGCCAGAAGTACAGGCAGCTGCCATTTCCGCCTGGAAGTCTTTACACGGGATCCAGGATCCGAACTCAGGACTGTCTGCTTTCTAGGCAGAGGCTTCATCCCTGAGCCATCTCTCCAGCCCCTGGTGTGTCTTTTTACATGGAATAAGCTTCACATGGAGTAGGCGTCGTCTTTTAAGTTGTCTGTGAAGGTGAGGTATCAACCTCCCTTGTGGGAGATGCACCACATACAGACTCAGCCTCCATCCGACAGAACTATCAGTCAGAACCTCTGGGGATGGATAGATCGTGTAACCCTCATTTTCCCAAGCAAAACATCCAGCTGACTGATGATTACATTGAAGTTTGCAAGCTCTGGGTTTAAGACGTACATCCTGGAATCAAAGACGTTAAAGGCAGATAGTGCTGAGAAAGCCATTATGAAATTAACCAAAGTACCAAAGGTGTGCTATTGTAGAGGCAGGAGGTGTGCATTGCTTGCTTAAGATCACTTAATAGTGAAGAATCAGCAGTTCTTCTGAGCCTTCCCTCAGTATTGGCGGAAGACCATCTCCTTGTCAGGAGCCAATGCGATCAGCTGGAGAGGGGCCAGCAGGGCTCCGCTGTTGGATGGGGTCAGGCCCGGTCCTGGAAGCTGCTGGAGGAACGCGTCTAAAGCTTTGGAACAGCCCAGCTAAGACTTTCAGCAGTGACACACACTTTTATTGGATGTGCGTTTAGGAAAGGAATGTCCTATGGAAGACTTAGGAGTCTTTGTAGCAAGAGCTGAAGGCCTTGCTGTTTCCCTCCTCCTGTGAAATACAGGCTATTTCCTCCATGAATGTGGGTTTTTTAAAAAAGTATCTTCTGTTTTTTTTTCTACAAAATAAAGTAGTGCACAGATGCTTTGCCTGAATATTGAAGATATTTAAAGACATGGCTTTTAAAAATGTCTCTTTCTCTCTAAATAGGTTTTTGTGTGTGTGTGTGTGTGTGCAGTTTATTTAAATAATTCGTTATAGTAATAGCAGTGCCTCTTCAAAGGTAGATTTTTCCTGTGTTTTCTAATGCTGGAAGTCCGCAGCTGTGGCTGAGCATATAGGTGTTCTTTTTGATGTGGCGTCCTTGTGTTTAAATATCACGTAAAGGCCGCACTGTCAGAAAACAGTGCTAAAATTTTGAAAAGACCCACATTTGAGAAATTGCTTAAAAAGTATAGATTTTTAAAGCTTTAAAAGCTTCAGTTTTCTTTCAAGCTCAGTCTGGGAAAACGATAACAGAGTAAGGCTGAATTACGGATTGAAAACGGCAAGTGCATAGTGAAAGTGGGCTATTACAAATTTAAAATTTTCAATTTAAACTAGGCTTTGTCATTCAGAGCAGAACTGGGCGGAAATTAGGGCTCTCACAGACCCAGTGGTCCCACTTGCATGCAGCCTCCCCACCATCAGAATCTTGGCTCCATCCAGCAGGACATTGGTTACAGTCTCGGAATACTGTCTCTCAAAGTCTGTCATTTATTTACAATATGGCTTACTCCTAGTTTCTGAGTTTCTGGGGGTTTTGATAGATGTTCCCGTCATCGCAGTGTCATATATTAGCTTCTTTGTTCCCGTAACTCTCAGTGACCATGGATTCTTTCATTGTCTCTTATTTTGTCTTTTCCAGAATGTCACATTGCTGGGGTCCTACTGCATGTAGGCTTTTCAGATGGTCTTATTTACCTCCATAATTTGCATTTGAAATTCCCTCATGTCTTTTCAATGCTTTGATGACACATGTCTTTTTTTTTTTTTTTTTTTTTTAAGAAAGAAGAATATATTCCATAGTTTGGCTACAGTATAGTTTATCCATTTACTGATGGATAAACACATTGCTGCTTCTATGTTTTGACAATTATGAATCAAAAGGCTGCAGCAATTTTTGTGTAGGTTTTTACATGGATTTAATTTTTAAATAGCAAGGAGTGTGATTCCTAGATGATATGGTAGGTATGTGGCTAGTTTTTAAAGATATTTAAATATCTTCCATTTTATAGTCACACCGGAAATAAATTAGAACCTGTTTTATTTTACATTCTTGCCAGTATTTTGTAGTGTCAATGCTTTGGATTTGGGACATCTGAATAATGTATTAATTTATTATTTATTTATATTATATATTATATTATGATTTAATTTATTATTTTAATTGAATCATGTATTATTTAACTTGAAGCTTTCTAATGTAATACGACATTGAATATGTTTCCCAAGCTCACTGCCTTCTGTATGTCTTTGTTTTTTATCTTCAAAAATTTATTTATTTATTTATCATTAGAGAGAGAGAGAAGGGAGGGGAGGAAGACTTGCATGACATAGCACACAGGTAGAAGTCAGAGAAACGCTTTCCAAAGTCAATTCTCTCCATGCCAGGGCTTCTAGTTGCCAGGTTTTGAGTGACCACCTTGCTCACTGAGCCTCTCACCATCCCGTTTGCCTTTGGTAAGGTGCCTGTTTAGATTTTTTTTTAATTAGGTTGTTTGTTTCCTTACTATTAAGATTTAAGGTTCTTGATGTACTTTGGGTAATAGTCCTTTGCTAGATGTGTTTTCATTCTTTTTCTTTTCTTGATGGCATCTTTGCAGAAGAGAAAAATAATTTTGGCATGAAGTTCAGCTTAGCAGCTGCTTTGTGCATCATGCTGCAGTGTTGAATCTAAGCAGATGTTGTCATAGCTAGTTTCATCGAGATTTTCTCTTACATTTTTCTCTTACATTTTACGTATCACATTTGCATGTCACATAATTTTTATGCAGGGAATCAGGTGTCTCTAGATGTGTGTGTGTGTGTGTGTGTGTGTGTGTGTGTGTGTTCAATTGTGGTGATATTAATTACTAGAGACCTCGCTTTGACCCATCGCATTGCCTTAGCTCACTCTTCTCAGATTGGTTGACTGTACTCTAGGATTTCACTGCTTTGCCCTGTCCTATTGGTCTTGCTGCCTGTTCTTTTGTTTGCACAGTGTTATCTCGACTATTGCTTGTTCACACTGAGTTTAGACATTGGTGGTGCCAGTTCTCTGAGATCTCGTCCTTGAATACTGTTGCTTCCTTGGTTTTCTTCATTGGCTTCTACAGAGTAACTTGCTGATATTTTGGACAGAATTGGCTGTGGATCATGTTGGGAAGAGTGGATACCTTGATAATATTGAGCCATCCTATTTTGAACATGGAATATGTTCATTTTTATTTTAGTTCTTTGGTTTCTTTCATTAGAGTTTTAGTTTTTTTTTTTTCATATAGACCTTTCATGCATTTTGTCATAGTGATACTTAAGTACTTCATTTTTTGGGGGGGGGAATACTAAAATAAATACTAAAAAAGAATATATTAGTTTTATATTTATATTTCTCTTGTTGATGGATGATCTATCTGTAGGTAAGTAGCTAATTTATACTCATTTTGCATCCTACAGCATTGCCACAATTCCTTAAATTCTTACAGATTTGTTCTGATTCTTTTGGAGTTTGAAGCACTGACAATTATGTCCTCTGAGAACAAAGAAAATTTTATTTCCCATCCCAATCAATATGTCTTTGATTTTCTTGTTTTATTACTATGATGGTTAATCTTGACTGCCAACTTGGTGGGATTTGCAATAACCATGGAAACGAATTTCTTGGCACAACTGTGGGTGGTAGCATTCCATAGGTGGGTTCCTGGTTTGAATGAAAAGGAAAAAGCATGAGCAGTCATTGCTTCTGCTACCTCCCTGTGGATGCCACATGAAAGGCTGCTGAGGCTGTTACCCCTCCCCCAAACCTCATCACATTAAAGAATCTAGAGACAGTGCTCGCTTCGGCAGCACAGACACTAAAATTGGAACCCCACAAAGATGACATCAAATTCATGTGCAAAGATGACACTCAGATTTATAAAGTGTGCCTTAATTTTTTTAAAGAATCTAGACACAGACTTGATATCATTCATAAAAATTAGATGTGTAAAATGTGATATGTAAAACTATTAACATGCCTATAAAAAATCAGAGAAAATCGAGGTGGCACTGAGTGTGGCTATGTCCTTTTGGGTTCAACATCAAAAGCATGATCATGAATAAATAAATAAATAAATAAATAATAGGGACTTTATGATAATGAAACTTTTCTTCCACAAAGACACCAAGAAAATAAAAAGACACATTCAATAAAGGACTGTTGCCCAAAATATAGAGAGAAGCTTAGACCCCAACAGTAAGAAAAATATCATGTGCACGCATAATTGTTGAAGTGTTGCTGCTTGAGCAAACTGTTACAACAAAGAATTAGAAAAATGAAAGTTTTTGTTTTGCCTTTATTTACCCCTTCTCCACTGTGCTTCTTTATTTAGATCTGAGTTTTTGTACTGTATCCGTTTTCTTTTCCTTTGAAGACTTCTTTCTAATATTTCTTGCAAGGGAAGTTTACTGGCTAGCAATTTCCTAAACTTTTGTGTGTCTGAGAAGCCTGGCTTTTTCCCTCCCTCCCTCCCTTCTCTCCTTTTTTCCCTCCTTTCTTTCCTTCCTGTCTCCTTTTCTTCCCTCCTTCCTTCCCTCCCTCCTTTTCTCTCTCCCTCCTTATCCCCTTCCTTCCCTCCCTCTCTCCTTTTCTTCCCTTCTTTCCCTCCTTTCCTTTCTTCCTCCCCTCTTCCCTTTCTCAATACTTAAATTATTCCATTGCTTTCTTTTGTGGCGTGCTGTCTGAGAGTAATTCTCCCTTTGTTCTTAAGTACCTGAGATTGTCCCTTACCCCTTTCTGACTTCTCTTTTTTTTTATTATTTATTCAATTGTGCGTGTGTGCGTGCGTGTGTGCGTGTGTGTGTGTGTATGTATGTGTGTGTGTAGAACCACGGACAAATTCAGGAACCACCAGAAACGCAGGCCACCCCCGCTTCCGCCCCAGCGTCTATACGTGGGGTCTAGGATCCGAACTCAGGACTTCTGCCTGCAAGGCAGAGGCTTAACCCCTGAGCCAACTCTCCAGCCCCCTCTGACTTCTCTTAATAGTTTTTTTTTTTGGTATTTCTCATTCCCTGCAGTTTAAATATAATATTCTATATTATGGTTCCCCCAACCTTCCATTTATCTTTGCAGTTCTCTGATCTCTCTGTGTGTGTGGTTAGATGTCTGATATTAATTTAGGAGAATCTAATTCAATGTGACTTGAATTATTTTTTTCAGTTCCTTTTGGTTATTTCTTTTGTACCCATCCTTTAGGTCTTAGATACTCTTAGATATTGTCTGGGTTTCCTTCCTTCTTGCTGCCTTTCTGTGGAAGTTTCTGTTCAATAATTAGTTTTCTGCATTTATTCCCCAGTCCCTCCGATCGGAGGGCAGCATTTTGTCACGGTCTCACTTCTCTGACAGATTTAGAAAGCACTGTGGAATTTTCCACTTTTGTTCAGCCTGTTGCTGGTTAAGATGGGATGGCGACTTCTGGGCTGTGTTTAGGTTGGACTGGAGATGGGAAGGTGAACTTCATGGATGAAGTCACAGATCCCCAGACCTCAGGCACCCTCTCCTAACCCTCGTTCTGGTCTCAAGTCCTAAGACCCATCATTCCACCACAAAGCTCGGGTTGTCAAAATGGCCTGGATAATAATTTTTGTCTAAGACATTCATTTTATGTCTTTCTTTCTTTTGGTGGGGGTTGGAAGGATATCTGGGCATATGAAGAAATCTCCCTATTTGTAATGACTACCTTTTCAGGGCACTCAAGGGGAGTCTCCCAAGAACGTCTGTCAAGAATGCCACTTACAGAAAACACCTGCCATGTAATAAGGGGGAGCAAGTGCTGATGTGGCCGTGTGCACTGCCGGGTCCTGAATCTGTCAGTAGACAGAGGCGCCGGTGAACCGCTCCGGCCCCCTGTGCCTGCCTGAGTCTGGCTGCTTCTGCCCTGTTACCAGTGATCACCCCAAGCCATGCACACACTTCCTGCGGTTTTGGCCAAGTCAGAGTCCGTGAGTGTCTGTCTTTCTCTTTCTCTCCCTCCTTCCCAGTCTAACGACCCCCCTCCTGTCCCTCACTTTCACGGTTCCTTTTCATCTCGTCTTCTGACATCTATCCTCACTCAGATCCATAGCCATAAACAAGGCTTAGCAGGGCCCTTGGATCATGTGACATCTCCCTCCCTCTTGGTTTTCCTGAACAGCAAGGCAATTTCCCTGGCTTGTTGATGCTCAGTGGTACTTGGAGCAGTGAGTGGGGTCAGAGAAAGAATATTCTAAGAGTCTTCTTTTGGGGGGGGAGTATTATATTTTTACAATTTCCCATTTTATAGAGAAATAGGGTCAAAAAAAGTAACTTTTCAGGGTCAGTGGGTTCCAGGAATCAAAATCGGGTCACCAGGTTTCACCGACAAGCACCTTTCCCCATGCTAAGCCATCCCACTGGCCCCTCAGTAATAGTTCTTGAATGAACGACCCTCTCATTGGGTTTTCTGACAATGGAGTTGATTAGCTTGCCGAATGTGAACGTTTGGTCTGGTACCTGTTTTCGGGAGGTCATGGAACTTTAAGGAGGCGGGACTTTTAGGTGGAGGAAGTTGCTCACTTGGGCTGAGCCTTGAGATTCATAGCCTGGCCTGACTTCCTGCTCCCTCATCTAGATTTGTACCCACGCTGTGAGCCCAAGCAAGCCTTCTAACCTTAAGTTGCTTCTTGTCAGGTATTGGTCACAGTGAGAAAACTAACTAATACATCCTGTCCGTGTAGACAGTGGAGTCTGTTCTGTGTTCGTTGTGCAAGAAGTCCCAATTCTTAGTTCTGTAGGTAGAGCATCAGACTGGGGCGTGCATGGGGGATGCTGGGGGAGAAACAGCTAAGCTGAAGGTCAATACAGACAGCTGGTGGGAGCAACTGTCTGCATTTGGAGTGGGAAAGAAAGGTCTTGGGTAGAGGGATACTGGGTGGGCACCAATGATGCCAGCTACATCTGGGGGGATGGGAGCCAGCAAAGCCGCTGCACCGTCACTACCCTGTGACCAGAGCACTGGGTGTATTGTCAGGACCGGGAGTGTAATGCGAAAAGGAAGAGAAAACCCGAGAATGGTGGTAGAAGGGCAGGGCAGGAGGGAGGTCTTAGGACCTGTGGTCTGCGAGTCCAGGCTGCTGTCTGTAAGTGCCATTTGCACGAGAGAATCACAGCAGTTGGGACTAGCCTGTTGTGTGTGGGCCAGAGCTTAGGAATTCTTGAATTAGTGAGGGAGAGATTCAGGAAACTTCCCCTCAGCGTGTTTCCTGTGGGAAGTGGAATCTCTGCCGTCACTTCTTTGCCACATGCTTTGTGATCGTGCGTCAATACTTCCTAAAATGAAGCCTCAACTGTGTCGTCTGTAAGGCAAATGGAGAGAATTCCCAGTGAATGTTGGGAGTTCGTAAGGTGCCCGGTTTCGACGCTGATGAAACACTGCTGTTATTTCTATGGATACTCTCAGGAAAGGGGTGTCCCTCCATACACTCCATTCTGCTGTAGAGGCCTTTGGCCGTGGTGGCGATGGAGAGCTTGATAGTCATTCTGTCCTAGACAGAATGATGGTCACTCTTAAAGACACTGAGCTCTAATCCTCACGAGCTGTGAACGATGACGTATACAACAGAGTCTTATCAGATGTGATCAAGCAGATCTTGAGATTGGAACATCCTCCCCCTCCCCCCCACCTCCCCACCCCTGCACCCTCCCCTCCCTGGTTCATCCAGATGAATTGTGGGTACCATTGCTAATTTGTAATCAGAGACTGAGGAAGATGGAGGTGGGGGTGGCCGAAGGATGGAGGCAGAGACTGGAGCTTTGAACCACACGCCAGAGCAGGCTGGCAGCCGCCTGCACCCGGAAGAGGCAAGGAACAGATTCTAAGAGCCCTTAGCGGGGTGGGGGCCCCTGTGGCTCCAATTTCACTCCACTGAGGTAGGTTTCGGACTCACATGCCTCGGGAGCTACGGGAAAATAAACTGCTCCAGAGCCAGCCAGTTTGTGCTGATCTGTTGAAAGAGCCCCAGGAAAGATGCACAGGTTTTGATGTGGTTCTTGGTGGTCTGTCTCCGTTCCTGTGTGTGTGCTCTGAGGTTGCACCTGCTGGATTTCTGCTCTAAACTCTCAGGAGTTGGGCAGAGCTGCTTCAAGGTCCCATATCTGCCACAGTGGGGTCCTAGAGAGCCCCAGGAGCCTGCGGTCCAGGTAACCAGCCTTGTGGCTCTGACATGGTAAACCAGTGGTGTGATTATGCCCCGAAGAGTGGACTTCCTGGTGGGGTGCTGAGACAGGGTGAGAGACAGGTGCTGTCCAGGCTTAGACAGACTGTCACCTGTCCTTGCTGCTCGAGGTGCATGGCCCTCGTGTGCATGTGCGCTCAGCTTCACCTCTTCCCCAGAGTCCTAAGCGTGTGTGAATTTGAAATGACATTGAAACGCTGACGTAACCGAGTTCCTTGTTAAATTTTAGGTCTCAGGGGTCCTTGTCAAAGGATGACATGACTCTTTCTGATATGAGATGAACATGTGTCAGAGATTTACCTTAACATAGATGCAAGTAGGATCCAGCACGGTGTCACAACTAGTTCACAAGAATGCAGAATGAACGTACACGTCCACTCACGGGGCAGTCCCCACTTGAAACTCCGGCATGCCACTGATGTGCATTTTTATGACCATGAATCATGTGCAACGTTATCAGTCTCCTGTAATTTACAGGGTTATATAAGTCGCCTGCAGACAAGGAGAGGCAGCAGTAACTTGGCAGGGGGCTTCAACACTGACAGTAATACACATACATTTGGAGAGAGAAAGGGGGGGGGAGAGACTCCCTTTCAAACTTTTACACAGTTTTTCCTGGTCTTACCTTTTTTCTGACTTTTGGGTCAAATTCTACCTGGAATGGCAGCTGTGGTCATGTGAATGACACAGAGGCACAGCTGGATCCTGGTGAGTAAGTTCCTTTTTTCCTGCAAACTGGGATTCTCTGGCTGCTTGAGTTCTAAGGGACTAATGATAGTGTGGACCTGCCCCACCCTTCCCCAGGGGCAGCACACTTCCCTTTGAAAGGCCATATGTTGTAGTTAGTGACCAAGTGGCAAACCTGCCTTCACATTTTGGCTGGCATTTTCTGGCCAGCTTCAGGTCTTCTCTATGCCTTGGTTTTCTCATTTCTCCTGTGGGAGCCAGCAAGGTATTAACTATCTTGGGGATACCAACACTGTCTCCCTCATAGGGAAGAAAGTAGCTAACTAAGTACCTGCATATTTATCATTTAGTATGGGTAACTGAATATCCTAGATAGTATCTGTATGAACCTAGTACCGGGCAATCTCAGTAACTATTATTAATTTCCAAACAAGAATAATAGTCAGTTCTAGGCTGCATTTTGGCGTGTTGGGATTTGCTTTTCTGGGAGTGTTTATTTATTCCACCAGTTCTGGGCATAAGCAATGAGCAGAGGGTTCTGGCCAGTAAGCTTACAGATTGTCTTGTCCACTGGGAATATGATCTCTGGCATTCTGCTGGATTAGAATCATTAGTGCTTATATCCATGGACTCTGCATCTTTGCATCCAGCCGGCCTTGGGTTAGAAATAATTGGAAAAAAATACATTTGAACATTATGGGATTTTGTTCTCATATCATGATTTTCTAAATAATATAGTATAATAACTATTGACCCAGCATTTACATGTATTAGATATTATAAGTAACCTAGAGATGAGTTACAGTATATAGGACAGTATGTAAAGGCTATATGCAAAAACTATACCATTTATTATAAGGAGCTCAAGGGTTTAGCCTTGGTCCAGTGTCCTGTAAACATGAAAGGTGACTCACATTTAATTTTCAAACTTCATCCTATATGTATCTGTGAATGCTGTGTTTGTGAAAATGTGTGTTTGCACATGGGTGAGTGCATATATGTATGTGGGTATATATATAAGAGGACACTTGAGTGTGTCCTGTGGAGGCTCGAGGGTGATATTTGGAATCATCTTGGATTGCTCTGCCTCCTTATTGCTTTGCTTGGGGTTTCCCAGGCTCCACCTTCCAGGGCTGGAAATGCAGCCGATTGACATTTCCACTCCATGGTTTACATGGACTCTGGGCATCTGAACTCAGATTCTTTTGCAAAAGGTTTTAGCCATTGAGCCATCTCCCCAGTGCCCATGCATCCAACATACATACATACATATATATGTAAATATTAATGTTAGTTTCCATGACTTTTTGTAAAGCACTAATAAAGTTTCATTTAAAAAAATTCATGAAAATCGAACCTTGCTGTGTGAGTTTCCCAAAACTTCAAGGGCTGGGGCTCTGCTATATTTTCCTATTTACCTACCTTGTTCACATGAAGACAGCCACCAGGGAATACAGCGTTTGCATGATTAACCACGGCTTCATAAATTCGAATGTTTTTTACGCACTTATGTTCCCAGGTCCTTTGTGCTGTCTGTTTTAGAGCCTGTTAATAAATGAGTGTGCATGTGAGGGGAATGGTTTTTGCATGACCTCACATGATTCCTAGGACAGCCGTGCAAAGTAACCACGTGTGTGTTTCATGGTTTTTTATGACTCACTTTGGTATTGTGAGTCGACCTGTCCGTACAATGTTTTCATCTGTGTGGGAGACAGTTTAAATCACATGTGGTTGTGGTGGGGGGGGGGCACACTGAGGTGTGCGCACGTGTTTTCCATGAAGAAATCCCTGCAGCTGTGTAGTCTTCCAAGTACCAGGCTGTCTCTAGAAACCTCGTGGTCTTTGGTCCCAGTGGAGGATTCGTATTTCTCTCGCAGATGAGCACCTTATTTTCAAAGATGCTAAAAGTCACTACCCTTGGTCCAAAATAGGATGACACAATTCATAAAGATAACTGTAGCAGATCATGGAAAGTGTGAAGACCAAATCTGGACTTGAAAATACATTTCTTTTTCTTGAATTTGTTTTCTTTTGCTTGACTTTGTTTCTTGTTTCATTTTTTTATTACATATCCCATAACTTATTAAAAGTTACAGAGCAGAAACTATGATCTCATGTTACCCTATCATTCTCTTTTAGTGCTTGCTCGCATAAACACCTATGATTCCAGAGGGTTCTTAGTTGTCCAAAATAGAATTTATCATGCTTTTTGGTTCATTCCATTGATAGATTATCAATATGACTTGCAGATAAATGGAGGAGTTTGATATCTTAAATTTTTTTGTTGAATTGTAGTTGTATAATTGAACTCACTAAAAATTTCAAAATGATTGTTGCCTAAGTTATCTAATCGTTGGGCTTTATTTGACAGTTCTGAAAAATGTCTTAAAGTCACGCATAGACTTTCCGGACAAGAATAAGGGTCTGGGCTCAGAGACGAGGTCGTTGGCTTGGCTTTTTGGTCTTGGGCAACCTCAGGATTAAGTGGTGCATCTGTGCTTGGGCGAGCGACATGGTGTGAGGTTTCAGCGAACTGTCTTCAGTTGTTACAGCATGCCAGGACTTGCTAGCCATCTTCGTGGGCACCTCACACCAGGAAGGGGGCTTTACAATCCAGTTTGGAAATGACCTACAAAATCTGTCATCTCATCCGGCACCCCATCTCTGCTCCAGCCCAGGGAATCTTCCCAGTATTTCTATCACAGACCATGTCACTTGGACTTGAATGTTGAATCCTTCCAGGGTCAGGAAATGTGCTCATGACTGACTCTCTTCTTTCTTGAGCATCTTTATGAAAAATAACATGGATTTTTCTCAGTTGAATTGTGCTTTAAAAAAAAACCAAAAAATTCTCCTTTGCTGTAATTGCTGGTCTCCACTTGTAGAGGACAAAGATGCTCCTAACAAGTTGTTTAAAATGTTGGCAGATGTGGGACAATATTCCATAGAGTTTAAAAATACCTTATTCTATGAGAGAGAGAGAGAGAGAGAGAGAGAGAGAGAGAGAGAGAGAGGACATGCATGCTAGAGGACAACGTTTAGAAGTAATTTTTCCCCTTCCACCATGCAGGCTTCTGAGATTGTACACAGCGTGCCAGGTATGTGAACTGATGCTTGACCCATCTAGCTTCCTTGCCCCCCATATACTTTTTTTTTGACTTAATTTTTTTCTTAGCATGATTTTTGTTTGATCTCACCCCATTTTCCCATGGGAATAAGTATTCATGGCATACTGATCATATGCAAGGTGCTTTCCTCTGTGATGGGTGAAGGATTGGTGGTTTCCACCACCCTGCTGTGTGTTGCAGTGGGAAATGGATCCATCAGAAAAGCACTTGGATCGACAGGACAGAAGCCAAGTTCCGTTGGTTCAAAGCAGAGAGGTGATCTGTGCCAAGCTTAGCTTCCTTAGAGGAGGCATCGGGATAGGTAGGCAGGATTGCTTTTTACAGATTGAGACTGGGAGGTTATTGTAGGGACAGGAAGCTTCTAGAATTTGGGAAAATGAAGGGAATGTCATGAAGATCAGGTGGCAGGCTGAGCTCAGCTCCTGGCTGCAGTTACTTGAGCCCCGGTCCCCTGATTATGTTGTAGGAACATCTGGGATTTAATCCCGTTTGTTTAGGAGCCTCGGTTTCCTAATCTGAACTTGGAAGTTCATGTTCATCCTGAGCACCTCGCCTGCCCTGCAGCAATGTCACCAATGGACATTTGCTATTACTGAGGTGGACAGTCTCAGGGGATCAGTGGCCTGGCACTCCTGTGTCTGCCATTATCGTTTGGATGTGAAATGCTCCACCCGCTCATGGGCCTCAACGCTTGGCCCTTAGCTGGTGGTCCTATCTGGGAGTTCTGGAACTTTAGGAGGGGGCCTGGCTGGAGAAGTGGGTTGCAGGGGCTTGGGCTTTGAGGGTCACAGCTCAGCTCCTGTTCCAGCCCAAACCCCATCTTTACTGATCTACCAAGACATGAAGTAGCTGTGCCTCAGGCTCCCACCACCATGGTGCGACCCTCTGCACTTCTTGCAACAGTGACGCGCGAAGTTTTCTCCTGCTCCTCCTCCTCCTCTTCTTCTCATTCTCCTCCTCTTTCTCCTTCTCCTCCTCCTTCTGCTCTTTCTCATTCTCCTCCTCCTCTTCCTCCTCCTTTTTCTCCTCCTCATCTTTCTCCTCCTCTTTGTCCTCCTCCTCCTCCTCCTCTTCCTTCTTCTTTCTTTAATAAATGAATGTTCGCCTTTTTGACAATTACTCTCCTCCACCTTCTCTCATCTCCTCCCATCTCTGCCTTCCCTCCCCACTTCTCGTAGCTGCACTCATGACTTTCTGCCCTGTGCTCCACCGAGTATGAGCTGGACTGTCTGCCGCCACGGGTTTGGAACCGTCCATGGGAGCTTGCTGGTCATCAGTAGGGCACACAACTGGATACTGTGTCTCCTCTGTCTCCCAGACTCTGTCACTTGCCAGTAGTTTAGGGGTAAGCAGGAGGCTTCATGAGCTCCTCCCCCGTCCCTCACTGCCCTTGACGGATCCAGTCTTGTGTAGGCCAGTGCCAAGACCCGGACTCCCGTGCATGCACAACCGCCGAGGCTTTCTAAGCACGACTGCTGTGCTTATTAGAAGACAGCATTTTTCAGCCCTCTTCCTGTCTTCCGGCTCTTGTGTTCTTTCCCAGAGTGATTCCTGATAGGGGCAGCTTTCTTGTGCAGAAGAGGACCATGTAAGGGCCAGGCAATCGAAAGGTTAAGTCAGCAGGATTGAAGCAGCTTTGATGCATATGGGAGGAAGAGGGAGCAGTTACCTCAAGCTTTTGCTGGGGGGTGGGGAGAGGGAAAGAAGTCAGGCAAGAATTGTAAGTTGAGGGTTGAATGTTGAGGTGGAGGAAGGTGGCAGCAGATCCTAAGACAGAGAGAACCCAGGGTAGCTAGAAAGGGGGGGAGGGGTTTGGGCCCCACTCAGGAGCTTGGAGGAGGGAAGGCTCAGCATGAAAATCCGTGAATCCAGGCAGTGTGCTGGAGACACAGGCTGGAACAAGCAAGGACTGACCTGGATTGCATGGCTGTCACCCAGCGTGGGTGTGTGAAAAGATGCTACTCTCAGCAGGGCTCACTGAAAAGTGAAGAGCGAATTCAAGAGACACACTGAAAGGAAACCTGGAGCAGACAGCGCCATGCATGAATCTCTTAGTTTCCTCAGGAAATTAAAACCTCTTCACAGTGTTTTTTGCAGGTGCATGTGATTGAATACACACACTCTCTCTCTCATACACACACACACACACACACACACACACACACACACACACACATACACTCATATTCATTCATCTATACAAGGTCGATTAAACACACTCTATTATTTATGCCTGTTGGTTTCCTCAGAAGAACCCTTCAGGAAATCCTCTGCTCTTCCAGGGAAATGTGTTTACATTTAGAAGGTTTTTAGAGAAAGCCTATTGTTAAATCCTGGGTTATTATTGGGAGGGCACGGAATATCACCCACATGTCAGTTACACCAAGTGGGCTCTTTGTTCTCTGCAGGGTCAGTAGATGTAAACAGGGCATCCCTCCTTGGCGTGTGCTTCTTCCTGGCACGGTGACCATGGAAACCCGTGAAGGGAGGTGCTGGAGGGACCACGTGGTCTCTTGGCCCGATCCCCCGTGGTAACGATGAGGGAATTGAGGCCTAACACAAGTGGCTCTGGCTCAGGGTGGCCCTTTCTTCCCAGGACCACGTTAATGTAGCATAATTCCTCAGGAGACCTTCCCAACAAGTGTCCTGCAGTGTGAGGGGCCAAAACACGAGTGGGGAAGCCCTTGCCATCGGAGGGCTAAGTGAAGCTCAGGTTAACGGTCTCCAGCGTTCTCTGAGGGCTGGTGAGTGCCTGGTACTGTGAGTTGTTTCCCGTGGATTATGTTTCCCGTGATGAGGGAGGTTCTGTGAAAGCAACTTCAAAATGAGGAAATGGCAGCACCAAGAGGTGAAGTAACCTGCCCAAGGTAAAACAGCTGGTATAGGCAGGATTAGGCCTATTCATCCCACCTGTGCCAAGGTGATATGGTGCTGCCCAGCTTCCTGTCTTGATTGACATGCAAACCTTCCTTCAGATGGTAAAGCTTCGCAACTCTGCTGGTAACTATCATGTGTCGATGACTTTACCGTATGTCCACCTTTAGCTAAGAATGCTGTATGCAGTAGCTCCTGTCCCTTCAGCAGCCTTTAAAGGAAGCATGATGTTCCTTTACTTACAGATGTGGAAACTGTGGCTTACTGAGCTCAGTCAGAGACTCCCACCCTGAGTTCCCTGAACCCAGTATCTGTGGGACTAGCTCCCACCTGAGTTGGCTTCCTGCGGAGGTGTAGATTTTTGTCACTGAGGAAGTCATCTATGACCTTGCTTTTTCTAACCTCATGGATTCGATTTCAAACCATTAATGCATTCAGGCTGCTTTATCAGGACACCATGAGCAGGACGACTTAGAAGCAGAAGCAGAAAAGGTACCAGCAGGCCCATTTCCTAGATGTTGTAGTTACTCTTTCTGCTGCTGTGAGACAACACGCAGACTCAAGCAACTGAAGGAAGAAAAGGTAAATTTATTTGTCTTATGGTTCCAGAGGGGGAATATAATCAATTATGGTGGAAAAAAAGACACAGTCACATCAGAAGCTGCAGAAGGCTTAGGCCACTGCACATCATTCTGGAAGCCTGGAGAGAGCAAGCAACAGACTGCTAGTGGAAGTAGGATGGAGCTAACCAATCTCAAGGCTTGCCCCCTGTGACATCCCTTCCTGCAGAGGGCTCCACCTCCTGAAGGTACCATGACCTTCCAGACATGAACAACGGCTAAAGATGCAAACACAGGAGGCTGTGGGGGACATCTGTCATTCAAACATGACAGTAGATGACTTGTCTTCTGTGTAATCCCACGTTGTGGAAGGGACAAGGAATCTTTTTAGGGTCTCTTTCATAAGGGCACTGATCCCATTCATCAGGGTTACCTTTGTTTTTTTTTGGATATTTACTAATTTTCTTTTTTTTATTTCTTTTTTTTATTTCCGCTCATACAAACTTACTAGGTAGACCAGTTCCCTCCCTCCCTCCTCCTCCCCCGGAACCTCCTGCTCCCCCTCCCCTCACCCCTCCCTTCCCATCCCCCAGTGCCTCCCCCCAATTCCCAGAGAGTCCTTTATTGTGTATTCCTGACTCTCCTCTGGGCCCTCCTCTCCGATGACGTACAAGGACCCAGTGGCATTTCCCTGAACCCTTTCCCGTGTTCCCCTTAAGCATAGGAACACTACTATGGCTGTCAATCCCTTGCCTCTAAGGATCTTGGTGCCTTTAGCAGATGCTAGACTTTGTGAGGTCAATAGTGTGTCAGGGTTACCTTTGTGACCTAATTATCTCCCCCAAATCCCACCTGCTAATATCAATGCTTTGGGGATTAGGATCTTAATATTTATGTTCAAATTTGGAGGGTTCACACACCTTCTACCATAGCAAAGGTCCTAGGTACTATCTCCCAGGACACCCAGGACTTACTTGGAATGTTTCTGGCTCTCTCGTCCTTATGTTAAATCTGTGCTGGTCTGCGAGATCATCTTAGGACTTCAGAAATGTCACTTTATATTGCATATCTGTGATGTCCAGACACAGTTTCCAGAATAGTCCATCTTCAGAACCAGACAAGCTTAATGTATCTGTGGGGGGAAATTCTAGATTTCGTATGTGGTTCCTGGGTGAGTGGACCATGCTGTGTGGTTGAGAAGTTGACTGAGTGGTACGTCTTGGGCTCTTGCCCAGTTCTGATCATCTTAGGGATTATGCCTGGTGATATTAAAAAAAAGACTTTTTTTGTGGGCTAGATGTTTGTGTCCCACCCAAAATACCACATGTTGAAGCTTTACCACTCTGTGTGGTGTGATGAGCAGTTAGGGATCTTCATGGGGAATTAGGATTAGGATATCCCAAGGATGGGTCACTCATGAGTGAGTGGCCTTAGTGGAGAAAACAAGAGCTTGCTTCCCCTCCCTCTGCTGTCTTCACGTGATAATACAGAGAGGTGGCTTCTGCAGGCCGTAATGGGCTCTCACAGGGACCCGTAGTATTGCTTCGCCCATTGCAGACTGATCTAAGCGTCTTCCTGGAATCTGTCATCCCTGGACCAATAGCATCACCTGAGAACTTGGTGGACATGCATATTCTGGTGCCCCAGTGTAGACAATTAGATAAGGCACTGAAGGGACAGACCTGATAAGCCCTCTACGTGATTCTGATAGATATCACATTTGCCAGCCGCTGGATGCTTTCTGCTGAAAACGTGATCTGTGGACCAGTATGGTCTGTCTCGCGGTGGGCTGGCGAGCCAGGCAGTGCCTCAGACCCACCTCCACCTGCCAATCAGAATCTCCTTGTTCTGGGGTCTGAGCACATTTACAGCTAAAAAGCCAGGCTAGGCTGGATGTTCATTTTAACCTGTGAGACCCTTAAAATACCCAACCATGGGGCTTTGCAAGGAGGTTCATGGAGGAAGGCACCTGCCTGCAAACCCGGCGACCTGACTTCTCAAAGTTCTCCTTTCCTCTGCTCCACCATCCCGGAATGTGATGCCTGGAAATATTTGGGGGCGGGAAGAAAGTGGAGAGAAGAGTTTAGAGCCAGGGAAAATGGAGAGATGGAGTCCGTGCCTCAAGTCATAGTGCTCCTCAGCACTTCGGGTGCACAGCTGTCACCGTAAGTTGACACAGGGGTTGAGAGCGGCTCAGGAATTCACATCGTTAAGCTCCCCGAAATGATTCCTATGGAAAATCTCTACCCTGAAGCAACCATTACTTGAAGATTGGGATCTGGCTGATAATTTAGAATTACCTGGAGAGTCTCAAAAGCACAGGTGGCCGGGCCTGCCCCTGCCTCTTCTAACTAGTCAGTAGGTTAGATGGAATCTGTATGGTTAACAAGTAGCTCAGCCTTTTTAAACTGAGCTCTCAGAAACCCTCAGGATTCATTTGTGGTAGGCTGTGGTCTACCAAAGATGGAGGGGGCTTGAGACTTCATCTATTTATGTTAAATGTCAGGGTAAAGTTGTGTTTGAAAAGAAGATTCCACTTTCCCAAGAAAATTTTGCAAAGGAACCGCAGTTGTTGCTTGACATATGTAACAGTTCTCTTAACTGTTGCTGTGAGAGAACACCCCGAAGTCAAATAACTTAAGGGAGAAACGGAAATTTATTCACCTTAGGGTTCCAGAGGGGAAATACTGTCTTTCATGGCGGCGGCGACATGGCTGGTGGCTGAAGCTGTAAGCAGGCTGAGTCACGGCAGACATCCACGTGGCGGGAAGATTCCTGGAGAGTCTCTTTTCTTCTTCCTCCTCCTCCCCTCCTCCTCCTCTCCTCCTCCTCTTTCTCCTCCTCCTTTCCTCCTCTTCCTCTTCCTCCTCTTCCTCTCCTCCTCCTCTCCTCCTCTTCCTCCTCTTCCTCTCCTCTTCCTCTCCTCCTCCTCCTCCTCCCTTCTCCTCCCCCCCTCCTCCCTCTCCTCTTCCCTTCTCCTCCCTCCTCTTCCTCCCCCCTTCTCCCCCTTCCTTCTCTTCCTCCTCCTCACCTCCTTTTCCTCCTCCTCCCCCTCCTCTCTTCCTTTTCCTCCTCCCCTTCCTCCTCTCCTCCTCCTCTTCCCCCCTCTCCTCCTCCTCCTCCTTGTCCTGTCGTCCTCTTCATCGTCGTCTTCTGTTCTGTGGTTCCTTTTATCTGGTCCGCTACTGGGAGATTCCAATGAGATCTAGGGAGGTTCCAATCAGATCTGGGGCTGGTCTTTATATTGATGCAGATAATTTCTTCAGGTGGTCTCAGCCAATCTTAGTTAATGCCAGGTATGTCAAGTTGACACCCAGGATTAACTATCACAACATAGACACATATGAAATCAGTGATGTTCTCACCTCCTGAGGCACTGGTAGGAAAAAGTCTTGAATGTTTTTACCTGGTTAATTACTCCTTGAAAAAAAAAAAAAACCCAAACCTTTATTCTATGGTAGAATTTATCTGATTTTGTTTTTTAGCAGTCCACCTGCGTGCTTATATTAACTATCTTGAACGAACACAGAAGTTTTGCAATAAGGCCATTGTGTTTGTGCAGGTGTGGGGGTAGGCATTGGTGTGATGCTGAGAAAACTGTGTGCACGCATGTGCAAGCGTGTGTGTGTGTGTGTGTGTGTGTGTGTGTGTGTGCAAGCATGCACGTGTGTGTGTGTAATGTTTGGTGAGGCAGGATCAGGCAAAACCACTTCCTCCTCTGTGTGTGAGGCTGGGCCTGGAGCTGTTGAGAATTAGGGTACGTGCTTCTAGGTGGGTGTGACCGGCCTGTTCTGGGCTCCACCAGGAAGGCTAGGCCAGGACCTTTCCCTTACACTACTCTTGCAGGCCAGAGTACACAGCATTCCCATCTCCCTTTTATCTGCCCTAATGAACAGGTAGTAAATAAGCAAATATTACTTGGCCAAGCAAGTCCCAAGGATCTGGTAGTTTCTGCCCTTCCAGTGCTGAGGTTACGGGTGCTTCTGTGCCTAGCTTTTATGTGAGTGCCGGGATCCAAACTTAGGCACTCAACGTTTGCACAGCAAGCGCTTTACCACTCAGCTGTCTCTGAACTCCCTTAACTAGTAATTTAAATGCAGTATGGAAAGATAGACCCAGTGTAGGGATAAAAGAGTATTTCGTGTATGTTTTGGGAGCTCAGAATTGAATCTGGGCCTTCATACATGTCAAGCACACACTTTACCACCGAGCTACACTAAGCGTTTGCGTGTAGGTGCATGTGTGTGTATGTGTGCCATGGTAAGTGTGTGGAGGTCGAGGATGACTTTTCAAGAGTGGGGGTCTTTCTTTCCACCTTGAGGCATGTTCTCTCTTGTTTTCACCTTGGTGCTGTCTATGTGAACTTCCATCCCCCTCCCCCTTGGGAGGGGCTGGGTTATAGATGCTGGTAGCTGGTAGCCACCCATGTCTAGCCTTTTTTATACAAGGGTCCTACGGGTAGAGCTCAGATTGTCAGACTTGAACAGCAAGCACTTTTACCCGCTGAGCTGTCTCGCTGGCCCTGAAAAAGAACTTTTTAAATTCATGGATTTATCCACTCACGAGGATGTCAGAAATGAGAAAACCCATTAAAGAATTTAACTTTACACATTATTGTTTTGAAAAGAGAGCTTTGTTTGGTCTTTCGGTGGTTCCCTAATGGGCCCTTGAAGTCTCTAGTTGCATTTCAGCTTAATTTCTAAAAAACGGTCATGTCGCATTCTTATAGAGAGAGCTGGTAGCCAGAGGACTGATGGTTTGCAAACGCACCGTGGCAGTGCAGTTCCCTTGCATGTGCAGGAGTGACCTTGGATTTCACAGTGGTGGTTCAACTGCTGTTCTGCTTTGGGATGTAACAAAATCTAATAATTATAGTGTTCATAGCAGGGCTGTGTCCACAGCCTGCCCTGTGTACGCATTCTCTAATGACATTTGGGCACCAGTGGCACTCAGATGTATTTTTATTTTAGCAAGGAAAAGCTTTGGCCTAGTTTGGATGGCATTTCTTCCAGAGCCCTCTGTCCTTAGTCATATAATATCACCTATTAATTTACTTTAAATAACGAGAGTTCCGTTGCTGGACAGGTCACTCCACTCAAGATAGGTCAGCCACAACCAGAAACTCGTGGCAATGGAACTTGATGTCATCAGCATGCCCCCATGCACTGGCGCGGACCTCAGGAGAAATAGTTTCAGGCAGTAGAATCAAAGGAAAAGAGGGCTGCCCAAGAAGGGGCCTCTCTATCTGCCACAGAGGTCTGAACCCCCATGAGAACAGAAGATACAGAGAGCTCACGACCCATAAAACCAAAGGACAGGAGAATAGAAGGCAGTAGACTGGACCGATGTAAGGATGAGAGGAAGGGTGGGATGGGAGGGAAGGGAGGGAAGAAGGGGGGGGGAGAATGAGGGAGGCAAGGAGCATGTATATAAAAATGTTAATTTAATAAATTTATTTTAAAAAATATTGTCAAAAATAACCCAAAAGGTCATTTAAAAGGCTCACACATTTAGCTGCTAATAATTCTTCATTCAGCTATGAAAAGCAGCTTAGAAACATGAGTCCTCAGACGAGAGTGATCACTTAGTGTTTTATTCTAGCTCTGCAATGCCCCCTGCCATCTACTTTGGCCATGGTTGTACACTGAACGATTGAGTGTGGGAAAGAAAGAACATAACAGTAGCTAAGATGTTTGATTCAGCGAGAAAGGCTGTTTTAGGTTAGTGGGAAATTCCAGTGTAGAAATAAAATTCTATCTCAGGCAGAAATACGATCCATTTCTCTAAAGCTTCCTGAGAATCTATTTTAATGAGTGTGGGTCTGAGTAGGTGTGTGTGTGTGTGTGATGGTAATAAATGACATCTATTTGGTGCTTCTTAGAGTCAGGAACTGGCCTAAATGTTTTCCATGTATTAATCAATCTACTTAGAGCCTTCTTTTTTTAATAGTTTGCATTTTATAGATGGGCAAATGGAGGCACCAAGATAATAAAAATACCCCAGGCTATAAAGCTGGTCAATTCTTGATCTACAACTTGGTGTTGGCCGCCTGGAGGCTATGGAATCTGACTTCTAACCACTGTGTGTTATCTTAACGTGAGTTTGAGATAGTTGATTCTCAGGTTGGCAGACATTTTCAGTCTTAGAAAACTTATCTTTTCATTGCTCCAATTTTTCAAGAAAAGTAGTCTATGGAACAGTTTTGGTTGATAAAAATAAAAGAAGCCGTGCCGCCTCATGCTAGACATGTTAACCAATCATTGGATGTTCGGAATAAGTTTCCAAGTAAAAATCATAGACATTCCAATATAGTATAGTTATCATAAAGTCAGTCTAGTGTATGGTACCCTGTCTCGCTTATTGTTTCTACTATAGAAATTACAGCCCTTAAAAATTTAAGTATGTTTAAACTAGCCCTTTAGGAGTTTATATTTCATTTTAAAAAAAGTAATGTTGATTTTTTTTTTTTGGCTGAGCTATAACAGTAATAGGCCATTTTAGAAATCTTGGAAAGTATAATATAAATAAAAATAATTTATATGACTTTCACCACTCAGAGGTAAATGATTTACATTAACACTTAAATGTCTTTTCTTTGCACCTTTATGCATGCATTCATCCCTTTATTTGGTGCTTTGGTTTTCTCCTAGAAGTCAGACACTGTTCTAGTCATAAAGGTAAGGGCAGCCGCAACCTCTCTCCCTGTGGAGCTCTGCCTTAGAGGGAGAAGCGGATAGTGGCTGCATGAACATGTCACATAGTCAGGGAGGCAAAGTGCTTTTATCTTTAGCTCCCTCTCCAAGGAGCTAAAGTAATGTCAACAAAGGAGCCTGGGAATATCCAGAGCAGGCTATCGCAGTTGTGGAAACAGCAGGTACCAGGACCTTGCTGTGGAGGTGGAAGCTCAGAGGAGAGCTGCTCAAGACAGGGCTAGGATATGTGATGGAGTACAAAGGTGGAGGCTTGCAGATGAGGCAGTTGTTCCCTGGAGGGTTGGGGGGATAGTCACGTCACCTGGTTGTGATTCTACCAGACTTCCTCCAGCTGCCCTGGTGACAATAGAAATAGAGGACAAAGTAGCTGGAGAAAGCAGAGAGGGTGAGAAAAATGATCAGCCTTAAGATGCACTGAAGTAGATCCTATGGGATTCAGAGATGGGTTGGAAGCGTGGCATGAGAAAGAGAGTCAAATATGATAACGTGGTATTACATGTTACAATGCAGTGTCCTTCATATGTTGGAGTCCTAATTCTCAGAGAACATGGCTGTCTTTGAACCTAGATTCAATGCAGATTAGCTTCGACAGGGTTATACTAGCACGGGGATATGGGTTCTGGGTAGGTCCTTGTGAACGGAGGATGTTACGATACAGGAATACTTGGGAGCATTACAGAGACAGCAATAAAACCATTCACAGCCCTTGTCTTCTGGCCCCCAGAACTAGCCCAGTCTTCTGGCCCCCAGAACTATGAGACAGCACATTTCTGTTGTCTAAGCTACCTGATTCTGTGACTTTGTTTATGACAGTCTGGGACAGTTTCAGCTGTCAACCTGATGGGCGTATCTTGGGCATACCTATGCAGAATCGTGTAGTCAGGGCAGGCTTCTGAGCAGGTCTGTTAGGAAATTGTCTTAATCATATAATTGACATGGGAAGACTCAGCGTATAGTGGCTAGGAGCATTTCCTAGGCAAATAGATAAAGATAGAGTTATTGGTATTTTTAGTAAGTGATATGCCTGGATGCCTTTCTCTACTCCTCTTAGTTCCTGTTACGATGTGGCCTCCTGTCATGATGGACGTTAACTTAGAACCATGAGTCAATATAATTCCTTGCTCCTTGCAATAGAATTAATTGCTTGTTGTTTGGGTCGGGTATTAATTATAACAATGGAATATGAAATAAAGCATAGCTCCAGCAAACTAACACACTTGATCAAAGCAAGTCAGTGGATGATAGCACTGTTTAGAAAGATGAGTACTAGGAAAGAGTGAATCTTGCTTGAAGTTTGGAGTGGAGTGAAGGGACAGTGTACTGAGTTTGCAGAGCCATGCTCCAGAGGTGAGTGTGACAGCTAGATATGGTGGTCTGCAGCCAGAAGAATGGGCACAGCCAGTCACCTAACTTCAGATGTGGTGACAGTGGAAATCAACGTCATGGCACTGTGTGAGATTTCCAGGAAAGGTATCCCCAAAGTCAGCCAGTCCTGGAAAGTCACAACATGTAGATGCTGGGAAGAGCAAGAGAGAGGAGTTAGGAGACTGGGAAGAGGTTGGCCGCAAGGTCCAAAGACAGATGGCAGGGTGTGGCATCTCAGTAGCCAAGGGAAGGAAGTGGTAGGGGAAGAGGGACACGCCTCTGTGGCCAGGGCTACTGAAGGCCAAGAAGGGAGGGGATGAACATACCTCCGGATTTGGCAGATGAAAATCACTGGCAACTCCGACAAGATCAGATTCAGTGGGGGAGGTAGAGGTATAAGGTTGACTGGATGAGTTCAAGAAAAAAAGGAAACTATTTTTTTAACTTGGCACTGTATTGAAAGCACTATCTCATGTCACTGAAAGTCTTACACATTGTTTTTAATGACTGTATCATATTCCATAGTGTTTATCTATCCCGTTTCTTTTATGGGTAGGATGCGTGCAATTTTTATTGCTAAGTCATTATAGTGTCGCAGTGAGTGTATTTGAACATAAAATCTCCCATGTCAGGGATAACGCAACAGAGGAGAATGTTCGTTTTGGGGGGCTTCATCTTGAAGCTGGCCAGATGTCTCGCAGAAAGTGCATGTAGATGCGCATATTGCATTCCCCTCTGCCTTTTTCCTGTTTATATTACTGGAAATGAAGAACAGAATTAAATTCCAACCATGGTGGCGTATGTTGTGAACTGTGTTAGGTTTCTCCAGAATTCAAATCTTGAAGTCTAGATAGTTCGTTTTCCGTTGCTGTAATAAAAATGACCCAGGCTGGGTATCTAAAGAAAAGTTTATTTAGTTCATAATTTTGGAGGCCAGAAGTCCAAAATTGGGTGGTCCCATTTGTTCCTCTTCTATGAGGGAGAAAGTGTGAAGAGGGATCACATGGTAGAGAGGGGCTAGTCTGGTTATAACAACCCACTCCCATGAAAGATGACTGGGGTCCTGGATAACTACTGCTTTGTCTCTTTGAGGACGATACCTCTACCGATTCAATTATTTTTATCCAGGATCCACTTCCTAAGAGTTCTATTACCTCCCAGCATGACCATGTGGAGGACTTAGCTTTTAGCATAGGAATGCTTGGGGGGCGCACTCCAATGATATCCAAGCCATAGATAGCATAGTCCTACTGCTCTGGGTCCCAGAGCAGGGCACATATATTTAAAAATACATTCTCATTCTTTTCCCAATCCGATCATTTAGGGTACGTAAATCCTGAACCCAGTGAGTCTATATGTGTCTTGTGAGTTTGGGGCAAACTTACCAAAAACATTGGTCTCACAGTTGTGTTTTTTATGGTTTAAGGTTAAGTTCATGATCTCAGAAGGTCTTTCTTGAGATGGGCCCTCTTTACTCACTTTCTTCCCTTGCAGGAAGTTTGTCTTAGTGCGGTTATCCCTTGGTGGGTCCCCCAAGCTGGGCTGGGAGTGTGATGGGACAGAGACTGCTTTCCTGTCTCGCGCCCTACCTCCAGGCTCCATGGCATTGTCCAGGGCAGACGACTACAGAATCGTCACTCAGGAGCTGCTGAAAGGATGCACAGATCGGACTGGACCACTTGCTTAAGAGCATAGGGCAGGAAGGCGGCGTCTGACTGAGGTCTATGCTCTCCCAAGAACAGCTCATCTACACGGTGGAAAGGAAGTCATCTTACCATCTCAGGCTAGGGCTAAGGGCAGAGGATGGTCACAGGTTTAGAATTTCTTTATTATTATTTTTTTTTCCATTCATACAAACTTAATAGGTACCCCAGTCCCCTCCCTCCCTCTACCCTTCCCTGGACCCCCTTGCTCCCTCCCCCCTTTTCCCCTTCTTTTCAGCCCCTTTCTTCCTTTCTCCTAGTGCCCCTCTCCAACCCCCATCCCAGGAGCATCCTTTAGTGTGAATGTCAAACTTCCCTCTGCATCTTCCACTCTAATGAGGTGTAAGGACTCAGTAACATTGCCTAGAGCCCTTTCTTGTGTTCCCCTTTAGTATAGGAACACTATTGTGGCTGTTAATCCCTTGCTTCTAAGGATCCTAGTGCCTGTGATCCATGCTAGATTTTGGGGGGGGGTCACTGATATGTCACTCATTTCACAGATCATGAAAAGTCCTATTATGGTTACTTTGGTCCTAACTTGTGTGGAGTATCTTGCATATCGTTGCTCCTCCCCATCTTTAGGCTCTTACAATCTTACCGCCCCCTCTTCTGCAAATTTCCCTGAGCTTTAGGATGGGGAGAGATTAGGCTGGCCTGGTTCCAGGTGATTAATGTAGGGTCTCTGATGCTCTGAATTGTGGTTTATTGTCTTTTTCACTTTTGCTCTTCCTGCACTGTCCTTGACTCCGTCCTCATTGGTATTGGATGTCACCTCCTAGCCAGGGATAAAGGGCTGTTAAAATAGAGTCTTACTGTAAGAGTAGATTCAAAGGTAGATGGAATAAGAGTAGGAGACTGCGGTGGGGGGGGGTCAGTCTCCCATTTGCAGGAGGTTTAGAATTTCATAGGTGAATATAGTGAATTTTTGATATGTTCACGTCTTAATCCCCAATCCGACCCCCCTCTTCCATTATGACTCTTCCACTTCCCTGTCAGATTCCCTCCTATCTTCAAGTCTTTGTGCATGTGTGGCCCACTGAGTTTCATCTGGGTCGCCTTTGGTGACTTGCAGCTGAGCACTGCTGGAGCATGATCCTGCATCAGTGGGTAGATCCTGGAGGAAAAGAATCTTCCATTTCCTCCCCCTCAGCATTAGCTCTCGCTGGTCTCTCGGGGGCTTGTAGAGCTTTTTGAGGTTTTTCACCTTCCATGGAAAAAGATTGAAGAGTCCGTTCTCCCATAGAAGGCAAACCTCTTGTAGGTATTCTTTGCATTTGTGATCTCTTGAATATTGTCATTCATAAACAATAGTCATCCAAGGAAAGTTCACTCACTTCTCCTTCCTTCTGTGCTTTTATTACTTTTGTCTTCTGTTGCAGTTCGCCTGCGTGATTGCTGATAAATGACCATCAAACAGCTTAAGGAACAAGGGGTTTATTTCCTTATGATACTTCAGTTACAGTTCCCAGTGCAGCTTGATAGGAGAGCATGCACCAGCATCAGGGTCATGGGAACTAACTGGCCGCACTATCTCTACGTAATGGCTGAGAGAGGGACGATCCTTACTTGCCAGACCAGCATGTCTCGCCAAGTGAACACAAGGACTCTCTCAACCAGCTCTCTGTGATTTATTCCAGGGCTTAATCCCATCCACTATCGACTGGGCCTTCCCCATCAGCTAGACAAATCTCCTGCAGGTTTGCTCTGGGCTTAGCTCAACTACTAATTCTCCACAAATGTGCTCAGAGCTCAAACCCTCAACTGTCAAGTTGACACCTGTGCCTAACTATGACATCTTCCATGTTGGACTGTGATCTTCTGGAGGTCAGTTATCTCTATCGTTTACCCATAGTTCTTGGCACAATGCTAGCATTCGAGATGGACTCAGTATTTGAATAATGAACACAGATAATATGGCTGGTTAAAACATACTTAAGATTACTTAGAAGCATCTCGTTTTCTTTTCAACGCACTAAAAAGACATCCTCTATTGACAACACCTTATGCCTCATCGCTTACAGTCTGTAAAACCTGAACTTGGTCAGACTCTTGTTCTTATCACCCATCTATGTCTATGACTGAAAGCAGGAAGTAGGCTTATACTATTATGAGCATTAAAAGAATAATCCTTGGAGAGGTTCAGTTTCACTGAGTGTCGCCGAGTAAACGATTGGGCAGCCGAGCAGCCCTCGGAACCAGAACAACTGAGGATGCCCGCCTGCCACTCTGACAGGTGGCATTTATGGTCAGAGTGAAAGTGTGATATGGCTGAGTTGGCTTCGCCTTGGCATCGTGTCTTATTTAAACATCCGTTTCTGACTGAAGCTCAGCTGCTGTCATTGAGACTCAGCTATTTGTCACATGAGTGTATTCCCAAGCAGGCATGCGGCTAGCTGATGTTCAGGTGGGTATCCCTTCTCCAAAAGGCTTGGGGCCGAAAGCCTTTGGTCTGGGATTTTCTTTTTTAGATTTTAGAATATCTGCGTTGACACTGAAATATGTTTGGGGTAGGACCTCAAGTCTGAGCAAAAAGTTATTTGCATTTCACATGTGATAATATATATAGCTTAAAAATAATTCTAGAAAATAATTTTCAGTGCCTCTGCATTTTGAATGATCCATCATGTGAGATTAGATGGAGAATTCTTCCCTGCAGCAACATGTTGGCATTTAAAAAGTTTTGATTTTTAGGACATTTCCAATTTTGGATTTCCGGATTTCAGTTACTATAAAAACTAGTTAAGTAGGACTCAGCTGTAGAGACAGACACTTGCTAGGCAACTAGTTCAACTTAAAGAAGGAGCTTGAGAAATGATGAATGAATATTCACATTGGTATTATCCTATATTTTGAAAGCTTGCATTACTTTATAATTTTGATTTTGAGTGGCTCTACAATAAACATACTTGTTCAACCTCTTATGATTCCTTCCATTTTTTTTGTTGGTATGAGCAATGCTGCTGAAGATACCTGCATATATGCATCAAGCAATTTCTTCTTTTCTTACTTACTAAGTAAGATATGTTTCTAGAAATTAGGCTCTGAAATGTTTGAAGCATATTGTTAAGGTGCCTTCTGTGCGCTGGCATTGGAGCGATGACCTAGTCATCAAGGTGCTTGCTGTGCAAACATGGAACCTGAGTTCCGTCCCAGAATGTGGTAGTGCATATCTGGTACCCCAGTGCTAGGGAGACATAGAAAGGTAAACTCCTAGAATTCATTGGTGCCCGCCCTGCTTAACTGATGAGGCTCAGGTTCAGGAAGAGACACTGTCTCAAAAATCAAGTGGTGACTAGAACTAGGCCAGACTAATCTCTCCCCATCCTGAAGCTCAGGGACATTTGCGGAAAAGGGGGCGGTAAGAGTGTAAGAGCAAAAGGATGGGAGGAGCAATGATTTGGAAGATACTTCACACAAGTTAGGGCTGAAGCAATCATAATTGGACTTTGCATGCCCTTCGCAATGTCCAACACACTATTGACCTCACAAAGTCTAGCATCTGCTAAAGGCACCAAGATCCTTGGAGGCAAGGGATTGGCAGCCACAGCAGTGTTCCTATACTTAAGGGGAACACGGGAAAGGGTTCAGGAAAGGCCGCTGGGTCCTTGTACGTCATCGGAGAGGAGGGCCCAAAGGAGAATCAGGCATGCACAAGAAAGGACTCTCTGGGAATTGGGGTGGGAGGCACTGGGGGATGGGGAGGGAGGAGGGAGGGGCGGGGGAGCAAGGGGTTCGGGGGGAGGAGGAGGGAGGGAGGGAACTGGTGTACCTATTAAGTTTGTATGAGCTGAAATAATAATAAAAATATATTAAAAAAATCAAGTGGTGAGTGAGGAAACCATTCGCCATCACCTCTGACTTCCACATGCATGTGCACACATGTGCATACACACACACACACACACAACACCCACAGGCATGTAACGCATGCAGACATGTAACATGCACAATTGAAAAAAAGGCAGGTGCCACTTTCCTCCTATATTGTATTAAATTTTTTACCATATGCACTTCCTTGCATTTGCTTGAAATTCTTTTGGTGGTTTCATGAATTCAGACATTGCCCACAGGTTTTTTTTTTCACTAGTTCATTTTTTTCCTTTATTGCCTTTTTGCCTTTATTTATTTATTCTAACCATCTTAAAGACGACATAGATCAAAAAATTTTTTTCTGATAGCATTTCCTGAAAATATTTTTCTTCTAATTTTTTCCCCCCTTGCTATTTCCAATGAAATAGTAAATGTTTCCTTAAAAAACTTTTTGGTTAACTCCATGAGGCCTCTATGACTTAACCAAAACACCTCCCCAACAACTCTGTATGAAGGGAGTAAGAACACCAGAAAAGTAAGTCATAAGTCCAGAAAAACTGCTGATGGTTTTTAGTACGTGACAAGAATCAATTATGTCGTTTTCCATGAGCTCCAGCAGGAGTGTTTGGCCCCAGCTGACTGCCTATTTTAAATTAAACATCAGAATTCCAGGCAGTCCTACGCAGCTCAGCGTCCTGTGACAGATCTGAGGGCCCTAGGCAGGCAGAACTGAGTGACTGACATCAAGATTCTCGGTTCTTGAAGGACACCAGGTTCCGGGGTCCCTCACCTGTCCTGTGATTTGTGTCCTGCTCGTCTGTCTATTTATTAGAGTCATTACTTGAGAGTGGCTTATGAAAGGGAGCTTGCAAGATGTGAGGAGGCGTGGCAAGAGAGCCTGGCTGTTGGATAGTGATTTGGCGAGAGGCCAGGACAGTGACAGCAAGACACAGGTGCGCCTCTGCCACACCTAAGAACTCACTGCAGTGATGTCCCTTTCCGCAAGACCTGCACCACGGTCGGCTCATCGACAGTGCACCAGGGGTGAGGAAAGATCCTAAGAAACATTACACCTCCCTGGGAGATTATTTAGGGCTAGTGCCAGGCAGGAGAAGAGGAGCTTCTTTATCCAACAATTTACCCACTGACCAGTCATCCCTGCCCCTGCCCTCAGACACTTGCCAGTACTGCCCCTGCCCTCAGACACTTGCCAGTACTGACATCCCAGATGAAACCCAGTGCCTCACATTTCCAAAAAGTGCGGAAGTAGGAAAGAGACGGGGTGGACAGGGAAAAAGGATGAAGTGGGACAGAAGAGAGGATGGAATTGGGAAGTAAGCGTGAAAATACTTAGATTCATTATATTTCTGTATGACAGTGTCAAAGAAATAGAAACAAAACTAATAGTAAAAAAAAAGGATTTTCATGTTGACCAAAACCTTGTAAATGAGACTCGGTGTTTTGGAGCTTGATGCAGTATGATTTACCTCTCTAGAAAATTCACTTATGTAGAATGCTTCGTCATCCCAGATGCTAGTATGATTTTTTCCCCTTTCCTCAAGGGTTTTATAGGATGCTTAGAAGGAAAGTGCATTTACTTGGGTTTGGCGTAAGGGGCAATTTAGACTGAGATGTGTGACCTCACAATGTGTTTTCTTGTGATCTGACACCTCTTCTGACTGAATCACTTCAAAGGGCAGCTGGGCGGGGCTGTGGCAGGCACGCACATCTAGAAGCTTCTCACCTGCTGTCTCCGATCACTGGAGACGCAGCCTGCCTTGCGTTTACCGCAGGGACACATGTGTTAGGCATGCTGTGACTTGTTTGGAGAGCCAGGCAGGGGGGCAGGGAGCCACACCCGGTGCTGCGTTTTTAGAATGAAAAGCAAAGGAAGCTGAGCTTTAGGCCCCAGGTCACCTCCTAAAAATAAAGCCATTGACCTTTTAAAGAACTTTGGGATTACTTGTCAAATGGAATCGTGCACGCGGGGAGGAGAGCCAACGCTAGTTACTGTTTGGGTTCAAAATGATACATCGCCTCACATGTCACTATTTCAAATGAGGGAGTGTTTGCTTTTGCAAGACCAGTTGGGTAGGTAGATGCCGCTGGAGGGACTTTCCCCGACAACCTGCTTTCCCAGGTCTTGGTGACAGTGGTGTTCTGCAAGTCCCCAAGCACATCATTGTCTTCTTGTAATTTCTTGCCATGGTGACAGACCTCAGTGTGCCATCTCTTCTGCACCCCGTGGTCAACAAACAGGTTTTAACTAGCTTCTGCTCTCAATTGCATTTTGTTGGATTGTTCAAACATTTTTATTTAATTTTGAAAAGTGGAAAAGTACAAAGGATACCATAGCAAAAACCTGTGTAGCTGTTGCCATAGTTCACACATGTGTATTATCAACACGTCTGCCACTCGTCTTTCTTTTTAAAGAATATTTGAGCCAGGTGTGGTTATATCTGTAATCCTAGCACTCAGGAGGCTAGGGCTGGAGGATTATGAGTTCTTGGCCAGCCCAGGCTTTATAGCAACACCCTATTTCAAAAAACCAAATCAGGGCTTGGAAGATGGCTTGGTGAGGAAGCTGAAATGCTTCTAGTAGTAGAAATGCCAGGTTGGTGCAGAGCCCACCTACAGCTTCAGCCTCAGAAGACAGAACCTGGAAATCCCCGGAAGTGAGCTGGTTAGTGGAACTAGACTCATCAGCATGTTCCGGCTTTGATGAGAGACCCTATCTCAAAAGAATAAGGTGGAAGAATGATTTTAGATAATTCTCAATATCAACCTTGGTCTGCACATGCACATGCACACACGTACGTGTACCTGTTAGGAAAAAAGGAGAGGAAGAAGAAGACAGAGGGGGGAGATAGAACACGAACTAGGCTTCCCACGAGGACTGAAGTTTATTCAGGAAGCTCCTCCAAAACTCCAGCAAGAAAGCAGCATTTTCCCCTTGGGATGGAAATTACTGCTGACTTGGAGTCAGGGGTGCAAGCTTTTAACAGTTGGAGTGCAGGGGGAAGGAATGTTGATTTGACCGGTTGGTTCTGTTCCATCCCAGAATAATCAGGCATCTGTCCTATTAACATTCTTGGTGGGGTGTCTGGTTGGGATCTATTTCCCATCTCAGATCTGTTAGGTGGGTCTCTGGTTTTGAGGTCTGATTCTGGATTCATCAGTACCTGCGCATACACCTACAAGACACATACAGACATATGCAATTCTCACTCACATAAGCATACAAATGGAAAAATAGATGGAAACCCCATAGCGTTCTATCTGTTCCTCTCTGGTGTTCTTTTCCTTTCCAGAGATGATGATGGTCATGAGCTCTTACATTCTCCATCCTTTTGACATCACGTATGACGTCAGTATGATATCATCATCTATAAGCTTCATGCTCTTTGGTGACACATGCCTACTTTCGTTGATTTTGTATTTACCCAGAAAAGCATGTGGTTTTATTTTAAAGTTTGTAACAATTTGATAGTTAATGGCATGATCACATAAAGAGCATTTACTGAGGTAAATATAATTCTCTCTGAAGAAACAGCGTTACAAGGTAACACATGGAAAATTTCTTCCATCAGTCAAGATTATATACAAAATCTGTCCAGGTTGCTTGGTGTAGCTCTACATCACAGTTTTAGATATTGCAGGGAATTCCACTGTATGAATATTTCAAAGTTTGTTCATAATTTCATTCATCAGTGTCAGTATTTTGTGGCTTCTGTTACTTCACAAGGAATATTCCTGTATCTTCTATACACATATACCAACCAGCCCAGAAGTAAAATCAAGTACCAGGGTTTGCAGTCCTAGAACTGGCTGCTAGTTTGCTCTTCACTGAGACAGGCTGGATGAATGTGCTCAGTAGCGGCTCTCTCCTTTGCTAATGCCTAACTGTAATAGACTTTCTTCAGTCTCTTGAAGGTGGAATCTCAATGTCCATTGGCACCTTTGAGCAGCTACTTCTTGCCCTATGTCTATTTTTCTTATTATTTTCCTATTGATTTGTGGTCATTCTTGATACATCTGGTCACACAAAAATTTTTGTTTAACCAAAATCATGAAGACATTCTTCTCCTGCTTTCTTTTCAGGGCCTCAAGTATAAGCTGTCAGATTTCAGGTCCTTTGCTTATAAGATAAAGGCTTTAATTCTTGAACCATCCTGTGCCATCTATCCAACACCATCTATTTTCTTTAAAATTTTTGGAATACAACTTGTTGAAAATATTTGCATGACACATGGAAATAGATACCGACTTTAATTATTTCGGTTTGCTAGAAATTATTTTAAATGAGCAGCTGTTTCTTCCCTACACCACGTGGTGCTATGAATCCTTCTCCTTCCCCATTTCTTCCCAAGGCATCATTTATATTGATGCCTGATTTTAAGCATCCTATTAAATATCATTGAACCTTTCTCTTTTGTCTTAATTCTTTTACTTTATAACTTTTTTCTTTTTATTCTTTTCTTTTTATTGAGACACAGTCTTATATATCCTAGGCTGGCCATGAACTCACTGTGTAATAGAGAATATCTTTGAACTGCTGATCCTTCTGTTTCCACCTCCTAAGTGCTGGATTTTTAAAAAAAATTTTTTATTATTCAATTGTGTATGTATGCGTGTGTGCATATGTGTATTATGTGTATGTGTAGAACCACAGACGAATTCGGGAACCACCATGGACGCCTCCACCTCCTCGTTTACTCTGCCCCGGGATTCACAGGCTCCGTTCTACCAGGACCAGAAATGCAGGCCGCCCCCGCTTCTACCCGGCGTCTATACATGGGGTCTAGGATCCGAACTCAGGACCTTCCGCCTGCAAGGCAGAGGCTTAACCCCTGAGCCACCTCTCCAGCCCCCTAAATGCTGGATTTATAAGCTTAGGCCACTATGCCCAGTTCTGTAAGAAATCTTAATATCTTGTGTGGTGGAGCTCCCTGATTTTAGCATTTTGACTATTCTTGGTCCTTTATTATGCCATTGCTAATCTTAGGGTTGGTTTATAAATTCTTCTTAAAATCATATTAATTCATCAATTGTTAATTAATTGGAATGACATTGAAGTTGTAGAATTATTTAGAGAGAATTATATCTATCCGAATTAAACCCTCTTAAAATTATTCTTTTTAAATATATGTAATTATATAAAATTTTTCTTTTTTATTCATTTAAAAAAGAGAGAGAAGAGAGAGAGAGAGAGAGAGAGAGAGAGAGAGAGAGAGAGAATGCACACTCACATGCCATTGTCAGACAACGTTCCTTCCACCATGTGGGCTTCCGGGGATTGAACTCAGGTAGCTAGGTTTAAGAGCAGGTGCTTTACCTATGACGCTATCTCACTGGTTCCCAAATTTTTCTTAAATAAACAAAATTAAGTCACCTTAAATTAAAATGCTATTGTACATGGCATATCTTCGTATTTATTCAAAATTGTTTGGACCTTGATTACTTTGTAAATCATCTCATGAGATTTAATTTGGGTGTCTTATAATTTGTAAATCTTCTGTTAGATTTAATTTGGGTGCCTTATAATTAGTGTTCGCACTGTGAGTGGAATCTTCTGTCTGTTATGTTCACACATTTGCATATTGCTTCTCGAAGCGATGCTGTTAATATTTTTTTCCAGCTTGCAGTTTTTTGCAGTAGCTTCCATAGTACTTTCTGGTACTATGAGAGCTGTCCAGCAAGGAGGAAGCTTCTAGACCAGTTCCAACTGGTGTTTTTATCCATATCCTGTGGTCCACATGCATTACATCTTCAGTAATAGGGTCTTCCTCTCTTTTTCTGGGGGACAACTAAATGAATGGCAAAGTCTAATATTATTTGGGGGGCTTTTGAGGCCTCTGTGACCAACATCTTATTAGGAGGTATCACATACATGTTACTTGTATTGTCTAATTGCTTCTGTGTTCTAGCTGTAGCATCTTGGGGCATGTTGTTGTATGACATTAATTTATAATTAAATATGATTTTAACATTATCTTAATCATTTAATTAATTCCATCTATTAGATAGAAACTTTACCAGCAGGGTTTTTTTTTTTTTTTTTTTTGAGGCAAGGTCTCGCTCAGGCTGACATCAAATTCATGATCTCCTTGCTTGGTTTCCCGAATGCTAGAATAACAGACTTACTCCACCCACCCTGCTTGGTCCTGGCTGAACTTTTCTTACCAGCTACAATAGTGTGTAGATTTTTTAAATAATATGTACATAGGGACTGAAGACATGGCTCAGGGGTTAAGACTCTGCCTCACTAGTAGAAGGTCTTGAGTTCAGAGTCCAGGCCCAATGTAAAAAAAACGCCAGGTGGAAATGGTGGCGGCCTATACTTCTGGCTTTCGTGGGTGGAGCCTGAGAAATCCCAGAGCAAAGCACAAAGGAGGTAGAAATAACCCAGGATGATTCCCGAAATTACCCTTGGTCCTCCACAGGGACACAGAGTGCCCTCTCTCTCTCTCTCTCTCTCTCTCTCTCTCTCTCACACACACACACACACACACACAAAATAAAGTTAATATATAATTAGGAAAATTAGGAAAACTGCCAATAATGATATATTTGTTTCTGGTTTTCGGGTACTTAGACCTCCACTCTTTTTGCTTTGCACACTGTCTGGTACTTACTGGAAGTTATTGTGAGCAGTTAGTCTTATTTCTGACTTTGATGGGAATGCCTCTACCATTTCCTCACAGTGCTTGCTAGAAATTTTGGTATATTTATTGTTTGTTGTAGGATTTTCTGCTTACCAGAATAAGGAAATCTCTTTGAATCCATAGTTGACAAACACCTTTTGTTTGTTGTTATGAATAAATCATGGATTTCATTGGAAGCTTTTCTGTATTCCTTGAGTTAAATTGTGTGTGTGTGTGTGTGTGTGTGTGTGTGTGTGTGTGTGTGTGTGTGTGTGTGTGTGTCTGAGTGTGTTCCAAGGATGACTTTGAGAATCATCCTGGATTGTTCTACTTTCCTATTGCTTTGCTCTGGGTTTTCCTAGGCTTCACCTTCCAGGATCAGAATTACAACCACTGAGCATTTTTACTTGGCATCTTGAGACTTGTCCTTTTGCTTGCAAGACAAAGGTTTTAACCCCTGAGTCCTCTCTCCAACTCACTTAAAAAAATAAAACAAAATAAACATGGGGATTACAGTGCTAGATCTGCTAACATTAGAACTGTCCTTGGATTTCTGGAATTAATTCTATTTGTTTTTTTTTTTGCTTTTGAAATACTGGTGTATTTGGTTTATTGACATTTTGAGTATTTTGTGCTTGTATTCATAATTGCGATTTGTGTTTTCATTTCTTCAAGATACTGCTCTTGTCTGATTTTATCTTGAAGTTATTTTCTCTCTAGAGAGAGATATATAGAGAAAAAGATAGCGGTCGAAACGCATCAGACCGTAAAGGAGCAGAGGGAGAAAGGAGCTCCTCACTTCTTCTTTCGGAGCTTAGGATTAGAGCGTATGGGAGACGCTTGAGGCGAGCGTCGCTGATACAGATAAGCACTCACTACCCTCCGCCCTACCGAATACCTCCCTAACTCCCTCCCTCAATCCCCTCCCACCTTCACTCCTCCAGCCCTCAATCCCTCCCTCCCCTCTTTTCTCTCCCTCCCCCTCTCTCTCTCCTCCTTCCCTCCCTCTCTCCCTCCCTTTCTCTCTCCCTCCCTCCCTTCTCTCCCTCTCTTCCATCCTTGCTGCACTCTTAGTCATTCATTCTTTATTCATTCCTCCATCAGAAGCACAGTAGACCAGCTTGAAACTTACTTTGCAGCCCTTCCTGGACTCAAACATGTGACTTTTAGTCCATCTCATCACAGGATGGACAATCCATGGCACATTTTGTTATTTCCCAAAAGGGACCAAGAAGATGGCTCAGTAGGCAGAAGCACTTGCTGCAAAGTCTGAGGACCTGAGTTCGAATCCCCACGAGCCTGCATAAAGTCAGATGCTGTAGCATTTGTCTGTAATATCCGAGCTCCTACAAAGTGATGGGACATGGAGACAGGAGAATCCCTTGAAGCTCATGGGCTAGTGGGCCTGGTGTGCATACCAGTGGCCAGCAACAGACGGAGCCCGAGGCAGGGTGGAAAGTTTGAGAGCTGGCACCTGGAGCTGTACTGTGGGCTAATGTATCTGTGGCACACATGCACTTGTGTACACACACACACACACACACACACACACACACACACACACGAAAAGGAAAGAATATGTGATAGCTGTGAAACGAATGATAAACACTGGACAGGAACTCAGCTAGCGGAAGGCTGGCATAGATGGGCAGGCATGTGGGAAGCACGGAGACGGGACTGAAGGCTTCCTGTGCACCCTTGGGACTGAAGGCCTGTGATCCTGCTCCGGGCGCCTTGTGCACACACCGGAGGCAGCGATCCCAGAGGCCGGAGCTTCTGCAGGGATGAACCAGTAAGACATGAGAATGGAAACAGGCTTGGGGCCAGATGCACAGGGTCTTGTTCCTACGACAGCAAAAATGTGTTGCAAGTTACTGAGTAAAGGAGAAAAAATAAAAAAGACTTAAAGAACAGAATTTTAGGCAGATCAGCTATCTGTCAACAAGTCCAGGTTAGGATTCTGTCCCTAAGCCGCAGCTTCTCATAACTAGACACACATAGCTGTGGCCTGAGTCCCTAGACATCTCACTTAATCGGTCTGTGTTGGGGGAGTCTGCAAAGCTCCCGGGGTGATGCCAAGATGCCTCTAGGCAAGGTGGCCTCTGCTCCCTGAAGCACAGCTGACCAGGCATCTGGAGAGTCCACTGCTAGCAGAAAAACTCCACTAAAAAGACTTCTATTCTAATGATCCACTTAATTCAACACCTTGGCAGAAATCACAGTTCTTTTCATAAATACCTACATTTTTTTTTGCATTGGTCACGCAGTAGTGACCAATACATAGACTTTTAAAATTTTACATAGACTTTTAAAATTTTATTTCTTTAAATTACATTAACAATGAACTTATGTGCTTTCATCATTTGCTAACTACCCTCACCCCATATTCCATCTCACCCCATTCCACTCCCCCCTGGAGCCAGTTCCCCCCCTCTTCCATGTCCTCTTGGGTGTGTAATTCATGGGATCCCATCCAGGGCGCCTGCCCTAACTAGGGCCTGGACACGTGCTCGGATGAAGGGCAGCGGGCAAGCTGTAGAGAACAGTCTCCTCCTCTCTCTTGCCTGCACCAGTCCCATGCAATCTCTCAGGGAAGTGCTGTGCCTTGTGGGATCGATCCGCCCTGCAAAATGCTGGTAGAGCAGCTGTTGAGGTCTAGCGGAAGTAGACAGAGTTGCACTGAGTTCTTGAGTACGGTAGCCCTGTGCAACCAATACATAGACTTTTTTTTTTTTTTGAAGGGGTCATTGAGATCCTGAGGGTTTGTTCATAAGGAAAACGTTCTCTCTCTTGAAAAAAAAAAGGCCACGTGAAACACATTTCTATCGTAGCTAGGAACGCAATTATGCTACAGTGGCTGTATGCGAACACAATAAGCCTGCAGTTTACGAATGTAATTTCGGGGCCAGCAAGATAGCTCAGAAGGTAAGTGCTTGACGTACAAGCATGATGACCTGAGTTTGGACCCCCAAGAAATCAAGTGAAATTCAGACACAGTGTGCACATCTGTAACCTCATGTTGGGGGTGTGAGACAGGTGGATCTCAGGGGCTTGTGGGCCAGTCAGTCTAGCCAAAACATTGTGCTGTAGGTTCCTTGAGAGACCCTGTCTCAAAAACTAAGATGACCTTGCACCGTTGTGTGGTTCAGGGCAGAAGAAAGAGACCTGAAGCTGGCCCTCTGCCTCCTTAACCACTTGCTGGGGGGACATTCCAGTGCTGGATGTCCATGGGTCTCAACTGCAGACTGCAAACGGATATTGCCTGGAGAATAGCATGAATTCCTGAGCTCCAGGTTCACAAGTGCAGGCCTGGGCAGCCAGGAATGTGTCTTTCCACAGTGTTTCCTAATAATGTCCCTGGCTCAGGGTCTCGGGGCTGCACTTAGGAGGTTCTTGGTTTCTCCGCTGTGTGAATAACATTGAGGTGTGAGGACTAAGCAGGAAAAATTTGCATGATAAATCGAGACCAGAGGACACAAAATTTGCTTCTTTAAAATTTACTTTTATTTGAGAGAGAGAGAGAGAGAGAGAGAGAGAGAGAGAGAGAGAGAGAGAATGTATATGCATACGGAGGTCAGAGGGCAAGTTTCTCTCCTTCCACCATGTGGGCTGTGGGGATTGAAGTCATGGCCGGGTTTCTGTGCAAGCATGATCAGCCATCTTGTCTGCCATCTCATTGGCCCCAAGAGTTTTGTTTTCATGTCAGAGGAGGGATTTAGGCATTAGTGCACTGCCCCAGTTCAAGCCAACACCAATTTCGTGCCCCAAGGGGCTCCTGTCTGGGTCTTCGTAGGGCAGATGTGACAGAAAAGTATCTCTCTGTCTCCTTTTTCTACTTTGAAAATGCACCACAAAAGGGTGGTATTGGAAGTATTTATTTCTAGCATGTAACATGTTCTTTTTCTTCTAGTAGAAAATATTTGCAAAATCTTTTTTTTGGATGTGTGCATGTGTGCGCGTGTGTATGTGTGCATGTGTGTGCATGTGTGTGTGCATGCATGTGTGTGCGTGCGTGCGTGCGTGCGTGCGTGTGTGTGTGTGTGTGTGTGTGTGTGTGTGTGTGTGTGTGTGTGCAGGCGGAGGCCTCTATCACTCAATGTCTCTTACTGATTCTGGAACTGACCAATTTGCCAGGACTAGCTGGCAAGTACCCAGAAACTGCTTGTCTCCCTCTTCCCAGGGCTGGAATTACAGGCATATAGCCCTGCCCAACTTTCTGCATGGGTCCCAGGATTTGAACTCCGCGTCCTCATGCTTATACAGCCGGTATTTTTACCAACTAAACTCTATTTCTCCAACCTGGAATTTCAGTGTTTTCTAAAATTACCCTCTGCGCATTTCCTTACCACATGCAAAATTCGAGGAACTAATAACAACAGTAACAAAATTTGTCTCCCTATTACATTTCTGATCCGCTTAGGTCCTCTGAAAGACAGATCCTTGTGGCACGTGGTGCAGTATGCTGGGTGATTTCAGTCCTTGGCCTTTCTTTAGGTCCCAGCTTTTGCAAGCCGCATCGTGAAGCCTGCTTGGGAGACTCATTTGCAGGACACCTTGGGAGGGAGGAGAAGCGGAAATCATTCTCAGATGTTAGGCCGAAGCATGTTCCTAATTGAAAGCATGGAGGGAATGCATACACGAAAGTACAGGGTCCCGTCCCTGGCCCAGGCGCAGTGTGCGAAGCTGCGTCCAGCCTCCTGGCTGCTTCTGTTCTCTTGGCTGGAGCCGGTTCCCAGACCTGCGAGATTCCATGAATAATAATGGTGAGAGAGTCTCCACCACAGTCACTCAGATCCAGCTACTAAGGTTGCTTAGTTAGTTGCGAAAATGCTGATGAATTCTCCCCGCCCCCAAGTCTAGAAGCAGGTAGCTTTTGAATTCAAATCCTAGAAGCCTAATAATGGAACAGGGATTGTTTTAGAGCAAACATGGAATGGGATAGGCTCATTATGCCCCATTCACATACAATTTCAGACCCAGGTTAACTGGCTTACTCTCAGGCAATTTAAGAGAGATGGTTCTATCTTTTAAAAAATGTGTTCTCATCCTAATGTTTTGGGAACTTCACAGAAGAGGGGGCGGTGAGATTGTAAGAACCTAAAGATGGGAAGGTTCACCTTTGGACAAGACGTTCCACTTAAGACAGGACTGACTGCTGCATCTAGGAACTCACTACAGTGAGGCTTGTCCTTACCAGACCTGCATAATGACTCACATACCAACATGCCCCATAGACTATCGAGGAACTCAAGAGAGATAAGAATATACAGTGAAAACCTTGGGGACTGAAGCTGGATGAGTGAAGGGAAATGCCTCTATCAGTGGGATGGTCCGACGAGAGGCAGCTTTGTATGCCACAGAGGCCTGAACTCCCACAGGAATAGATGAGGCCAGGGGCAACCCTAGGATCCATAGAAGCATTCAGGCAGGAAGGTGGGATTGATGGAGGGAGAGACAATGGAGGGAAGTAGAGATAGGCAGGAGGGTGGGAAGGAGTGGGATGGATTGAAGAAAAGAAGGGAAGGAGGATGAGTGGGAAGAGGAATGGAGGGATGCAGGGAAGAGTACTCAATATGCTTGTAAAACTAGAAAAATAAAATAAATAAAAAAGAGAAAAAATAAAATTATAAAAAAGATTGGGGCTGGAGAGGTGGCTCAAGGGTTAAGCCTCTGCCTTGCAGGCAGAAGGTCCTGAGTTCACATCCTAGACCCCATGTATAGAAGCTGGGGTGGCCTGTGCTGCGCTTCTGGTCCTGGTAGGGCGGAGCCTGTGAATCCCGAGACAGAGTAAACAAGAAAGAGGTAGAGGCGGTTCTACACACACACACACACACACACACACACACACACACACACACACATACATGCGCACACCCATACATGCACACACGCATACACGCACAATTGAATAAATAATAAAAAATTTAAAAAAAATAATCAAAATAAATAAATTTTAAAAATTGTATTTTTTCTTAACTTTATGAATAAAATAATCATGTCTGGTATTCTGACACCTAGTGGCCATTTCTTCTTTAAAATTGTTACGCATCATGTCACTCAGAGTAAGGTGGGAAATGTATCTTCTCTTTTCTATAACATTAAATAGGTTTCAGTGATCAGATGTTTGGTTCTTCATAGCTGAGTCTTCTCTGCTATCCAACCCTTCATCTATTGTGGCATTGACTTTGATGGAAAATTTGGCACTGTAATCTCAGAATCAAGAGTGTAAGTCTGAAGGGGCCTGCACAGGAGCAGCATAATAAGTGGTTTGGACAAATGCAGGAGGGTCTGAAGGAGTGTTCTGTGGACTTCAGCATTACCTAATAAAATGGAAGTCAGCTACCTCCAGACTCCCAGGGGATCTTGCCTATGTTCAAAGCCACTAACTTGCCTGTGACCCACAGCCCTGATAACTTAATGGCTCCGCTTGGCCACAAGTCTGGTGATTCAAAGTTCAAACATCCTGGCAGACAGGAGGGGAAGAACTTGTTTCTTCTTGGTTGCCTTTCATTGCAAATATACGGATGGTGTACAGTGAGCTGTATTTTTATACAGTCGAGCAGGTGACTATCGAGTGACTCAACCTTTTCCCCTTTGGCTTTCTCATCTGTTTAAAGACTAAATATTAGAACAGTCCTTCCAGTCTGAGCAAGTCTATGGAAGAGTTGTTTCTGGAGCTAGGAATTACTTTTGTTCAAGTCCTAGCAAAACCATTTAAACATAAAAATTTAAAATTAATATTTTGTGCATGTGTGTACGTGTGTGTAGGAGAGTGAAGTTCAGTGTGTGTGCCTGCGGAGGTCCAAGAGTGACACTGGGAATCATCCTGGTTTGCTCTTCTACCTTATTGTTTGGTTCTGGGGATTTCTAGGCTCTGCCTTCCAAGGCTAGAATCACAGGCTGCTGCCGTATCTGCTGAGCGGTTTTTGGTGGGATCTGGGGATCCAAACTCGGGCCCTTTTGCTTGTGAGGCAAAGGCTTTAACCACTGAGCCATCTCCCCAACCTCTTAAATTTCAAAATAAGTAGTTGTGGAAATGGATCAGTAGGTACAATATTTGTTACAGTAAGCATGATGAGTTCAGATCCCTAGCAGCCAGGTAAAAAGCCGGATGTGGCTGCAAGCTTCTGTCACCCCAGGGAGGCAGAGACTGGGAGGATCCCTGGAGCTCACTGACAGCACATGTGGCTGAAGTGGTAAGCTCCGTGTTCAGTGGAGAGATCCTGTCACTAAACATAAGGTGGAGAATGACTGGAAGATATTTAGACATTGTCATAGTTAAGCACAGGTGTCAACTTGACTGTTGAGGGTTTGAGCTCTGGGCACATTTGTAGAGAGTTGATGGTTCAGTTAAGCCCAGAGCAAACCTGAAGGAGATTGTCCAGCTGATGGGGAAGATCCAGCCCATGGTGGGTGGGATTAGACCCTGGATAAATCACAGAGAGCTGGTTGAGAGAGTTGGCATCCTTCTGTTCACTTGGCCAGACATGCTGGTCTGGCAAGTAAGGATTGTCCCTCTCTCAGCCATTATGTAGAGATGGTGTGGCCAGTTCCCCTGGCCCTGGTGTTGGTGCGTGCTCTCCTGTCAAGCTGGACTGAGAACTGTAACCGGACTGTCGTAAAGAAATAAACCCCTGTTCCCTTAAGCTGTTTGATGGTCATTTATCAGCAACCGTGCAGGCTGACTGCAGATGTCAACCCCTGGTCTCCATAGCGCATGCATGGGCAATTCCTCCTGCACATGCATGTGTACACATGTGAATATGCATTGACACACACACACAAGTTAAATTCAGATTCAAGCCACAGAATGCACCTTAATAATAATTGTGGGGTGTTTTTGATTTATTTGTATTCTTTTAGGATTCTATGCATGAATATAGTTATTTGTGTCACTTTCACCCCTTATTACCAATCCAACCCCCCTTCTTTTTCCCACTATAATCCTTCTTCTTCCCCACCTGTCTCCCTTCTGTTTTCATGTCTTGTGTGTGTGACCTACTAAGTTTCATCTGGGTTGCCATTAATGGCACAGGCCTGGGTGCCATTACATACCAGTGGGTATGTCACTGAGGAAAGTACCTCTTCTTCTCATCCCCCATCCAACATGAAGCTTGGTCTCTCAGGGAGATATGGTGTCTCTTGAGATCTTTCCCGTTCTATGGCGAAATGACGATAGGACAAATCCCGCGCAGGTCCTACGGAAATAGACACAGCTGCAGCGTGCAGTGGCTGCAGCGACCTCATCATGTGCAGCAGGTATCACCTGACCGCGGCTGGGTGCTTCTTAAGGAATCACCCTGTGTGTCCTGAGGAGGAGGCAGCGAGTGGTTTTGGAGCAGCCCATTGGGGTCTGTTTGCTAGGGGATTGTCGCCACATAGAAAAGCAGTGCCTTCACACAGGCGGCCGTAATAGATGTGAGCTGCTGGGCTGGGGACATGGTTTAGCTGGCGAGGTCCTTTCTTCCTTAGATGCACGAGGCCCTGAATTTGATCTACAGAACTCATGAAAAAAAAATGTTGGACGTGACAGTGGTATGAATGTGTGACGCCCCTGCCGGGGAGGCAGAGACAGGTGAATCCTTAGGGGTCCTTGGCCAGCCAACTTGGTGGGTTCCAGGCTAGCAAGAGACCCTGTTTAAAAAAATAAATACAAGGTGGACAATATCTGAGGCATGACATCTGAGGTTGGCCTCTGTTCCCCACATGTGTGTGTGTTCATACGCCACACATAGACACATGCGCGCACACACACACACACACACACACACACATAGATATTAGTTGCCCATTATCATAATCATCATCATCGTCATCATCATCATCGTCATGGGTGTGTAGGTGTGGTTTTGTTTTCTTCAGCATCCTGAGGCACTGCTGACCCTTGGGATAGATCTCGTGAGATATTCTGTGCTTTCGTTCAAAGCCATGCCTCCCCTTGTCTTTCTGCAGCGAGCTGTGTTCCGCCATGCCAGAACGGAGGGATGTGTCTCCGGCCTCAGCTGTGTGTGTGTAAACCAGGGACGAAGGGCAAAGCCTGTGAGACTGACGACAGCGGCCCAGGATGCCCCGTCACCAGTCTTTGGAGGGCAGAATCCTGGGGCTGCCTCCCTGTGGGTTCCCCCTCAGCAAGCCCTGAAGCATACTTCAACCAAGAAGACAGACACCCTATCCAGGGTCGGTCCACTCGCCCAGATGACCTTGACGCTAAAGCCAAAGCCTTCGGTGGGACTCTCCCAGCAGATCCATTCTCAGTGAGTATTTGAACTTGCCTCCAGGGACACATTGCCCAAACCTCTCTCCCTTTCTGGAACAGAACAATATCTTCCTTCCCTTTCCTTAAGGCGTCTGCTGTTAGCCCTCTGTATCAGGTCCCTCGATTTGCAGAGCAAATGGACCAAAAGTGTAAACCACGGCAGAAGTAGAATTATAGGGATGACAGTTGAAAGGGTTATGTGACTGTGTTTTTGAAGAGCCGGGGAAAGGTAAGCATTTTGCTTAGCAGAGGGTGTGTAGCGAGTGCGTGCAAGGAGCTCGTTCTTCAGCCTCAATCACAGCAGGTTAAGTGTATCTACTTTTGACACCAAACTATGTGTATTTCCCAGTTGCCATGTGAACCCATTTTTGGTGAATGAGTTGGATTTCTATTTATGGGGACTTTTTTTTTTTCTCTGCTGTTCCGGAGTGTCCTGCTGAATGCAATTTGAATTCAGGGATAAGAAAGCTTATCTGTGACCTCCCCCGATTTGTGTGACAAGCACGGGGTCCTTGAACAGATTATGTCCTCTTAATGAGCTAACTCTCCAGGAATAAGAAGATGAAGATTAACTGCAATTATCACTTGTCATTTGGGTAGGAATGCAAAATACAGGAAGTCCCCAGCTTAAAAATGGTCTTGACCCAGCAGTTCATTTGCTTGGTATGTAGAAGTCTTTTCCTCTATAGAGACCAAACTTCCACATGGTGATTAGTGATCAGTTATCCCACAGAAGTTATTTATTCTGTTAAATATCCTAATTATTCTAATTTATACTTCTCCTTTGAGTTGACCACCTACTGTTTTTGCAGACTGGGCTCCTTTTAACTTTTTCCTATCTCTTATTTCTCTCTTGAACATTTTTTTTTCCTGCATTTTCCCCCTCTCGTTTCTTCTAGCAAACACAATACTTTAGTTCTATCATGATGAATGAATTTGGGGGCTAACTAACTACCTAGGCAATATTTTGGTTGGGAAACTCATCCTGCATCTATCACTCAGTGAGAAGGAATGTTAGGCATGGCTACTACTTAGTAAGAGCTTCCTGGATGGCCCCTAGTTAAGTGTTTCATTAAATTACAGTTCACAGAGACTCTATAAAGTAGGGATGCAATAAGAAAAAATAACTTTTACAGAGGTGAAAGCAGCTCAGAGAGGTTAAATAATGTGTTCAAGGTGATACAGTCTATCAACAAGTGGCTGCCTTAGAATTTAAACAGAGGTAGTTTCACTCAGCACTGATCCATACTGTAAAAGAAGGGACTGGGAAGCATTTGCTCCAAAGGCCCAGACAGTGGCATTTCCAGCTTTGTGGGACAAGTGGTTTCTGTTGTCCGTTCCAACATTGTAGTAAATGGCAGCCATAAATGAAAGGGAAGTGATAGTTTATTATAAATAAAAACCCTTTTGTTTATAGACATTGAAATTTAAATTTCTTAACATTTCGCTATGTCACAACATGTTATTATTCCTTTGATATTTTTCTTAGTCTTATTATTTATTTGTGTGTGGTGTGTATATATGTACACATGCGGAGATCAGTGATCCATGTCAAGTCTTTCCATTTGTGTGTGTGTGCGTGTTTGCTGTGTGTGGGTACACATGTGTGTGAGCATTCACGTGTGTCTACATGTATAGAGACTGAGGTGATGATTGGGAATTACCCTTGATCCACCCTGTTCCGTCCAGGTAGGCCTCTGACCAAACCCAGAGCTTGCTGATAGGGCTAGTCTTGGACATCAACTGTTCTGGGGATTCCCAGTCTCTGCCTTCAGAGGCTGGAGTTCAAAATGGCTGCCAAACCCATCAGGCATTTACATGGAACTTGGGGGTGCTAACGCTAGTCATTTTAGTTGCTGGCATGTGCTTTAGGAAGCCACCCACAGCCCCTCCACTTTATTTTTGGAGACAGGGCTTCTGAACCTGATGCTTGCTGTTTGTGCCAGACTGGCTGGCCAACCCTGAGATCTGCCCGTGACCCCGTCAGCATTGTGCCACCACTCCCAGCTTTTACGTGTGTGCGGGGGATCCAAATTCAGGTCCCCGGCCTCCACAGTCAGCGTTTTTCCACTGAGCCATCTCTCCAACTCTTTTTTCAGTCATTTAAAAATGCAACCATCATTCTTGGCACATGAGTCATGTAAAACCAGGCTGTGGCCTGGATAAGCTTGCTTATCCCCTTCCTCCTGAGGTTATTTGCGCCACAACACAAATGTAACTGTGCTTCCTTGGAATGATATCTTTCAGAATATCATCGTCTTTCATAATATCATAGTCAGAAATCTCCCTTCTAACATTACTTGAGCTTAAAAACAAAAGTTAATTTTGCCTTGACTTTTGTCTTGGTGATTGAGAGTCTGATTACAGAGCTTACAGTAACTTTCTTTTTCCTTATCCTTGTTATTTACATAAACTGCGAAGGAATTTACAAGCAGCGTTATTCATCTGGAATATCACTGTCCACCTTAGAATCTGTTAATGGTGCATATGTATATATTGTTTGTAAACACCATTTACCACACAAATGGCAATTTAGACAAGAATATTATGAGTGAAAAGGAGGACACTAACTTAGCTTTGGTGAAATCAAAGTCCTTAGGTAGTTTGCTGTAGTGTCTGTAGCTGCCAGATCAAGATGCTTGTAATGACAGCTATGGGTGAGCAGGTGCATGGGTGTGTCTGCTGGGCGTTCCTGGGAAGGAGACTAGAAACCTAGGATGCTGTCACTCTTGATACTTACATCATAAACTTCATAGATTGCAGTCTTTATCTGGTCTCTAGAGGGAAGATTAAGATGCAGTGTAGCGTAACCTAGAGAGAAGGTGATCTTAGAAAACCAGCTTGAATTTGGACACACAGAAGCGGAGAAGGGTTCTTGTAGAAGAGGCAGTGCTGGGGCTAGTCTGTGTTTTCCAGAGCTCTTATGATAACAAGTGAGCCCAGCTTTATAGGAGTGCAGAGGAAACGCATAGTTTGCCCATTGATCATGTCAGGTAATGACATAATCGGTACGAATCCAATTTCTTCAAACCACCAAAGATTCACAGGTCGTTTTGGCTTTCACAGGCTTGTTTTGGCTAATTTTATCTATGTTGCCTTTTGGAAATGTCATCTATTTTAAGGTGTTTAAAGTCTTGATTTTACATAATAGGACTTTGCATGACCTGTGCAATGACCAACATGGACTAAAGGCACTAGGATCCTTAGAAGTTAGGGATTAACAGCCACAATAGTGTTCCTATACTTAAGGGGAACACAAGAAAGAGTTCTAGGAAATGCCACTGAGTCTTTACACCTCATCAGAGAGGAGAACCCAGAGGAAAGTTTGACAAACACATTAAAGGATGCTCCAGGGATGGGCAGGGAGGAGGCACTGGGAGATAGGGAAGGAGGGGGGGAAAGGAAAAAGAAAAGGGGGGAGGAAGCAAGGTAGTCCAGGAAGGGGTGGAGGGAAGAAGGGGACCGAGGTATCTATTGTATGAATGGAAATAAATAAATAAATAAATAAATAAATAAATAAATAAATAAATAAATAAAGTCTTGATTTTAACTAACGAGGTGGGAGGTTAAGATGCCTTAAAATGATTCAGAGAAGTGTCCCTTGCTGCGCAAGCTGATTGACCTGATTTCCACCTCCAGAACTCACATAAACAGTTGGATGTGGTAGTGCATTGGCAATGGATCAGACCTAGTGGCTGCTAGTGTAGCAGGTGCAATAGTCGTGCTAACACCGGAGGAGGATGCGAACCCAGCGGTTCTCACGGACACCCAGCTGAACATGGATATGAAGAAAATAGAACCAGGGATGGTCTCCACTCCAGACGATGGGAGAAAGGGAGGTTGCGGAGGGCTTTTAAAGATTGCTTTAGTAAGATTACGGGACCCTTGGAAAGTGTTTGGTGCTTGGCGAAAGGGAGCTGTTTGCGGAATACTCTGCATCCACTAACAACTCAAACAAGATGTCGGTAGGACAAAGCTGGTTAGTTGGGAACCCATGACTGGTTTGGAAAGGCCTTGTGGTAGTGGGGGGTCTTATTCGTATCACTGGGCACTCCATGAGTGAAGAGAAGACCAAATGTTGCTTCATCTTCTTCCATACACGTATTTGCAGCCACTTTTCAGATTCTTTTAAATGGTGTGTGGTGTGTGTGTGTGTGTGTGTGTGTGTGTGTGTGTGTGTGCATGTGTGTGTAACCTTTAGAGGTCTTTTAGGTGTTGTTTACTTTTCTCATGAAGGGAGAGATCTTTCACTGGCCTTAAACCTGTCAAGTAGGCAAGGGTTGTTGGCTAGATTTTCTACCTCTACTTCTTCAGTGTTGGGATTGCAAATGCACTACGAAGCCCAGCTTTTTTTTTTTATGTATAATGCAGACTTTGGTGATCAAGATCAGGTTCTTGGACTAGCAATGTAAGTACTATATTGACTGAACCATCTCTGAAGCTCCAGAGATCTTTACTTCACAATATTGGATCCTTAGGGAGCCCAGGATAACATTTCATATTTTTCTTATATTTGCACCCTCTCGGTGTCATTCACACGCAGCTATCATCCCAGAACAGCCTCTGTTCTGTTGAGGGTGTATACAAAGGTGTCTTTGATTTTTATGTAAACAGGTGCTGATGTATTTAAGTTATGATTTATGACTCATCAAGGAACATAGGCCAAAGCTGTTGAGCTTTTCAAAGTCTTTTCATTCATCTCTGTCATTTTTCACATTTGTATGGAAATCTTCCATAAAGTTCATTTGACCTCCAGATCCTTGCTAAAATGCCCATTTTTCCCCTTGTTGATCACAGTGGGTGTTCAGGCCCAGGGGAGCACGGGGCAGAGTTCTTTGGGGACATTCTTTAGTTGCCAACTCTCCTAGCTGTTTAGGGAATGTTAGTGCAGCGACCACTGTTTTGCCAAATGTGGAGCTGTTATCTCCACTGAGTGCGGAGGAGGAAGCGCTCCAGCGGGAGACAATGTGCCCGGTCTCTGCTCTGTGAGCTCAGCAGGAAATCTGGTTTTACTCAGGATATGGATGTCCAACCTATCTGGAGTGGTCACATGCAGCCAGTCTTTCCTTCTCCCCTGGCCACGGTGGTTTTCTGGTGTCCTGATGTTGCAAAGGACTGTGTGTGTAGACTCTGGAAAAACTATTTTTTTCCCCTTTCCTGTTAATGGCATTGATAATTTCCCTTTTCCGCTATCTTCCTCCTCTGGCTGTGACAAAAGTGACAGACGGAAATTAAAGCACACTCTTTTATAAAAGCGGGACTAACTCACATGTGTTCTGTGCTCATCAAATAAGTGCATAGCATGCCAGATATTTTCCAAATATAGAGAAGGCCCTTTAATGATCTTGAGAAAGAACCCCTCGACATTTGTTACAAGCCAGTGGGTCGCCACAGAGAAGCGGGTGAGCACCCTGCTGCCCACTGCTTATGTTCCTGGCCCTCTCCTTGGGGTCTTTGAAATAGACTTTAAGTCTACCACCTGCAAGGGTTGGAAGCCTTGAGAATGTTCCTTCACATTCTCTGCTCCCAATATCACCACCACCACCTAAGTTTATTCCCTTCTCAATCCTCCCACGCCCAAAGAAAGGTGCGTATACATCTACATCAGTAGCTGTATCTGAAGGGAGAGTTTCCCAGTTACTCTGCAGCATGAACATTGATTCTGGGTTCTTAAGTGAGTTTCTGAAGGCAGCCAACGAAGTTTTCAGTCCGAGAAGTTTCCCAAATGATCTCTCAGACTATAGGGGGACTCCACTCAGTGCTGACTCCTCCCCTGGTCCCTACAGAGACACATCCTCCTTTACATTTCTGCTCTGTGTTTTCTACATTTCTAATGCTTTCTCCTCCATCCACAGAGGTCTATAGAAGTGCTTCAATAAATATCCATTTAACACTTAAAATTTTTTTTTTCCTAAAGGGAAAAAGTATTAACAGTATCTATATATCCCTTGCTTGAAGCTCATTCTGAGGATGCCTACAATTCAGGAATCACTTTTTTGGAATCATGGTATTTTTTGGAATAATACCACTAATACCACGTTTGTTTTCATAAAGCCCCAAACATTCCACAACAGCTTCCTATTCCTCCATTTAGCTCATCTGCCCAACAAGTCTGTGAAGTAGATGAAGGTTTGATATCTACTGTGTGAGGCGGAATAAAAAGCGAAGGGTTAGAAGGTTCTGGAAGGTTCTAGAAGAACATGAGTAACTCTGGGAATGGGGACACAATTCTACAATGCCAGTCTCCTAGCATGGAGCCAAGCTTGTTCTGGAGTCTTCTCTTGTGCTATGAATGAGCTGATGATACAAGGGATGGTGAGGACTGTCAGCTAATGACTGAACTGGCCCTCATGTTTAATGGAAAAACGAGACTGAACCACTCCACGGAGGTTTAAGGACTAAGTGCACCCCTCCTTCCCATCGTTCTGTGGCATCCCCGGTCAAGTGCACTCTGGCACTTGTCGGGGAGGAAGAAGGGAATCCAGGACATCATAGGCTCCTGCTGGTCAGCGCAGGGGGTCTGATTCCACTCCATGCTCTCAGACTCATGGAACTAGAGACAGAAACTGAGACCTTCACTCACAAGCAAGTATCCTTTGACATACACTAGTGACCCCCCCATCAAGGGAGAGGAGAATTCCAATTATAACTGCTCAGGGAAAATTAAGACGGGTGGGCATAGGCAGACAAGGTAGAGAGAAGACCCTAGCTTATCACTTTCTTTGAGAATGGCTCAGTGGCCCTTGAGCTCAATTATGTGCTTCTCATATGATTCTTTTGTAGATGAAAATAAACGTGGGCTGCCAATCAAATGACTTTGATTGTCAGAGACTCGCTGCAAATCGATAGACCTGGGATTGTGCAGTTTGGCTGCAGGTGGTACCCATGAGCTTTAGGCCGGGGCTACATAGTTGGTGCAAATCTCAAGGGTCATTTTCAGGTTTGTGCAAATTGGAGTACAGAGTGTTCCTTTCATGTGAGTGCATGTGTTTTCTATGGCTGTTGCCATGAGCACTGGCCTCTGGGGTTGCCCTAAATCTCCTTTTCTTGTTTCTCCTATTGGGAGAGTTTGAGTGTAGAGTGAAATATAAGATGAAATTACATAGCAGCTTTCTGCCCCAGAATTCCTGGAACTGATACAAAGAACTTAGATGGGCCAGCAAGATGGCTCAGTGGGTAAAGATGCCTGGAACCTGACGACTCAGGTTTCATCCCTGGAACCCACATGATGGGAAGTCAACAGATAAGTCCAGAAAGTTGTCCTCTGACCTCTGTACACCAAATGTGCTGTGGCATGTGCAGACATGTAGTGCATGAGTATTTACTTATCAACACATCAATAATGTAAAAATATTTTTCATAAAGTACTTAAATGGCGGGAGTCTTGTGAAAGAGTGAAAAATGTACCTTAATAAATAGGCAATAATTAGGAAATAAAAAGTTTAATAATTTGAGTCATATAGAGTCACCGCAGCACTCAAGAGTCAGTGCATATTTTGCTTACTTTTGTTTCTCAAAGGTGCTAGGAGTGTTCCTGTAGAGACCCCTGTTCTTGTGGCCCAGGGCAAAACTTCTAAGTGGGAGGAGGAATGTCTACTTAAGCTTTAGGGAGAAGAGAAAACCTAGATTTGCTAATCCAGGGGAAAAATTAAAATAGTTTTCATTATTTAGGTCTTCTATTTTTGGACAAAGTGTGTGTGTGTGTGTGTGTGTGTGTGTGTGTGTGTGTGTGTGTGTGAGAGAGAGAGAGAGAGAGAGAGAGAGAGAGAGAGGAGCCACCATGACCAGGTGGAATTAGAGAAGGCTGTTCTCTGGTCACGGAGACTGTCACTGTCTCTTGTGTCCCATAAGTTGGGACTTTAAAAAGGGTAAGAATTAATTATAAACAAATTCTGAGCGCATAACTAGAGAGATCTTTTCGAGATATCCTATCTTGACCCGTTTTGTAGCATGTCTCAGAGCTGAGAATGTACATCAAAATCCTCTACACATTGGGTACTGACTCCCTGGTTTCAATGTTTGCTCTTTCTTTAGTATTTGTTAAGATCATAGCGGCTCCTTGACTTTCCCTGTTCCTTTGTGACTTAGGCTGAACGAGCTTTCTCCTTCTTTCTACTTAACATGTGCAGATCCTGCAGATCTCTTGGAACATGCTGTCATGAGGGGTTTTTTTTTTTTTTTTACTATTTCATAACATTCATTTTAATGTGTATATAATTTCCTCTGCCTGCACAGTGCTTGCTTAGGCAAGTGACAGTGACATTAATTGAGTCCACGGAATCGAAAAGGTGGACAGAGTGGCCATGCCTATGCTAAGCCATCTTTTAGGCTGCCTCGGTTTCCCCAGCTGAGAAGTAGCCAGATCAAGGAATCTCTGAGAGGAGTCCTCGGCAGAAGTTGACTCAGTCATTCTGCTGTGCATTCCTGGATGGACAGATCAGCGGTGGAGTCCCGTTCTTCCCTGGTATGTGTAGATGTGGAAGGACTCATTTCTTGGTTGCCCCTGAATGTTTTAAGGGTTTTCCATTGACCAGGCTAAAATTAATTTCCTTGACTTTGCAATGTCAAGTCTTTTGCTTCTTGCACTTCTTGGAATGGCCGTAATGGACATAAGGGTCACCGCAGAGCCCAGTTGGCCCATCTCTACGGACAGCTACAGACATGGATACTATAAACCCAGTTTATGGTTCCTTGCGCTTATAAGTGTTCAGTTACATATCGATTTGAACCTTGACACATTTGGCTCAAGTGCTCATGAAAAACCAAACAGGGATGTTCTGGCAAGTCATAATTACTTTTTGCTTGGAGTTCATGTAATTCCAGCCTTATGTCACTTAAGGGAATTAGCTCTCACTGAGACACAGAAGAAATATTTTATCAGCATTAAGAATCTCAGAAGAAATAATCCTGGATACTTGTCCCTTTGAAAGTTATAATTTGAGCATAGTGGGATATAGAACAAGAATTAGGTACAACTTTTCCCAACCTCATTTTCTAGAATTTTCTTACAGTGTAAACTGTTAAGCTTTTGTAAATGCAGGGTGCCTAGGCCCTGTCCAAAGTGCCCTTTTCCATTTTTTAAATGTATCATTTAAAGCCTCTCTTTACCGAAACCTCAGGGAGAAAGTGCCAGTCATGGTAGCTTCTACCTGTAATCTAGCCCTCAGAAAGGTGAGGCAGGAGGATTGCTAATTTGAGGCCAGACTGAGGTCCACAGTGAGATCCTATCTCAGAAGTTAAAAAAAAAATGCGAGGCATATTTTTGTTGTCTAAAATTCAAACAAAAAATGGGGAGGAGTGAAATTTCTTATTCTACGAATCTCAAGTTGTCTGACGAAATGTTTCTTTTTCACAGTGAGATTCGCTTAAAACACCCTATTTTGTGAAGAACATTTGAGTCAGTTGTCAATGTGGAAAACGACTCCTAAATCTTTAAAGAATTTGCCAGACCACCTGCCACAGACGCAGACTTTACTTCTGAAAAAAAGAAATCTTGTGGCAGGACTTTTCTTGAACCAGGTGTCCCTTCTGTTGCTTTCAAAGGACTCACTTTTCTTTACCTGATGTTGGTGCTCCGCCAAGTGCTGGCATTTGGAGATTTGATGGACAGAATGTAAAAGTGGGACTTCATTCTTCCTTAATGTGCTCAAAGCCTCTTTCTGCAGTAGTTAATCCTTCCTAATCACATTTCTCGGAAGGATGCTCTTAACTCAACAGGAAGATGATTGTAGCTGGAGAAGACTGAGGTGCCTGGTAAGAAAGGGAACTCAACTGAGAGGTCCCCTCCGATTTCTCGTGGTGGGAGGTGCTTCCGTTCCTCCTCCACTCTTTGTGAGGTTCTTTTCTCTTTCTCTCTGTTCCTCTTTCATTCCTCTGGCCCCATTTATCTCCTGCCTGGCTTCACTAAGCTGCTTTGAAGGAGAAGGGAAAAAACTTCCTAAAGAACTCATTTCCAGGTAATTAGGTAGAAAATTTCACAACTTAATTGCCCTAGTGATTTGAAAAGTGACAGGTGAACCTAAATAATTAGAAACTTTAGTGTGAGTATTAGGAGACATTTGATAAAGTTGCAACACTTTGTAGTGCTCTTGCTCTTGACTAAATTCTTTATCACTGGCTCCGTATCAATTTAATGTAGTTTTTTTTTTATGGAAACGTATGCTAGTGACATCTATATTTGGTTATTTTGGATCTGCAATGTTTTAAACAGAGTTAGTATGGTACTTTCAAATGAGACTTTCACAGTCAAATGTGTTTTGTAAAATCCTAATTGTTTTGGAATATTCTTGTGAGGTGTTATCTTATTTTGTTCATAGAATAATTTAGTTCATGTTTTTCTTTATTTATTTTTAGTGAGGAATGTTTAGTTTTTATAATATGAAAGAATTCTTGTGTGAACAGTCTGTTTATATCTTTGCAGTATTCTGTTATTTGTTCTTAAAATTTTTTGTTTGTAAGTGCTCTTTTCATAGGAAAGATCCTTTTAACATTCTTCAAGAATGTGGCTTTTATGTAAAGAATGTTATTAGGAGTTACTGAATTTGTTATTTTCAGATATATAAAATATTCTCTGTGCCCTTCCCCCCACTTGTGCTAGGGGTTCAAACCCAGGGTCCCGTGCACGGCAGGCATGTAAGTGCTTGAGACCCTGCTGGGAGAAATGACCTGCTTTAGGTTTTTGAAAACCCCTACTTGCTCATGAAGACTTGCTCATTACTCCATCGTTGTCAATTTATTCCAGAATTTTCTATCTTACTAGAGGCTTATTGATTTACATAGATATAAACCTCTCTGTCCTGTGCTACCATCTATAATTTTCCAAGTTTAGATTTTTTTTGATTCAATTCCAGTTGGTTCCCTTATCTCAGGTTCACTGTAATGAAGACAAACTTTCAGTCCTCCTCACCTCTACAGTACGGGATTTCAATGCTTTTTTGCTCTCATGTGTCTGTGTGTGTTTTGCATATGGGTGGGTCATGTGTGTGGGGCAGTGTGTATCAGAGGTTACTTGGGTGTGAAGGTACAAGGGTGACATTGGAAATTATCCTGGATTGCTCTCCTAGTTACTTCTTTGCTCTGGGATTTCCCAGGCTCTGTCTTATAGGACCAGAATTACAGGCCACTACCATATCTGCTGATATATATATTTAATGTACGATCTGGGGATCTGAACTCAGGTCCTTTTCCTTCTGAGGCAAAGGCTTTAACCACTGAACTATCTCTCCAACTCCAGAATTTCAATTTTTACAGTAGTTGACTCATTCATTCCAACGGGACGTATTTACTGAATGTCAGCCACATGCCAGACACTGTTCTGGGATACCGGCTGGAGGGAATCAGATCGCTCGCCTGAAAGATATTGGACAAACAGGACAGCACTGTAACTGCTAAGTTATGCGGCACCTGTTACAAATGAGGAAGGGGAAGAGACTGGTGGAGAGAGGAACATTGACCAGAGCCTGCAAGACTCCAGAAGCAAAGCAGAGAATGGCATGCTGGCAGTGAGTCTTCTGCTTCCATAACACTATCGGGGCTCAGTTTCTTTAGGAAGAACTGCAAAGCAGTAGGAGATAAGCGAGTTAGGGAGATCTTGGACAATCAGGCAGATCTTTGTCTGGGGTGATGTGAGAAGTAGAAAGATTGCTTAATGGCTACTCAAGAAATTCACATCTCTCATGTCAGGTGAAGCCATGTCAATTTGCCAAGGGAGGCAAGAAGGTCCAGAAATTCATGGGCAGACTCTAAGGAGGGATGCACCAAGGATCTGCCTCTCAGAGGAACCCTCCAGTCTGATTCCTTTAAAACACCAAGAATTCAGTCTGTCTCCCAGTGAAGAAATCCTGCATCCAGGCTAAGGAAACATGCGCCATGCACTGTTTATCAGGTTAAGGAATTATGTGCTGCCTGTGTTTATCTGTCTCTCTAGATGAGCTAAATGGAATGAGAAAGTAGGGGGCTTCTTGGAATACCTCCTTTTCCTGGCTCCTCTCTAGGCCCAGACTTAAATTCATCAATCAAAATCAAAACCAGATTCTGTTTCTTTCTCTGTGGATCTGCTAACCCTCCTCCAAAACACATTTGGCAGCAATTCAATGTGCTCTCTAGAAAAATCAAGGTGATTTTTTTCTTTTCTCTTTTCAGATGTTCAGGCTTTGATTTCCTACCTTTCTTGATCTTTGTTGACTTCACAGTTTTTCCCTCTAAATGTGTGTTATCTCTGTCCCCTTTTCACATAAATCTGTGCATTTTCCTGCTCAGCTAGAAACACTTTCTTCACTCAGATCCTCCCTTCCTTTAGGGGACAGAGAACTTGCTTATATTTTTCATGACTTTATTCCTAGTGAACTGGAAATGAATCCAGGAAATACACACACACACACACACACACACACACCCTGTACACAGACGCACACATGTCCACATACTCACATATTGCTAGTCTCCAAATAACTTTCTAGTTGGATTACATTCTTAGTAGCTATTATTATATATGATTCTTTACAAGCTAGCAGAAATTACATATTTATTTCATTAGATTTATTACTAAGTCATGCAATTTTGTTTCAGACTGTGCATGTATTTGTTTAATTTAACTGTTAACATCTAAAGTTGCTAGGAGCGATTTTATGATTTGCTTTGTAATATGCCTCATCCAGGCAACTTGCTCCATGACAAAAACAATAGTAACGCTTCAGAATCAGAACATTTTTCCAAATCTTGTGAAAAAAATTCTGTTTCTTTCAACAAAAACCATCTTTATATCCAAATTAATTTAGGATGTTATAAAGAGAATAAAAGGATAAGACCAAGCTTGTGCAGTTTTTTTTTTCTTCTGAATATCCCCACCTGGAATAGCCTTACTAAGACTAAGGAAGTAAATGAAATGTACAAAGTACAGGAAGCTCCTGAAGCTTACAAGGTTCACCAGCCCCCTAGCAGTAACACGTGCTGGGAGAGAAGGCGCTGTAGCCAGCCAAGCTGTCTGCACGTTGGGATGTGCTCAAGAGTTGTGTCCCATGTTTATCTACAGCCCTGTAAGTAACCCCAATAAGCTCAAGGGCTCACTAAGCTAGAGCTGGCAGAATCCTTTTTTGTGTTCTGTCATCAGTGCCCCTAGCTGGGTTCACGTCTCCCTAAAGGAAAGTCACACAGCAAAGTTCCACAAGTCTTTGACAAGAAAGAAAAAGAAATACTTTGATATTTAAGCTCACATGTATTTACCTAACGTTTAGTGCATGCCAGGCACTGAGCTAACAGGTAATTCTTTAGTTTCAGTGAGGAAGGGAGACCTGGTATTATTTTTCCTTTTAGATTGGGTAAGTGAGGTGAGTTTGTTCGGTCTTGTCTTCGTTCTTGCGTTCTTTTGGGGTGAGTCTTTCGGTCTTGTCTTTTTTCTCTTCTTTCTTTCTTTCTTCTCTATCTCTCGCTTTTCTTCTTATCTTTTCTTATCTTTCGATCTTCGCTCTCTCTCTCTCTCTTCTTCTTCTCTCTTTCTTTTCTTTTTTTCCTTCTTTCTTTTTTCTTTTTCTTTCTTTCTTCTCTTTCTTTCTTCTCTTTCTTCTCTCTCTCTCCCCTCCCTCCCTCCATCCCTCCCTCCCTCAATCATACAAGCTCAATAGGTACCCCAGTCCTCCCCCTCCCTCCACTCTTCCTTAGTCTCCCTTGCACCCTCCCTCCTTCCCCTTCCTTCCACCACCCTCCCTCCCCCTCTCCCAATGCTTCCCCCTTCCCCCCTCTCATCCCCTGGGGCATCCCCCTGTGTAAATGACAAACTTCCCTGAGTCCTCCACTCCAGTGAGGTGTAAGGACTCAGTAGCATAGGCCAGAGGCCTCCGGCCCCCCCTCCCCTTTAATATGGGAACACTATTATGACTGTTAATCCCTTGCCTCTAAGGATCCTACTGCCTGTGATTCATGCTAGACCCTGGGGGGTTGTCGACATGTCAGTCATTGTGCAGGTCATGCAAAGTCCAACTATGGCTACTTCGGCCCTGACTTGTGTGGAGCATCTTGCATATCATTGGTCCTCCCCATCTTTAGGCTCTTACAATCTTGCTGCCCCCTCTTCCACAAGTTTCCCTGAGCTTTAGGATGGGGAGAGATTTGGCTGGTCTGGTTCCAAATAATCAATGCAATGGTGTTCTGAAGTATGGGTTGTTGTTGTTTTCAGTCTTGCTGTTCCTGCACCGCCCTTGGCGCCTTCCTGACTGGTATTGGAGGTCACCTCCTGAGGAGCAGGGAGTCCACCCTGGTCTGGGTCTGGGGCAGAAGGGTAGAATGGGTAATTTTTGCAAAGTAAACATAGCTGTATTTTTCTCCCTTTTTAGTTTTAAATTTTTTAATTCTTTGAGAGTTTCATATATGAATAGAGTGAATTGAAATCGTTTTCATCCCGTATTACCTGAAAACATTCCCACTTCTTCTCCCTCTGAAAGTCACCTTCTTTTCAAATAGTCTCCCTTCTTCTTCCATTTTTTTTTGGTGTGTGTTTCCCATTGAATTTCATCAGAGTTACCTCTGTTACTTTGCATGGTTACTTGTTGGAGCAGGCAAGATGTTTCAGTGGTTACACCACTGAGGAAAGGAGCTCCCCTTCCCACAAGCCTGATTAGTTCCAGCGGTGTGGTTCCTCATGAGATTGTCCCTCTTCCGGGATGAAATGTTTGCAAGTCCAATCTTATGCAGGTCTATGAAGGTGAACACTTGGAACTAAATACATATTGCTGTATATTTCAAGGACAAAATCCCACATGGCGCTATTCTCTGTAATGAAGTCACGTGTTTGACAAGCTCAGCCAAAGGCAGGTCTGGTTGATGGGCTGGGAACCAATTAGTAAATGAGTGGCTTACTGAATCCTCACCTATGTGTATCAGGTCCTATTTTAAATTACAGATGGGACAGTCAGGAAACTCCAAGTAAACTTTATCTTTATGAACTCTACTGCTTCTAGATGTTCTAGGTGTGGGCAGACAGCAGAGAGAGGGGCTTTTTGCTGCTTCTGAAACACAAAGCCATAGTTGTGCAGTAATGAACAGTTCCTGTGGAGATTGTGTGGAATGGGTTAAACCAACCACAAGGGAAGAAATGAAAAGACACCTTCAGGGTATCGCTACATGTGTGTGGGGGGAAGAGAGTCTGAAAGTGGCTGCAGCTGAGCAAGAATCTTTTTGCGTGGAAACGCTGCCTCTAGTGTCAAAGAAAGCAATGGGTCCCAGGACCGTGTGCTAGGGGGAGATGTCTTGAAAATGAATTCGTTTTTCTGCTGGCTTTATAACAACAGATCCCAGCCTAAGATACTTCCAGTAGCTTTGGTGTTAGTTTGCACCTTGAGTAAGTTCGGCAGGTAGAAGCCTTGAGAGCTGCTTTTCCAAGAGCCTTGGGAGTTATCCGTGTGGTGTGATGGACTCTCGGGCCTGCTGCCCCCCCACCTGGTCCTGTCTCCCCAGGGGACAGAATGCACTGGGCCTCACCCTCCTGCGCTTTGCTCTCCCCCACAGATCCGTAACCCACTCTCAGGGCTCCCCCTTCTCTCTGATGGTGTTTTCTTCCTAGGGTCAACATGCTGTTTTGCTCTTAGCAGCTTTCTGGATTGTCTTTGATGGTTGGACATCATGATGCATAAATGTATAGAGTTAGAAAACCTAGACAGTATTGTGGTTGTTTTTATTTTTTTAAAGGCTGAAATTCATTTACTTCTCAGATTTTCTTCGAATAAATGGGCAACAAATATTTGATACATTGAGGACCTATGAAAACACTGGTCTCCCTCTACTGACATAATTATTGCAAAGCGTCAATCAATGTTGAAAGGGAATATTTAGCACCAGGATGGCATCATCGAGGAATTTTTTTTTTCTGATGCTACTCTGGGTTTTCTACTACAGATGCATAGCAACTATTTCTGAACTCACTTAGCACAGTTAGTTAGACTTCCATGTTTGGATTTTAAAGTCTGCAGGGGTCTAACAATGGATTTGGGGTTCCATATCACCCCAGGACGATGACAGGCCGTGGGAGAGCAGGATGATCCTGGTGCACTTTCAAAGGCATCAAAGACATTCCTCCCCCGTCTGGGTTCTGCAAGAAACACAAGTGCCGTTGGGTCTACTCATTATACACATACACACAGGATGTGCAATGGTTTGAAAGGTTTTTTTTTTTTTGAGACGAACTGGTTAGAGCTGATTATATATGAGCCTTGAAATGGCATCTGGTTTAAAAAAGTGAGTTGAGGTTGACATTTTCTCTTAAAGGAAAAAAAAAAAAAACAATGGTGAGCGCTAACCAATGGACACAAGAGCATGCAAACATCGGTGGCAATCAAGGCACCCGGAGGAGTTCATAGAAAAACACGGCTGCGGAGAGAACATGAACGATTATGCCGCCAGGCAGCAGGTGGCAAGCTTCGCTTTGCAATGTTCCTCGGCTTTATTTTTAGACCACAGGATGCCAGAATCTGAAGAGGGTGGTTTGAGTCCACTGGAATATGTCATTTCTTGGCAGTGCGACCTTGAGCCACCTCCTTTGCTCACTGTGCGTAATCGCCTTTCTTTGGAAGCTGTTGCCGACCTTCGCTTCCCCCATTGCAGAGGCAGAAGACTGCTCACAACTCACATGAGCTGTGCTTCATTCGCTTGTGATGTCAGCAACATGTGCCTAATAGAGAAGATGAATTAGAAACAAATGAACTGAAGGCGGTCTTTGAAGGAGTCAGAGAGATTTGGATGCCTAGTCTGATTTAATATGAAATATAGTATGCATTTTTTTTTTACCTCAAATCAAAATAAAGTCAATTGTAACTCACTAAATATCTTGCTGTGGAGGTGGGAAGTAAGAAGAACTGAATGGAGTCCCCCCCCCAATGGCTCAGGATTTAAGTCTTTGCCTTGTAAGCAAAAGGACCCAAGTTGGATCCCAGAGCCGATGGGAAAATGCTGTATGAAAACGGTGGTGGCAGCCTGCACTCCCAGCCCTGGAAGGCGGAGCCTGGGAAAACTCAGACAAAGTAATAAGGAGGTAGAGCAATCCCAGATGATTCCCAAAGTCACCCTTGGTCCGCCACAGGCACACACACTCAAGCGTTGTCTTCTACACCCCCTCACACTTACTAAACACACCCCACACATGGTGCTATCTTATTTTGCTAGTCAGTTTTGTCTTTTACCTAGATATGATCTTGTTTGCATCATTCAGAGACTTGCTTTTCTTGCTTGGGATGGTTTCGCTGTTGTTCTGTGATGGGGTCTGTGAGTTTGATCTTGAAATAGATTCACGTGGTGATCTCAGGTTGCCGCCTCCACCTTGTTTGAGATTCATCCGTCTGGGGAGGGGGCTGAGCTCAGACCCTCGCAGGGGATGCCCACAGGTGATGCTTGTAGGTGATGCCCTGCTGTGGGATGTGGGCCATGCTGTGACATCATTGACAAGTTCATGTATTTTCACTTATTCTGGTATCATAGTAATAGACCCGTTTATTATCATTTCTCCCGATGTGTGTTTGGGTGGTTTCCAGTGTTTTGCTATTACAACAGTGTTATGAAGAGCATTTTGGTACAAACATATTACACACTTAAAATATTTTTTTATAGACTGGAATGATTATCAAAATAGTTCCTTCATGTTCAGGGTCAGTTTTGAATCATGAAATTTTTTGTTTTAGCAACCCATGTTGGCCATATAAAACATCCTTCTTGTAGTGAGTTCTTGTCAACAAAGTTTAAAACTGCTTGGTCTTGGTAGTGAAATTTAACACATTTTCTGTAAAAAAAATTATTTAAGGAAACTTATTCTATCTTATTGCCGTATAACGGCTTTTCTATATGTTCTTTTTCTAAATGTCTTTCCTTTCATATTTGCGTTTATGTATCTGAAGTTGATGTTTGAGTGTGATGTGTGTGGCTTTATTTTCCATTTTACAATCCTAGTTTTTCCTTTTGAGAAAATCCAGTTGGAGTATTGTGGTTTAAAGGCAGACACATGTATCTTATATTGATTTCTGCTCATAAATGTAGTCTGACCCTCTGCTCCTTTAGGCTTTCTCAAATACTTTTGGACCAGCTGAAATCACTTCTTCATTAAGACTTTTCATATGCGATCTATTTGCCATTATTTCTGGTTATATCCAAAATGGAATCCTTTCTAAAAATCTCATTTTCAGGCCTTCTTTCTGGGAAATGAGGTTGCATTTCACAATACATGTTCATTTGGGTTTCCTGTAGAGAATTATGTCATCTATGATGAAGTCCCTCCCCCCAATCCTTTTCTCTGCCATTTGTTTGTGTCATTTGCGCTGATCAGAACCTCTGCCTCAGTATGACATAGAAGCAGCTGGCGCAACATGGCTCCCCGTTTTAAATGGGGACCTATCAGCCTTTATCACCAAGTAGCACATCTGCCGTGAGCCTCTTCCGATTACTGTTATCTAGTAAAGGAGATCGCCTTGTTACATCAGACGGCCAAACTGCATGTTGCACATGTTGACTTCGACAATTTGACGCGTTATTGGTCATACTGTTTCCTCTGTTCTTTAATGGGGTGCACGATAGGAAAAGATGTGCTGGTGTTGGAACAGCCGCACATTCCCAAGATAATGTTCATTTGGGTTGGATGTCATTTTAAATCTTCCAGTGAATTTCATCTCGCCTGTATGTGTGAGAAGGACTTGTGTATAAATGTGCTTTCTCATACTGCTTCATTTTTTTCAATTAAAAAAAAATTTTTTTTTTGAGATAGGGTCTCCCTGTATAGCCCTGGTTATGTAGCCAAGGATAGCTTCAAAGTTACCACAGTTCTCCTGACTGAATCCTTCCAAGTGTTCTTCCTGGCTCTGTTTTGGCATGATTTCAGTGTTGAGACTATATCGATCTAATAAAATGCTCACCTGACTCCCGCTTGTTTTGATTGTGTGCTATTTGGTGGAGCTCTTTAGTGTTTTGGTGTCAGGTTTACTGTTTATTGTCATTTTAAAATTTGTGCCTAAATTTCTTCTCCTGCTTTCTCATAGATTAGGGCCTCTTTCTCCTTATTTCGTCATCCTTCCCAATAGATTACTTTGGATTATGTGTTCCTTCTGTTTTCTTACTATTTGTCTCAGGTATTTTAGCACATACTATTATTATTTATTATTACATTTTTATTACCTTTTTGCCTAATTATATAAGCTCAATAGGCACCTCCCCTTCTCCCTCCCCTCTCCCCCCTTTATCCCCATTGGACTCTCCCCCCCTTCCTACCCTGTCTCTCTCATCCCTTTTCCTTCCCTTGTTGATTAGCATATATTATTTAAATGAACAAAACCAGAGGTATTCAGTACTTTTCCTTCTGACCCAATACCAAAGGTCCTGGGACACTTGGAGTCTGATGACGCCTCCAGAGGTCTATGATAGTATTTTTCAATAATTTAAAGTGTTTTAATTTTACGAAGTAGATATTCTATTGTTGCTTTATATAGTCAGTGCTCATTTGGATTTTTCCATGTGTCTATTTTCTTCTCCATTCCCACTTGCATTTTAGACATTCTCTCGGGGACAGTTTGTCTTAAAGTGCTTTTTTTTTTTTTTAGAAATTCCTGTACTGAGGGTCTTTTGAATACATTCACTGAATTTTTATTTCTGAGTACAACTGTAGCTTGACAGTCATTGTTTTCAAAACATTTTCAAGCTGATATTCCCCCATCCCTCCACCATCCCTCCTTCCTCTATTAACAGGTAAACCGTTTTGCCTTGCTTGTTCCTGGATGAGCAATCAGCTAATGATCTAATTATTATTCCCATGAGGCAATAGTTCTTTTATCTGACTTTAAATTTCGTGTCCTGTTTGGAATTTGTTGGGATTTGATGTGAAGATTTGTATGTTTTGTGCTTTTTGAAAACACTTACTTTTTTTAAAAAAAATATTACTCTTCCTAACCTTTTCTTTTTTCTTTTTCTTTTTTTTTTGGCATATGCCTATGTGTGTCTCTGAGGGTACTTGTGTGTGTGTGTAGAGGCCCAAAGGGTGACTTGAAGAATCATCCTAGGTTGCGCTACCTTCTTTTTGCTTTGCTCTGGGGTTTCCCAGGCTCCACCTTCCCGGGCCAGAAGTACAGGCTGCCACCATTTTCACCAGGCACTTTTATGTGGGATCTGGGATCTGAACTCAGGTCCTTTTGCCTGTGAGGCACCGGCTTAAAACCCTTCAGCCATCTCTCCAAACCCAAATCCTTTTCTTTTAGAAGTGCGATTAGACAATTATTATTGTTCTTCACCCTGTTCTCAATCTCTTTCTCTTTTTGATATGGAGGCTTGTGCAGCACAGACTGGCCTTGAATAACTTATGTAGCTGAGGTGGACCTCGAATTTCTGACCCTCCTAATCTATCTTTGAATGCTGGAATTACACGCATGCAGTACCACCTTGGATATAGTGCTCGGACAGACCTGGACTTACAGCTTGCTCAATATCAACTGACTGCATCCTTAGTCTTCTCAATAGCATTGTACCTCTCCATACCTCTTGCTCTCTCTGTGTGTTGCCTGCAGACTGACTCCTCCTAGTTTGCAAATTCTTCATCTAGCTCTGCGTGGCTGCTCTCTTCCTGCGACCTACCCATTTCAAATGGCTTTTCTCTATTTTCTTTTGTCTATTTTGCCCTTTTCCAGACCTTACTCTATAACAATCTCTTCTTAGCCACTATTCAAACACTTACTGTAAGTATTATGAAGACTTATTCTTAATCTACGATGGTCTAATAACCTGCAGTTACTGCACTGACTTCCCCCCCTTTGCTAGATAGTACTGGCTTGTTTCTTACCCGCATGTGATTGCTTATTGTAAATGCTCATTGGAATTTTATCTCTGGATTCCCAGAGACCTAGTTTTAAGGTAGTTCGCTCCAGCATTTATGTCTGCTTTTAACAGGCTGTTAGACCAGATGGCCTTACTCATCCAGGTCCAGTTTGAATTCACTTTGAGCTGGTCCCTCTTTGGGGAATCAGGTGAAGTCACTTTGAATACCAAACGGGGAGGTGGACTTGCCATCAGGAATTCTCACCTGAGACATGTGTTCTTGCTAGTTTTCACACTCGCTCAGAGCCCAAATACGGATGCAGTACCTGTGTTCTCTCCTTGGGGAGTGATTTGTTTTTCTGAGTCGCCGATTGAGGACCTGACATGGGGGTCTCTGATCTGATCTTCCCTTTGTCTCTATGCCCCATGCAGCACACCCCAACTTGTTACCTGGGAATCCAGAGGTGGCAGGTGCCGCAGCGGGGGAAATCCCTTCTCTGCAAGCCTCTCTCTGCCCCTGCCTTGCTCGTGGTCGTTCCTGGCTCCCAAGAGACTTCCGACTCTCCTGGAGCCCAGCCGCACCTGGGCATTCATACTGTGTCCAGTAGTTTGAGGTTTTAGCCTGGAAAAATTTGGCTATGCTTTGAATCTTCTCTCTTTATCATGGAGATCCCGGTTAATATTTATGAATGGACCATAAAGGAACTTGTGTCGCACTTGAATAACTCAGTCGAGTCTATAGAGAGCCTCAGACTTGACGCTTATGACCTGAAAATCTTTTGGGGGTGTGGGTTGCCCATCTAGAGTCCAGAGAGCCCAGGGACTCTCTGGGGTCTCCTGGGAAAACATCTGTCTCCTTGTACCCAACAGGGGACCTAGGCTCTGACCATGGCTCCATGACCTGCATGGCATCTTTTTGTCTTTTGTTTATATGTGCAGCTTTGTCTCTTGTTTCTTGGTTTCATCTGGGTCATCTCTGCTTTTCCTAAATGCGTTGATGAGTGGGTCTAAACTGGCCTTTGTTCCTATCATTCACTCCTCCTGAGGTTCAATGAGAGAAAACAGAACTTCTGCTTGCTCTTGTTGGCGGACGAGGAAAGGATGGTGATTCGGGGGTAAGGAAAGGTAAAACACCTAGCTACTATGTCCAATCCAGTAGCACAGGATGGGTTAAAATTTCTCTTTTAAGGGGAGAGTTTACAGAGAGACAAACTCTACATTTTTTTTAACCATGGGTATTCTCAAATTTACTTGTATAGTTGTATAGTTAGTATAGCTACAGATGATAATAATATCGTATTCCCTTGGTAGATGCTTTTTCTTTGTGTGTATGGGGGGTGTATGCACACACATATGTATGTGTGTATATATGTGTGTGTATGTGGGCTGTATGCATGTGTGTGTATGTTATATGCATGGGTATGTGCTTGTGTGAATGTGTGTGTGTATAGTGTATATGTTGTATGCATGGGTATGTGTGTGAGAATGCATGCTTGTGTGTGTGTGTGTGTGTGTGTGTGTGTGTGTGTGTGTGTGTGTGTATACAGTTGCATGTGGAGACCATGATCATTGGGTGCTTTCCTTTATCATTCTTCACCTTACTTTTTGAGACGGAAGCTTCCACTGAAACTGGAGCTTGCAGATCTGGCCAAGATGTCTGGCAGCAAACTCCAGGGAGCCACTGTCTGTGCCTCCCCAGCTCTGGGATTCCAGGCGTTCACCATTGTACCTAGATTAGTACATGGATGTCGGGAATCCAGACTTGGGTCCTCGTGCTTGTGTGGCAAGCACCTTAACCACTGAGCCTGTCCCTCTGGTATCTAAGCTGCAATCTTTAATATTTGTCTTGGGCTCATCCCTTCTAATTACCACTTGTAATTTGGCAGACTGTAAAGCATTGCCAGATATATCACCAAGTTAAATATATTTTCTAGCTAAAATTGAAATGAAGTATATTTCTGGCTGACTGATTCTAATCCAGGACTGTATAAATCACTGAGAAATTACATGTTATGCTTGTGGGGGGCAATGATAACATGATCATGGGCAGCTAAATGGAGGAAATGAATGAAGTTAAGCTTTTTCCAATCCTCTATTATTGCTTCTTCAGAAATCTAAGCTGCAATTTGATAGCCATCAGTTTTGTATCAGGCTGATGAGGGGTTTGGAGACAAGTTCTGGGCGAGGGAATGTGGGTGGTTGTTGCTTGAAGTTGAGGTTTCCATGATGAAGGCTTGGCTTTGTGTTAGATTTAGCTTGGGGCTGAAGCGAGATGGGGCGGAAGAGCAGGTGCAGAGTCCGTGAGTGTCGTGTAGATTCAAGGTGAGGTCAGATGAGTGAGATTCAGACTCTGGATTCTGGGAGTGATTGGCAGAGGCTGGGTGAGCAGTGGCCCATGGGCATCCCATCCCCTTGTGTAGAAAGCCACGAGCGAGAGTAACTTGAAGGACGCGCCTTGGCTTGGAGCTGCCATGTACTGGTTAGAGGAGGCGATCTCGAGTGAAGGCCTGCGGGCGGCAGGGAACTGCTCTGTTAGAGTGAATCACGGGGACCTGAGATGGGTGTGGGCCCATCTGTTGGAGCAGCAGTCATTGGGCACTCCAGCTCCAAAGAGAGTGGGGTCCCAGCAGCTAGGATGACTAGAGACCCTTGTTATAGCCACTCACTGCCCAGTGGAAGGCATGCATACATACAGAATACATACATGCATACATACATACATACATAGAACAACGATGTGGTGCAGGAACGAGAGCAGCTTTGCATCAGGAGATCTAGGAGGCCCAAGAAAGGTAGCGTAGCACTTCCTGCTTCCTCAAATCCAGCTTTATTTCCAGGCTTTCTGTGATGGACCTATCTCCTTATTGTCTACTCCCTCCCACATCCACTCCTCCCTACCCTTCTTCACCTTCTTTTTCCCACAGTACTTTTCACTCCACACCCACTCCTATCACGTATCCTTATGGCAAATTTGGTTTCAAAGTATCTCCTCTGAAAATTTTTAAGAGAGCCAGCATTTACTGAGAGCACACAGTGCTTAAAAAAAAAAAACAAACAAAAAAAAAAACAAAAAACCAAACATCAGGCGCTTTACGCTCCTGGCTATGCCATTGGTGATGTTCAAATGAGTGTCTGTCACAAACACGGAGCTGTCAGGAAAGAGCCAGCCACAGGGCTGGGTTGTTTAATGTCCTTGTGTAGGAAAACTTGGTCCTAGAGTGGAGTTTGTAGGGAGGCGGGAGTAGTGGTATCATATAGGGCACGGGACAACATCTTTCTGCCGTTTCCCACTGAAGAAGTTAGGCAGTGGTACTGTGGTGGTACCACCAGGCGAGTTGAAATCTTTCTCTCATCATCCCTCTGCCAACATCTCCTACATATTAGAAAAATTAGTTTTAGAACTGTAGCATAGCCTACCCCCGTGACAGCTAATGAGTAAACGATTAGCCATCAGTTTTGACTACCGGGTCACACCTTGAGAAGTCTCTATTCTAGACTTTCTCCTGACGGACCTCATTGGATCCCATCTTTTTTTGTGTTCCGAATGCCTGATCTGGAAAGCATCATCTGACATCATTCATTCTTTTATTTATTCTGCTGATTCTTACCGAGTACCTACTGTGTGTCAAGCTTTGCGCTGGGGAATACGTGCACAACTAGGAGCAGAGAGGGAACCTTAAAGAACTGGAAGCCTCTGTCTCCCCTCCCTTATCCATGTAGATGGTTATAAAACAATAAAATATAGTGGTAGAAATTTGTAGCAATGATTCTATTTGAAGGGAACAAGGCTCCTGGTCACGTATAAATATGTTTAACTATATAAGGTGCTGTAAGATGCTCTCCACAGTGACGTGCCATGCCTTGGTCTTATAGCCTTGCCAGCCGTTAATATTATGCATTTTTAATTTGTTCCATTCTAATCGGCATATAAGTGGTGACTCATTGTGGTTTTAATATGAACTTTTCTAATCAGTCTTTTCAGATGCTTACAGTCCATGCATCTTCTTTGGTGAAGTGCCTCTTTAGATTTTTGGTTCGTGTGTTTAATTGGGCTATTTACTTTCTTGTTATTGATGTGAATGTTTTTTGTCACGTGTATGTGTGTGACTGCATATGTGAGTGTGTGTGTGTGTGTGTGTGTGTGTGTGTGTGTGTGTAAGTGTGTGTGTGCGGGTGCATGGGAGGCCTAAGGTTGATTGGGAGTCAACCGTGATCACCTTTCTACCTTATTCTTTTGGGTCTGGGTCTCTTATCAAACCCAGAGCTCAGTCATAGGGCTGGCTAGTCTGGTTAGCTGGTTTTCTCTAGAGATTCCCTGTTTCTACCTTCCGAGGTTGGAATCACAGGCACGCTGTCAAAGCTACCCAACATTTTGTGTGGGATCTGGAGATCCAAACTCTGGTCCATTCGCTTGCATGGCAAGTGCTTTAACCACTGGACCATGTTCCCAGCCCAATATGACGGACTTTCAACAAAACTTCCCTTGCAGGAATTTGTTAATTGGGTCTTCAGCGCATTTGACGCAAAACAGTTTGCAAAGAGGTTGGAAGGAGATGCTGTGGGAGTGGTCGTCAAGGAGACGAAGATGGGCTTTGATCCTCCTTAGGGTGAGTGGTGGGGCCAGGCTTCGAATGTATGCTAGTCCTTCGTGGGGTGTTGAAACGGGGCTGAGAGAAGAAGGAGAAATTAAAACCAGAAAGCACAGGAGGGACTTTGATCTTCAGTCTCCAAAGGCAAGCAGAGTTCTTCAGCTGCCAGCGGAAGAGGGACGCGCTGGAAGTGTAGCGGGATGGCTTACCCTCTGAGGTAAGCAGTTGGACGATAATAAGAAGAACTGAGCAAAGCTTAAAAGCGTTCCTGCTTCTCAGCCTCCATTGCCTGGCGCCACACAGGAGGAGTTCACCCCCACTGGGAGAGGAGATCGTTATTCTCTAACTCAATCATGACAGAAGCTGGCATTGATAATTTTAGGATGGCTAATCATGCCCTATATTTATGTTCAGTAATTACAATATGTATGCATTTTTGACTCTAGACAATATTGCTAGTGAATTTATTTTTTTAATGAAAGCAATATTTGACTGGTCTGTAAAAACCATTCTGGGAAGGAGGTCTGCGTAAGGCTAAAAAGTTTCCTTCCTTCCTTCCTGTCACCTGACATGTAGTTTCTATGTCACGGGAGGAGGTGGGGGGGGAAGCAACCACTCTTCTTAGAAGGTCGAGGTCTTCCGTGCCTCTGCCCCCCCCCACTGTCTCCTTGGCTTTGTGTGTGAGAGTGACTTCCTGGAACATCGTTTCCTAGTCCTCCTCTCCCTCTAGGGGACTTGGAATCCCCATGGGCTGTGACCCACTGTTCCAGAGGGTGCGTTTGGCACAGCCAGTACCGGCTGCGTGGCATAGCGTGAGAGCAATACAGCAGGAGGTCCTGCGACAGAGGAAATGTGGGGCATGCTGACATCATGTGCTCAGGTCCAGAGCCCATTCTTATACAGGCAACTTTGCTTCTCTTCCTAACGTGATCAACCTGGAACATTTGGCCAGGAAAAAGAGAGAGTATTTAGGTAGCACGGAGGAGCAGGAAGGGAAGGGAGGTGGGGTGGGGACGTCTTTGCAGAGGGACAGGAGGCTGCTGAGCCTCACGTGTGTTCATGAGTCCGAAGCGGAGCAGGTGATCGCACTCTGTGGGACGCCATGTTCATGGCGTAGATTTACACGCTTCTTTATTGTTGGGATGTATTACACATGGCCTGCCAGAGGATGTGTGTAGAGGTCAAAGGGTCAGCCCTGTGTGTTAGCCTTCCCCTTGCACCTTGCTAGAGCTAAGATCAAGTCTTCACGGGCTGCTGTGTACGCCAAGATACCTGGTCCATGGTGTCTCTGCCTCCACCTCCCTATGGGAGGCTAGGATTCTCATGGTCATGTCTGGCTGTGTGTACATTCTGGGATTTGAACACAAGTCCTCACTCTTGTGCAATGTTTTACCCACTGAACCCTATCCTAAGCCCTATGTCCGCTTTTCAATAAACATTTGAAAATGTGTTAAAAGAAAGCATTTGAACTGCTTATGAGAGAGTTAGTAAGGGACTTTGTTTCTAATCTACATGGATTGGGGGCCGGGGAAATGGTTCAGTTAGTAAGGGTAAGCTACGTAAGCATAAGGACCTGAGTTTGGATTCCCAGAACTCATATAAAAAAAAAAAAACTGGGCGTGGCGATATGAGCCCATATTCTTAGCACTGGGAAGACTAACAGGAGGATTCCTGGGGGTTTGTTGGCCAGCCAGGCTAGTCAAATTGGTGAACTCTGGTGTCAGTGAGAGACCATGAATCAAAAAAAATAAAGTGGTGAGAGATTGAAAAAAAGACACACAATTGAAGAAGATTCGTGATGTCAACTTCTAGCGTCCACACAAACATGTATACATACACACATAAAATGTAGAGAAAAAACTACAAGAGATGAAGTGTAAACAAGCAGGAGCTACAGCATTGTAGGTGTAGTTGTTATGCAGAACCATGTTGGAAGAGAAGATCCAGAGGTATTGTAAAGAGTGAGAGGCAGAATTCAGAAGCTGTGAAGCTCACGCAGTGGAAGGCCTTAGTAAATGTTTAGGTGCAATCCTTTACTAAGGATGTGTAGCCATAGTTGGACCCATTCCCCGTAAGCACCTGCCACATTCTGGCACGAAAGACAGTCCCGGAACCACCAAAGGATTCTGGGAGTGCAACCAAAACCTTCCCTATGTCTCTTGGAGAAAAACAGTATTGTCAGTTTCAGTTCCACTAAGCAGAGTGGAAGTGGTTATTCAGGAACGAGCTGAGCAGGTGTGTTGCTGGCTGGGGACAGAACTACCTGGGTCTGCTCATGGCCCAGGTCTGTGCAAGACATTCCATTTGGAGACAAGAGAAAGTAATGACCTGTCTACTTATCTGTCTTCTACTACTTCTGTCTCAGCTTAGAAATGAAACTGGAGTAATAGGACAGTCTCATCAACGTTTCCAGTGCTACAAATGCTAGAAGATACTGATGAGCCAGATCTGTAGCCGCAAGCATCTTGCACCCAGTGGGTGCTTTAGCTCGTGGTTAGACAAACATATCATGGCAGGATTTAACTAGCCCCTGAATCCTGCAGTCCTTGGTCATAAGGTAGAGAGTGACCCTATTGACCTTTAGACCACTGATACTGAAAACAGATTTCCTTAAGGAGTTGTTGAGTACGAGTTGAGAATTTCTTCTACAGCCGGAGAGGTGGCTCAGTGGGTTAAGGGACTTGTGTATAAACTTGATTGCTTGAGTTTGATCCTTGGACCACATGGTGGAAGGAGAGACCCAATTTCTGGGAGTTGTCCTCTTTTCTCTACATGTGCATTGTAGCATACATAAGCCTGTTTGCTCTCTCTCTCTCTTTCTCCTTATTCCCCCTTCTCTCTTAAATAAATAAACAAAAAAGAATTCGCACTAGATAGTCATTTCAATATGCATTAGGTGCTTTGTAACTATGTCTTTTTGCCCTGCAGATATTTAAAAAGTAAATACATGAAATCTGCCCTTTTAAAGTGAGTACATTAACAATGATTAAGAGACTTTTTTTTTTTCTAAGAAAAAAAACCTGGCATGTCAGAGAAAGCATTTGTAAAATAACTATTTAGAATTCCTTCCTTGTGGGATGGGAAGATGGCTTAGGTGTTAAAGCCTTTGCCTTGTAAGCAAAAGAATCTGAGTTCATATCTCAAATCCCATGTAAAAATACTGGGCAGATATGGCGGCAGCCTGACCTTAAAAGGTGGAGCCTGGGAAACCCTAGAACAAAAAAATAAAGGGGTAAAACAATCCACTGTGATTCTAGATATTACCCTTGGGCCTCTGCCCTGCCCCCAGGCACAGTACCCTCTTGTACACATACCTTCACTCACACACACACACACACACACACACACACACACACACACACACACGACAAAAACAACATAAAAGAATTCTTTCCTTGTGGGTAACTTTCATTGCCAAAAAAAATGGTTGTGTAAGAACTATTATGTGTACTTTAAAATTCTCAGAAACATACTGCTATTTTCTACACAAACCACTTTAAACCCAGTTGAAATGTTTGTTCAAAATGTGACATATTCCATTTGTGGGATCCACTGTCTGACCTTAAGGAAAAGAAAGCTGTCAATGTCTGTAAAGTCCTCGTCACTGCGGCCCAAGGCGGAGGCGGGATTGCGTGAATCTGTGGGTACAAGTCTTCTGTTTGTCTCTACACGTTTGTCAGACGTCTTGTAACTAGCCTAGGTGCTAAATTCAATAATGGCGTGCATTCGGCTTAGAACCAGAGCTTTGGATTTGTGTGTCATTAATGTAGTCAGGTGTTTTAGTGACTCAGTTGTTGCTGTGATAAAATATTCTGACCAAAGCAACCTCAGGGAGAAAGGGTTTGTTATTTTGGCTGACAGATCCAGAAGGTTCTAAAACCTTCCCCCACAGCGCCCCCAGCTGGGAAGCAGGTGTTCAACACATCAGACTGTGGAGGACATTTCATACGCAGACTCCCAGATAAGCCAGGACTTAGACAAGTAATGGTGCGCATTCCATCGCGTGGCATTCAAGGAGAAATGGGCTTTTCACGAGAACAAAAGATCAATGAAGCAAAATCATTTCAGTAATTTCATCTCAGTCTGTCTCTAATATCTGCATTTAAGTACATTCTGTAATGTGGACATTGATATATATCTTTTAGAATATAAATGCATGGTTAAACTTTTTACATTTTGACAAAGGTAACACTTGACCAAAGCAGGCTAGGAGATGGGTTAGTGGGGTCCCTGCTTTCCTGGGGGGGGGTTCTGTGCGTGTATGGGAAGACCCTGCTCATATTGGATGGACCCCCCCAATCTGCTCATGTGGGAGTTGTGGGGACGTTTTCTGGTGAGGGGCAGGGAAGGAGGGCTTCTCCTGCAGGGGGCAGGATTGCGCCTTGCAGACAAGAATGTGGAGGCAAAGTCGAGATGGCACAGAGCTTCCGCCGAGTCTGCCATGGTTTCACTCTCGATTGGCAAACATTTTTGGTCATGAATTTAGTTTTTAGATTAGTACTATCCAATAGAAATATTATATAAGCCCCATAGGTAGTTCTGTATTTTTTAGTGGCCATTAAAAGTAAAAAAAAAAAAAAAAAGCAACAGGTGGAATTACTTAAGATATATTGAATCCCATACAGCCAAATTATCACTTCACCATCTAATCAATATAAAATAGTAATATGTCTGATATTTAATATTTTCCCACCTTGATAAATCTTCAGAATCAGTCTTTAGTTTATGCTGACAGTACATGTATGACCACATTTCCAATGTTTTTTTTTTTTTTTTGCTTTTTGACGGTGAGTGTTCTTGTGTGGTTTTGCAATGAACAGTCACACGAGATACAACAAAAGGAAGAAGGAACCTAAGATTGTCTAACTTTATGGATCCCCTCCATGAAAACCTCATTTCGGGTGAGTGGTGGAAGGGGAGGAGCAGACCACCCCTACCAAAGCCAGTTGGCTTTGTGCATTTATGTGCTGACTTAAGATATTGCTTTAAGACATGGTTCCAGACACTTTGGTTTCAAGACAGTTGGAATCTCCTCTGATTCCTTCTTACATGCGGACGGTGATGTGAAGTCATTAAGCCAAGTTCACCTTCATAAACCAGATCTATTTTTAGCCTTACTTTATACTTAGAGATTTTCTTCCCCTCCCTTCAAAAACCAGAGTCCTACATGTATTTGAAGACATCACAGTTTACTAATCTGAAGAGTGTGGGTCGTCAACCAGCAGGTGAGACGTAAACATTTCTTAAAGGAGGATTCAGACCCTCCTCCCGCCTTTAGCATCCGCTCAAAGAGAAGCCTCTGTCCGTGAGGTCTTGGGTTCCCATGAGCCTGTACCGTCAGCTGAACATGCCATAGATGATGGGTAAGAGCCGTGCTGTGGAGAAAGCCTGGACTGGGGACAAGAACACATGGCTTCAGTTTTCTGCTTTGCGCTGTCCTGACTGTAATCTCCACAGACCATCCAGCCTTTCGGGTGCGTTTGCTCAGCTCGGAAATGAGCTCGGTCATGGTGACAGCTGGATGGTGAGACTCAGTGAGCCAGGGCAGAGGCGAGTGCTGTAAAATTGCCAAAGCGTTCTGCAGCCCGTGTGAGTGAGGGCTGGGTGAGACTTAGGAGGCAGTTACCCCTTCTCCCCCATCCCTACCTGAGCTTGGGAATTTTCTCTTTGTACCTGTGAAGTATCCGTCCTACCCTCTCCCAAGCGCCATCAGAGCTGATTTTGTTTCTGATGGAGTGGATGCCCCCAGGCCGCTTGTCCCCGCCCTCCAGCCATCCCCTTAACCCGTGTTGCCAAGTTGCATGATGTGCGCAGAGCTGCCGTGGTGGTTTGCAGAGCTGGCTTCCTGTGCTGTATGGTGCACAGAAGTCCCAAGGTGCTAGTGACTTGTGATCAAAAGCCACTTTATTTCTGTGTCCACATTTTGCTCAGCCTCCCAGGCTCACAAGCATCTGAATCCTAGAAGGCCTGTCAGCTCTCCCCAGGAAGTGTAGAACCCCAAGACATAGGCACGTATTTTCATTTCCTTTTAAATGAATACAATCTCTTTAAAAGTTTTATTTGAATACCGATCCGTGGTTTGCACAGGTTGTTTGAATTTTAAACAGATGTGTGTGCAGTACTGGGCACTGAAGGTCTCACTTCAGTTTCACAGTGACTGACTTTTAGGGGTGCAGCCTGCTCGCATGTCTGTGCCTGGGATGGACTCAGTGGTGAGGGCTTCTGTGTGTTTGTCTGTCCAGAGCTGTGACACTTCAGCTGGGACCATTGTCAATTTCTGAGTGTCCGGTAGAAGGACCTATCATTTCACTGTTGTTATGGGAAACACCCTTGGGTCCTCACAGGCTCAAATTTATTAACAGCCAAGTATAAGAGGGCACGGAAGGCTGGCGTAATAGGTCGGTGATAAAGATGCCTGCATGCAAACCTGGTGACCTGAGCTCAGTCCCTGGAGCCCGCATGGTGGAAGGAGAGAATCCGTCCTGAGAATTGTCCCTCTGACCTTTATGTGTGCTCCGTGACATGCTTGTGTGCTCACTTTTGTGACCCTCCCATTCCAGAAGTGAAATTAAAAAAAATAGTGCATTGAATCGGAAAGGTGTAGGTGAAAAATTATTTTCTGATGCACCGATCTTTTGAAAGTATCCTCTAATGCTCACATTTCTTAATTGTGAACCAATTTTAATAATGCTCCTAGCTAGCTAAGCTAAAATAGTTTACTGAAACATCGTCTATCCAAGAGCAACTGAGAAAATATTCTATAAAATGCTTCTTATTGAAAGTTGCGCTTTAAAAAAGTCTTGCACAGTTATGTCAGTATTTTCCATGTATGAGACAAGGGACTTAACTTATTATTCAGCACCCGTGCTTTCTTTTTTCTTTGTTAGGGCTACATGCATGTTGTCTTTTACATAAGTTGTGCGGCTCTGTATTTGCTTTCCTCTATCAGAACAGCTTAAAGGAGGAGGGGTGTAGCTTGACTCATGGTTTAGAGGATTTCAGCCCATCATGGCAAGGAAGGCGTGGCATCTGGGACAGCACCCCCTGGTGGTGGGAACTCGTGGTGTGAGTCGGTACATGTTGGCGGACCAGGAAGCAGAGAATAAGTCTAGAAGCGGGGCCATGCTGTAACCTCCAGGCCTGTTCCTAGTGGCTGTGCCTGCCACTTCCTAACACAGCATTTGAAAACAGTGTCAGCAGCAGGGACCACGTGCCCGTACACATCTAGGCTGTAATGTTCCACTCTGACTCCCATAAACCCACAGACATCTCATAATGCAAGAGACCTTCAATTTAACAGCAAGTGTCCCTCTTTGTCTTAAGAATTCCAACCCTGTTCCAAAAATCCCAAGTCTAAAATCTTTTGAGCAGCAAGGCAGTCTCTTAGCTGTGAGCCTTGTAAATTTAAAAAAAAAAAAAATCAAGCTATACGTTCCGAACATACAGTGACTCAGAGTAAACATTCCAGTCCAAAAAGGAGGAACGGGAGTATTGCAAGAAATGATGGGGCCAAAGTAAGATGGAAACCCAGCAGGGAAAGCACCAGATCTTGGGACTCCGAGCCTGGCATCTAGGGACTAGTTGCATCATTATGCCAACTCCAGCTGGCTTGGGAGTCCCGGCTGTGTGGCTTTCTTGCCGGTGGCATGTGATGCCTCTCCCTTGGCATGGTTCCATATGGTGCCTGTAGCGTGTGTGTGTGTGTGTGTGTGTGTGTGTGTGTGTGTGTGCACGTGCGCATGCATATATATGCCATGACATCTGTATGGAGATCAGGGGACAGTTTTTGAATATTGGTTTTGTCGCCCTGCACTGATGAGGCAGGGTCTCTCTCTTGCTTCTGCTCTGGCCCGGCCGATTCATTCTCACCTCATTGTTTACCACAGGAGTTGCTGGAATTACAAATGTCCGGTACCACATAGGATTTTCACATGGGTTCCAAGGATCTCGTTCAGGTCATTAGGCTTGTGCAGGAGCTATTTTTACATGTTGAGTGATCTCTTCCTAGCCCCGGAAATCCCAAATTCTTCACTGAGTTGTCAAGCACTGTCCCTCATTTCAGGAAGACACACTTCCCACAAGATCACTGATTCCAGACCCTGCTCACTCCTGAATTGCTGGGGCCTGAGTTTATAGGTTGTGAAAGTCTGTGTAGTTTGTGCATTTATCTTGCATTGGGGAAAGTTTGTTTTTAATGGGAAATTAGAGCATTTCTTTGGTTTATAATTCCACCAAATAATGAAATACAATGAAATAGTGGCTTACATTTATAAATGTGTCTTTTTAGTCATTTTTCTATTGGGAATATCTATGGAATTCTAAAGTTTTTGTTTTATTGAATTCACACCAAAATTGCTTTGCCTATTGGCATGTGTTTTATTTGAATAAGCTAATAGGGAATCTGTGAGTCACCATGTAATAAACTTTATTCTAAATATTTAAAACATTTTTTGCTTGATTAATATTATATTGATAAACTTTATTTCATAATATTTTAAACTTAGAGAAAAGTTATAAAGGTAATACAGGGAATTTCAGTGTCCCTATCACCAACTTCCCCTTATATTAAAAGCTTGTGAATCTTGTAGATTTGTCAAATTTAAGAAATTAACCTTGGTATAGTGCTACTAGACTGTTAAGGTTCAAATTTGATTTCACTGACTCCCCCCCGTTTCTTTTCTATTCCAGGAGCCAGTCTAGGGTCTCACTGTAGTCAGGTCTCCTGTAATCTGTGACAGTCCTGACTTTTCCTTATTTAGTATGACCTTCACCTTTTGAAAGAATTTTATAAGATGTCTCTCAATTTGGTTTTGTTAATGCCTTTAAAAAAGACTAGGTTAAGGAAGTCAGAGTAAAATCCTTCAAACATAAAGCAACCTCATGAATCATACCTGGAATATGTGATATCAGGATGATGTGTCACTGACGATATTTTCGATTGCTTGGTCAAGGTAATGACTCTGAAAGCAAGTCTCTAGGCAGACACCTGACAGAGGGAAATTAAGCTCTATGTCTGGTGTGAAGTATATCTTCATATATTTTTCAGAATTTGCCTATAATAAGGGCACACACTTCTCCTTTAATTTGCTAATCATTTATTTATGTTAGTTTATCTTCATTTATTTTATTGTTTGGGTTATGATGCAAGTTTGTTTTTTTGTTTTACTGCTTCAATTATTATACCTTTAGCTAGTGGGAATTCCTTCAGATTGATCCTTGTGTCAAAATATATTTTTTTCTTTTCTTTTAAGAAAACTTAACTTTTTTTTTTAAGTAGCTTTAGGTTTATAGTGAAATTGAGAAGAAGGTCCAGAGACTTTCCACATGCTTCCCATCCCACTCCCACCTTTAACCTCCTGATACTCTCTAACTCCCATCTGAAGCATGGTGCAGTCAGTTTTATAGTCATGGACCTATGTTGACACTACAAAGACCTGCAAAGTCCATTATTTACATTCAGGGTTCACATGTGGTGCTGTACATTCTATGTATTCAAATATATAAGCAACACAAACAAACCATTATATTATCTGTAAACTACTTTCACTGCTCTAAAAATCCTGTGATTTTTACTTATTCATAAAAGAAAGTAAGCCAGAGGCTTCCTGCCTTTGATTTGCAGTTACCATGGCCTGGGATAAATGGGGCTTCTTTACATCATCAAGTGATGAATGTTCCATGAGACACATTTTAAGATCTTTCCAAAACTCCTATAGATCAACAATGGCTATAAGGAATGTATGGACATTTGCCTGTAAGCACTTAGTAATGGAATAGTGTTTAACATTAGAAATCAGTTACTAATACACTATTTAAACCGTAATCTTATTTCAAAAACTCTAATTCTTGAAAAAGCTCATTGAAGATAGACTGTTAAAGACTAAAAGAGAATGAAAAATCAAGTCCCTTACCATGTGTATTTCTTGGATGAGTAACTAAGACTTCCAAGTTCAAGGATCTGCTGGATAAACCCAGCTATTTCCCCCAAGTGAGAGAGTTGAAGAGCCATCCTGTCTTGTTATTATTCTACATTTCCTGTTACCCAAATGAATATTTTGAAATATTCCCCAGCTATGGAATCATACTTGATATATAGTGAAGCATAAAGAAGGAAATCACACTTGCACATTTAGTTTTTAGTTTGCATTTAAAGTTGATAGTTTTATATCAATAGCACATCGGTACTTTGTTGAATTTTTTTCACTTTCGGGTTATGCTTTTGATTCTAGAAATCCTATTTCAGTGGTACTAAAACAGTTGCTTTTGTTTTTGAGCATGACAGTTTAATATAATTGTAGCAGGAAAAATATATTATCTTTTAAGCTGATTGAACATAACATGCGTGTGTACCAGTGAGATACAGATGTCCACAGCACCACTGAGAGCTAATCTTTGGGCAAGTCAATGAATGAGGCAGGATTAGAGCAGCTATGCTGGGATGGATCTCTAAGGTTTCTAAGGTCTTTGAAGGCCTTGGAATTCCCGAAGGCCATCCCCCACTGCTGGAATCTCCCTGAAGGAACACCCTTGCTGAGGAACGGACTCCAATCCTCCCAGAGATAAGATGGCCAACTTCACTATGAAAGGATTGTGGAGATGAGCTTTCCATATCCAACAAACATCTTAGTCTCTAGCCCCGCCCCCATACCCCCTCCCCAGGGGGCCCAGGAGCAACTGGGTTGGGCCCCAATGGGAACTAAACCAGTTTCCCAGGCTTGCCTAGGTGTACAAATATGCCTGACCCTGGCAGCCATCTTTGGCACCCTAGCCCCTCGTAGTGGTACTCATAGTGCATGAGTTCTGTTCTTTGCCTGTTTCTCATGGATTCTATGAATTCTTTCTAGCCGCCTGCTTCCCATGAGTTCTCCGTGGCATCCTAGCCCCTTGTGGCACTCCACGTCTGGAGTCCATGAGTTCCAGCCTTTCTCTCCTCTAATAAACTCTGCCTTGAATCCTCTATATGACTCCAGAACGCGAGAACCCTAAAACATTGGAGTGGTCGTTCCTGTAATATTTGGCCCCTGAAGAGGGACCTTACAACATTTGGTGAGACTGTTTCCTGTAACATTTGGCACCCCGGATGGGACATTTGAACAGAGGAAAGACGGTTCCTGCATCATGAAGAATTGCTAGTTAATAGTCCTGAGCAGGGCTGGAGAGATGGCTCAGAGTTTAAGCCTCTGCCTTGCAAGCAGAAGATCCTGAGTTCAGATCTCAGATCCCGCCTAAAAAAATGGCAGGCAGAAGTGGCAGAGACCTGCACTTCTGGTTCTGAAAGTCGGAACCTGGGAACCTCCAGAGGAAAGCAAAGACAGGTAGCATAATCCAGGGTGATTCCCAAAGTCACCCTTGAGCCTCCAGAGACACACACACACACACACACACACACACACACACACACACACACACACACACACAAGACACACATGCAAAAATAAACAAACTGTCTAACAAACAAGGGAATACACAAGTCCTGAGTAAACCTGTGGAAGGTTTTCTAGCTGATGTGGGAAGACTCAGCCCATGGTGAAAAGGGTGGAGGCAGCTGGTTTGTATTTTTGCACGCAGGCATGCTAACAGATGAGAAAGTATGTCTCTCTCTCATAGCTTGTGTGGATATGGTTCCCTTTGTTGTTGGTATGAGCTCTCCTGCCTTGCTGGTGATGGTAATGAAGAATCGCAAGCAAGAAAAGACTGGTTGTTTCCCTAGGTTGTTCTGGTCCTGTCGTCATATCAGCAGCGTGTATTAAATCTGGAGCAGTGTGTATTAAAATGGTAACACTACAAGAAAGATGAAAATATGAGGTGCCAATGTGTTAATTTTACCTGGGGTTTAGTCTCGCAGTCACACAATTGGCTGCTTAGAGTGATCTCTTTAAGCAATCAGCATTTAAGTTTGTCTTTCAGGAACAGAAGGAAAAAAGAGTGAGTTTTACTTTTAGAAAGCAGCAGTAGATAACATTTAAGCACCTTTAGCCTGTGCCAGTAAAAAGCTGTGCTGGGTCATTACTTTGATGGATTTGCTACTTGGTATCCTATGGAGTCTAAAATGTTACCATCTATTTTGGTCCTGGGTTTTTTTTTCTGGTTTGTTGAACACTCTAGTTCTTAAGAAGATGATTTAAATTAGTTTCAATGTACTTGGGTAATCAAGCGTACAGCATTTTGAAGTCACTCACTGAGAAAAAAAGGAGCCTGGCCGTTGCAGTCTTCTGGGTAATGAGACCCATGAATCAAGAATGATCAAGGAAACCGTGAGCCCTGGGGGTCTGATTTCAAGTACCTTGAAGGAATTCCTTTTCTGGATCAGGATTACCATGGCCATGGTGCCCAATAAACTAAAAAAAAAAAAAAAAATGAAATCTAGATATGAAACAGAGAGCCTCTATAGGGCTAAAAAAACAAAAAAATGAGGCACACGGCCCCAACTGAACTCCTGTCCACCTTCAAAGTTGAGAACTTGTGTTTAGGAAGTCTGTGTCTAGAGAGGTGGAAGTGGAAGGAGACGTTTGTGTTCCAATACCAAATATTTGTTAACGAAGGCTATCATAAGATAAGCTTGCAAGAGACTATTTCCCGATCAGCATATCGGACTATCATTATTGTTGGCCTCTCTATCCCGAGACTATATCCTGATCAGCATATAAAGGACTTTGCAAATTATTTGTGCATTTGAGCACAAATGCTTTTCAGCTGGCAAAGGAAACTAGCATGATTTTCAAAAAAACAAAAAACAAAACAAAAAAAATGCAACCCAGATACTGTCTTAAAAAGACAGAGATATATTCCCTACATATTGCATAGAGATACAGAGAAATGGTCCCTACACATCACATCAAGATACGCAAATAGGAAAACAGACTATTTTTAGAACTTTGCAGTCCGACTGGCCTTTCTCTCAAGCTTTGGGGGAAAAAAAAGAAAGGAAGAAAATAAGCAAAAGAAGTTTCTAGAAGTCAGTCTAGGTAAGGTTAGAAATCCTCTCAGCTCCTCTCTTGCAGGTTAATACACCAGTGCACATGGGTCTGTATTTAAAGTGCAGAATGCATTTCACTGCTCTGTAATTACTCTTCTCCTGCTCAAGGGCTAAAAATAGGTATTTAAGTTAGCTTACACTTTGCTGATGGCTGAGATGTGAAATCTAGGATTGTAAAATGATGTAAAAGTATGCTGTGAGAAACTACATATAGAGAGGCCAGTGATAATGATAGAAACCTTCCTTTTTACTGTCTCTTTCTTTTAAAAGTTCTATTTTAGTCACTTTATTAATATAACTAATTATATTAATCTTCAAATATTTAATCAACCTTGCATTCCTGAGATACATCAGCCTTGGAGAATATATTATTATGAATTATGAATATATTATTATGAATTAAGTTTACTGATACTTTATAAAGGATTTTTTTGCGTGTGTGTGTACGTGCATGTGCGTGTATGTATACATGAGGACACTTGACTGTATTTGCCTGTGGAGGCCCAAGGTTGACTTTGGAAACCATCCTGGATTACTTTACCTCCTTACTGCTTTGTTCTGGGGTTTCCCGGACTCTGCCTGGCCAGAATTGTAGGCTTCCACCATTTCTGCCCAACATTTATATATGGGATTAGGGGATCAGAACTCAGGTCTTTTTGCTTGTGAGGCAAAAGTTTTAACCCCTGAGCCATCTCCAGCCCTACAAAGGATTTTCCTTTATGTCTTAATCTGTAATTGTTGTCAGGTTTTGGTATCAAGTTATAGTCACTTCATAAAGCAATTAGAGTGTTTCTTTTTTCCTCTCTTGTAAAAGTATTTTTATAGACTGGCTTTATTTCTTAATGTGTGATAGAACTTACTTGTGAGACATTTGTATCTGAGTGTTAATTTGTTGGAAGATTTTTTGATAAACTTACTATCTCTACAAGATATAGGTCTATTTATATTTTTGTTTTATCCCATACCGTTATTTTTAATGTTTATTTCATGAGTGAAAATAGTGATTGTGCTTTGTGTTGAGGTTAAGTAATAAAAGTACATTAATATTTACTTTAAAAATATTCTTAGTTCAGAGTTCTAATAGGGTGTTGATTTTTTTCTCGTTGAATTTTTATACAGTTGGAAACTATTCTGACTAACACTCACTTAAATATGTTATCAGTGTGCTCCTTAGTCTTCTCTGCCTCTATTTTTTGGTGCATATTCACAATGAAACACATTTGATTTTTTTATGCAGTCTTATCTATATTTTTTTCAAAAATAATTTGACTCTGATATCTTACGTAGATAGTCTTTTTTTCTAACACCAAGATTTTTCCAAGTATTTGTCTGGATCCCTGTGCATTTTTTGGATTAAAAGCCATTTAAATATTTTATTCATACAAAATTTATGCTGTAAGATGGGGTACATATCTTCCTTAATTTTTTAAAAATTCAAATTGGTTTTCTGGCATCATTTAATTTGCTATTCATGTTTTCACCTTTGATCTGAAGTTCTATCTTGATTACAGATGAAATTATTACATTCTTTAATTTTTAAAGCTTGTTTATCTAACTCTACTGTGTTTAGTTACTATGGTTATGCTTCCATATTAGTACAGTTAATATTTGTGATACATACTGTACTTCAGTGAGCTTATAATCAAGAAAGAAGACACACACACACACACACACACACACACACACACACACACACACACATGAAAATAGAAACCAGAAACTAAATCAACCAGGACTCAGATTGGGACCAATTTTGGAAGGGCTAACCTATAACTTAATTCATTAAATTTGAATACACTGCATAACCAATTGTAACAGTAGCAATGGATTCTTAAGCCCTCATGAATAGTTGTGATTTCTGCAGTCTTTGAGTGTGTGTGTGTTCAAACTCAGGCCCATTTCCATCAACTTGAAGTGCTTTGTGGAACTGGCTCCGTAGGAAGAAGTTTGGGATACAGGCATATTGCTTCCTGTTGTGGTTGTGGTTTCTGTTTGCTACATGTCTGCAACTGAATTTATCTTGTGGATTTAGCCTTTACTGCCTGTATTTTATTTTATTTTATTTTATTTTATTTTATTTTATTTTATTTTATTTTATTTTATCTACTTCCATCTAACACTTCTTCCAGTTCTGTGGACATTTACAAGGGTAAGGTAACAACGTTTGTTAACAGAGCAACCTTATACTCAGTTCCATCTTGAGTCATTGGCTATGGCTAAAGACCAGAGATTGGAGTTCAGATCTTTACCATGGGACTCCTTTTCCGCATAAAAATGTTACAGCTCAAAGAACTCTTGCTAGTCTCCAATTTCTGGGTGGTTGACTCTCCTGTCTCCAGCGGGGCTCTTGTCTTAGCCCTCCACAGATGAAGCCAGTAGAGAGTGAACAAATGGGGAAGACTTTATCAACACAGGAGAAATCAACGGGAAGCTAGGCATTCCGTGGGAGTGACCTGCACTCTCGGAGGAGCAGGATGCTAGCTGAGCAGTGTGGTGCTGTGTGCGGCAGGCAGGCCAAGGGGCGTGGTGGGGGTGCCAACCCAGAGCAGTCAGAAGCAGCGGGTCCAAGCGGCTCAGGGCTGGGGCGGGAATGAATGCCATCTGCAGCCTGGGAGGGGGGCAGAGCAGGAGCCCCCTTTCTGCCAACAGCTGCAACTCCCAGGCTGGAGCACCCCGCGGCCCTAGCGAGTTCCCTGCCGGTCCCCCCCCCCCAGTCCCCCAGAGCAGCGAGCCTCAAGGAACGAGCAGTCTTCCTTCTCCCTCCTCTGAGAAGTGACTGCACGAAGGTGATAGGGGGAGCCCGCGCGCTACAGGCTCTAGCCTCAGACCGGCTCTGATTGGCTGAGCGTGTATGCAAATGAAGCATGGAATGAAGACCAATCAGGAAAGATCTGTCAAACATGGATGAGAGGAGAACCAGCTAACCAAAAGCTTTGCCATCCGGCTGGGGGGTCTTTTTCTCTTCCTGCCACCGTGTTCCTGGAGAAGCGGCTGTCACAGGACGGTTTGCATCCAGGATTCGGCTTGTTTCTGGTTGCCGAGATCATTGCCCGGTGTCGTCTGTGCCGGTAGCTGGGACGGTCAAACAGTGCGTTCCTGGCTCGGACTGCTCTTGGGTTTTCGCGTTGCTTTTCCCTGCTGTTGCCGCGGTGTCCCTTCCATCCCATCACTAATAACTTTCCAGACACCTTCAAAACCATTGGCAACATCGACTATCTCCTGTGGCTTCAACCTCGTGATCTCTCTAGCTCCTACTTGCCCTCCTCTGTTGACACCTGGCCCCTGCTTCCTTCTGTCCATGGGGATACCATTCCTGCCAGTCCTGCTTCATCTCTTTTGAGATGGAAGATACTGTCATCTCCTATGAAGGCAGCAGATGAGCCATACTGTCCACCTGAGTTTCTGGTGTTTTCCCACAGCAGGTGTGAGAAGTAAGAGAAAAGCTAGATAAACTTCAAATTCCTACTGACGAGTCTGTACACACCCCACACACATACACACCACACACACATACACACACACACACACACATGCATAAGACACATAACACAAACATGCCACACATACACACACATGAACATAAAGATACATATACACACATACCACATTATACATACTGCACACACACACCACACATCATACACACATACTACACCGTGCGTACATATATAATACACCATGCATAAACACATACCACACATGCGCATCATACACACACACACACACACACACACACACACACACACACACACACACCACCCTGAAAGTCCCAGGCAGAAACTGTTCTCAAGCCTCATAGATTTAGGTTCCTTAGCACAGTCCTCAGTTTATAGACCAATTTCCCTGCTTTCAAAACAGTTACAGACTACAGAGTGACTATATTGAGTTTCAATTTTCGGTCCTCAATTCCACAAGCGCCCACGGTCTCTCCTATTTTGTGCAGGGTCACTGTCCCTGGGCTATTTATGGAGCGTGTGCGGGCACATTGTATGGCTAGCTCAGGGCGCAGGACACTCATCTCCAGAGGGCTCTGATACCTCGCGGTGGGGCTCGGCTAGTGTCCTGCTGAGGAGGGCAGAGCGTGTGGGCAAATGACTCAGCGGCGCGACGTCACTGCTGCCCTCATTCGACACTCGTTGCTGTGAAAGCATAACCCACTTCGGACACAGCCTGCCAGCCAGGGCTGGGCTTGCTTTGACTCAGCCATGTGTCACTCTCTCTACCGGAAACTCGCATTCTTCACACCAGTCATCATAGTCCTGGCAAGGAACCTTTTGGAGAGGTGTTGGTATTTGGTGGATTTATTATTTTTTTTCCAGTTGCGCATGAAAAACAAACTCAGAAGTCTGTTTTTTACCCCCTTTGAGAAGTTCGTTGGAATAACTTGTCATTTCTCCATGTGGGGATGCTCGAGTTTGCTCTGCCAAGGGTAGTTTGCCTGGGGCCATGGCAAGGTGACTGTGGCCCTGCGGGAAGGGCAGACCAGGGTGGCATGCCTGTGGGGATGACGAAACCTCTTTGCTGGTGCTGGGCAGTGGGTGGCTGGCCCTGGCTGCTGACTACCGGTCCACATGTCAGGTCTGGCTGGGATTTGCTTGAAGTCCTTTGAGGTCTTTAAGCGATGCCTGTCCAGTTACTCACTCAAGTGGGTAACTCTTTACTGCTCAGTGGTTTTGTATTAAGACAATAACCAGACTTGCCAGTCCAGGCTGGGGATTTCCCAGAAGTCTTAAGGCTACACCCCAATTATAAGATCGGGAGCCCCAATTTCATCTTGTGGTTTGCTCTTACAACTTGTGGAAGAGGCATGTTCTAATAGGCTACAGTTCTTTAAATTTTCTTATCTGATGCAAATAACTTCTTTTTTTCCTTTTTATGTATGTATGTATGTATGTGGTGCATACGTGTGTGTGTGTGTGTGTGTGTGTGTGTGTGTGTGTGTGTGCAGGTGTGTGCTCTTTCATCTTGTTGTTGGGTCTCTAATTGAACCCAGAGCATACCATTAGGGCTAGCCAGCTTGTTTTGGGGATTCCCAGGCCAGCCTTCCAGGGCTGGATTTATAGATAGGCCACTATGTTCCCCTGTCATTTGTACATGGGATCTGGGGGCCCAAACTCACGTCCTTTTGCTTTCAAGGCAAAGGCTTTAACCAAAGAGCCATCTTCCCAGTCCGAAATAGCTTCTGGAAGGCAAGCTGGGTTTTCATGTTTCTCACTGCTCAACTCAGAGAAAAAAGCAGAGAAGACAGCATGGAGCTGGGGGGAAGAAACCTGTCTGGCACATGACCCAAGAACTGGGTCAAGACCCGATGTCAGCTACTTGCTGGAAACACTTGGCCGGATAGTTCATTTCTTTGAGTAGCTCCCCGCCATCTAATTGCCAGTCTTGCAAGAAAAATTCTCCAAGGCAATAGTTTTCATTTTTGTATCAGAAAAACCTATGGGCATTTCAGTCTTTAACTGCACATTTTTTGGGGCCACATCTTTACATTAAGATTCAGCAGGTCTCAGTGGAACTTTGGGAGTGGACTTTTTTTTTTCTCCACAAAGATCCTAAGAGTCAAGGTTGAGAAACATTATTTGCAGTCCTTCCTGTCTTATGTGAATCCATGTAATTACTGAATAGACTTGCTATGGGGGCAAAAACTGAAATGTAAGTCTACTTGCAGGCTCACTCATGTGGTTTTGGAAAGGACTTGGTTCTTTGCTGGCTACTGGCAGAAGCTGTTATTTATCATTCATCAACTGGACCCCTCCACAGGGGAGCCCGGGAGCTTGCTAGATTCCCTCAGAGCGAGTAAGGATAGGGGCAAAGTGGAAATTACAATCTTTTGATAACCTAGTCTCAGAATATGACGTAGATCATTTTTACTATACTCATTTGTCTGCTTTGAATTGGGCGTGGAGGAGAAATTATCAAGGTGGTGGCTAGGGACTACGGGAGTTACCTTAGAGGATGCCAGCACAACACCCAAGAGGTGGACTGAGCATGTGAGAATGAGCAGGAATAGGAAGAAGGCAAATGAAGCACCACAGTACAATGAATGTTTCTCACTGCTCAACTCAGAGAAAAAAGCAGAGAAGACAGCATGGAGCTGGGGGGAAGAAACCTGTCTGGCACATGACCCAAGAACTGGGTCAAGACCCGATGTCAGCTACTTGCTGGAAACACTTGGTCGGATAGTTCATTTCTTTGTGTAGCTCCCCGCCATCTAATTGCCAGTCTTGCAAGAAAAATTCTCCAAGGCAATAGTTTTCATTTTTGTATCAGAAAAACCTATGGGCATTTCAGTCTTTAACTGCACATTTTTTGGGGCCACATCTTTACATTAAGATTCAGCAGGTCTCAGTGGGTGGGTGATATCCTATAACAAGTGATGACGTGGGAATCTTTTTTCTTCCCCATGCAAATAACCACTTCAGGTTGCTTTGGGTTCAGAGATATGTTCATTGCAGGTCATTTTGGGATTCTTTTCCATGGGCGTGTTCACTGTGGGACCCCCTTCCTCCTCCCATAGTTTCCACTGATTCATAGACTTCCTCTCAACCCTGTTCTTGGTAGAAATACAGAAAGGAAAGGGGTGGCATTACTGTCTTCAAAGGAGTTTCAGTAAATGTGGCAACAGAATTTTAATAACCAGTTGACACTAGGGAGAGTGGTTTCTGAACTTCCCAAAGACCCTGGCAAGTCCGTCTTCTCTGGAGGGTAACCTCACACAACATAACTCAAGATATACAGGAAAAATTAGCATAGATTAAAACACTTTGAATTATTCCCACCCCCATGGCAGAGGTGGTAATTGATATATGAATGAGCCAAAATATTTATGGGTGGTAAGATATTTTAAAGCGTAAATATTAGATATATATTTTGATTTGTTAGTAAATCAGCACTGAAATTTTCTATGTTCAAAATTTTAAATTGCATAATAGTTATTAGTACTTTTTTTAGTCTTCATTTTTGATGCCATTTACTTATTTTTGATTTATTTTTCCCTAATCATACAAGCTCAATAAGTACCCCGGTCCTCTCCCTCCCCACCACCTCTTCCCATCCCCCTTGGACCCTCATTATTAGTACTTTTTAAAAAGACATTTTCTTATTTATTTTTTGTGTGTGTGTGTGTGTGTGTGTACGCGCGCACACGTGCGCATGTGTGTGTGTGTGTGTGTGTGTATCAGCGGGCACTTGAGTATGTGTGCTCACGGAGGCCGAAGGGTAGTATTAGGAATTGCCCTGGATTACTATATCTCCTTATACTTTACTCTGAGGTTTCCCAAGTTCCACTTTCCAGGGACTGTAAGCTATCATCATTTCTGCCAGCATTTTTCATGGAATCTGTGATGTGAACTCAGGTCTTTTGCTTTGGAGGCAAAAGCTTTAACCTCTGAGCCATTGCTCCAGTACAGTTACCCCGTACTATATATAATTAAAATAATTACCTAAAGATATAAGATATTTGTTTGTTGGTTCCATAAAGGAAATTGACATTACTCAATTTTGAGAGCTATGGTGGAGTTATGTTTATGAAAAATTCCTCCCCGCTTCTTGGGAACTGTAAAATTCAAGCTTTCAGTGACTTTACTTGTGTTTGAAGCAACATGTGACTTTGAAGTTACCCAACAGCGTGTTACCAATTTACCTGTTTTATTGGGTATGGTTTTTTTTCAGTGGGAGTTATTAAATCTAATATTCTAAGCAAGTGATTTGATCCATACTCCTTGGAACATTGTGTTGTGCTGATAAAGAGTCACTTCTATATGTTTCTGAGGGACATGCTTTAGCAGAAAATGCTTCTACTGTTCCCTCTTGTCCCCAGTTAATACAAACATGCCTTTTTTATAGGCATTGAGTCTTTTTCAGGTTAGTGTATATGCTGGTCAGCTGTTAAATTATTTGCATGTGGAAAAAGGTAACCAAAGTCTTCTGAGTTCCTAGTAATATATTAAGCCTCTTAATAGAGTTGTTGGAATGATTACTTCCAATGTTCAAAAAAAAAAAAAAAAAGAAAAAAAATACTTTGACAGTGAATGGTTGGGAGGGGGCAGTTTTTGTTGTCTCTCTTCTGCCAGTAGAGGTGAACTTGGAATGTCTTCCTCAATCACTCTCCACCTTGTTGTATATTGAGTCAGGGCATCTTCACTAAACTAAAAGCTTGCTGATTCTGCTAGTCCAGCAGACAGACTTGCACTTGGGGAATCCCTCTGAGTGGGGTGCTGTGCCCATCTGGCTTTTATGTAGGTGCTTAGGTCTGAGATCCAATCTTTGTGCTTCAATCGGTTTTCCCACTGAGCCATCTGCACATTCTGAGGGAGGATGTGGTCAGCCATGACAGTACATGATTTCCAAAGTCGGTGTTCCATGTAACCTTCCCAAATATGTTCTCTCCTCTGGGATAGTTGCCACATTGCTAGATAAAATTCTTTCCTTGAGCTTAGCTGTAACTTGGACTCTAAGAAATGACTAAGAGTAACACAGAGCTTCCTCTGTTTACTATGATTTTGGAAAAGCATTATTATTACTCAAGTTTTGTCTAAAGACAAAACAGCTCTGAAAAGTTCTGTTTAACAAGAGAAACCTAGTGGATGTTATGACAGGGAAACTCTGATAATTGTGTTCTTTTTGAGCGAGGTGACTTTAGCATCAGTTAGGGGATGTGAGTCTTCAGTTTCAAGCAGACCAAAGTTGTGTTATTTGGGTTACAAGTCACTGGAAAAGCAGACACACAACCTGAGATACAGTGGATGAATTCACTGTTGGGAAGTTTGAAGTTGAGTGGCCTTTGAGATGTTCAGTCAGGGAGACCCCACCATGTAGCTACAAATCCACAGAGCTTAGACAGAGGTCACATCTCGGTGCGTACACCTTGATGACACTCATTGTAACTGAAGCCTTGAAGGTGGTTGAGACTGCTCTTAATCACGGGATGCGATGACTGCCATCGTGTTAATCACTCTCACCCATGATTATTAAGCGATATTGAAAGGTGGGAACACATGCAACATTTTCCCATGAGGAAATGGAAAGCCCGTGTCTTTGACCTCAATCATAATATTCTGTATGGTAGAGTTGACAGTTGGAGAAGCAGCAGAGAACCCTGCTTGCAATTTTACATTGTCGGCAGAGCGAGTAACATGCTGATGATGTGACCAGAATGACGGGTGTTCAAGCCACGCCCACTTTGGTTACTCCTAGGAATAATTGTCAGAAAAAAATTAGAGTACCAGTTTGCACTGTTACAGGGATGATATTAAATAAAAACAAAATTATGCAACAGTGTTATTCATAATTTGATTAGAATTTTACAGCCACAATTTAACCAAAGGTAAACACGAATTGATTTTAACGAAATTCTTTGGTATATATACATTCTTTTTAAAAAAATTTTTTTTATTATTTATTCAATTGTGTGTATATGCATGTGTGCGTATGTATGTATGTGTGTGTAGGACCACGGACGAATTCAGGAACCACCATGGACACCTCTACCTCCTCCTTGTTTACTCCGCCCTACCAGGACCAGAAACGCAGGCCACCCCCGCTTCCGCCTGACGTCTATACTTGGGGTCTAGGATCCGAACTCAGAACCTTCCGCCTGCAAGGCAGAGGCTTAACCTCTGAGCCACCTCTCCAGCCTCTATACATTCTTAAAAGCAGAAATTTATGAGAAGCATATCATCGAGCTGGAGTCAATGTAACATCTGTTTGGCAAGGCGGCTATTTTTGCTCTGGCGTGCTATTGAGAGGAGGATCTTTTTTCAGTTTCCTCCCATTACTTTTTGTTTTCCATGGCTCTTCTGTTGTCATGATGCCCAACACTAGCATTTGGTAGGCAGTAACCTTAATCAGAGCCCTTCTGTGGTATCGGGCACAAGAGCTATGAAGGTGAGCGAGGGTCTCAATGCTTAACGACGAACCATTCTATGTAGAGGACACAGATAAACCAGGAGCAAGTAATGTAGGGATGGAGATGACCACGGCGAGCGGGAGCACTGACATAGGGGACAGGGAGCTTCTGGAAGTTACTAGCTGTAGTAAGCTGTGTGATTCATGTGGATCTAAACAAGGGAGGAGTAAGAAGGAAGGCTGAAAAGATGGCAAGATAGGAGCGTCTCAGCCCATGACACTGAGAGTGACAGAGGGGTGGTGGGTTCCTGTTGTTCTGATTATGTTTTAGGCTCATTCAGATTCAGACACACTGTGGGAAGGGTCTTCGTTATCTTTGAGGTCGTCATGACTCTGGCCAGGTTCTTAGGTTTGTCAGCTCACTCTGTAGGTGCCTGGGTCAGTTGCCACCTCATGTACATGAGTGTTCAGACATAAGCCTTCCAGGCCTTCATGCTGATGCGTGAAGACATTTGTGAGGCGACCACCTTCTGAGATGATGGAATTCTCTGGGCACCTTGTCCCATCTCCAAATGCCCTGCTTCTAAACCCTGAACTTCACCCTCGAGCCGGGCACCTTACTCTGTGTGACAGCCACCTCCCGTCTGTGACCAAGGCCTCTGGGAACTGGGTCAGGAGCACTCACTGGCAGACCAGATCTTTTTCTTCCAATTTTGTCCCCCTGCCAAGGGGCAGATGAACCGGACAAGAAAATACTGTTTAATTTCTCAAAAATGATTGCATGTCTTCTCCTAGGACAGATCTCAGCTGAGAATGCTTAGACTTCACATGTAGGGGTCAGGACTCTGAGTGGCCATGACAGTTTGTGCTTTGACAGCACTGGGTGGGGGGTGGGGGGGAACAGGGGACATACCTCAGAGGAAAGAGGTTGGATTGAGGCAATCCCTGAAGTAGGGAGGTGTTGTGATCTCTCCTGGGGTGCACATTAGTGATTTCCCAGTGTTCAGAGAATGGTTAACGTGGTTCATGCCCTGTGGAACTCCCCCAAGGGTTTAACTGACTGTCTGTATGTTGTCTTAAGGCAGCATGGCTCTTATAGCAGAATGTCACCATTTGCATGGGAAGCGCCAGAGGTCAAGGAATCATTAGTCACTCTGGAGGAAGTAGCAGGAGGTCACTCGCAGAGGGAACATTCTTTTGCTTGGCGACCGCCAGCTTCACTGTCAAAAGGAGGAAGCCCACATGCCTAATGGATTTCTTGACCTCAAAGGATACTGGATACTCCCGAAGAGGAAGCTACTCTAATAAGGTTGGGGGCTCTTCTGATATGTTATGGCTCATTAACTTGGGGAGTCCTTGCTGAGTGTTAATTAAGTTGGCATTACAGGTGGAGGAAATCTGAGGTCTGGAAATGCGCTCTCGTTCTACTCAAAGGGTGAGCCGTGGATCTCTGGGCTCTCTTGAGAAAACTGCGGACAAAGAAGGCTTTTGTAGAATCCAGAAACATGGAAAACTTCTGGTGAAACCTGACGAGGCTACATTTGCAGCACATACGTGTATCAGATTTTTTTTTTTTTTGTGCATGCCCAGATAGGCGTTTATGGTTTTAAATTTTCGGCAGTATCTGATTACCTTATTAGTTCACATGGGCCTCTTTGGAAGAGACTGGCTGCACAGAGACTTTGAAGTAGTGAAGGGGACCATGAAACAGACAGGCCTCTTGGGGCTGGGAAGCGGCTTTCAGTAGGGGGTGTCTGGAAGGCTCCTGTCCTTACCCCCAAGGCTTCTGCAGGTTCTTGCAGATCTTTTATGGATCCAGTCATAGCAACAATCTGGCTTTAGGTTGTATAACCAGCAGGCAAACCAATAAAAAATGTGAAATTGTAACAGAAGAGTTGAGTCTAGGAAGCAAGGGACCCCCACCCCTGACATTCTTCCTCTCTGTTCCATTCTCCTTCTCAGTTCTCCCCAGCTCAGCTCCCTCTGCTGGGGAGAAGTGCATTGTGGTCTGCAGCTTGTTTAATCAGGCTTTTGTGAGAAACACTTTGGCTATCCGCTGTTAGTGGATTGAATGTTGTCACCCCTGAAAGACATATCCATATTTTAATGGTCTAACCTGTGAATAGCTCTTCATTGCAAAATTATTCTAAGGACCCTGAGGATGACCTGATCCCAGTTTATGTGGTCCTGAATCCAGTGCCAGGTGTCCTTAGAAGTTACAGAGATGACAGAGCAAGAGGAGATGATGCGAAGACGGAAGCAGAGATTAAAGCAATGGTGCCGTAAGGCCAGGTCTACTTGGAGTCCCTAGAAACTGGAATGGACAAAGAAAAACTCTTTCCACAGCTCTGCTTGACACCTTGATCTGGGCTGTTGTTGGCCTTTTTAACTAGCAGAAACAAATTCCCAGTTACTTTAAAACACCCAGTTCAAAGCAATTTGTTCCTCAGCCTTCGAAGGTAAAACACACTGCCCACTTCCCGGCATACCATCTGCCTCATTCTGAAGGTCGGTGAACTCTTTTGGAAACAGTGACTTATCTGCCCAAGTTCATCCACAGTCCATGTTTCTGGTTCTACATCCTGATATTTTCATCGCCCTCCCTCAAATGTGTGACATCATACACACACGCTGACTTCAGAAATAACATGGAAGGTAATCGTAGCAGTGGCTGTGTGCTTTTTGTACATCCAACATTATCTTTCTGAATCCTTATGACAACCCAGTCGCACATTTATTACTGTCCCTCTTGTTTGCAGATGGGAAGTGGAGGCTGAGAATACTGCAGTTACTCACTCAGATCAAGTAGTGACATAGGAAGCAGGTCAGGGTTCAGACTAGTTGAATGTGTGAGTTCTGATGAGAGATACCTTATCATATAAGCTGGAGAATGATTGAGGAAGACACCAGATGTTAACCAGTTGTCCCCACATGCACACGCATGTGCACAGGTACGCATACACACACACGCACACAATCCCACATCAGAACTGATAGCAACAACCTTCAGTTATTATTGGCCTTACTAAGTTAATCAAGCATTGTTCCAAGTGTCTTTAAGTGCATCCACCTATGGTGAGGCGGGTATTGTTAGCACAGAAGTACATGAGGGTGGGATATGGCTGCTTAGCGTTAGGATACAGGTAAGTTCTTTAGTGAGGGATTAGAAGCGATCACCTTCATTGCACAGAAGTAGCGTGAACCGTGTCTTGTCAAGTAAACTCTGTTATCTTCGAGACAGGGTTTTGAAGCAGGAAGTGCCAGAGCGAATTCTTCTTTGATATGTGCCAGGGTGTTCGTGTGTTGCATCGTATTGGAAAACGCGTCACTGGGGATGGGCATGTAGCTCAGTGGTAGGGTGTTTACCCTAATGTGGATGAAGATTTGGGTTCCTTCTCCAGCATCGCGTGACCTGGGTGTGGTGGTTCACACTTGGAATCAAAGCACAGAAGCAGGCGATCAGAGGTTGAAGATCCTTGATGATATAGCAACTCTAAGAACAGCCATAAACATGTGAGACCCCATTTTAGCACCCCCCCTCCCAAAAAAAAGAATGGGAAAACAATAAGGAGAAACCTATTGTTTGCTTTCCAGACAGTTCAGGAATTATACATCCAGTGAACCCTTGGCGAGTTCAGCAGTGTTGACACAGTTACAACAGCCACAGAACAACAGAACTCTTAACTTGCTGATGGTTTAGTTAGAATAGAATTGGTCAATTTCATTGGTCAATGCACTGCTGCTTAATGAAATGAAACTTTGAATATATATGTCTCATATATACTCAATCTGCAATTTAGATCTGATATATTACTTTTTAAAACTTTTATTTATTTTGGGGCTGGAGAGGTGGCTCTGCCTTGCAGGTGGAAGGTCCTGAGTTCGGATACTAGACCCCACATATAGACACCAGGCAGAAGCCTGCGTTTCTGGTCCTGGTAGGGCGGAGCCTGTGAATCCCGGGGCAGAATAAACAAGGAGGAGGTGGAGGCGTCCATGGTGGTTCCCGAATTCGTTCGTTCTACACACACATACACATACACACACACATACACACATACACACACACACACATGCATACATGCACAACTGAATAAATAATAAAAAAATCTTTTATTTACTGACAGTGTGTGTGCATGTGCCTGTGTGGAGGTCTAAGAACAACTTGCAGGAATCAGTTTCTTTCCTTCTACCAGGGAGGTTCCAGGAATTGAACTCAAGTCATCTGTTTTAGTGACAAGCACCGCCTTTACCCCTGGTCCTATGGGTCTGTCACCAGGTAGGTAGTTGCTCCTACATCTTTTTGGTCCATGAGCAACTTACGGGCAGATGCTGTCAGTCCAGTAGAAGTAGCATCTCTTTTGTGTTTTGCGCAGTTTTATTGATGGAGCAGCTGAGCAGAGAGAGGCGTGACTAAGCCCAAGGTTATTCAGCCAGCGAGGGGAGAACTGGGGTTCCCACACAGCCTGTGGCATGTCAGCATCTGTGCGTCTCCTGTTATTCTCTGACCTCTGAGTGTGGTACCGCTGGCCCTTGGCAGGGATTCTGTGCTAGCTGAGGGAAGGCTGCTTGCGAACACTTCTGGGTGGAAGCAAAGCACTGTTGCGACTCCTCCGTGTAGTTCTGGGTTGCCAGATGCTCCAGGAGAGTGACAAGAATCCCTGGTCACTGGCACTTGGCTGGCAACCAGAGGAGGCCTTCTGTTCTCGGGACCTTCGCCCTGGGCGTCCCTTGGGTCTGGATTTCCCAATCTGCTATTGTGTTTCACAATCTGCCTTCAGAGCCCTTCCAGGAATCGTTCCACCGCCCCAGGCCCCTGCACTTTCGCTTTCTGCCTTATTTCATTCCCATGAGCCCAGAAAGGCCTGCCAGTGTGCCCCAAGGGGCAGGTCCCCTCGCCCTGCACCTGCTGCAAGTGGCTAAGTGTGTGACCAGCCGTGAGGATTGTGGGATCCTTTTGCACCTTCCCCTTCTCATCTAAAATGTGAAGACCTGGAAGTAATAAGCGACCTAATTCTATAGTTCTTTGGCAGAATTATTTATTTATTACTTATTCAGTGTGTGCATATAAGAGGATACTGGGTGTATGTCCCTGGGATGTCCGAGGGTGACATTGGAATCATCCTGAAAACTGACCACAGACGCATCTCTTTTAAAAAATGAAGGCTGAGGGAGAGGTCATATGCATATTTTGCCTTTAAAAATACTTTGTCTGGGCTGAGGAGATGGCTCAGGGGTTAAAGCTGTTGACTACCAATCAAAAGGACCTGAGTTCAAAGCCCCGGATCCCACATGAAAATGCCAGGTGAACAGCAGTGCCGCTAGATGTTTCCATCCACAGCCCTTTGGCTGTGATGAAGTTGAACGTCATCGAGGTGGGAGTATATGGCGGAAACCTCTCCCTTCACGGTACCAGGTGGCACAGGGAGAAAAGGCTGGGTTCCAAGCTTTTCCCTGTCATTCCACCTGCACCCCAAGCCTGTGGGATGGATGCCCCTTTGAGTCCTTTGGCAGAGTCCTCACAGACATATCTAGAGGTGTCCTTTGCTGATCTCGTAAATGCTGCTTGGTCTAGTCAAGTTCACAATAAAAGTAAACCACACTGTGACATTGCACAGGATAGAGGTTTCTTTTAATTACAAAATTTATTAAAAAGCTAGTTTTGTGTTATAAATTATAAAACCCATGACCAAAGCAGCCTTGGCTTTGAAGCAAATAACTTTAGGATTATCGTGTGTTAATGTTTGTGAAAAAGGTTCCAATTACTCTAGACCATTCATGGGGGTTTCTAGATTATTCTTTACTTCATGCCTTCTGAGTTTTCAGTCTGTGCTTTCATCGTGTGTGTGTGTGTGTGTGTGTGTGTGTGTGTGTGTGTGTGTGTAGTAGGTGAGTTTTCCCCCCTCTGCTTGGAGGAATAATGAGTAGACGTGCATTTCATGGGTGGGTGGAATTTTAGCCTTAGAGGGAGCATTGAGTAATTTATTTTCAGTTTTATGTTAAAGAACAGAAATGGGAAATGTTGGAGAGCTTGTCAGTCCCATTTTAAAAAAGAACCAAGCTACAACTTGAGCCTGTGGCTGTGGAACTGCACTCAGAAACATCTCTCATCCGCATTTGCACAAGTCTGAGCTGCTTCAATCTCCATCGTCTTTTCAATACAGGCTCAGCCTCCATGGACCTGTTTCTGCCACTATTGCTCTTTCTTTTTTCCTAGCGCCAGGGTTTTGAATGCAGAGCTTCATATAGATTTAAGTTCTCACTCTATCACCAAGTGACCGAACATCTACTCTCCGCTCTGTATTTTGTTCTTTATCGTGTAAACCCTATCCTTCTTCAGAAGGCTGCTTTTTTCTTTGAGAATGTGTTTTAGTCCCTGGTAAATTTCATCCCTGCTCCAGGTAAAAGGGTAAAAGGGGAGATTCATTCTCATTCCTGAGAGAGGGTGGGGCATGCAGCATAGGTCAAAAGGCATATGATACACACACACACACACACACACACGCACACGCACACGCACACACACATGCACACACACACACGCCAGCAAACTTCTGTCCAGTGGAGCTCAGCTTTCAGCAACATCCTAACTGCCCTGGTACACTTGAATCAAGCCTTTGTTTCACGTACGTGTATTTTCAGAGGGAAATAAGTGAACAAAATCAAATATTTGATTTCCAGCAGTTAAGATGGTTCCATGCGAATGTTCCTGGCTTGCCCGCCTTCCGCTCCTGTTCCCCTTGCTCCTGCCCCCCATCCCACTCAGCGAGATAGCTCGTTGTTCAAGGTCTCTAATGGGCCTTTATTTACTGCCCGGTGGAAACAGTTGAAACAAGAAATTAGGCAGTTAGAACAATCCAAGCATTCTGAAACATTTTCTTGGCAGTTTTCTTTCTCTCTTATTGGCAGCTAGGATACGCCTGCTCAAAACATTTCCCCCCTGATGTTTGCCTGCATGTGCTCTGTATGTCCCACTGTGAGTGCTTCCACATGATTCTCCTGGTTTCTTTCTTAAGGCTCTATGCAATGAGCATAATGCATATGTACCATACGCATGTGAATAGAAGTTACTCTGAAGTTTAACTCTGAAGTTACTCTTCAGTTCAAAAACACAGTTCTTTCTTTCAAGTAAACTTGGTAAGTAAACTTAGAAACGGGCCGGTTGAATTTCACGGAGGGAACTCTCACAATCACGTAAAGTCATGGTGATGCCGATGAGCTCATGGACTCGCTTTGGCATCCGTGAGCAATCTCACGAGAGCAGTACATCTTAGAGATAAAGAAATCACCAGTTTTGAAAATTTTTCTTTTCCGCTTGTCAACAGAAAATTGTTACATAGAACTTAGCACCTCCTGTCTCGTGGGTGGTGGGTAAACGTGGAACTGAAAGACATGAATGGGGCGTTTGAGTAATTAGAAAGTATGCAGCTTAAAAAAGCTTTTTACCTGTGTATGTGTGTAGTTTACCTGTATGTATATGTGTTCAAATGCACGTGTGTGTGTGTGTGTGTGTGTAATCCTGAAGTTAGTGTCAAGGTGTTGTCTTTGATCAAAGTCCACTTTATTTATTGATATTAGCACCCCAGATGAGCATGAAACTCGCCCAATCTTGCAAGCTAGCTTGCCGGGGGGATCCCTTAACTCAGCTTTCCAGGTACCGGGGTTCCAGGTAGCAGCCACACGCGCCTGCCTGCCTGACTTTTTAATGGCTTTGTGGGATCTGAACTCAGGTCCTGACACTTTGCAAGGCAAGTGTTTTATCCACCGAGTCTTCCTTCCAACCCTATAGAACTTTTGATAGATCAGTAGAACTTTCACGGTTTGTCACATCTGGAAACCATTGCAATAATTTTTGTCATTCGTTCCATAAAATGACTTTCTTGAAATGAGGTTTCTTTTGGTCTCTCTTCGTTATTGACAAATGAGAGTTAAATGAATACTAACTGTTCCCAAAGAACTCAGCAAAGAGTAAGAACTTCGAGACCCTTTGTGGTTATTGTTTGTTTGAGCCCCTCCTTTCCTTAAGACTTGGTCTCTTACACTTTTTTACATTAACATTTAATTTTCTAGAACACTTCTGCATCTAGACGAGCCAGTGTAAGATCTTAGAGTAAGCAACTTACTTGGACTGCTTTTGTTTGATACTTTGGCAGTTTCTTCTTTTCTTCCTTCTCCTCCTCTTCCTCCTCCTCCTCTTCTTCCTCCTCTTCCTCCTCCTCTTCCTCCTCTTCTTCCTCCTCCTCCTCTTTCTCTTCCTCCTCCTTTTCTTCCTCCTCCTTCTCCTCCTACTCTTTCTCTTCCTCCTCCTCCCCTTTTCCTCCTCCTCTTTCTCCTCCCCTTCTTTCTCCTCCTCCTTTTTCTCCTCATCCTCTTTCTCTTCCTCTTCCTCCTCCTCCTCCTCTTCCTCCTCCTCTGTTACCATCCTTCTCCTCCTTTTATTTTATTTCTTCCCAGTGAGTGGCTTGCTCTGCTGCTCTGGTCCTCGATTTCCTCATCTGCAAAAGGAGGTGGCTTCATCAGATGGCAGCCTGAGTCTTTCAGTGTCTGAACACTGCTTTTCCAGCAATGAACCCACAAGTGACCTGCCCAAAGAATGCAGACCACAAGACCATTATTATCACACAAGTTACAGATTAAGTTCTGGGGAATTACACAAGGCCATTTACTGGAACTGGCTTGGAGTGTGTTTTCTGTGAGTGTCACAGAGTGATGTTACTTTATTCTTCACTGAGTCAGAGCTTACAAGTCCAGTTGCCAGACATGTGATGTGCGCCCTTGGCTTTGACAAACAGGCTGCCTTCGCCAGTTGCACTGCACGTGGCTATAAACCCCATGGATTTCTGAGGTAATGTGTGAGGTAATGCCGTCTTCCAAGTTAAAAAAAAAAAGACATGCACCCATTCCTTTTAATTGAACACATTTTCCCCACTTAAAGGATTTCCATTGCCAAATGTAAACATGTGCAAGATGATGGAAGCAATTCCAAAATCTTGTACTGTATGCGTGGAAATAGCAATAGGTGCTAAGAGACTACCAGCTCCTAGTCACTTAAAAATTATCAAGGAGAGCCTAGAAAGCAGGAGAAGGTGTCTACTTGCAAAAAAATCACCAAGGAATGTTTCTATTCCATACTTTTTTTGGATTAAAATATGTAACGATATAAATTAATACTGATCTTGAGCGAGAGATGTTTTAAAAATATAGATGAGTTTATTATCATTAGCATTATACATAACACATATTTTGGACAAAATACAAAATTATGCACTTGAAGGCACCTGAGGTTATCTGAAAACTCTGAACTCCAAGCAGAGTGAAGAAGAGGGTTGGTACCCATGGGCCCTTCCTGGTCAGACGCTGACAGTCATTGGTGAGGGAAGTCTCCAGGGTAGGCAGTGCCAGAAGCCAGTGTGCTCACAATGGAAGAGGATGAGGATGAGAGGCCGCTGCCCTCAAGAGCCCTGGCGGTTAGGACATGGAGCAATAATGTCTTTAACACGTGAGGGCCTCAGCTCTGTATGCAGAGGGAAAAAAAAATCCTTCAGCGGTGAAAGGTAAAGAAAAATGTTTTCATAAATGTGAAAAATTCATCTGTACACTAGAAACTGATAAGGAAGTTTGACTGAGGAAATGATGGTAGATGGGGCATCAGTAGAGTAAACTGTGTGTGGACGATAGAGCTATACAGAAAGTAAGAGTTTCAGAGCAGCAACTGCAGATCTCAAGGGCGACAAGGCCTGTGGATCAGTGTCTGTTCCCACAGGAGTGGCAGGAGAGTCCATGCACAATTTCATGGGGCTGTGAAGTTGTTCGGATATTAGGATGGCTATTTGGCGATTTTCACAATTATTCTCATGTGATGATAAGGAAGGCATTGTATGTTGCTGATAAGTTCATGACCAAATGGCTTTCAGGAACAAGTGTTTTATTTTAGCTCATGTTTCTTGGTTATAGTTCTTGTCTAGATTGGCAGGAGAGTTCACACCAATGCTAGGGGGTTGACAGAACTGGGCACACCATATCCATTGGACTACCAAGAGACGGACAATCTTTACTTGCCAGACCAACATGTCTGGTCAAGTATACTACAGAACGCCAACCTCCTCAACCAGCTCCCTCCATCTTAGTCGCCTCCCCAGGGACTAGCCCCACCCCCATGGGCTGAATCTCCCCATCAACTAGACAATCTCCTGTAGGCTTGTTCAGGGTCTGCCTCAACCACAGATTCTTTACAAATGTTCCCAGAGCTCTAACCCTCAACCATCAAGTTGACGCTTACATCTAACTGTGACAGAAGGCTTGAGTAGATGGTGTGAAAACCAGATCATAAGACAATGAAAAGGAAGGAAGGTCATGGTAGCATATTGCAGAGACAGAAATAATAGCAGGGGGACAGGATTCATGGTGTTTGTGTGTGGGCACACGTGTCTGTGCACGGGTGTGAGCGTGGAGATGAATATCAGTGTCTTCCTCAATTGTTCTCTACCTTATTTATTTTTTTGAGACAATCATTCACCATCACTCACTGAACTTTAATTTACATTTTAAATATGTATCTTTAGTAAACCTCAAATATTTTTATTTTTTGACATTTTGATACATGAATACAATGACTTTATGTCATTTCTTTACCCCTTACTACCTTATCCCATTTCCTTCCTGTCCCGATTCAGACTTTCTCCTTTCCAGCCGGTCTCCCTCCTATTTTTATGCCGTTTTTCGCATCTGCGACCCACTGGGTTCCATCTGAGATACCTGTGCTCGCAAGGTCTGAGCGCTTGCTGGGGCGTGGATGACTTGTCAGTGGACACATCACCGAGTAAAGAAGCTCCCTTCTTCTGCCTTCAGTGGTCTCTCAGGAGGTGTAGCGTCTCTTGAAATCTCCCCCCCACCTTCCATGGTGAAATGTTGTTAAGCCAAATATTTCACAGGTCTTCCTTTTAGGCTTGTTTTTAAAGTTAATTGTAAGTCCAATAGGTTCGTGGATAGATGCGCTTATTTTGAAGGTTCTAGTTGAGTTGATTATCCAGTCTGTTATCATTCATGCTTTTGCCAGGAGCTTCTAATCTAATACCTTATGCCCACTCTTCCTTTTGTCCCTGTCAGCCATGTTTGTTTGCTTGTTTTCTCTTTACTTTGAGAATGTCAACATAGTGGAAGCAGAATATGGTTTTGTTGAGTTAGCGTTTTCATGTCTTGTGATCCTTTGACATCACTCTCCACCTTATTTATTTATTTTTTTGAGACAATCATTCACCATCACTCACTGAACTTTAATTTACATTTTAAATATGTATCTTTAGTAAACCTCAAATATTTTTATTTTTTGACATTTTGATACATGAATACAATGACTTTATATCATTTCTTTACCCCTTACTACCTTATCCTATTTCCCTTCCTGTCCCGATTCAGACTTTCTCCTTTCCAGCCGGTCTGTGTATTCAAGACACAAATCCATTTTCCTTTGTTCCCTTTCGGTTACTACTGGTTTGTTTAGTTATCAGTTTGCAGTATTTCATGTTCTTAGTTTTCATTTCTTTTTACTAGTCTATCATTTCGCTGTAAACTTTATGGTATCTTTTAACTTTTATTTTATAAAAATAAGCACCTTTTTCTTCGTCTAGATTCAGTATGGTCTTTCTCAAAGACAACCTTGGATGACTTGCTGAGGAATTTCAATGTGAAATCGGGCTTGTATCAGAGGAAGGTTGTGCCAGTGTGAGTGGAAGCCGAGAGGCACCTCCTTTCCTTGGCTGTCTGGGCAGATCTACGACGCTGAGGCTGGAATTGGGGGCATGCCTGACGAAAGTCAGATCAGGAGCGCTCCTCTGTCGCCATAGGAAGATAGGGCAGCAAACATTTTTTTAGGTAGGATTTTATTTACTGTGTCTTATAGTTTTCTGCTCATTTACTTTAGGTACTGAAATCAGCCATATATGTATTCTTTTTTTGCTAGATATATTGACCTCAGGGAAAAGCTTAGTCTTTCCAGCAGTGTTACGTGATCTTGCCGGTCTTACAGGGCAGTGGGTATTTTCTTTCAGCTGGATGAAGCCCTAGGAGAGGATTGGAGCAGATGTTTGAATTCATTTAAATGCTCTCAATATTTATTACTTAGGTGACCTAGTTTAGCAGCAATTGTAATAGGAAAAAACAAGGCCATTTGAGAAAAACAAACTTTATTGCATTCACCTTAAAAAATCGGAAGAATTCCCCCCTTTAAAAATTGTAGTTGATTTTATTTAGTTTGAGTATAAGAAATAAAACCTTGAAGGATCTTCTTCTAACTTTGAACAGATATCCACACATATGTTACACTAAAGTATTTTCCCGTATGAAGTATTATTTTACTGGCTGGAGGGCAGCCTGAGGGTTAGAGTTCTGGGTGGGCTGGGGCCTTGGGGTGTCATGTCAAAGCCTCACATGTTACTAGCAAGGACACCGAGACTTAGAACAAGTGGCCATATTTGAGTCTGGACTCTTGGATCCAGGATGCAGGCAGGCTTGTATGACCGATCCACTTCCATCATGAAATTCGTGCACCACTCTGATGTCCAATCTGGAGAACGGGTGTCTCATGGGAAACCCATTCACTTTTGTCTTTTTGGACCACACAGGATGGGGAAAGTGCAGCTTTCCGAGAGGAAACCTTGCCACAGAGGATGGCTTCTCTTGCAAGTCCCACTACTCTTTCTGTTTTTTTCCAGTTTGCAGGATGAGAGAAGGGAAATCGGGGAGCTGGCATCCAGAGTCCCAATGCGGCGTGCCTTCCTGCTTTCCCAAGGTAGTGATGGAGGGAGATTGACCGCACACCCAGGCGGGCGCAGTGGCCGCAGCAGGATGGCTGAGGAAGAGTTGGGAGAATGTGTGAAGTGGCTCAGGAAGGTTTCCCAGGCAGGTCATGCGTTCCCACATCCGACCAACAGGATGTTGGCCCCTCCCCTCAAGAGCTGGGGGGGGGGTGAGGGCCACAGAGAACAGAGCATGTTACGAAAGCTCATCATGGCTGACTGAAGGGATATGAGAAAATCTGCAGAAGGCGGTCCCCTCACATGGGAGACAGAGCTATAAACCTGGCCCTTTCTCTAGAACTGGCACCTCAAACAAGCGAGTGAAAGGTGAATTTCCCACTGGAAATGTGCGGATGATCAGCGTCACTCTGTGTGTGACCGTCAAAGGAGGGAGCCGGGAGCTAAGAAGCCTGTCACTTTCCCTCCTTCACTGTTTCACTGGGTTTCCTGTACTCTAAAAAACGTTTTCTTTGCCATGACATCTATACACTTAAGGAGTAATCGATGTTTCAGTACATGGATAGATTGTGTGATAGTCAAACCAGAGTTTGCATCTTTATCTCAAGTACTTATCAAGTTGGGGAAAACACTTGATATTTCACACACACACACACACACACACACACACACATATATATATATATATATATATATATATATTGTTTTAAAGGCTTTCTGTCAAATTATTTCTTAATGTAACTTAAACATTGGTAAAGCATACTAATATTGGAATTTCCATTTTTACTATTTTAAATGTACAGTTCACCGATAATAGTTAAATTTACACTGTTTTTGATATCATTAGTGCTGTCTACTTGAAAACCTAAAACTACTAAAACTCTAGTTTTTAGTCTGAGGATCTCAATTCTGTCTCCAGAATTCATGCAAAACTAGAAGGAAACAACCGACTCCACAAAGTTGTCTCTGACCTCCACACGCATGCATGACACATACACATACACACACACACACACACACACACACACACACATACAATTAATACATTTTTAAAGAGGGAAAGAAATTCTGGTACATGCTACACTACCAACAAACCTGAGAACATAACACTGTGTGAGGTAAGCCATTTGCAAAAGGAGTGGTCGATTCCACTTACATGAGATACCTACACCAGGCAAATTCACCAAAACGATGTGGGACAGTAGTTGTTAGGAAGTGAAGGAATGAGGAGCTGGTACTAAGGTATATGGTATAAGTTTCCCAAGGTAACAACAGTTCTAGATGTGGTGGGCTGTTTAACAATGCAAATGACCTCTGTGCTAATGAACAGAACTTTCAAAGTAGTGAAGAAGGTTAGTTTTATGCTAAATGTATGTTACTATAATTAATGCTAAAACAAAACAAAACCCTGTTGGGGGGGTTGGAGGGATGGGGGCGCACCATAAAAAGTGGAGGGAGCACACTTGTGTGGCAATCATTTTGGCTTCTTTCCTTTGGCTGGAAGAGCTTGCACTCTGAGGACAGTCTGAGCAATGCAATTAAGAGTCAGAGACCTTCAGGCAGGACAGAAAGCGAGACTAAGCTGTGCACAGCCTGCAACAGGGTCACTATAAACACGGAGACCAACAGGGCAAAGTGAAAGGACGGGAACCGATCTAACATGTTAACAGAAACCTAAGACCCGGACTGTCCCTTTCAAAGGAAGTTCTTACCAAGATAACTGGAGCATTCCCTAAGGACCAAGGCTAATCATCAAGAGGAAATGCGCATCTGAACTGTTGTAACACTGAATAACAGAACTTTCAGATACATGAAAAAAAACTTTGAAAAAGAAAAATGCCTTGGGGGGGGGAGCAGTCTCCCTTAGAGTTGGAGTTTCAATGTCCTCATGAGGCAGAAATCAGTAAGGACAAAGACTCAAACTTCACTACACACCAATTAACGACAGAAACAAATAATTTTGCTCCTAAGTGTACAGAGCATACTCACCAGATCAGACCATAGTCTGGGACATAAAATGAGCTTTAATAACTTTTAAAGGCTATGAATCATACAAAGTGTATTTTCTGACTCCAGTGGAATTACACTAGAACTCAACAGTAAAGATTTCTATGAAATCTCCAAATACATGGAAATTAATATCCCCACTATAGAATAACTAATGAACCAGAAGGAAAAAGTGGAAATTAGGAATTATTCTCAAAAGTATTAAAATTTGATAGATAACATGTTAAGGTTACAGGATTCTACCAAATCACTAGTAAAATATAAATCTGTAGTGCTGACTGCTTAATAGGAAAGAAGAAAGGTCTCAAATCAGTGATATCTCTGCCACTTAAGACTCAAGGAAAAGTGAAAGTGAAGGCCAGAACCCACGAAGGAGAAAAGTAATGAACAGGAAAACAACTAAAGAAAAGATAAAAAACAATCCCCCAAAACTTAAGACTGTCTATTCAGTCATCTGAAAAATCTGAAGTACCTCTGGAAGATTTAGATAACTTAATATATTTTTTAGTTTGGTCATTAAAAAGGAAAGGCTCACGTTGCTATCTCTCTCTGTGCTGGTTAATTTTGTGTGTTGACTCAAAGGGCATCATTGAAAGGTAACGTAAGCGCTTAAGTTGCTCTGCTCTGAACAAGATCATCTCCATACATGTGCTGGGCCTTGTCCAATCATATGGGGGCCTGAATAATAAATAAATGAACAACATCCAGAATAGGAGAGAATTCTCCAACATATTGCTCTTGGGTTTGCTTTCTCTGCATTATCCATAACCTTCTGGTCTTCATTTGTTGATCTTCTTTTTTTTTTTTTAATGTTTTATTTATTTATTTATTTTTCTTATTATTCATTCAATTGTGCATGTGTGTGCATGTGTGCACGTTTGTGCATGTAGAACCATGGACGAATTCGGGACACCTCTACTTTTGCCTTGTTTACTCTGCCCAGGGATTCACAGGCTCCGCCCCTACCAGGACCAGAAACGCAGGCGGCTCCCGCTTCTGCCCGGCATCTATACGTGGGGTCTAGGATCCGAACTCAGGATCTTCCGCCTATAAGGCAGAAGCTTAACCCCTGAGCCACCTCTCCAGCCCCCATTTGTTGATCTTCTGACTAGAATTGCACTGTGGGCTCTCCTGGGTCTCCATGTCAGTCCAGATTTAAATGTAGACACAATTCCTTAAGTTAAATCTGTTTTACATACAAACGCTCCTTCTTTATGATGTAGCTACATCCTAGTCAACTCACCTTAAGTCGGGAGTACCATTGGTTGAAAGGGTATTTAATTCACTGGAGTCATGGAACATTACAACTTGGCAGCACAGACCACTGGAGAGGGTCCATTGTTGGGGTTCCCTTCCCAATCACAGGGCTGATTCAAACTGGGATTCACTGTCACTGACTAGTATCTCTGGAGGGGTTCATAATGTGTGTTCACGGAGAAGAAAAAGATTAAAATTCAACGTATAGTTTAGTTTTGCTGAATGTGTATAACATTCATACCATCACACAGTTCAAAAAAATCACAAGTCAAACCATTCTACATTGTAAATTGTCTATATATACATAGTTGCTCTTGGCTCTCTTCACTTCAAAAACCTTACTAATGCACTCTCTAATGCACCCTTTTTTTCTCTCTGAAAGCTGAGCTTCAGCCAAGTACTTAAAGAAAGGAAATTTCCATTCAGAAGAAAAATCCAGGCTTGGGGACATGGTTCAGTGGATAAAGCTCTTGTTATAAAAATCATGAGGACCTGAGTTCAAATCCCCAGAATTCATAGACAACAAGCACAGTAGCAGTTTTATCTTTAATAACGCCACAGCTCCCATGTTGAGTTGGAAGGCAGAGATAGGAGAATTTCCCAAAGCCTAACTAACCTGGTGTGGTATTATGCAGCTGTGAACAGCAAGAGATGGACAGGAAAGACTGACAAGTCCTTGAATTATGTTACCAAACGAGGCACTCCTGAAGGAAATGTCAGCTACTGACACAGTAGCAGCTGGCCCCAAATACCAGCTTGGGTAACTCAAGTAGCCAGAGGAAACCAAACAGAATTTTTAAAAAATCCAAACTGTAAATGGTTGGACAATAATTAAGGCCCCTTGCTTTCTGTGGAAAGGCCAAATATAAGGGTCTTGAGTGGAATCCTAACTCTGCCATTTTTCATAGACAGAAGAGAATTATCTTCATGTTCTAACACTATAAGGACATAAGAGCACATTACCAGATCAATAAGAACGCAATCACAAAATGCAGTGTTTTTTTAATTTTTTTATTACTATTATTTATTCAATTGTGCGTGTATGTGTGTGTGTGTAGAACCACGGACGAATTCGGGAACCACCATGGACACCTCCACCTCCTCCTTGTTTACTCTGCCCCGGGATTCACAGGCTCCGCCCTACCAGGACCAGAAACGCAGGCCGCTCCCCCTTATACGTGGGTTCTAGGATCCGAACTCAGGACCTTCTGCCTGCAAGGTGGAGGCTTAACCCCTGAGCTATCTCTCCAGCCCCAAAATGCAGTGTTTTTAAGTGTGAAATGCCCAGAATAGTCTTGGTGTAGACAAGGCTGTTCCATTTGTTAAATAAGGAGAGTATAAGAATGGAATTTTAGTCATTTGATAATATTATAACTGATGTTCACAGTTATATAAATGAACAGTGAAAGAGAAGCAAAGTTTATTTTTATAATTTTATTAAACAATAACATTGCTTAAACTGGATATATTTATAAGCAATGAGTTGAGAGTATGCACTATCTGTTTTGCTGCAGCTATAAGATTGCGACGATGTCCCATAACCTAGCAGCACAGTGGAAAATATTTCTGTAGTTCCTCAAATGCTAAATGCAGAATCATCCCAAGATTCTGCAATTCCACTCCTAGGAACACACCCTAAAGAACAAACAGCAGGGACTCAACATATTTATCCTGAAATATCCACTGCAACATTATTCCTAATCACTCAAAGGTGGAAACAGACCCAATGTTCTTGAACAAATCGACAGTCTAAAACAGGAATGTACATACAATGGTATATGCTCAATCATAAAAAGGATTGAAACTCTGATAGATGCTAAAGCATGCTGAATCTTGAAAACATTATGCTGAGAGAAGATAAAAATGGTGACCACAGTCTGAGTCTACTTACGTGCGGTCCCTAGAACAGATGACCTTGGAGAGACAGGATCCAGACTACTACGTGAGTTAGAGGTGGGAAAGAGAGCGAGTTACTAGTCAAAAGCATGGGGCTGGCAACTCACTCGTGAAATGCCACTGCGAGCATGAGAACCTCAGTGTGGATCCCCGGCACCCACATATAAAGCCAGGACTGGTGACGGGCATCTGAAATGCCAGCACTGAGGAGGCGGAAGAACCTCTAGGAGCTGGTGCTGCCAACTTCAGGCTCAGTGAGAGGCTCTGACTTGGGCGTCCTCATGTGTTTCATACCTACATGAAACTACATGTAAACGTTTCCCCACAAAGAAATGATAAAACTTTGAGGAGACAAGTATGCATACACACATACACTCATGTACACACATGCACATATACATGCATACTCATACATGCACATACATGTGAAAACATGCTGAGGACTTTCTCCACAAAAAATGACAGATATTTAAGGAGATAAATATGCATACACACATACATTTACATATACACATACACGTGTACATATACATGCATATATGCATACATAAACACATACGTATATACTTACATGGACACATTCATACAAACGTGCATGCATACACTCACATAAACACTTATACACACCGTGTCTCACACACACACACACACACACACACACACACAAGAGCACCTTTATCTGTCAAGCCATCTTGTGGGACCAGAATTTCTTTCCTTCTTTTTTAAAAATTTTTAAAAAATTTTTTATTTATTTATTTATTCAATTGTGCGTGTGTGTGTGTGTGTGTGTGTGTACGTGTGTGTAAACCACAGGTGAATTCAGGAACCACCATGGACCGCCTCCACCTCCTTGTTTACTCTGCCCCGGGATTCATAGGCTTCGCCCTCCAGGACCAGAAGCGCAGGCCACCCCCGCTTCTGCCGGGCGTCTACACGTGGGGTCTAGGATCCAAACTCAGGACCTTCCGCCTGCAAGGCAGAGGCTTAACCCCTGAGCCACCTCTCCAGCCCCGGAATTTCTTTCCTTCTTAAGGGCAGTGAGTTTGCCGATGGGTACCCGGCCTTGTGCTGATTCTGAGAGAATAGCCAGAGCTGCCTGTGGCTTGGACCCACCTTCCTGGGAAGGCAGTGAAACCGCTGGCCATCTCGCATCTTCCTGCCGTCCCTCCAGGAGTGCGGCGATGCTGGCCGGTGAACTTACTGTCCACCTCTCCCCTCCAAACAGCCGCCATTTTTGATTTTCACTTCTGAACACGTCTTGTTTTTGTCTCTTTCATCTTCCTGGAAGTCTTAGACAAGAGGCTTCCATTTCTATCTTTCGTGTGACCTCTACTGCCCTCCTCCCTCGACTTAGTGTCTGCTTGTTTCAATTCACTTTCACTGTGTTTTTTTTCCCCTTGGTCCACTCCTGTTCCACTTGTCCTGTGGCTGACCGTGTGGTGCGTCCCATCCTGTAATGCTTTCTGTGGGAGGGGATTCCATCCAGATGGGGCCACAGGCCTCTCTTTCTTCTCGAATCTTCCTAATGGCTCCCCTCACCCCACCCGCATTCCTGCTTGCAAGTTTCCTTGAGTGCTCCTTAGGAAAGACTATTCATCCCTAACATTTCATTTTCCTTTTAAAAAATTTGCTGTTATGAATGTGTGTATGTGTATGTGGGGTGTGTGTGTGTGTGTGTGTGTGTGTGTGTGTGTGTGTGTGTAGCTTTGTAGATAGACACTGGCCCTCAGGTGATCCCTGAGCCTTTCTGCCACTTCTCTTCTTCCCTCTTCCACTCTCTGCTGGTTAACAAGCTCAAGGATGCTCAGCTAGGCTAAAGGGTCAGAAGGCCGCTGAATGGCCTCCCGTGGGAACTGAAGTCCTGCCAGAGGTTCCCTTCTGTAAGGTCTGGAGTCTCTTCTCTGACGTGAGACGTGCCCAGCCTCTTGCTACATCCTCCTCCCCTCTCCCAGGTCAGATAATGGAGTTAAGCTAGAAATATGGAAAAGTTTAGTTCATCCGTGCGCCAAAAATTGCCAGTAGGAAGGCAGCCTGTAAACAGTGTGTGACTAATCCCTTCTTGTAAGGAAAGTGTTGTGTGCAATTGTTTGCCCCGTGTTTACAAAGATACAGAGGTTTCCATAGATTCGGATCTTGGAGCAGCAGCCGTGTCCCCAGCCTCTGCCCCGGTCCTCTCTTTCTCTCTTTGCCATGTCTTCGTGGCACTTTTCCATCAAGTCTTTTGATCCCTCCTGATCCCAGCACCACACTGGGCTGCTGGCGACCTGCTGAGGGCCTGGTGGCCTTTTCTGATTCTTTATGTCCTTCTGCTCTGCCGTAAGTTACCCTTTCTCTCTTCTTTTGGAAACTTTCTCCAACTCATCATTTCTGCACCTGGACTGTTTTTTATTTGTTGATTGATTGATTGATTTTGTGTGTGTGTGTGTGTGTGTGTGTGTGTGTGTGTGTGTATGGTGTGTAAGCACAAGAGGACACTTGGGCCTAAGAGTGTCTTCTGAAATCATCCTGGATTGCATTACGTCCTTATTGCTTTGCTCTGGAGTTTCCCAAATGCTGCCTTCCAAGGCCAGAATTACAGGCCACTGTGATATCCGCTTGGCATTTTTATGTGGGAGCTGAGAATCAGGACTCAGGTCCTTTTGCTTGTGAGGCAAAGATTTTAACCCCTGAGTCATCTCCCATCCCATTCTTCCTCCTCTTCCTCTTCCTCCTTCTGGCTTTGCTTTTGAAGATGCTGGGCATTCTTAGAACATCCCTTTTCTGAACGCAGCCGTTGCCTCGAGCTCCGTCTAATGCTTCTGCCCCTACAGCTACAGCAGGCCTCTTGTCCGTGGACTAGCCTCTAATTTTCAGGTTGTGACTCAGTGCACCGCTTCCGTCTTCTAGTCTCTACCATTCTTGACACCTTCAAGTTTGGTGTTTCCTTTTGACCCCTCCTCCCACTTGCTGGTCATTATTTTCCTGTGGCCAGTCTGTCCACTTATCTACTGTGAATTTTGTTTAAGGACTGACTGTCACAATAGAGAAGAATTAGTTTCGTTGCCTCCTGTCTCCAGCCTTCCTCCCAATGCCACTGTCTGCTGGGCAGGGTTTTCCTGCCTCTTCAAACCCAAGGCCACCATTTCAGCCTTCACTTCTTGTCAGCATCCTCTGCCAAGGTTATGGTCATGAACGTTATCTCGTGACCTTCTTTTCTTCCTCTTGCAGAAATTTCCAGCTTCCTCTAGCTGATTCTGTACCCTCTTATCACCAGATTTGGTGGTGCAACGTGGCTTGCTTCTAGGGCGTTTGTAATATTTCATAGTTATGCGTTTGCAATCTTTGCTCACGGCGCCCCCCTGGGCGCTGACCCAAGTACAGTGCTTTGTTTCTTGTTCATATTTGTGCCCACTGGCTGAAGAAGTGGCATCTCATGGCTCTCTTCCCTTCTCCGAGGTCTATGAGGCTGAGCGACTGAGTGGCCTGCCAGGCCCGTGTGTCGTCACTGGCTGGAGACAGAGAAGGTACAGGAACAGGACAGCTGGCGCAGTTGCGTGTTTGCAGTGTGCTTGTCATTTTGGGCACGCTTACGTGAATGGCCGAAGTCCCAAATCCCCGAAGTTAGTGCTGACTGAGGGCCGTTCCTCACATTCTAGACCTGGTACAAGGTGCTGTCTATTGATGACGTGTTGGGAAAAGAGGACCCCCTGCATATGTGATGTGCATCTCACGGTTTGCCACTCCTTGCTTTCTGGAAGGAGAGGAGGATTTGCTCACTGGCTCACCTTTCTGGGGTTTCCTAGGTCCCCTGGAGTGCTCTCGTCTTTCTGTTTTCTAAGCAGAAGCTCATCTGCGCCTCTTTGCAGTCAAAGCCGCATCCTGACAGGGTGAGAGGAGGCTGGGGGAGGGACTTGCATCGGACACGTGGAGGAGGCTTTTCCCTGTGCTGCAAGGCTGACTGAATGGTCTTGTGACTGCCAGATGGGTCCAGCTGTTATGGGTCCAGCTGTTCTCCCTGTAAGCATCCTTGAAGTTCAAAACAACACTTACATCATCAAAATAGAAGTGTTTACAGTGTTAAGCCTTTGGCTTTTAGTAATTTAGTTGTTAGTCTGGTGACAAAGGGGTCCCATCCCTGCCTATGGTTGTGCATCTGAGGAAATGCAGGCCCTAGGTGGGCTTTCCATGCTTTCTGAGACCACGGGGTTTAGAGTAATCAGTACCCAGTCCTTGACTCTCAGGAGCGAGCACCTTCTGTGCGCCATAGCTTCTTAGCCCCAATCAGAATTCACTTAGTTGAATGAGTTTCTTCAAGCTTCTTTTCCTGTTGTCGGTGAGACTACTGTATGTGACCGCTTTGGTGACCTGACAGCTTACACTGATTTGCCATAGTGCTTGTTCTAAAAGGTCGTTCCTTTTAGGGTCTGCTTTTTGAATCAGGCCCTCCGAAAAGGCCTCACAAACAGAGTTCAGATTCTCAGATCCCACATAAAAAGCCAGGGGAAAATGTTAGGGGCCTGCAATTCCAGTTCTGATAGGCAGAACCTGGGAAACCCCAGAGCAAAGGTGGAAGAGCTATCCAGGATGATTCCCAATGTCACCCTTGGGCCTCCACAGCCACATACACTCAAGTGCTCCCTACTCTCTTTCTCTCTCTCTCTCAAAAAAAAAAAGGGAATCTGTGTTTTGCATGTTATAGAAGCTGTGCTCTGATGAAATCTCCCAGTGCTGGAGAGGTAGCTCAGGGGTTAAGCCTCTGCCTTGCAGGCAGAAGGTCCTGAGTTCAGATCCTAGACTTCACGTATAGATGCCGGGCAGAAGCGGGGGTCGGCCTGCGTTTCTGGTCCTGGTGGGCGGAGCCTGTGAATCCCGGGGCAGAGTACAAGGAGGAGGTGGAGGTGGTCCATGGTGGTTCCTGAATTCGCCCCTGGTTCTACACACACACACACACACACACACACACACACACACACACACACACACACACACGTGCACACATGCGCACACACACACAATTGAATAAACAAAAAAATGAAATCTCCTTGCGATAACTTATTTCTTCATATGCATTTCAACTAGACAAATAGGGTATCTTTCGAATCGTAGCTTCCAACTGCAAACTGTCAATCATCTCCTTTTACAGCCTGAATGGTGAGCTCCTGGCTCGCAAGACAGAGGACCTGGCATGGGGTCGGTACGCCTTTCTAAGCTGGACTTCTTCGTTGATGACTTTCAGCACTCCATCACTCCCTTTCTTATCCTCACCTTCTCTCTTCCCAGAGTGGCCCCCCTGCCTCCCCAGAACGTGATGATTCGCCGGGGCCAGACCCAGGAATATGTGCTGAAGCCCAAGTATTTCCCATCCCAGAAGGTGATCGCAGGGGAGCAGTCTACAGAAGGTTTATTCTCCTTAAGATACGGGCAGGATCAAGTTGCCGCACCATTTCAGCGTGAGTATCTTCCAGTCTGCCGCCCTTCTGTCCCAGTGTCAAAGTTTGGAAATGCTTCGCTTGGTTTTGATGGCTGTAATGTGTCACAGTAGGTAAATTTCAAGGGTCATTAAGAAAAGCCAAAAAACCAACTTTGGTTCCTAAAACAACCAGACAGCAGATTTTTAGCATGCTTTCCTTATTCCGAGGAAAGGTGGTTTTCCTGGATTTTGGAAATAAATGTGAAGTGACTTGCCCGTCCTTCCGTTCCTTAGGGTGCCTTCCTGCTTCTGAGACGTGTGCGCTCTAATTTTAGGTACAGTGGCATGTTGGACATGCTTATACTGATAAAATGTTTTGTTTAGTAAGCCAGCCATCCAGCCGAGACTCATTCCTTGCAAACTGACTCACTGGGTTCCTCTCTCGGCTTCACCTATGGTGACTGTTTTTATGTTCAAAGATCCACCTACTTTTCAGTCTACCTAGCAGATGGGGAGGCCAACCTCACTGTGAGTTTGTAAAGGGCTATTGTATCCGCCGCCAACTTGGTCAGTATCTCACTGTATGCGAAGCGCAGGACACGGGCGCTGGCTGGGAGGGTGGGGTACGTGATGATTTGTGGTTTGGGCATTACAGAGTGTCTGCTGGCAGAATCTGCGGAGAAGGCGCTGGAGTGAGGCGCGCGCCATTCAGAGGCGAGAGCTAGACACACGCTTCTCTTCCAGCAGCCTCCTGCTCCATCCGTGTTGACTGATCGCCCACACCATAACTAGTGCAAGGACTTGCCAGGTGTGAGGCGGAAAAGGCCTGTCTTTCACCACCAGGAACAGTGTGACGAGCCCAGATAGGGCTACTGATTGCTACTGATTGACGTGTTAGAAGTTGATATCTACTGTGCATTTGATATTCTGCCAATGCATCTCCCTCCTTTTCCTGTTCTAAACCTAAGATGATTGACACTTGGCTTCTTAGCACCAAGAATCTAATAGAAGGTTTGCACTTCTTTCCATCTTTGGAGAAAGCTCCCTTCAGTGAGCTGGCTGGGCCCCAGAGCAATAGCTGGGTGTAGTTTCTTGGGACCATCGGGAGCCCAGGACCTTAGGGAAAAGGTATAGAAACCACTTAGGACTTCCCCTTGCCAGGAAGATTACTGCCAAGCCACTCACAAATAAATAGCTGTAGCCACCAGATTTTTAAAGATTCTTTAAGTTCTTAATAGGGTGCTCCTTTCATTTGGATGTCCCTTGAGTATGTAATAGTTTTCTAATCTTGACTTTTAAAATAAACAAAAGATACTTATTGTTTCTTGGGCTCTTACATAGATTTTCTTTTCAGGGGGAAATCTATCTATGTGAAGGGAAAAAGAATTTTTGAAAGTTGTGATCACATTGATAAGAGAAAGGACTGAACTGTGTGGAAGAATTAAGGAAAAATGACCCAACACTAGTCTAGAGATTATTGATTTGTAATTCACATGAAATTCCCACTGTGTGCATGGGGTGTGAAACTCAAACTTTGGTGGAACTATTTGTTTTCTGGAAGGTGAAGTGATGCTCCAATGTAGAATGCCAAAACAAGCGTGTTTCCTATGAGTTTTGAACTCCCACCCATTCTATTCGGATGCCTCATCTGCATAGGTGAGAACTACAGACGACAGGTAAACTACCACATTATTACCAGAGCAGAACTCTGTGTGCGACATCCTCAGCCCCCACTAAGAAGACGGCTCTTACTCAGAAAGAGGCTCAGCAACAGACTGAAGCCATTAGACATGTCTGAAAGACAGGAAGCGAGATGTGACTATTTTTACTGAAGTCAAAGCTATACTGAGAACTGGAGGTCCAGTTGGAAAAATTTAAAAAAAAGGTGATTTGGCAGGACCACTAAGGATTTTGAAATAGGAAAATTGAGTAAAAAGAATGACAGGAAGATTGAAATGGGGGAAGAAGTTCAGTAGCAGGAAGGACCTGAAGGTGTTCTTCCCTCCACACTTCCAGTCTGAGTCTGGTCAAAGAGGCTGCATGGAAACCTTGCGTGGGGTTGAAAGGGAGGGAAGGTTAGCAGAGGGAATCCAGGGCAAAGCGGAAGCCTTCTACATCTTTACTTGCGTCTGCACAGAAAAAGATCAGCTACAAACAGGTGAATTTCACCTTGTTTAAGAGAAGCAGACAATTCCGACTTTGTGGAAAAGAAAGAGATTAAGGTTATTAATTAAGGTGAAATCAAAGGACTGATATGTGTTATGACAACTGACTATCTTTTACTTTTGGGAACTGGTAAGAATAGTTCAGTTGCTATTCAGCCCCTTTCAAAAGGAGTGTTGACATGCAAAAAGACATGTAAGCAAGCAAGAAGCCTGATTGGAGAGAAGAAAGTTTTACTGTGAGAAGGAAGGGGAGATAAGATTATCTAATAAGGGATGAAAATGATTTAAATTCCTTGCTTTCTTATATGATGCTGTAATAAAATGTAAAATAAGAATAATGTGACTATTATTTTACCTGTATTTTGAGCATATACCCTAGTTATAATCCCTCATCTTTGTTAGCTTGAAAGGATGTATTTAGTATATCAAAAATGCCTAAGTGGGCTGGGGAGTTGGCTCAGGGATTAAAGTCTTTTCCTTGAAAGCAAAAGGACCTGAGTTTGAATCACCAGATCCCATGGAAAAATGCCAGAGGAAAGGGATAGCAGCCTGCAATTCTGACCCTGAAAGGTGGAGCCTGGAAAACCCCAGAGTGAAGCAAAAAGAAAGTAGAGCAATCCAGGATGATTCCTGATGTCACCCTTGGGCTTCCCCAGGGACACACTGTAAACACACACAACATGCATGTGCTATATTTATGTGGGTCTATTTAAGGTTTTATATCTTAGCTTATCAATCTTTCTTTTCCTATATCAGTGATTTTTGGTTTAAGTAGTAAATAATCAAGTTAAGAATGTTAAAAGGGGGTGTTGAGAAGGTGGGAAGGAGAACACGTGATGTGAAAATGGAAAGAAGACTAGGAGGGTGGGAGGGTACAGAGCTGGGGCAGAAGAAGGGAGAAGGCGGGATGAGTGGAGAAGAATCAACAGATTTTGAAAAGAAATCTTCAGCAAATTTAGTTTGAAAAGGCCATAAAGAAACATAATACTTTATTGGTATGCTACAAGCACTGTCATGATGTATACTGAGAATCCATTACACGCTCGTAAGAAAGAGACAGTGGATCTGGGAAGTAAGAAGAGCATTGGTCAGGGTAAGCAGAAAAGAGTGGGGAGAGCCGGAGGGCTCCATGCTGTGCCAAGCGTAGTGCCCCCTAGAGGAAGTAGCCTGGATGGAGGGAGCCACCCATCAATTGCGGGTGAGGTGCTGCTGTCTGGGAGCCAACGGTATTCTGCTGGGATTACCCAGAGTTTCAGAAACACAGCTTACCCTCCCTGGCCAATGTGCACATGTAATTTTTCATATTTCGATTCTGCATTTATCAGCATTCTGGGTGACTTGACATCTTACATTAGGTATAAAAGATACCTTGAGTGATAAATGGGTAAGTTGGTGCTTTGCTTTATTCATTGGTCTAAACAAATTGAATTTGCATGCTTCTACCTAAAGCATAGATTGCAAATATTCGCTTAGGTTTTTTTTTGGGGGGGGTCAATATTTTAAACTTTAGGAGCCAAGAAAAAAATTGAGGATGTTCTGTTAAGTACTTTGATATCTGTTTAAAATGTTATCATTTCAAAATGTAAAAATCACTATTTCACAGGTTGTAAAATTTGAGTAGGTAACTGGAAGCTCATAAGCTATAGTTTGTCAACCCTTGGTCTAGTGATACCTAATTTCTTCTTGCTATCTCTCTCTTCTCTTTTTCTCCTCCCTCTTCCCCTCTCCTCTTCCTCTTTCCTCCCTTCTCCTCTTCTCCTTCCTTCCCTTTTCTTCTTCCTCTCTCCTTCCTTCCCCCCTTCCTTTCTCTTCCCTTCTCTTCTTTTGTTGTGTTTGTGGAGTGTGTGCATGCATGCATGTGTTTGTGCGTGCGTGTGTGTGTGTGTGTGTGTGTGTGTGTGTGTGTGTGTACAAATTCCGGAGTTTGATATCAGGTGTCCTCTTCTATCTCATTTTCTGAAGCAGGGTCTCTGACTGAATTTGGAGGTGACCATTTTGGCTAGACTGTGTCTGATAAGCCTTTGAAATGCACCTGTCTCTGCTGTCCTAGGACTGGGTTTACAGATACACTCTAAATGCCTGGCTTTTACATGGCTTTTGCAGATCTAAATTCAGGTCCTCATGTTTGCACAGAAAGCCCTTTACCCACTGAAACTTCTCTCCAGCTCTATACTCACAGCTTCCTAATCTACTGAATATATCTAGATTTTAGAGCTGTTCTGCTGATGCCTGGGAGTCTGCCCAAGAGACCCTGCTGTAACATCATTCACTATCCCAGTCCCCACCAACTCACCTGCCACACCATGGCAATTCTCAGATACATTAGTCCTGGATATTTACCGAAAACTTGGCATCGATGGAAATAACATTTGCACTAGTAGTAGCCATAGACCTAAACTGTATAATATTATGATACTTCCTAAATTCTTCAATGAAGTTAAAATATGAAGATTGTATACTCAGCAATTCTAACTCATGGGTATAGGCTTAACAGAATTGAAAAAGCATATTTCACACAAAGTTGTACATAACTGTTCATAGCATCCTAATAGACAATAAGTGAGGGTGAACTAAATTTAGTTCATCATGTGATAAATGAATAACCAAGGTGAGATATTTCCAGAGGATGGAATTTCAGCTATAAAAAATGGATAAGATACAGAGACTTATGTAGCCCTAAATATACTAGTGAAAGAATCCAATCTTAGCTGAATCCAGACCATATCCAGGATGCTACAATGTATATGAAGTGTGCAATAGACACAGCCAGCCAGGTAAAGTAGATGTGTGGTCACCAGGAGAGAGCGACTATCACTAAAGGTTTTTGTAGTGATGAAAATGATCTGGAACTAGGCGCTCACCATCATGACACTGCCTTGCGAATGTGCTAAAAAGCACTGAATTCTTCAGTAGCATGGGTCAATTCTATGGACTACGAAGCGTATCTCAGTTTAAAAATAAAATCTGTCCACCAGGATGGTTGCCAAGCAGGTGATTCTAAAAGACTTGCACCAGCTCCAAAGAGTGCAGAGACCCCCCAGCTCTCCAGGAAGGAGTCTCCAGGAAGGAGGGGGTGGAGTCTGCTTTACCCTTCTCTTCCTTGCAGACTTGTAGAAAAGAGTTCGGCATGTCAACCAGGTTCTGCTATGCTTGGCTTAGGAGTATTTTTAGCACAAAGGGAAAAAAAACGGAAATAATACAACATTTGGAAAGCAGTATCCTAAAAGGCAGTGAGGTTATTAGGATCGCATCTGCTCAGGAGCAAACCACACACAGTTACTTGATACAACGGACTGGAGAAAGGCCATGAGGGTCAGTGGGGCTCACAGGAGATTTCTGCCGTTGTACACCATGCGAAGTGTGATCCTACTAAAAAAAGAAGATAACTGCTCCATGGCAGCACACCATAGGGCAGTTTTACCGTAAGATGGTAGGACACTTGAGGACTCACTAAGGTAGACTGATGGTGGTACTCACCTTGGAGATCTTTAGGATGAAAGGAAACCTTGCTGAAATGGTTCTTGAGCCCCTGGGTACCAGGCTGTGAAGGGAAGCCCTGGAACTAAGAGGTCAGGTAGCCACTAGCTTAGTCCCTTTGCTGATGTATCTGTTTAACAGTAGGGAGGAACAAAAATTCAGACTTGAAATTGGGCTTCTCACTGTCGATGCCAGATGTCTCCTCACAGTAAGGGGCTCGTGTTTCGAGTGGATTGCTTACATTTCTGTAGGACTTGGAAAAAGTTTACTTTGCTAAATTCAAGAGATCCGATGACTGAAGTTTCAGAAATGCAGATGTCACAGAAGTCTTTAAATACGGATTGTTCAGGCTTTTCAAAGGATTCCTGGTTTATATTCTGATGTGCTAGGATGGGGCTGGGGAGGAAAAAGAGAGGCATGATAGACACCACAAACCCATGGTGCTGTTAAATGGAACAGACATTTTTTAGTGTTAAAAAGCCCTTTTGGTTTCAACAAGGTGCAAAAGCATGAATGTAGTCCCCTTTAGGCCATTTTTGGCGGAAGAATTCCTGGGATTCTGTGATCTGTGTCCTCCGCCCCTGGCCTTTGCAATGGCCCGGACAGCTCAGCTTCCGCTCAGCAGTCAGTGATGGGCTAACAGAACTCAGCCTCCTCTGCTGATAGGCAGCCCAGCCCTGCAACCCCTCAGCGTGGTCACAGAGAGACGCAGGGTCTATTTTCCTCCCAGTAGAAGTTCCCACGGCCCAAATTGACACCATACGACCACACATGTAATCACGGACCATGAAGAGTCGTGGACACGTCGGGCTCACAAGATGACTTCATTACACTTTTAGTGACGTGGTAGTCGAATGTGTGCCAGAGCACTGGCCTTCAGGCTCGCATGCAGACTCATGTCAAGAAGCGTGACAAGACGTGGAGGCGTGCTAGGGTGACATGGCAAGCCTGCGTGGCGTCTCTTGGAAGAGGGAAGAGTCTCTGTGGTTGTAGATGGTTCCAGAAAGAGGCTGCCAGTGATGTCCACGAATTTCCGGCTTTGGTGAAGGAGGAGACTGGCTTTTCAAGTGGTTAGAGGAGATACTCAAAATCTGGACAAGATTGGCCTGGACCAGTCTGCTGATGCCTTGCCTTGATGGCAAGGTCTTCAAGCAGAGGTCCTAATGCCCAGTGCCAGTTGCAGGACGCTGCCAGAGAGGATGTCCCATAGCTGAGTGGACCTATGAAGGACTAGTGGCTGCTACAGGGCATGGGAGACCAAGTCATCCTCGGCTTATTGGTGCTTTACACAAGGAGGAGACTCCATGGCGTGCCCGCTGGATTAGGGCAGAGGTGGGCATATTTGGTGAGACTGTGAACGGGAGACAGAGTCTCCTGTAAGAAATGGATCGCAATTAACATTTTGGAAGTGCAGGTGAGGAAGCCCGGCCCCGGGGATCGTGGCGGCTTTGAGGTGAAGCGGAGAGAAAAGCTGCAGCGAAATGGAAACCAAAATCTATTATTGGCAACTTTGTTTGTCCGTGACTGGTGGATGGATTGGGTGCAGCTTTGCAGAGCACTGGGTGGAACTTGGGTGGAGGGACCCAGAGACACACACATTATGCACTTGCAAGCTTTCTCTAAGTGCAACACCCATAACAGATGTGCAAGGAGACATCTCTGTATGACTGGCGCACAGTCATCGCAGTATCAAATGGCATTTGATTGACTTTGGACCAGCCAGGATTAACTTTACAAGAAGCTGATAAAACTACCACTAACCCCAACCTCCAAAAGTCAATAAGCATTTAGAGGAGTACTAAGCCTGAGGACAGACTGCTTTGCAAGAAGGAATAATGATCAATCTTCAAACTTTTTCTCTTGTAAAACCAACACGTTCTCGAAGTATTTGGTCACCTACTGTTGCAGTTCACCTGCATGGTTGCTGATAAGTGACCATCACACAGCTTAAGGGAACAAGGAGTTTACTTTCTTACGACTGTCTGGTTACAGTTCTCAGTCCAGCTTGAAGGGAGAGCATGCACCAACACCAGGGCCGAGGGAACTGGCCACCATCACCACATAATGGACTGAGGGATGGACGATCCTTACTTGCCAGACCAGCATGTCTGGCCAAGTGAACAGAAGGATGCCAACTCTCTCAACCAGCTCTCTGTGATTTATCCAAGGCCTAATCCCACCCACTATGGGCTGGGTCTTCCCCAGCAGCTAGACAATGTCCTTCAGGTTTGCTCTGGGCTTAACTCAACCATCAACTCTCTACAACTGTGCCCAGAACTCAAACCCTCAACAGTCAAGTTGACACCTATACTTAACTATGACACCTACTTACAATTTTGTGTGGAATGAGGACCTTTGGGCCTGTTTCCAAGCTGTAAGGCGATGCGAGAACTAAAGTTGACCACAGAAATAGCACATGGTTTTTGACAATTTCAGGCAAAAACTCTGTTTTAAAAACTTGGACCGAGGGGCTGAAGAGGTGGCTCAGGGGTTAAGCCTCTGCCTTGCAGGCAGAAGGTCCTGAGTTTGGATCCTAGACCCCACGTATAGACACTGGGCAGAAGCGGGCGCAGCCTATGCTTCTGGTCCTGGTAGGGCGGAGCCTGTGAATCTTGAGGCAGAGTAAACAAGGAGGAGGTGGAGGTGTCCATGGTGGTTCCCAAATTCGCCTGTGGTTCTACATACACACACACATACACACACATACATACACAAGCGCACATGCACAATTGAATAAATAATAATAATAATAAAAAACCTGGACCATAAAACATTGTGTGTGTAGGCTGACCCTCCAGAGAGCCATCTGATGAATGTGGGCATTGAGCTGGTCCCCTTGATAATCTCGATTTCATGGAAGGAAAGACTGTTACGATCGGTTCTCTTGAGCAACTTCACCCACGGCAGTGATAATGGACAGAGGGGAGGGTCATCCTTTATCCAAGAATCGCTTGAGTACTTCTCTGTCCAGGTATGTGGACATGAATGTTCTCTGCCTCCTGACTGGGTACACAGTTAGAGATAGCTGGGAAATGGTAGACATGGATTGATGGTAAACACTTCCGAGAAGCTTATCCAGCAGTATGTAAACAGCACGGAGAAAGCCTTGCACAGTGGAGGATTATGGCACTTAAATTCCTCTCTGGGTAGTCTCTAGTGCCAGGCACAAGTTTTCACTCCAGAGGCCCAAGCTTGCATAATCACAAGCAAATTCGAAGATATTTCTAGATGTTGAGGCCGAGTTTAAGATATTGAGAAATCAGTACTTAGTGTGGCTTCAGACTATTCTAGAATTAGAATGTGATTGTTTTTCCTTGCCTAGGGAAAAAATAACACACATGAATTTATAGTTTGTGAGGGGGAAACTGAAGAGCCTGTGTTTAAAAAGGGCTGAAGTGCTGGCTCAGTGGATCAAGCTCTTGTGAGCATGAGAACTAGAATTTAGGTCCCCAGAATCTATGTAAAAGCCGAGTGGGCATGACAGTGACCTGTAAACTTAGCCAAAGGGGCAAAAAAACACGCTAGCTAGCTCTGGGTTCAATTGAGAGACTTTGCCTCCATAGTCAAAGAGGGTGAAATCGAATAAAACAGCCAAGGTCAACTTTGGGCTTCCACAGGAGGATGCACACTACATACATCTGTGCATCTGCGTACATGGGAGCACTATGTGCACTCAGTCCGCACACAGACACATACAGGCAAAAAATAATTGTTAGAGCTGTGATGACTGCTTGATCTTTGGGTCTCTTTTACTTGATTTTTTCCATGTCAAGAGAGAAAATAGGGACTCAACTATTATTAGAGTTGAAGCCAGTTTTGACTCGAAAAGGACAAGACTGCTGGAATATTGTACATTCTTTTGTTCATGTCAAGAAGCTGTACTAGGGATTGAATTCAGGACCTTGTATGTTCTAGAAAAGTGCTGTACTGTGGAGTGACATCCCTAGTTCTTGTTTTTGCAAGACAAAATAGTTCATGCTCAACTAAAATTCAAAATGTTCCTGTCTCTATCTCCCCTGTGCTGAGATTGTAGGTTTGTACTATATCTTGCTATCACATTTCTTTCAAAGTTTTTTTTTTTTTGTGTTAAGATTATTATTTTTCCGTGGTTTTAGTTTTACACCATTGACTTGTTCTTTCTTCCCTAAGAGGTAATTGCTATCTGGTTGTATGCAGTTAATTCTTGATCAGGCAAACTTTAAATCATGAAAAGAAAGAGACAGGAAGAAAATAAGAGGAGAAAAGGAGTGTGTGTGTGTGTGTGTGTCAGGAGTGTGTATCAACATACACACATATAGTCAAATATATGTGGTTCTTTTTAGCTTCTTACATTATCCATAAAGTATTCAGTGTTGAAAAATCTTCTTGTAGCCCTAAGCGTACTTTATAAGCTTTATTTTTTCAAGGTTCTTGGTTTTCTTTTCTAAATGAAAACATTCCAAAGAGAGTTACTTTTGTGAAAAACATCATAATCATTTTTAAAAGTCTGTGTCTCCTAGAGACAGATCATGAAAGCTTTGGTGAAAGGCTTGGGGGGGGGGTGCTGGCCTCCTAACGTCCTGTGTGGGATTGAGTGCTGTCCCTTAAGGAAGCTAGAGACACACTAACCAGCTGGACTCTTGGTTCTGGGGATGTACTGGGGGCTCCAGGCCCATTTCAGGACGACAGCGGAGAGCAGGGTGCGTGTACCCTGGTTTTCAGCTCACATTCCAGAGAGCGGCCCACCAAGAAAGTGTCTGCTTTGCTTGAGAGAAGAATCCTCCAAAACAAAATATTTTTGATTTACTCTTTTCCCCCAAATCCATCAATTAAAATATTATATTTTGAATATTTTACCATTTTGTGATTAGGTTAGGTAGCTGGCCTAAAGATTGTGTTTCACTTGTCACTAGATATTTAACAAGACAGGAATATTTAATTGTGCTTTAAGTTTTTTTAATAGCCAGGGACATGGTGGGCATGTTTTTTTTTTTTTAATGGAGAATGTCTATCTGATCTATTTTACTTGCTTATGGCTGATACTCTATTCATCACAGAATAAATGGCAAAATTATTTCTGTGTAATTCTTTCTTCTCCCTCCTCTCTGGTTGCTGCTCTCCTGGGCACCAGGTGGCCTTTCCCACCCTTCTTCCCTTGACTTTGGGTGTGAGAGATGGAGGGGTGCAGGGCTCTTAGTGAAGGCCGTCAGAGGTCCGGTGTGCCCCACTCGTCCTTCCTCTAGAGGGGAAGGAGTGTCTGTGCCACCCGTGTGCCAGCCGCCTTTGGAATCTGCCCTTTTCCTTAGCTTTCGACAGGGCAGACGACTGACAGTCGAAGGCACCGTGAATGTGTTAAAGGTCCGTCTTCAGAAGGCAACCACCTGCTTGCAGCCAGACAGACTACATCCAGGTAGAAAAATGCCATTGTGGGTGACCTCACCTTTTGGGCACCGCAGAGTGGAAAACACATAGGTACTTGACCCAAGAAAAAACCGAGCGTGGGCTGGCCAGCAGCCTGTCAGGAGCCCTCCCAAGCGGAGATGATGCTGACTAAACTCGATTAATCACAGTCCGTCCTAAGGGATTTGTAAGCGAGAGTGGCTGGAACAGAAGTGAAATACTCGGAGGAGTGGAAACATCTGGACTGAATTTCTACCTCATAAGCGTTGGGTGCACGAATGAACGTCATAGCTTTTCAGAAAGGCTGGGGTCAGGCAGCATGTAGCGTGTGGGGTGCTGGTGGTCCCAAAACACTTTTCGTTGTTTTTTCCTCCACATCTTCTCAGCTACTGAAATAAGTCTTAGTCTCCATGAAATCCGGCTTTAGGGTCGGGTTCTCCTGAGGTCTCTCCGCTCCTCTGTTACTCCCTGCAGCCTCGCCGTGGCGCCCTGCTGCTTCGGCCAAGGTGTGCTTTCTTCATTGTTTTGGAGACAGAAGACCCCGATGCCACACATACTGTTTCCACAGCTGCATGCCCCCATTGCGCGGAGGTTCAAGATGATTGCCTGCAAGGGAGGGAGAAGCCAGCTGCTTTGCCTCCTTCTTCACTCCCTGAATAGCTCTTTCTCCCCCCCACCTCCCCTAGCCTTTCCAAGCAGGCTTCAGATGGCTTGGCAGATAGGAAGAAAGGTGGGTGGGTGAATTACAAAGTTCCCAGAGACTCTGCTAACACTTTGAGAATTGCCCTGCTTGCTCTGTGAGTTCCCAGGGCGTGACTCAAATTGTTGTATTCACGGGCTTGAATGTTCACCTGCATTAATTTATTGATTGATAATTTTAAATTTTTTCCCCTGCATTCCTCCTTCCCTCCTTCTTCCCTTGCCCACTCTCCTCCTTCCTTCCCTCCCTTCATCAATCCATCCCACTCCCTTCCACTTTTCTGTCTGCCTGCTTCTATAGGCCCCAGGGTTCTCTCTGGATTGTCTGCTTTAGTGGGGTTCAGGCCTCTGTGGCATAGTAAGTGGCCCTTCCTTGGGTCACCCCACTGATAGGGGTACTCCCTTTCACCCATCCATCCCTAGCTCCAAGGTTTCCACTGCATGCAATTACCTCTCCTGAGAGCTTACTAGTCTATGGGGGACATGTTAGTATGCCAGCCATTATGCAGGTCTGATAAGGACATCTCACTGCAGTGAGTTCCTAGATACAGCAGCCCTGCCTTGAATGGAATGTCTTGTCCAGTGGTGGACTTTCCCGTCTTTAGGCTCATACAATCTTACCACCCCCTTAGGTTCCCTAAGCCTTGGGATGGGAGAGATTAGGTTGGCCTTATAATGGGTGAGCATGATTTTTTTAATTTTATGCATGGGTGTGTGAGTGTGCGTATATGGATGCACATGTATGCATGTAGGGGAATATACAAGAGAGCATTTCTTGTGCGCCTGTGGAAGCCCAAGGGTAATATAGGGGATCATCCTGGACTGCTCTTCCATCTTATTGTTTTGCTCCAGGGTTACCCAGACTCTGCCTTCCAAGGATGGAATTACAGACTCTTGTCATTTCTGCCTGGCAGTTTTACATGGGATCTGGGAATCCTAATTCAGGTCCTTCTGCTTTTGAGTCAGAGACTTTAACCACTAAGCCATCTCTCCAGACCCCATCTGGTTTTTCTTCATTAGGGTCCAGAAGCTGTTGTTCACGTGATGGGGGGATGTCTAGTTGCCATTGACCTAGTGCATGTAGCTAGGGAAACCTGTCAGGAAGATCTGAAATCCCATCAAGCCTCCTCTTCATTCATTCTGTTGGCGTGGCTTTCCTAGGAGCCACAATTCGGTAGGAGCGTGAACACCCATCTGATATACTCAGTCATGTCTTGCACATAGAATTACAACAGAACTTGTTACCTCTCCCTAAAGGATTGTTTTGAAGACTTAGAGTGGGGAAAGCAATTCATTTCTTTCTTTTTTTTTTTGGTCATAAATGCATTTCCAAACTACACCTCAGTACACCTTGTGGAAATAAGCAACTGCTGAGGTTATCGTAAATTATATTTTTGGTCACTGACCATTAGGTAGTTAGGAGAATTACAGACTCTTCCTTGTCTGCTTGGTGCTTTCTATATGCTAACTGCTTCATCAAGCACTTTGCAAGCGTGAATTCATTGTCACTTGAATGGGATATCTGCATTGTTTAGCAATGGCATGTGTTCCGAGAGGTGGATCACTGGGCAATTTCATCGCTGGGTGGAAACTACTTTTAAAAGTCTAAATAACACAGGTCAGTGATGCAGTGACATGGGTTGTCGCAGGCAGGATGGACACGCTGCTTTATAGAATACTTATCTTTATAAGTAAGATTGTAGTCTAAAATAGCAACTTGTATTGCAGCAAACACACAACTCAGTAGCTTAGTTGTCTGTTACCATTATCAGGTATTATGTATTGTACAGAATCATGTTTTTACTTTCCTACTACAATGGTGGCATTTGTAGGTGTGTGTACCACTATCATCTCCCCCCATGTGAGTAATGTTTCACTGTGGCCTAATGACATTTCTTGGCAGTAGGGACTTCTCAGGGACTTCTGCTGTAATTCTGAAATGAAACTGCTATTAAATTGACTGAAGTATCATTATGGGATACATGACTGATTGTGTTTTCTGTGACATTTTTCTGAAGATTTAATGTGCACCCTATGTGTTAGTCCTCTAACCAAAATTAGTAATCAAAATTTCGATTAGAAATTGTCATAACAGGGGACTGGAGAGGTGGCTCAGGGATTAAACCTCTGCCTTGCAGGCAGAAGGTCCTGAGTTTGGGTCCTACACCCCATGTGTAGACGCCAGGTGGAAGCGGGGCGGCCTGTGTTTCTGGTCCTGGTAGGGCGGAGCCTGTGAATCCCGGGGCAGAGTAAACAAAGAGGTGGAGGCGGCCATGGTGGTTCCCGAATTCGTCCGTGGTTCTATACACACACACACACACACACATGCACACACGCACACACCATACATGCACAATTGAATAAAAAAAAATTAAAAAAAAAAAAAGAAATTGTCATAACAAATTTCATTAATTAAAAAAGTTTCAGTTTAGTTCTTTGTGTAAGTTTGTTTTAGGTGAATAGAAAGTAGAATCCTCAATATACTCACAAATCTTCAAATTTTACTCTTTGCGAGAATTTCAAACTAGTTATATGGATATAGAACTACTGATCAGAATTTTTGAGTTTAACAAGAATAAATCAGATGTGAAATAAGCTTTTCTGATCAGCAGGCTGCTACTGCTGGCCGAATCTGTTTTCAGTCAAGACATCAAATTGTGTCTGGAAATTAAGTAGAAACAAAAATTCATGCTCAGATCTTGCTTCAGTCTGTGTCCTTAATCCCACAGTCATGAAATCAAGCATCCTAGGACTAAACTTCCCTATACTCAGAAGCGCTTCAAGATTTTTCTCTGGTTAAGTGTTGATGTTGGCTTGAGCTTTGCTCGCATTTCTCTGTGAGGAGCTGACCAGGTGTGACATCCTCTTGCATTTGCATAATGAATGCATTGATTTACAACTCATCATTTTGCAACTTGTGCAGATGGGTCAGCTGACATAATTCTGTGGGGATCTTTTCCTCTGTTTTAAAATTTGGGATCTTGGAGGGCAGGGTTGACTAACGAGTGACTAATTGTTCCCTATCCCTTAACCTGTGACTGTTAGTTTTTTCATCACATAAAGCAACATGTTCTGGGACCATTGTGACGATGAACTGAGATGACTATGTCTCTAGCACACTGGTACATATAATCACAGAGCAGATGCTCAGTGTGTATATATCTCTCCCTCAGCCCTCCCTTCTCAACGTCTTAGCGTCATGCTGTTTCCATCAGGAACGCCATTGCAAGGATAGGCCTTGCTAATGGACAGACTATTTCCGCTGGCAGACAGTGAAGACATCAAACCATGATTGGAAATTAGGCAGAAACCAAAGTTCCCACCTCTGCCATTTCCTAACAATAAGGCTTTGGTCAGGCATCTGCTGAACATCTCTGTGGTTCCTTTGTCTGCAAAGTAGGTACTATTGGGAACGACTAGATTGGGGCCTGCATGAAAATGTGTAGGCATTTCTGGTAGACAGATAGTACTTTAGTCGCGCAGTGCTTTGTGGGCTTAGAAAGGCCCGTGCTTTCTGTGTCTTTGTGATAGTTAATCTTGGGTGTCAACTTGGGCATACCTGGCATTAACTAAGATCAGCTGTCAGACTAGCTGAAGAGATCATGCAGATCAATACATTATAACACAAAGACCAGCCCTAGATCTGATCGGAACCTCTCAGTAGCAGACCAGAAAAAAGGAACCATACAACAGAAGACTTTGAAGAGAGACTCCAGGATGTTCGCAGTGATGTAGCCTGCTTCCAGCTTTAGCCCCCAGCCATGTCGCCTCTGCCATGAAAGACTGTTTCTCCCCTCTGGGACCATAAGCGGAATAAACCTCCTTTTCTCCTTTAAGTTGCTTGACTTTGAATATTCTCTCATAGTAGCAGTTAAGAGTAACTATTACAGTCTGTGTTCTCAAAATCTTGGTAAAAGGAAAGCAGAAGAACATATGCAGACACATACACAGACACACATAGACACACACACAGACACACACACACACACACGTTTGTTTGTGTTCTCTATTGTATTACCTGTTATTCACACCTTAATTATTGAAAGCAAGTGATGCTATTCTACAGGTTCTGTGGGTGAGCGGCTTGGAGGTATTTTGACTGTCTGGCCCTGGCTTAGGGTCTTTCATGAAGTTACAGTCACAGCATCAGGACTCACCACCGTCCCCAGGGTTGGCAGGCAGGGAGAGGAAGATCTGGCTTCAGGAAGGTTTCCTCTTATGACAGTTGGCAGGAGGCTTCAGTTCTTTGTTACATGGGCTGCTGGAGAGTCCTCAGCCAGGGGACGTTGGTTCTCCCTCCATCAGCAATCCAGTGCAAAATAGCAGCTGTAGTACCTCGTGTGTGCGCGTGTGTGTGTGCGTGTGTGTGTGCGTGTGTGTGTGTGCGTGTGTGTGCGCGCGTGTGTGTGTGCGTGTGTGTGCGCGCGCGCGTGTGTGTGTGTGTGCGTGTGTGTGTGTGTGTGTGCGCGTGTGTGTGTGTGTGTGTGTGTGTGTGTGCGTTTTGCTCGTGTGTGGGCATATATGTGCTTTCAGGTGTGTGTACAAGAGTGCACTCCATCAAGTGAGTGTGTGTGCCTGTGAGGGCCCAAGGTGACATCTGGAATCATCCCGGATTGCAATTCCATTTTATTTCTTTGCTCAGGGGTTTCCCAGGCTCCAGCTTCAGGGCTAGAATTACAGGTCTCTGCCTGGCACTTTCCATGGGATCTGGAGATCTGAGCTCAGGTCCTTTTGCTTTTGGTTTTAACCTTTGAGCCATCTCTCCACCCCTTTGTTACTTCTTTCTGCTCTCTAAAGTCACAGTGATCACATCCATCTTACTCCATTTTTTAGACTTCACCTCTTGAAGAAAGAAGTATTGGGGAATTCCTGCATGTATTTTATAAAGATTACAGAATTCAACAGGAAGGCTGTATACTATGAGGTCAAAGGAAAAAAAAAAAGGACGTTCAGAATGGATAAACTAAAAAGAGTTAGCGGACAGCTATGAAAAGTTATGATTTGGAATCACATGTCGGTAACTTGCTTTTTAGTGGCAACTTATCATTCTGTGTTCATCATTTATACTGGAATATAACCATAGATGATATGGTGAATTTGTGAAAAGTTGAATATTCCTTATGGTAAAGTAATCCTTCAGAGAAGTAGTTGGAGGCCACTGATAGAGTTTTCTAGAAGCTAAGGCAAAGGGGTTTGTATAAGAACAAAATTAACTAAAAGACAGAATCGGTGTTCTACAAGCTTGGATTCCCTGGTGCTGTCATTCTTAATGAAATTCAGAGATATAAATTCTAAAATTCAGAGATCTAAAAATGCTAATTTTCTATGTGATTAGTTGCTTCAGTAGGTTCTTTTGGTTTGGGCCATCAAGCAAGAGTTGTTTTAGCAGATGTGAGAAAGACATGCACTGAAATGATGTGAGTTTTGCTTCCAAAGGACGATTCTTGCCCGCGTGAAGGATCTGAGCATCTGTCAAGGCGTCTGCCTCTGGCCGGACAGCTTCACTGGCACAGGTGTCTGCTGAGGACTCTGGAGGTTTGGGTACCGCCTCTGCCAACCTTGGTGTGTGTGTGTGTGTGTGTGTGTGTGTGTGTGTGTGTGTGTGTGTGTACGTGTATATATGTACATGTGCACAAGAGCATGCACATGTGGCAACCAGAACTCAAACTTTGACGTCATTCCTCCTTTTTTTTAAATTTTGAGACAAAGTCTCACTGGACCATACACTGGTCTACACTGGCCAAGTAGGCGAGGCTGGCCAAGCCCCAGGGATCCCCGTTTCTACTCTGGGACACTGGGAAGACAATCAAGTAGCACCGTGCCCAGCACTCAGGTCCTGTGCTTGAAGAGAAGCACTTTACTGGCTGAGTTATCTTCTCAGCCCCTCTGCTCTGCCCTTTGACATTTTCTCTCCCCTTTTTGCACAGTTTAAATTTGGTAAAGTCGACTAGGTCGGTTCCTTCCTCGTATCTCTCCAAGACCCCTTCGTGAAGGTACCAGAATGGGATTCATCTTGGCTTCCACTCGCCAATCACTGCGAGCCATCCCTTTTTCCTCTCCTGATCTATCTGCCCGTGTACGCCCCACTTCAGGTCCCGTCCCTGTGGACTCTGCTCCCCCACCCCCACCCTGTGTTCTCTTTCTGTATCGGTTTCCCATGGACTGTCTGTCCTCTCAAAGATGGACAGTCCTCCAGTGAGACATCTGTTAGTGGCAGAAAGGGAGGTCAGGAGCACAAACTTTTCTTTCGTTTGAGACTGAAGGAAGTGGCACACTGAAGAAACCTACGGAGACAGAAGGTGGGCAGAGCCAGGAGGATTGGGCGTCCTCCGCCACTCTTCTGGACCTCGGATGGTTAAGGGAGGGAGAGACCAAAAGAGAAATAGAAAATAGAGAAATTGAGAAAGGCTTCCTAGGGAGGGAAACTGCTTGTGGGGAAGACAGTAGTTGAGGAAGGAGGCCTGTGCCTGAGGATGAGGATGGATTGTGTCTTAATTTCCTTCCCCGGACTTTGATTTTGTAAGAAAACTACATAGATCCCATAGGATCCAAATTCTCAGAGAGAGGAGTGGAGACAACATGGGACCCTTGAGGGAAATGGTTCTCATTTTGCCTTGTGACTAAGGCGTGGGATTTGTTGTGTGGTGCACACACAGCCGTAGATGTCTGTCCATTGAGTCAGACTTTCTCCTCTTCACATAAGCAACCCTGCGTTATTTATGGAAATGGTGAGTGACAGCCCAGCAGCAAATGTCTCCATTTACTTGCTCTTTGAAAAACAGCAAATGCAAGGATAAATAAAACTTAATCCCATCCAACATCAAGGCGCAGAAAGCCCGAGTCATGTGAGACACGCCTAATCCACCGCATCTGTGGGAATCCCCTGTGCTCGCAGGGTGCTGTGGGTCTGGAGGTAGCAGGCCTGTGCTGACTGCTCTGTCCTGGTTCTTCTGCTCTTTGACAGCCATGACGTCATCTTGTCAGTTGTCTTAGTGCCTCCTCCTTCAAGGCCCCCCTACTCCTGTAGGAATCATGTGCATTTGAGGTGTGCAGTTAGGAGCTGTCCTAAGATCTTTGAAGGAGGCTGAGATTTTTCACATATGACACATAAAGTATCATTAAATGTTCCCCATCCCCTGGAAGACAACTTATTAGAACCATGAAATCCCTTGCTACCTTTTCACCCTTTCCCAAAAATTCCCTATGTGAACTCTTCCAGCCCTTTCCCAGAAGCTCCAGGCCATGGTGGAACTTAGTTCCTTAGATCAAGAAAACAGGAGCACTGGGCTCCTCCATCCCTTTCTTCCTTCATCACATGAATTGAACGAATAGCTGTCTTCTCTGGAAGCTGCGTTTCCTCACCTCGAGTCATCTCAAATCTGATGGTCTAGATAGGGCAGAGGGAGATGTGCAAATGATTCTGGACAGGTAAATCCTGAAACCCTTGTTGGAAGGAATACCACAGGGCCCCTTGAGACGGTCGTGTGAACACCAGGAGCAAAGTTTGTGCCTCGTCTCTGCCTCTAGTCAGTGGAGGGCGTGTTGGGTATCTGAAAGTGTCTTCATGTTTGCTTCCGGACCACAGTCTAGAGCCTTCTCTGAATTTCCCTGTGTGTCCTTGTTTCTAAACTGAAGAAGTATGTCTGGGTTTGGAGAGAGGAAATGCCAAAGAGCCATTAGTGTGTTCTGCTGGCGCTCTACTTTTACAGTCAACTGTATTTTCTTTCCCGAAACACTGGATCAGACCCTGCTGGGAGAGTAAACTCCTTGTTGGGTGAAAGAGTTTTTTCCACTATAAAAATAAGTTATACCTTCAGAAATACTGGGTTTCAGTCCAGGGATAGAGACAGGGCCTTTTCTTATATTAATAGAGAAGAAATTTGTATCCACAGAGGAAAAACCTAAGGAGAGAAAAGATGAGAACAATGACCGAGCTCAGAACCTGTTTTTTCAAGGCTGCGTGGGGAGCGTGTCTGCAGATGGGGCTGATTGGGAGGGTGAATATGAAAGTATGTGGTCCAGGGAATCACAGCCTTAATTTTATGTGTGTGCATGTGTATGCTTGTGCATACGTATACATGCGTATGTTCATGCTTGAGTGCGTTTGAATATGCTCCGTGGCATGGACTTGTAGGTCTGAGCACAGCCTTGGATGTTTGGATCTGAAACAGGATCTCTGTCTTTTGCTGGTGTCCTCCAGGCGGGCTGGCCTATGAGCTTCCAAGGATCCTCCTGACTCCACCTTCCATCTCCCTGTAAGAGCGCTGGGATTACAATCACACACTACAGCCTCCACACTAAGCATCTAGCTCGTACAGGGGTTCTGAGGAGCCGAACCCAGGTCCTCACATTCATGCAGTTCGCCTGCATGGTTGCTGACAAATCACCATCAAACGGCTTTAAGGGAACAAGGAATTTATTTTTTCTTACAATTACTTGTTACAGTTTTTACTCCAGCTTGATGGGAGAGCACGCACCAGCACCAGGGCCAAGAGAACTGGCCACACCATTTCCACATAATGGCTGAGAGAGGGATGATCCTTGCCAGACCAGCACGTCTGGCCAAGTGTACACAAAGATGCCAACTTCCTCAACTGACTGTCTGTATTTTATTCATCTGTTCAAGGCCTAGTCCCACCCACCATGGGCTGGGCCTTCCCCATCAGCTAGACAATCTCCTGCAGGTTCGTTCTGGGTTTAAGTCAATCACTAATTCTCCACAAATATTCCCAGAGCTCAAACCCTCAACTGTCAAGTTGATACCTGTGCCTAACTATGACAGCACCTTGCCCACTGATCCATCTCCCTAGCCTTAATTCTTGACTTAAGGTAAAACAAGATCAAAGAATGAGGTCGGGGATTAGACCTGAACCTTAGATAAGTGGAAGTGTGGGATGCAGCCTCACATCTTGGTTGCTGGGCCTTTGCTTATTTCCTTGGCCTATCTATCTTAGCTTGGATTTAAAGTATATTTTTTGGGGGAGTGAATTTTATACCCTAATAAATATTATCTTAAGAGTTGCCACTTTGTTACAATAATGTGTTAAATTTTACTTAAAGTGAATGGATACTTAGTAAATGAGAAATATGTTAAAAAATTAAACACCTTTAATGTCACAGATTTTAATCTTGAAAATAAGGGAAATTCCCTCATATTTCAGTATGAGTTTTAGTAAGATGTTGTGAAATTTTGGTAGCAAGTAATTATTTTTCTTTTGAAAAAAATTCTGGGAAATTGCTAATTCTTGTTGCTTACTATATTATTCTCTTTAGCTTATTTAAAAAGTATTTTGCTTTTTTAAAAAAGTTCCCTGGCTATTTTGGAAATACCTTAATGATTTAATGAAAAATATTTTGCTATAATTAATTGCAGAGTTTCCGAATTATCACGACCTCTGTTTTCTGTTGATCTGAGATGTTAGTAATTAAAACAGTTACCTCAAACAAATGTAATTTACAAATAAGTATGTTTTGAGGCTGAAAACTATCCAGGGATGTTCTTTTAATAGAATCCCATGGGTAAATATTAACTATTTAGTTCTCTGTCAGTAAAGTCTGTTCATTCATTTCATTATTATTTTGCTATTTACTGTTCAATACTTGTTTTCATGAAGTTTGTAATCTAATGATATTAATAAAAAGTACAATATAAGCGGGAAATGTAACGTGGGCCACTCTTAGGCAACAGGGAGGTGTGGTAGCTCGATCTTGGGCTGTAAGGAAGGACCTCCCTGACAGGTTACCTATGCCCAGGTATGGTTGGAGAGGTCCAGCAGGAAGGGCGGGGGGGGGGAAGTTGTGTGTATATGTGGAAGGGTACTCTAGCCCAGGGGGCAGCAGACTCAAGATGAGAACATGCAGGTGTTTGTAAAAGTGGGCAAGTCAGAGTGGAGGGGTGTGGAGAGACCAGTAAGGCATGTGGCCTTGAAGGTCACAGAAGTCAGTGATGGGGAGGCACATCCCATGGTGAGGCCTTTAGCTTCTGTCTTGATTGAGCTGGGAAACCACGGAGTGAGGAGGACCATGTTTGGGCTGACATTCCTGAGAGGCGTAAGCTGAAGGAGGGGGTGGTGGAAATAGGGATCCAGATAGGAGACTGTGGAAGTGATCCAGATAGAAGGTAAGGGTGCGTCTCACCAGCGATTCCGTAGGAGCTGGATGGTGTGCTTGCCAGGGATGTAGTAAGAATTGTCACCTTCTGAAAAAGAACTAACGGGATTGGTGTTGCACTGAGAATAGAATTATGGAATCAAAAACCCCAGAGCGGGCACTTGCTACACGGCACCCCTCTGCAGGTCTGCTGGTGACTGCATGGGATGGACGAGGCAACCTATGCCCAGAGAAGGGGCGGATGTGCATGTCAGGGAGGGATCGCAACTTAGTTTTGAGTATGTTTTGCTTGCTTTGCTTGTTTTTAGACCTCTACCTACCAAAGTGGATAGTTGGACTGCTGCGTGTACATGTGCGTATGATATGCTTGGAGTACATCTGTGACGAAATGCTGGCAGCTAAGGCTGCTTTCAGCCAGCTCGTGAGAGAACCCGCGTGTGGGGGGTGGGAGGAAGGGTTGGGGAGTGTTTACACTATAGCATGCGTGTGCTAATCCAGGAGAACAGAGAGGAAGTCTCTGAGCAGTTGAAGTCAGGTTGAAGTCAGGAGAAAGGGCAGCTACAATGACAGGTCAGTGACAGTGTGTGTCCTCCAGCCTTGTTTTCTTGGGAGACAATAAGTGAGGTCAAAAGAGAGTGTGGGATTAGATAACGTCTACATGTCACACGTGTAGTTTTGGTGTTTGTATTTGCATTTCCAACTATGTACATTTGATTTCTGCTGGGTGTGTGGGAGTGTATACACACACACACACGCACACACACACACGCACACCCGTGTTCATGTATGCATGAGTACACATATGTGGGTGTGTAGGTTTTCATGGAGGCCAGAGAGAGGTCAGCTTTGGGTCGCAGCCTCAGGAGCTGTCCAGCTTGGTTTTTGAGACAGTGTCTCACTGACACCCGGAGTTTGCTGATCTGGCTATGCTGGCTGGCCAGTGAGCCCCAAGAATCCTGCCTGCACCCCAGTGCTGGGCCTATAAGCACAAGCCAACGTGTGCTCTAGGATCAAATGAAGGTCCTCACGTTTGCATTTGTTAAAGAATACTTTGCTCTTTGCCTTTTCATAAGGGATTGTTTCCATAAGTGTAAGAAAATTTGCGTGTGTGTGTGTGTGTGTGTGTGTGTGTGTGTGTGTGTGTGTCGCGCACGCGCGTGCGTGCATATGCTGCGCCCCACGCAGAGTTGTAAGCGACTATCAGGGGAGGATGAGGGGGAGGGAAAGCTCAGCTATCTTCCACATAGATTTTTCTCACTGTGTGGAAAGAGGTTGCTGCCCACTTGGCGCACTGCAGAGCTCTCCGAGAAGCCTTCTGGGAGAGTTCTCCAGGGTTGCAGCATCTTGGAGATGTGATAGATTTGATTCTGACTTTTATTTCCCTCTTGAATGCTTGAGCAACACTCTATGGGCGGTGTTCTGGTAGGCCAGAAGGAGTTAGGTTAGAAGAGCCCAACCGTGGAGTCCTGTTGTGGTAAGCATTATTTAATACTTTCATGATGAGTCCTTCAAAGAACTCTTGGCCTCGGGGCAAGGGTGAGGCTGAGCCATTAGCTTCGTTCTCAGCCAGGAGGAGGACCTTGGTCTGTAGGTCTTGGTACAGAGATCTCAGCTAATGGCAGGGTGGTGGCATTGGATCCAACAAGCTATCCCTTCCCACACAATGTTCCTGTGCTCCGTGGTCCCCGTTTAACTTGGATAAGTGCTAAGGTGCCGTCACAACGTTCCCAGTGAACGCAGAGGAGACCGTACGTGCTCATGACATCTGATGTGAGGCTCGAACGTGTAGTATTTGTTTCTCTGTCTGCCTTTGCTTCCGGTCACATCTCTGTGTAATGACGGAGAGACGGCAACTGTACTCTTTCCTGGGCTGAAATCCGTCTGCAGCAACCATTTTCCTATTTTTGTATTTTTCTCTGTTAGCGATCGTGCAGTAGCAACGAAACCTTTTCTTTTTTAAATTAAATCTTGGGAGGTATCGGCTTTGCTTCGATCGTACTTGCCATTCACTCTGAATCTGTGGTTGGTTTTAAGCTGTGCGCCAGCGTCTCTTCTTGGAGGTATAAATTCACACACGGTCTGGGAGAAGCTGCCAGCAAAACATTGACTTAGTGTCTCCGACTGATTGACTGACTGACTGACCGAGGCCCACCGACGTTCCACATGGTTCCAGGCAATCTTAATTTTTTAGCCAAACCTTCTGAAACTCAAGGTTTTAAAATGCTTGCTGAAGATTTCTGGCGCTGATTTGCCTAAAGGTCTTTAAATCAATTGCATCTCTTTTAAACACAAAACCTATCCAGTGGTCTCCCAGGTTAATTCCTGATTGGCCCAATTTTGGCTTCTCTGGTTTACCATCCCTGATCAGTCAGGAGGCTTCGTTCTCAACCTTGTTCTTCCACTGTGCTAGTTCTGGGTTTGTTCCTTCACCAATGAAGCAGATAGATCCTCAAAGCAGAAGGACCATTGGCATCCTGAGGGTCTTATGTCTCTGAGGAGCTTGGTGGGTGCCATTTTCTGACAGGTGTACGCAAGATACTAGAGGATCACAATCGCCAGTACATTCGAGTAAGATGACCCTCAGTCTGCTAGCTTCATGCCAACAGTGAGTGAAATCCCATCAGCTCTTGAGTGTGATTCTGGTGGTCTTCTGGCTTGTCACATCTGAGGAAATTGGAAGCTCCAAGTAGTGGATTGTGGTTTTGTGTGCTTTAAAACTTTAAACTCAAGGGCTGGGGAGATGGCTCAGTGGTTAAAGCCATTGCCTTGTAAGCAAAAGGACCTGAGTTTGGATTCCCTGACCCCACATAAAAATGCTGGGTGGCTATGTCAGCAGCCTGAAATTTTATCCCTGGAGGTGGGCCTGGGAGGCCCCAGAGTAAGCTCTAAGATGGAAGAGTAATCCAATGCTTTCTGAAGTTACTTTTAGGCCTTTATATGCAGACACAATCAAGTGTCTTCTTGTACACAAACTGAACACACCTCTCCACATGCAAAAGACACACACACACACACACACACACACACACACACACATCCTATACATAAATACATGAAAAGAAAAAAACCCCTAAACTCTATAGTCTCCATAGGTGGAGAACATTTAAAAAAATTCAAGATGGAATAATTTTGGAAAGATTGATGTGGAAACCAAAAACTCATCACTATAAAGACTTAAATATTTGGGGCTTTAGAGATGGCTTAGAGATTAAAGCATTTGCCTCAAAAGCAAACAGACCTGAGTTCGGATCCCTGATCCCCTGTTAAAATGCCAGGCTGAAATGGTGGTGGACTGTACTTTCAGTCCTGGAAGGCAGAGCCTGTGAAACCACAAAGCAAAGCAATGAGCAGGTAGAGCAATTCAGGATGATTTCAGAAGTTATCCTTAGGCCAGAGGCACACACATGCACTCAAGTGCCTTCTTGTGTGTACACGCACACATGCCCACACACACGCATGCACACAATTCCTGTCTCTATGAAGAGACAGGAATACGAGTGTCCATTTTAGAATTAGATTCTTAATTCTTAGAATTAGATTCTTGCAGCATGCTTGTAGAATACAGGGGAAAATATGAAATAAAAACTATCTTCAGCTTCCAAGACCATGAAACATTGTAAACATCAGAATTAAGTCATATGAAACTGTCTCTGCCTTTTGAAAACCCAGATGATTCCAATCCAGAAAATATTTTCTTCTGGCAAAGAAATATACATTTTTAAAACAATAGGCCCAGGGAATCTCAAGTGCCTATAAAGCAACTACTGTAGCCGGGAAGTGAAACAGGAATTGCGATTAAGTGCTTGCTTGCTTTGGATGTCTCAGTTCGCCTAAGTGAGCATAATTTAGGTGACTGGCATAGACATGGCAGTTGCTAGTGCTGCAAGTTAGTGCCAGAGAAGACAAAATAGTTGGCACATGGCTTCTAATTTCATTATTGTGCCAAGAGCCAGAAGAAATAGAAGTTTATGGTCTTTTGACGGGAGATGTGTTTTCTCTCATTCTTTCTCTTTCTCTCTCCCTTTCTCTTTCCTCCTTCTTCCAACCCCCCCCCCATTCACACACATGCTCAAGATACTTGTAAGCATGGTCTGACAGCCTTGAGCCTGAACTGATTTGTTAGTGCTACTGTAAAAAGATCAGCTCGAAGAATTTCTGTCTGGTTGTGGAATCCATATATTCCACTGCAGTTTTAATTTAAGTTTCTAAGGCAGATGGCTAGATAAGTTGACATGCCATATAAATATTTTAGACCATGAACAACAAACTGTGTTTCTTTCAATCAAGTTTTATTGGAACACAGACACACCCAACATTTGCATACTGCTTTTCATAGGTACTTTTCTGGTTGCTATAGCAGAGTTAAATAGCCACAGTAGTGTCCTTTGGCCTGCATTCCTCAGATAGTTACTGCTTCGCCCTTAATAGAAAGAGCTTGCCGTCATTTGACTTAAGTCTTAGTAATAACTTTTTATTGAATGCCATTTTTGTCAGATGCTGGCAGGCCTGGTTGGCCATTCACATATCCCTCTCCTCATTTAGACAGGGTCTTGCTATGTAGCCTTATCTGGCTTACTATCACTTTGTGACCCAGGCTGGCCTTGGACACAGGGCAGGTCTTTCTGTCTCATTTTCCTGTTATTCTGAGATTGCAGATGTGTGCTTTGGCACCTGGATTACATGTTTTGATATTGGTCATAGAGTAACTGGGGAAGGAGACGCTTTCTTGGAAAACTATTTGAAAAGAAACAAATAGGCTCAATGTGTGAGAAGGTTGTGGCACTTTTAATAGGTGGAGGCTTGCTGAAGGAAAGTCTGTCGCAGGAGGCGGGACTCAAGGTTTGGTAGCCCAGTCTTGGTTCCTCTCAGTTTGCTCTTGGTCTCTTTGCTTAATGGCAGTGGCTGCTGGAACCAGCCTCGTGTTTCTGCCTCCAGCCATGCCTTCTGTTACCCAGGTCCCACAATAATGGACTTCATCACTGTACAACTGCATGCCAAATACATCCCCCTTTCCTTCTTACGTTGTGGATGAGTGCGGTCTACAGCAACAACAGAAGAGCAACTGTGTCAGTGGATAAGAGATAGTCGCATAGGAAAGCTCCCAAGAAGCACTCATCCAACCTTAATCTGATGGATTCTCTGGTTAAAGGTCTGTGTTTCTAAGCTCAGCTTTTAACACTGTAATTTATTATGAGTCTCTAGAAACATCTTGTGTGATTTTTCTGAACAATATAAAACTGATCAGACCAGAGCAGTATAGGAAGGGGGGTGTTTTCTGGTGGGAAAGGATAGCAGAAGACCGGCTGGCTCGGAGCCAGTTCTCTTTTTGGTCAGTGCATGAAGACAGTAGCAACCGCAAGGATGCGACTTCTCTGTAGATTTGAAGAGTCATGGACAACCCATTTCTCTTTGGCCACTGCCACCACGGGCTAAGAAAGAGGAAGGATCTGGAGGGGCATATTTCACACCTCGGAAGTCAACAGGATTATGTTATAGTTGACTAGGGCATAGACTGGACAGGGCTGGTAAGGTCATACAGTCTCTGTGAAACTCTGCTGTGTTGTCAGAATACAGAAACAGCCACAGATAGTGTACAAATGACTGTCACTGTGTTCCAATAAAACTTTATTGACAAAAAGAAGCACAGAGACTGAAGAGTTTAGGTGGTGGACCAAGATTGGCTGGTTTTACCTAGAGGCTTTGAAAATTACAATAGGCTAAAAAACCATGAGCACCTGCCCTTTATGTTTTGGAGAAAAGGTAACGTGACCTGTCCCAGGTCATACCAGGGTCAAGCCAGGATTGCAAGCCATGATGCAGTTTTAGCTCAGTGCCCGTTTTTGTTCATCTGTGCCCCCTCAGGTGAGAGCATTTGCTTTGCGACATAGGGCCTTGCGAGTGACAGGTGGTCTCTACCCAGCCACTGTATGAGCTCCAGGGTTGCATTTTCACAGATACCACCTTTTTTCCCTGGGGGAGTCGTGGGGGGGACACAATTGCAAATTTTTTCTTAGATGGGCCCCCCACATGCACCCAGGAAAGCAAAACTCCACACCTCAGCCATCCCTGGGGCCACACGGTGCCCCCAGTTGTGAGAAAGAAATGGGCTCCCGCAGCTGCGTCACGGGATTCGATCGCTGCAGCCGAGGGTGCCAGGAGATTTGAGACAGATGTTTTCAGACATGCCGCATGCCTAAAACATTTCCAGGGGTCGGGCCGTGCGCGGTGACTTCATAAGTGGAGAAACAGGCGAAGAATGCGAGCCGGGGACACAGGAGTTTATCCAGCCCTAGGTGCGGGGGCCAAGCCCTTTGTATTACATCTGCCCGACGGGTTGGCTCTTTCATGTCAGTGCCCTCCGCGTTGCTCTTTGTCTGCCCGTGAATAAAGTGCAGCATTGTGGTTAGTAATCCCACTCCAGTGACTCGACTTCAAATGTGGTTTTGGAGCTCATCCCAGAGTTCTGTTTGCTAAGCTTCCTAGCCCTTCGCGGAGACACCAGCGCACAGAGAGCCGAGCACAGCTCCCCTCTCCCCGAAACCTGTCGGGCTGCGGGCTCTCGCTTCCCCCCGTCCTGTTCCTCTCTCTTTTTCCTCCTCCTCCTCCTCCTCCTCCTCCTCCTCCTCCTCCTCCTCTCTCTCCTCTCTCTCCTCTCTCTTTTTTTTTTTTTTTTGAAACTTTCCAGGGCACGCTCATGGATCCTCAGCTGATGTGTTTGTTGTTCTTTCTCTCTCTGCCTTCGCTCCTAGTGAGTAACCACACTGGCCGCATCAAGGTGGTCTTCACTCCGAGCATCTGTAAAGTGACCTGCACCAAGGGCAGCTGTCAGAACAGCTGCGAGAAGGGGAACACCACCACCCTCATTAGTGAGAATGGCCATGCCGCCGACACCCTCACAGCCACGAACTTCCGAGTGGGTGAGTGCCTTCGTGGTCCCCGACTGACCTTCCCTGAGATCGCAGCCCGCGGCCACCCTTCCATTCCCACGGCTCCCGGCCGCCCTGGGTTTCTATCTCCCAGGGTGAGCGTGCTGCTTGCACCACGTCTTGATCTTGACTTTGGGAATATTTTTTTTAAAGCTGAATTTTTTTTTTTTTTACTTCCTGGAGAAATGACAGCCAGAAGACTTCCCTTTCTTGCCTTGGAATGATGGGGAGGTCAAGAGCTGAGCGCAGGAGAGGGGATTTCTGGTTGATACCCTCCCATCTACCTGGTATGGCTTAGCTTCAGATTTTATCAGCCCATTGAGAAATGAGATCTGCGTTCGATGTGACTCATGCCATTTGGGAGGTGGTAATGAAATTGAAAATTTCACTTCGTTGGGAATGAGGCTCTTTCCATTTTATGATGATTATTTTTTTTTCTAGAAATAGTGGAAATGTATCTTTTACAGAGTTGTATCTCTTGCCATGTTTCTGGTGTGCTTCATGAGATGGAATGATAAATTGATAAATTTGATGGATTGGGGAAAGACAGCTTAGAGGATCGTTGTCAGCCCACAAAAACTTTAAATATGAATAGTAGTTACTGACAGTGAGGAAAGGGGAAAAAAAAGACTTCTTGCCCCTTTTTAAATTTTTTGTTTCCTTTTTTCCATTTTTGTAAGGGAAGAAAGCGTTGTGGTCTCCTGAAAGCTGCTACCATACCATGCTGTCAGGCAAGGCAGTATTTTCGTCAGTGAAAAAAAGAACATCTTTTATTATTTTTTGACCAATTATGGCTTGCCATGTATACTCAAATAATCCAGACACCCACGTTACTTTAAGAGTTACTCACAAGAATAACCCAAATGTCAGACAGATAATAACACTGGCTAGATCTGGTCTTTTTATGGAATATTGCTGTTTAGTCTTGGGAGTGTGTGTCTGGGGGTGTGTATGTGTAGAAAAGGAGATGTTCTTTCAAACTGATTTATTTCCATCAAGATGAATTCTGAAGAGGAGCTTGGTTTTTATGAGGTTGAGACAGTATTATTGATCAATTTGACTTGGGGAAAAAAAAACTCGTGCAAATATCTGATTGAAAGGGATATTGTCATCCCCCCCTCACCCCCCCCCCGCTCCCCAGACTGCCGGGTAGGAGTGCTTATCTTTTAAGGAGAATTTAACTGTTAGATGTTCAGTGGCACATTATGCTAAACAGGGGGGAGTGCTGGTGTCTAGAGACACTGTGTTAGATTGATGGTGAGGAAACTAGGCTCCAGTCTTGATTCCACTGCCAGCAGGCTGTCTACAGGGCACACCACTAAAGACTGCCCAGCCTCAGTTTTTCTCATCCTTAAGATAAATGGGATGATAGGTAGTGACCCCCGAAATCCAGCTCACCTCCAAAAACCCTATGGCTTTTTCTTCTGTCATATCAAGGACTGAGCTTATAGCTCTGCATGTACTCTGCCACTGAGCTACATTCCCACCCTTCTTAAATGAATAATAAAAAATAATATCTTATCGATTCCCCATCCCTATAGACAAGGAGGGGGGGCTAAATCAATCCCCCACAAGAGATGCTGGGGCTTTATCATCTGTTTCCTTACCCGGCTCTCCATCCTTCAGAGACACAGAGAGTGTCTGTGCCCCCCCCCCTTTCCCTCGCACTCAGGGTAATTCTTTACAGTAGCGGTGACAAAGTTATTGAGCCAGCAGTAATTTTTTTGGCTCGGAGCAGATTCATTTTGAAATGAAGTGTTTGACGGCTTTGAGAAACAAGAGGAAGTCTGCTTGTTAAAACATGCCACACACTTTCCTTTCTGGCGTTGAACCAGATGTTTAGGCGCGGAGTACACACACAGCTCATTCAAAAGACAATGTGGGGCCCAGTTATTCAGAAGCACATTCCAGAATCGGACTTCAACCTTCCATGAAAGGATCGGCGCTGTCATTTAATTTTAAAAAGTTTAATCAAAAAATTAAAAAAAATTTTTTTAATTTTAAAACCTTGCTTACAATGCTTAGCTTCTCATTAGAATCATGGGAAATATTTCATTTATATCCAAAAAATACTCCCTGCCTCTATTTATATTTTAGCTCAAATATTACATGATTTAAGGGGCTCATTTTATGATCTTTCTTTACTGAAGAATGACACTTTTGTGAAACTTGTATATTGGGATCTTTCAAAAATATAGAAAATGTATTTGCAAGCTTCTGTCTCTTTTGGGCTGTGAATATAAGTTGGTTATTCATTTAGAGTGGTTTTCTGATTTATTTTCTTTCTCTCCTAGCATATTTGTGTATGATCTAATATCATCTTTTGAGGAACAAGATATGCATATTGTAAAAATAGTACAGTTCGAGAAAAACTTGCTAAGCGTGTGTAAATCTATAAGGGCTCTAAAAGGGGTGGGTGGCACCCTTTCCTGACAAAGACCAGACAGAATGCGTGTTAGAGTTCACGGAACTCAGCCTCTGCTGCAGCTGTTCCCTTGCTGCTGGTGAAGACACAGCGGCGACAGTACTTAGGAGAGAAGGGGCTGTGCCCACCTCCCAAAGCTGTCAGTGTGCAGAATATGACTTCGAGTTCCGGGGTGTCAGAATGAGCCAAGAAAAGTCACGTGGACTTCACAGTTCAGGCACCTTAATGCGGCCTGTGTCCAGTGAGAATCATGACTATAGGCGTAGTTTAGAACATGGTGTTTGCATGTTTTGCACGATGACTGACCTTTCAAAGTGGAATAAATCTTGTCCTCATAGCTTTTTCTTTTTCAGTAGGAAACTGGCACAGAGGGTTAAGCGGGCTGGGCCTGGGCTCGCAGCAAGTCACTTGGCTAAGGCTACACCCATCTCCTGTGATACTGGTGTACTGTCCTTCCTAGAGTCTGATGGCCATGTATCAGAGGGACCTTATGGAGTTGGGACTTGGGAGAAGACTAGATAGAGGGAGGGGGTGAGAGAGAGAGAAAGACAGAGAGAGAGAGAGACCTACTTTACAAATGAAGCTCAGTACTCAATGGATCTGAATCCCAACCTTATTACAGCCATGTGCTAGCTCTGTCCCCTCTCTGTGTCCAGGTGGCCCCATGGAACCCCTATGGTCACTAGCACACCTGCCGGTGTAAGTTGCTGTGCAGAAGGCTGGTGCTAGGAGCGCTTCTTTATTTTGTTTGCTTCTGAGTTGAGTTGCAGACGGGCAGGCAGCAGCCACTTCTATCAGGACTATGGAGTCTACGCGTCTCCTCCCTTGGGAGTTTTCAGTGGGAAAATGAAGAAGTAAAGAATTTCCACTTAGTGAGACTTCAAAGTGCAGCCCTGGGACCTGGGATGTAGTTGAGCGGCAGAATGTTGGCCTAGCATATGCAAGGCCCCAGAGCTGATACACAAAAGACAAACAAGAGGAAAAATTGTGGCTCCTGTGGAGGTGGTTTTTAAGGAAGGACTCTTCTAGAATGAATCAATCTTTATGAATGGTGATATTGATATACTTTAGCAGACTATTGGATGAAGTCATAGTTTCGATAAAACAGATTTCTAATTATAGCGATTTTATGTGGCAGTTTGAGCCCTTCTCCCCTTTCTCTTCTGTTTTTTTTTTTTTAATTAAAATTTAGAAGCTGGTTAGATGACTCCTTGCTGCCAAGCCTGGTGACCTGGCATGTACGCACATTCCCACCCTTCTCATCCCCATCGCAAGATAAATAAATAAGTGAACAAATAAATAAATATTTAAAACATTTTTAAAATGAAACTTAGTTATTGGTGGGAAGCATGTAACAGGTTCAGACCTCTGATGGTTGTTTCATTGATTCTTTTTTTAAACTATGTTTTTAAGGTTTTGCACATGACTCCATATCATTCTGGCTCCTAGTTACCCAAGCTCAGTCACCTGCTTTCTCTCATTACAAGCCTTCTGCTTCCCTACTGGTCTCCCTCTTGTTCTTGCACCCGTCTGGGTGTGTGGCTCACTAAATCCCGCCTGGGTTACTATTAATGCCATTTTTCTGAGTGCTTGCTGGAGCAAGGATGATATACCAGTGGATACACTATTGGGGAGAATAGCTCCCCTTCTCTCTCATCTAGCATCAACCCCTGTTGGTCTCTGTGGGAGGTGTGCTGCCTCTTAAAATCTCTTCCCTTTCATGCTGCAATGTCGATATGCCAGAGCTCGTGTCTGTCTCGCGGAAGTAGACACAGCTGTGCCAGGGTCGTAGATGCGGTTCTGTCTTGTCTGGGAGATACCATCCGGCTGCACACCTTCCCTCCCTTAGTGAATCCTTAATATTTCATGGGGATGTAATGAAGATGACCAGATGGGGTTGTTAGGTTGTTTATGAGTTCAAAGTTCTTTAGACAGTGAAGGACATAAGAACCCGTGGTGTCATAGGAAGATGGTAATACTGACATTTGACATAACTGTAATTGAAACAACATCAAAAAACAGTCATGACTGCTACACATTCCATGGATATGATGTTGCTTTTTAGAAAGGACTCATTGTCCATGTGTGCCAATGAAATTATTATAGAAGGGAGGCATCTGAGAACTTAAGGACTATGTCTCTGAATGTTATTTCACTTGAGGAAGGTCCGTGGTAGCAGCCGTGACTTGCAGGTGTGAGATCTGGGACTGTAAGTGTCCCGGATTCTCCACCTGCCCAGTGTGGCCATCTGTGACTCCGCCGATTAGTAGATGTTACAGGATAAGGCGCAAAGTACCCTTGAAGACCGTGTGCTTTGTGGGGAGATGGAGAGGCAGCTTCCGTAACTCCAGGTCCAGACAGAAGGCTTTTTGCAGCGGTCACAAGGAGAAATGGTACTTCTAGGTGAGGCAGGTGTTTGGAGAGGAAAGCTGAAGTGGTCACATCTGCATAGCCCACTGAGCTGCCCTCGCCTCCACGTGTTGTCTCTAGGGAGTCAGAGAACATTGCTGGGTAGTTGACTCGTGGGGACAGTGACCTGACACATTGGAAAGTCCCAGGATGAAGTTGGGCGAGGAGCAAGGGGAAAGAATGGGGAAGTAGAACTGAAGTGGGAGGGAGGAGTGCACCCCTGACTCGGGAGCAGAAGCAGAAGGTCAAGGTGTTCTGGGGGAGTGAGGAGGAGTTTTACTTAATAAAAATAAGCGGCAAGTCTGACCACAGAGACTGGCTCAGGGTTGTGGAGTATCCTGAACTTCCAGTCTAGAAATTGAGACTTCCTTCTTTTGGAACTTAGTAAAGCAGCTCTCGGGAAAGGGCATGAAGGTGATCGTTCTCATAAAGACAAAGGGACAGTCGCTGGGATTTCAGGTGAGACCCTGGCCTATTTGGAGAGTCGCTTTCTCGGTGACTGGCAGCCCTCGCTTTCCCCTGCTCCGAGGGTCACCTGCCAGTCTATGGGAATCTAGAGAAATTTCCTATCTGCCCCACAAACCCCATGCAATAATGCCTCAGGAGTGGACGTGGCGGTTCATGGTACTAAATTCATTCTGTAGTTTCTCCTCCCAGAGAGGGTACTGGATCCCCCTCAGGGAAGCACTAAGAAATGGACATAGAGGCTCAAGGTGGAGGTGGGGCGTTTAGCTTTTTATTTTTCCCTTCTGGAAACCAAATACTGAGCTACCCATTCATTCTCTGCCAGCTAGAGAGAGAGAGAGAGAGAGAGAGAGAGAGAGAGAGGAGAGAGAGAGAGAGAGAATAGCTCCGGATGTATACCCAATGTGTAACTCTTTTAAAATACCAACAGAGTCATTATGATTAACTGGTGACTATACTTTCCTCTTAATGTGTTTTACAGTGATCTTTTTTTTTAATAAAGGAATGATTCATCCTAATAGGGAAAGAAAGTAGTTATCTATCTGAGCAGTGCAGAGTGCCTAAACTTGACAAAGAAACCACTCCCAAAATGTACTTGTTAACAAACTAATTTTCTAACAATAAATGTCATAATGTTGAATATTTCTGTTGTAATTTTGTTTCAGTTGTACAGCACTCCATAGAGGCTGAAGATAGAAGCCTTCATTCATTTAGTATATTTATTAAACATGTGCTTGGTATCAGGAATGGGTTTAAGCATTACAGATACAGCAATGAGCAAGATAGACAAAAGTCTTCGTCCTCCTGCCCCCAGAAAGTTAAGAGCAGCTATAGTGACTGCAGTGTGGGTGACCCTGGAAACGTCGTGCTTAGTGGAGTGGAGGAGTGACAGAAGGATAGATGCTGTGGGATTTGGTTTCTACCAGGTGTCTTCAGTAGTTGGGTTCACGGGGGGGGGGGGGGGGGGAGATGCAGCTGGCGGGTGCTGAGGTCACAAGAGGGCGCAGTATGGGATGTTGTTCACTGGCAAAGGTAGAGTTTTGGTTTTGTGAGACAAAGTCCTGGAGATTGACTGTATAGCAGGGTGAGTGTATGTGCTGCCAGTGGGCTGTGCGCTTAGAAATGGTTAAGATTGAGGATTTCCTGTTGCATGTATTTTATCACAATCAAAAGTAGAAAAAATAGGGGCTGGAGTGCTGGCTCGGGGGTTAAAACCTTGCCTTACAAACAAAAGCAACCTGAGTTTAGATCCCCATATCCCATGTAAATATGCTAGGTGGAAATGGCATTGACCCGTAGAACCTGAGAAGCTCTAGAGCAAAACAGTAAGGAGGTAGAGCAGTCGAGGATGATTCCCGATGTCACCCTTGGGCCTCCACAGGCTACACATAGTCAAGTGTATTCTTGTATTTAAACACATACATGCATGCACATACGCATCCTCATACACACGCAGAAATGGAAGTATATAGGACGTATATATGTTTATATTGTTATCAAATATATAGTTGTCCTCTTGACAGCTGCAGGCTGAGCTTTGGACACATCTGTGAAGCACTGGTAATTAAGGCAAGCCCTAAGGAAGCCTTCAGGTGGTTGATGGATGTGGGAAGATACATCCCGTGGTGGGACCGTTGCCTGAGCAGTGGATAAGATGGAGCAAGCTGGTTCCGTCAAATGGCATTCTTCAGCACATTTAGAAAGACTTGCAATCTGGCAAGTGAGTTTTGCCTGTGTCTCAGCAATGGATATGGTGTGGCCAGTTCCCTTGGTTCTTGGTATTGGTGTGGACTCTCCTGCCACACTGGACTAAGAAATGCAACTGAATAATTATAAGCTAAAATAAACCCCCCTTGTTCCCATAAGTTGTGGTTGTAAATTTATCGGCAGCGTGCAAGCAGACTGTAGCAAACATTATATATGAAATGTCTGGTTGTGATAAATACCATGAAGGAAAGTAAAGAGAAAGAGTAGAACATAGAGACTGTTGGAGGCATGACAGTGCTTGAAGTAGTGCTTGTGGGGGAGCCCTATGAACATTATCATCTGCCCTTATGTTGTTTCAGTTGTAGAGCGTGTCTAAAAGGCCTGTGTTGGGAGCACTTGTTTAGACCTTTTCAGAAAGCCGTCTTGGGTTTGGTTTTGTCGACCTGTATTGTATCAGGGAGTCAAATTAGTGTCTGTGGAGAGCAAGTTTATCCACAGAAGACAGAAGCGAGAGGTGGGAAAAAAAGGCACAGTCCCGCAGTTATTACAGAAGGAGCCCCGGTAGTTTATAATAAAAAGCTTTCAATATTAAAAAAAATGAGCTCGGTTACCATCTGTTTCTTCAACTTTCTTTTGTGTAAAACAGACCGTGGTGGTTAGAAGCGAGCTTGGTTTTTACAGGGGAGGAGGGGACATTGGTTGCTGCGTGAGTATATGTGTGTGGGTGTGTGTGTATGTGTACAGGTGAGTATATGCAGGTCACATGTGTGTGTATGTACAGGTGTATGAATGTGTGTATATATGTGTGGTATATATGCAGGTGTGTGTGTGTGTGCAGATGTGTCTGTAGGCATGCATGCATGTGCATGCACATATTCGTGTAGAGAAGAGTCTTGGTTGGAGTAGACATGTATAGAACAGAACATCCAAGCATTAGCTGGAACAAGGAGAGTCAGTAGGTTGACTTTAAGAACTGAACTCTGAAGAGAACAAGGGATTGTCTTTGATTGGAGAGGAAGATGTCTGAGGTAAGAATGTGAGGGGCATCTCAGTTGGAAGTAGAAGAAAGAATGTCTGTAGCTAGGGCAGTTTTTAAAGAGTAACCTTAGGAGATGAAAGGTTCAGTTTGCTGCGTCCATGAGGGGCGTGGGTGACTTGTGCTTCCCTTTGAGCCACACTTGGCCAGTCTCTTGGAGCTGAATGGGGTCTTTGAGGTGCTCTACTACTTTGAGGAATAAATAACCTTTTAAATGTCCTCAGATCATGTTACGTAGTGTCACAAAGTGCATGCTTTCCTAGTTTGTCAGTTTGGGGATGTGTAGGCTACTCAGCAGAGCCTGTGGACCTTCTATCATCAGCTGCTGTCGGGCCCCTTGACATTTACTTTGACCGTGTCCCTTGATCCATCCTGACTTACCATTTCTATCAGCCCAAGTCTCGGGGGTTCCAAAGGTCCCCGCTGCGTCCCCTGCCTGGACGGTGCCTCTCTACCCTACCCAGTCTGTCTCAGCCGTCAGCTGCTTAACTTTCTCCGCAGACAAATGATGCTCCTGCTGTGGTCTTACCGTCCCCTTCTTTGATGCCCCCTTCTTTAGCAGCATGCTTGGTCCGTCATTGGCCTTGGAACCCAGGACCTGTCTATCCCATGTCCCCTGCCTGCGGAGCCAACTTGGCGCCTCACTCACACCGGAGATGCTCAGTTTTATTGGCGGCAGCCAATTGCATGTGCCCCAGCTTCTGTCTTGGGAATAGGGCATGCAGAAACTTCTCCTGCCATGTTTTATCATTAGTTCTCAGGCAAGAAAAAAACATCCCAGCAGTCAAAGCATCACCTGAGAGTCTCTTTACAGTTTAGGGCACAGGAAAGAGAAAATCTCAGTGACTATAACATGCGTGAGACGATCTTTGGGCTGGGGACTGAGGTCAAGGTAGAGCAGGTCTGATTTCCAGTACTGAAGGAGCATATTTTACACTCCACATTGAAATAAATCCTTTTATTCTTTTGCAGTTTCATATATGAATAGAGTGAATTTGTGATATTTTTGCCCCTTAATCCCCAAATCCACTCTCCTTCTCTTCCCCTTACAACTTCTTCTTCCCTGCTAGTCTTCCTCCCATTTTCTTGCCTTTTCCCCCGTGTGGCCTGCTGAGTGTCACCTGCGTTGCCTTTGATGACATAAGCCTGAGTACTTGCTGGAGCATGAATCATACATGAGTGGGCTTACGTGGGGGATGTCCCTCCACCGCAGAAGTAAGTCTTTAACACCACGCGCAATGTACTTCTCGCTTGGGCGCGCACTCTCAGAACAGCTGCCACATGGGACTGGGGTCTCTCCTGCCTGTGAAAATACTCATCATCTTTTCAGGTAGACCCTGAAGTTCTGTCTCAAACAGGGTCTTGCTGTTGCTTTCCCATCCCAGTTCTCATCGTCCATTTGACACCAAGTCTAGTTTGGATGCTCTGTGAAGTGGCTTCAGGGCCCTGGGCTGGCAGTTTTATCTCTATGATTCTCAACTTCGTGCTGGCAAAATGATGGGTTGCGTCAGCTGCCTTGGAGAGATGGCGAGGCTCCCAGGAGGAGCTGGAGGAGCAGGCTGAAGGCGGCTGCTTGCATTGACACGAAGACTTCTGTGCTTTTCTCAGGATGTTACATCCTCCTCCTATTCTGAAAACTGTTGTCTCCTGTGCACTGGAGGCTGGGCAGGGTGTCCTCTCTCTCTCTCTCTCTCTCTCTCTCTCTCTCTCTCTGTGTGTGTGTGTAGGGCTGCGGGAGCTGGGATGAAGCATGTTCCTTGGCCACCCTAAACGTAGTGTTTCCTTCATGTATTGATTTCTACAGCACAGTAGCATCACAAAAGACAGAAGGGTGCATCCCTCCCTCCTCCACCCTGCCCTTGGGATCCAAGCACCTGGAAGGTTTTTTCTATACATACTATACTATGCATTTAGGCTTGTCTAGAGGACTGCGCTGAACACTGTTCGGGTGTGGTTCTCCTGTGGCCTGGGTGACAAGCCTGTCTGCTTGGCTCCTGCTATCCCTTGAGGGTTTCACTTGCTCACATGGGAAGCCCTCGCGTGTTGCCAAGACGGCTGGCAAAGGTGGAAGCATTTAGACTGTGTAATATATTCTGGAATCCAGAGTTGTGGTCAGGAGGGAAAGCCATCCAGCCGGAGAGATGGCAGCATCTCTTGCGAGGGACGATCCACTCAGTCTCTCTTCCTCTGTGATCTTCACTTGGCTGCAGCGAATTTACGGAAGTTGGACATAAAATAGATATTGCAGTTTCACTGGTGTGATATAATACACCTCCAGCCTCTACTGGCGTCAGAGCTGGCCCCAATTTTGCATCTATTGGCTATCTCGCATAGCCTTTTTACTATCAAGGTATATATATATATAGATTTTTTTTCCAAGTAGAGAGTGAATTTGTGTATTATTGGAAAAATGTCCTGGAAGGAATATCACACTTGATGTGAAAATGTTTTTGAGGGCAGCCACGCAATCATCCTCATGGTAAGCAGTCCAGGAAAATAAAATAACTACCAAATGGAAAGGAGGACTAGTTAGGAGGCTTGAGATTCATTCCCCCAAAAGTTGTATCACAGATAAAGAAAATAGAAGAGCCAGCTGCGCCCTCCCCCTGCTGATTTTAACAGAATGCTGTCATTGGCACAGGTACTGAAACTAGCCTGCGGGACTGGTGTGTTGGTCAACCTCATTATCCTGCATTTAGACTCAATAATTGCCGACAAACTGGTATGACTGAATGTTGGCCTTTCCTAAGAGGTAGCGGAAAAAAAAATCAAACAAAAGCAATACCAGCTTTCTAGACCTGAGACATTTCTTCACTCGAGACCAAACTTAGGAGGCCCAGAAATGGAATAAGAACAGGCTGTGTGTTACAGACTTTTTAAACTTTCCTGGTGCCTCTTTTTCAAAGGAATTTCTCTCCAAGAGGCAAAGCACGTTAACTCGCTCAGAGTGAGGCAAGCAGACGGCTGCCCTTTTCCTGACAAATTAGGAAACACACTAGAACATTCTTAGCTTACATCGTATTTAGCGAGATTAAAATGTGCCCCCTTTTGCCACTGCATTGCCCATTTCTGAAGAAAGAGTGATTGATGAGCCCTCTGGATCTTCTGTGGCGCTAACATTTTGAGCCAGCTGTTTTATTGGGTATACACCGAGGGTAATTAGAAACATCTGAGAATCCCAGAATGTGCCCGGAACACCATGACATTGAGTGAAAAAGGAGGAAAAAATCATGCCAAAGTTGTGTACTCAGTAAATACATGGAATCATTACTGAACTTTACTTTGTGTGATATACCATTTGGCAAAGAGGAACTAAACTCTTCGGGGCTGCAGATATCCTTTTATTGAAATGTACTTACGGCAGAAAGCATGGCCTTATTTGGTAAGAGGCTTGTGACTCTGCTGTTCATACCGTAATCATTATTTTCCCTACTGTCAGACTTCATCATATTATAGACCATTTTCTGCCACAAGAAGCATTTCTCCATTTTTGTCTGGCAGTGACTTGAAAATTTTAGAATTCCAAGGGAGCTCATTTAGGAAATTAATTCTTAAGAACATCCTGCACCAGGGGCCAATAGTGTCCAATTTGCCTGACAGTTGATCCTAGAAGTTGGTTGGGGTGGAGGGCCCCGGGCTGTGTTTCAGCCGGTGTTTGGAATTGAATCTGCTACGACTGAGCTGGACGCATTCTGGTAATGCACCACCAAGAGCAGCGGTGACCTCCCTTCCCTCAAGACACAATCTCCACAAGAAAACCAAACAGCCTGGTGGTGGCTGGTGATTGGCTCCTTTCCCCTTCATTCACAAATTGGAAGCTCCTGTGAGAAGTCAGGATTGAGTTGGACTGACAAGTTCCAGGCAGGCCTGGCCAGGGTTGAATTGGAGTCATGCGGTATCTCTGCAGCCTGCCCAGCTTTTCACTAGGTGTGCTGTTTTTGATCCGTAGGAGTGATGATAATCTTCACTGATTACACGTAGAATGTGGTAGCCACTTGCTTGCTTGGCTGGAGGATCTCTATGACACAATGAAGCATCTGGGAGGAGGAGAAATGGATTTACCCGTGTAGGAATGTTTGTAGGGTGTGGCAGTGGTTAGGAGCTTGGGCTTCGAATGCCTGCCGCTCCAATCCCTGAATCATAGGTTCTCAGGCCTGGTTACGCCATCTGGGGTGATTAAAGTACAAATGCCCGACCTGCACCCCAGACCCTTTGCATCAGAATGCCTGGGTTTCCTTTGAGCATGTCTATCTTGCAAACAAATGATGCAGACAGTTGTGGTCTAGTGCTCAGTAGCTTTCAACATCTATTTGAATCTTCTGGGTGTCTTGTGGCAGTGAAGATTCGGATACAGTGGGTCTGGATGGGGCCAGAATCTGTATCTCTCTATGTCCAGAAAACAAACTCTTAAGAACATCCTGCACTGGGAACCAATAGTGTCCAATTTGCCTGGTAGTTTCACAGCAATATATCATTATCATAGATATCATGATAAATGTAAATGCTATGGTATTTATTGTATGTATGGATACATGAGACATATTTGTATGTATGTGGATATGCTTGTGCAAATGTGCACAGAGGCCAGAGGACAAATCTGGGGTCATTTCCTCACATGCTGTCTGTCTTTATTTGTTTATTTTTTGAGATTTCTTTATTTATTCAAGACAGTCTCTCACTGGCCTGGAATTTACCAAATAGAGTGAACTGACTGGCTGTTCGCTTCAGCTCCTTGTGCTTGCAAGGAAAGCTCTTTACTTACTGAGCCATCTTCCCAGCCCATGTTATCTGTTCTTCGAGTTCTCTAATACTTATTTAATAAGGGCCAGAAGACCCTGCCTCAGATAATCAGGCATGCCGATGGTCTTACATCTCCAGGCTCGGTTGTTGCTCCTTATAAGCCCGAGGTTTCCTCATCCTGTATGAGTGACCTCAGGGGCATTGTCCCACCAGGAGATCTGTGTGTTCTTGACACAAGACCCCATGGACCTTGTCCTCCCAGGGGACCTGTGCGCTCCTGACACACGGCAGGCTGATCGTGCAACTGCCACTCTTTCTGCTTCCTGCACGATGCTCCTGTGTTAAAGTCTGACCCAGGCCCATGTGTCAAGCTCTCTGAAGAGCTTCTATCTGCTCTGCTCCGGTGGAACACACAGTTTCTGTAGCCCAGCCATCCCCCTGGGAAGAAGAATGACTGTTATTACCTTTTGTCCTCAGCTTTGAAATGGAGACCGAATCTTAAGACGGAAGTCTCCTAGTCTGTCATTGCCTGCAGCGAGGTGTTCTGGTTTGGATGGATGGAGCTCTTCTTGGCTCAGTAGCTTCAGAACAAAGATCTGAGTTTTGTCAGGAAAGACAGAAAGGAAGATAAGCTTACAACGCCCCATCTTTACTGGGGAAGTCCTAGAGTGGTTACTATTTGGTATTTATTTGGACAGCATACGAAGGGGGACAGTCTATTTATTTAATGTGTCCAAATAAACTTCACACCTTGGGAAGGTGCAGATATGTTGTTTTTAGCCCACACATCTTCTTGTGCCCTGTCGAAGGATCATTTCACCGAGATCGAGAGAAAAGGCACCGAAAGGTTGGCTTTTAGCATGTACTAAAGAAAAACCTCTTTGTGGGTGAAACCCTTTAACATGTCTGGAAAATGCTATATATCATGTTCTGTGCACTTTCCTGGTTGAACGGAGAATAGCCCCAGAGAACAGGGAAATGACATTTCCCTTACCTGAGAGCCGCCTTGCCACGTGGTTCCCCCTCTGTTTTGGTCATCTAGCTTAGGAAACCACAATTGTCTTTTGTGCTTTTCCACTTGAATGAAATACCTGCTCTGAATTCCAGTAGCAGAAGGGAGGCTATTGTGTTCATTGATCCTGCCTCAGAATCTAGACCCGTAATTCACGTAGCTGGATTTCGTCCAATTATTTTTTTTAGTTGCTTCTGATAATTTTTCAAATATAAAGTGTCATTTTGATCATTCTATTTATCACGCGGATCATTTCACCTATTTATCATTTTAATAATTTATTTAAAAATTTTGCTGACTGGAGAGAATGTGAGAGAGTGAACATGTGTGCACATGAGAGGATGAAAGACAGAGAGAGAGAGAGAGAGACAGAGAAATAGAGAGAAAGAGAGAAATAGAGAGAGAGAGAGAGAGAGAGAGAGAGAGAGGCAGGCTACACTTACGCATACTATGGCGCCTTGGTGGAGGCCAGAGGACAACCTTTGGAAGTTAGTTCTCTCCTTCTACCAGGTAGACTCTCTAGGCTTGAACGCACGCTTCAGTTTTGCAAGTAGATGCCTTATCCACTGAGCCACCTCCCCAGCCCTATTTTGCTAAGCTTACACATTCTAACCGTTTTAAATTGTAGCATGGGTGTGTTCTAAGCATGGTCCACCTGTGTCCCTCCTCACCGCTCATTCAGAGAATGTTTTGATCACCTCAGATGGAAGCTACTGTTCATCAAACTATAACTTCCCCTTCCACTCCTTCACAGGTCATGGGAACCTCTCTCCTACCTTCGTCTCATGTACTGAGGTTCTCCGGGTGTTTTCAATAGAATCTGAAAGCATTTATCATTTCAAACTTCATGGCGCTGTGTTATGTGTTAATCTTGTCTTCAGAGTGTATTCATCTTGTGATATAGCATGCTCGATTCCTCTTTTCCTTTTTATCTCAAAATTATTTTACTTGAGAGAGAATGCGAGCGTGAAAGAGAATGAGGGGAGAGAGAGAGAGAGTCATGTGCCAGGGCACAGGGGTAGCGGTCAGAGGAGCATTTTCAGGAGTCAGTTTTCTCTTTCCATCATGACTGCTCTGGGAACCAACCTTGGCTTGTCAGGTGTGTGCGGCAAGCATCTTCACAAGCCGAACTACCTTGCTGTCTTTTCTTTCTTTTTTAAGACGCTGTCTCAGGGGTCATGGTCTATAGCCCAGTGTGACTTCAAGCTCATGGTTCTTCTGCCTCAGCTCCCTGGTTTCTGGGTTGGAGGACTTGTATTGTCATGGTTTGAAATGTGTCCCCCACAGTCTCATGTGTTTGGCAAGGTCATGGCACCTGGAGAGGTGGAGCCTTGCTGGGGGAAGGCAGTCACAAGGGGTGGGCCTTGAGGTGGATGAAACCCCACCCTACCTCCAGGAGAAGTCTGCCTTTGCAACAAGCAGTCTGCCGCTCTCAGCTTCCAAGATGTCTGCAGTGACGTAGCCTCCTCCAGCATTGGCCAGCCAGTCATGCCACCTCCACCATGAGAAATTATCTTCCCTCTGGAACCGTAAGCTGAATAAATCTCCCTTTCTCCCTTAAGTTTCTTGGCTTTGGGCATTCTCTTACAGCAATAGTTAGGAGTAACCGTTTCACGTACTATCCCTTTCTTTCTTTTTTCTTTTAAGGATAAGTAATCTGCCGTGTGAATATACTGCATTTTGTTTCCCCATTCACCTTGGTGGGCGTTTGGGTTGTTTTGCCCTTTGGTTCTTGTAAATAATGTAAAAGTATTACAACCCCTGTGTTGACTGTTGGGATGTTCCAAGGCTTCGAGCTTGCCCAGCCAGGAAATCTGAAGTCTGAAATGCTCCAAAATCTGAGATCTTTAGATGTGGCATTCAAAAAGGTTCAGGTTTTGGAATTCTTTGGATTTTCCAATTTAGGGGCGGAGGCAAAGTGGTAAAAAGTATGCAAGTATTCTAAAATTAACAAGCAACAACAAAAACCCAACATAAACCTTCAGGGACCCGAGTAAGAGCACTTGCTCTACAGACTTGGGGATCTGAGTTCAAGTCCCCCAGCCTCCACACACATGTACATATTTAACAAGCGCTTGGGTCAGAGATGTTCAACTTGTTTCTAGAAATGGAGGGGGGAGAGTTCTAGGTTTGCTCTTCTAAAGAGCAGCCCCTGCCATTGTATAGTCCTGTCACGATACTCTAGCTTCCGGTTTCTCCACACCCTTGGACAATGCTTATTTTCCTTCCTTTTGTCATTCTACCTCTTAGCAGCCATGCTCGTGGGCACGGAGTCACTCCCCCGGCTTCTCTGTGCATTTCCCTGAAGATGGATGAGGGTCCAGCATCTTTTCACGAGCTGATTGAACATACGCGTATCTCCTTTGAAGACGTGCCTACTCGGGTCCTCTGCCCAGATTTGAATTGATGTGGTTTTTTTTTTTTTTTTTTTTCCTCCTCAGACTAGAATTTCCATTTTTCCAAACGAAGTGCTTAACTCTCACATTTTCAATGGCTGATTGTGAGTCTTTTGGGAGACCTGAGTTCTGGCTCCGGCTCCACCACTTGGACAAGACATATTTGCTAAGTTCTTGATTTCTCCCTCTACCAAAGGAGGAGAGTTCAGGGCACGGAGGGCGAAGAGACCTGGCAGCCCTGATGCCCCCTCCTGTTGTAATACAAAGCCTGCCCTGGAGGAGGTGTGTGCCTGGGATGAGACCATCTTTAGTGTGTTTTACTCTGCAGCTTTCTGCCATTCCCAAGTATGTACAATTTGTTCTCTTTTGTACTTTTTTTTTTGGCCTCTCTTTCCATGTGAATCAAAGGATGGTTTTATACAGCTGTCTCAGTATATTGCAAGGTGATGTCATCGGCCTCACACATTCGATTAACAAGCGTGAGGCCTTGAGACACAAGACTACAAATGACTGTTCATTTTCTTACTTCGATGCTTACGTTCCAAGGTCTCGGAAGACTTTGGGCCATGAACAGAATGACTCCATATTGGCTGGAAGGGAGCACAGCTTGTTTGGAGTTTGATAAAAGGATGGTGTTGGGCTGGCTCAATAGTCTGCAAAGGCCCGAGGTTTTCATTTCTCTCCTGAATGTGCTGGAGGGCCCTGTTTCGAACAGTGATGCATGGATGGCTGGAGGCTCAAAATCTGAGTGATAGCTATTTAAATCCCCACACTGGGGTCGGGGGTGGGGAAAACCCTGAAAGCCAGTTCTTAACTGTAAGCAATGTACAGGAATTCCAGAGGTAGCTTCTCTGATAGATTCAAGTTCATCGATCTCTGGACAGTCCCGAGGCTGCCTCTGTGTACTGTGATGAATAGTTCCTTGAATTCTTTTCTTCCTGGAATTGAAGCAAAGGCCAGACACACAAGCATGTTTCGCATGGACCGACAAGGCAGTAAAGACTGAGGACGTGCTAGTTCTTTGTTGGCCCATGTGTCTCCAGCAGGTATCACCAACAATATGTGAGATGCGGGCATCTTGTTTCCACCACGCTGCCTGCTGCTTGTGCGGGGCGTTGTCTGTTTATGTGTTGGAAGCCAAGTCTGTCTTCCTCGTGTTGTTCACACTTGGGGAACCTTGTGCATTAGAGGCTACGGGAAACAGTCCCTAGCTGTGTAACAACCTCTCCCCGTCCAGTGTGACAAGCAGAAACATCTGAGTCCCTGCAGATGCACCCTGGGGGTCGTCACCTGTGCCCCCTACTCTGATCCTAGCCCCATGGCTTTGCTGGTGATGCTTTTTAGTACTTAACATTTTCTATCTTGATCAGTTCAAAAATTTGGAATTTTTGTGTGTTGAGATTGGTTATTCTGCTTCTTCCTACTTGTATATAGTAGGGAAGTTGAGTTTTGATAGAAGATTTTTCTGGTTTTTGTTTTGTTCTGAGACAGGGTAATCTTTTTTTTAACATTTTTTATTATTATTTCTGCTCATACAAACTTAATAGGTACACCACTTCCCTCCCTCCCTTCTCCCCCCCCCGAACCTCCTGCTCCCCCTCCCCTCACCCCTCCCTCCCCATCCCCCAGTGCCTCCCCCCAATCCCCAGAGAGTCCTTTAATGTGCATGCCAGACTCTCCTCTGGGTCCTCCTCTCCGATGACATACAAGGACCCAGTAGCATTTCCCTGAACCCTTTCCTGTGTTCCCCTTAAGCTGGAACACTACTGTGGCGAGACAGGGTAATCTTAATGTCTGTCAGGCTGACTTTGAACTTCTGATCCTCCTGCACCCACCTCCCAACTATTGGGCTCACAGGTGAGAATTACCACCTTAGGTTGGTAGTTAAATCAATTATTGGCATCGATTCTTCTCCATTATGCTTCTTCAGTCTCCAATAACTCCTCATAGAAAACCCAGTGAGGAAGAGAAATCTTAAATTTATAATTAATGCTACCAAGTGTCTCCCATGTGTCTAACACCATGTTTGGGAACTTGCATGTGTTGTGTCTTAACCTTTAGTGGTCAGACACGTGCATTCATTTTATAGATGAGGATACCAAGGACGAGAGAGGCTATGTAACCTGTACCACAAAGCAAGCAAGTCACACTGCCAGGTTTCATGCCCGAGGCCTTCAGAATCCCAGGCCGTGTTCTCCTCTATGCATGGTCTTGCATTTACCTCTCAATGTGAGATTGGCATGAAGTCTCACAGGATTTGGAGAAGCCCACGTGTGGACTTTCTTCTCTCTTCTTGTCCTGCAATGGACTCACATAGTCCTTTCTTCCATTGCATCTGACTCACCCATCCTGAGTCTCTAGCACACCGTCCACTCATTGCATGATGGGAAGTATATTGTTTTCCTCCTTGAATCGCCATGAGGGTTAAATGGAAGCCTGATTTGCAAAAGTTCGTCCACAGCCCAGGTGTTGCTCGATACTGTACATCCCTTCAGTCACCATGGAAACTGTTGAACTGGGACACAGGGCAGCTTCCGCATCCGGCTTGTCGGCGTGAAGCCACCTCAACTATACATCTATTGTGTCAACCTGCAAATTACTGAAGTGCAACATCAAATGTAGAGAACTTTGATTGCCTTTAGTTTGAGACTTGGTGTGGCAGCCGTTCCTTTGGTGATAGGAGAGTTTTGTCTGGACTTACAGCACATGTGGGAAGTACATGTATTTTTCGCTCCTTCAGAATTCTTAGCTTTGAAATTTAATAAATAATTTAATTGTAAAATTAGAGATACCAAATAATGTGCAGGTTAATCCTCAAAAGTATTCAGAACCTAAAGATTTGCTATTGCCTGTGAATAATCCTCTCTCTCTTTTTTTCTTCCCCCCTTGGTATATGCATATGTGGGAAACCAGAGTTGATGGTGGGTATCTTCCCTTATCTCTCTCTACCTTGTTTTTTTTTTTTTTTTTGAGAGAGAGAGGACTCTTACTGAATCTGGATTTTGATGTTTCACCTTGACTGGCTGGATGATGAGTCCCCTGGGTCCCCCATAATGCCGGAGGTAGGGTGTGCCCCCCACCCACTCGTTTTCTTATTTGGGTGTTCTGGATCTGAACTCACCCACATGCAAAGCCATGTATTTGGCTGGAGGGGTCTGTCCCAGTTGCTGAAATTCAGGCATCTCTTTCTCATTCCTGTCTGAATGAGAGCTTTGCCCATCTAGAAGAAGCTGTGGTGACAACTACTCAGAAAGGAACATATCTATTTGCAGAGCATCCCTGTTACTTACATAGCCCTTTGATCCGTGCTCTGCCACCTTCACATGGAGGCCAAAGTGCAACTTGTTCAACCCACATGCTGAGGACTGACAATTTATAATGCAAGCAGTGGCATGGAAGCAATGCCTGGGAGGGCCCCGCAGGTTTTCCCTCCCTCCCTCCCTCCCTCCCTTCCTGAGTAGCAGCCAGGGCCCAGGGAAGAGGAGCACCTCATTCTATGCCATTTTCGGAGCTAACCCGAAGGAAGGAGGCTTGGGGCAGGACAGCACAGGTGTGCCTTGCAAGTCAGATTAACATTTCTCCAGCTGCCCCCTGGGCAGGTTCCTGAAGAATCACTGAAAGGAAGTAGAGAGATAAAATACCTCTGATTCATGGATGTTGCGGTTGATGAAACAGATCCCTTTGGCCAGAGAACTCAAGGTTCCTTTCCAGTGATTCACATGGCTTGCCCAGAACGCTTGGATTTCTCTGTTTTTTTGGCAGTAACTTTGAAGCACACCCCATCAGTGACTGTTTTCTCTGGGGTCCTTCTTTGGTCTCCTCTCCAAATTCGATCCATTCCCATGAGTTGTCACGTTAGGGACCTCGGATGACAAAAATCTACCAGTCATCGAAGTGGTAAAACCAGAGTGGAACCTGTCTGTCTTCTCCTATATTGGGGGAATACAGACTCACAAAGCCCTGGCCTGGCTGTGACGCAGGTGGCGACAGCTTTGCCGACCCGTCTCCTGTCCCTGGCCTTCATCCAGCTCTGCAATCCCATTTGAAATCTCAAGGATGAGCAGTCTGTTTTCCTCGGTGGTTCACCCTTCAAAAATATTCTGTCACAAACAGTGAGAGCCGTCGAGTGTTCAGTGCAGCCTGTGAACAAATTCAGCAGCTCTGAATGTCACATGCTGCTGGGAAATCAGAGTCAGGCTGATCCAGCCTGCATCAGACAGGAAGCCCTCACTTCCCTCACTTTCCGTCTAGCTCTTGTCTTAGGGAGCATCTTTGTTCCATTCCTAGAGATCTTCCATTCCTCCTGTCTTTTGTATCTTGTTCTTTGCGCCTGGTCATTTGCCACCTTAAATAATACTTTCACATCATAAAGAGCTGGGTCGTCGGAGTTGATGGGCTCAGTTGGTAAAGGGCTTGCTATGCAAGTGTGAGAACCTGAGTTTTCTTCCCAGGATCCATGAAAAAGCCATGTGCAACAGTTTGCCTCTGTATCCCCAGAGCTGGGAACAGGGATGTAGGAAGATCCCTGAGATCACTGATCAGCCAGTCTTGTTAAGTTGGCAAGCTTCAGGCTCAGTAATAGACCCTATCTCAAACAAAAGGACACATGACATCAACTTCTGACTTCCACACATGTGCACTGGACACACACGTAAAGAAATGTATACATATAGATGCATGCATACACACACACACACACACAATCAGGAACTTCATGTGTGCATACATGCATGCATGCATGCGTGTGTGTGTGTGTGTGTGTGTGTGTGTGTGTGTGTGTGTGTGTGTGTGTTTCTTCCCAGTAGCTTCCAATGATCTGCAGAAGCCACTTAACATACAGGACTACTCTGTATGTCAGTTCCATGAACTAGGTGGCAAACTATGGGATTATTAAAGGAGTAGTCCTGGAATAAACCTGGTCCCGAGGGAGAGGAAAGTTGACAGATTCTTGTCCACACACCCCACATAGCCTGAAGCTTTCCCCTGTTTCTGTCCATGATGAGAAATGGTGTGTGTGTGTGTGTGTGTTCCTTCCATTGACTGCGTAGAAAAGTGAGGCCCATCCCATTTGTGTAGAACACTCAACTCCAAGAAAGAATCCAACTGTAAAAATAACTGTTGTGGACAATTTCCATTTCCGAAGCCACAGAGGGAAGATTTATGAGGGTCTGGGGGAGGCTTATCCCTTTTAATTGTTGGGAGATGAATCGCAAAACTGGAGTTTCGTGGAATCCAAGTGCCTTGGCATGATTTTGAGCGGGTCATTCGTGTGGTTAGGGCAATGCTGCTTCCAGAAGAATATTTTGATGGATTGTGTCAGCGTCCTTGGGTGGCCCTCCCCAGAGCTCCAGTGCCTCTGCAAGTTTGGTTTCTTCTAGAAGCTTCTAAGCTTTTACAAATGAGGCTTTGCCCTGGCTCTTTAGTTTGTTCCCACAATCACCATTAGGACAATAAATTGAACATTATCAGAATTCAGTTCAGGTTGGTTGACTTATGGTAGAAACGGACATGAGTAGATACAGACAAGAATCCTGGCAGCTAGGTGTTTGGCTGTGTGGTGAGTAGCCATCATTTCTGCCTCATTATTATTTATTGATCATTATAGCGCTTAGTGCAGGGCTATAAAGGGGATTTTATTTGATGTGTCAATTTTATCTGGGACTCACCACCGCAGTTTGCCACGAAGGATTCAGGTCCAGTAGGAGCTACTGTAGGGTAGAAGTTTTTATTAGAGGACAGACGAGTGTCACAACGATTCTCTAGCTGCTGCTTGCTTGGCTGTCGGAAGTGGCACGTGACCATCTTTATGAAGGTGGATCTTTCCGTCCCTTCATGGCCCATTCAGGAGTTGCTGTGGGCATGCGCATGCTTTGGAGATAGCATAGTAGACTTTGAATCCACATGTGCTTTGAGGAAAAACACTAAATGTCTGAGTTTCAGTTCTCTTTTGTCACTTGGTGTGTTATGATGTCACGTACTGGTCTGCTGAACAAGTAGGTGAGATGGTGGAGTGCTTGGAAAAGAGGCGGAGCCTGAGTTGTTCCTCTACACAGGAAAGCCGGGCAGTGTCCTTTCTCTCTGCGGACACGTTATAAGTATTTTCTTCTTACCTTTTCTGCATTTTAAAAAATATTCTGTGTGTGTATGTGTGGTGTGTGTTTGGACAGAGGGCAACTAGTGGTAGCTGATTCTCCTGTTCTACCAGGTGGGTCCTAGGAATGGAATTCAGGTCATCAAGCTTGAAGGCAAGTCTCTTCATTCATTAAGCCATCTTTTCAGCCCAAATTATGCCTATTTTCATGTTGATGAATGAGTCGCATTAATGCTGGCATTGAGATCGTTACAAGTGGATCTTGGGTCAGCAAGCTTGTCCCACAGGTAGAAGTATCTGTGTGTAAGCCTGGTGACTTGAGTTCAGTCACTGGAGCCCAAATAGAAGAAGAAAACCAGCCTCTGAAAGTTGGTTTCTGACCTGCAGGCATGCCATGTCATGTCTGTTTCTCTTCTCTCTCACTGATTCTCTCTCGTTCAGTCTACCTCTCTCTCTCTCAAATAATTAAAAATAAATAATTTAAAACTACAGATCCTATTATTTCCATCACTTTTATCCTCTAAGTTATGGAATACAAGGATGCATTTCATTTTTTTTTAATAAAGAAAGTAGCAGCTTTCAGCAGGTTAATGCTAAGTATGTTAATGAGCTTTAACTTTATTTATTTCTAATATTATCAGTGTGTGTGCACGTATGCATGTGTAGGTATGCATGTAGGTGTGCATACAGAAGCCAGAGAAGGATGTCTCTGCCCTATGCCTTTGAGGGAGGTTCTATCACTGAACCCGGAGCTAGAATGGTGGCCAGCAAGTCGCAGTGGTCTTCCTGTCTCTGTACCCTTCATATCTGGTTACAGGTACATGTGACCATGCCTGGCTTTCTGTGTGGGCTCTGAGGATTTGAACTCGGGTCCTCATGCTTGTATAGCAAGGCTTCTTGCCCGCTGAGTTCTCTCCCTAGCTTGACCATTCATTTGGATTAAGCATTTAGCCAATAGATTTTACTGGCGATCAAGCTCATGACCTGACTAATTTGTTTAGTGATATGGCGCTCCCTTCAGTATGTCTAGATAGCTTTCATTGGCCTCTTTATTTGCACTGCATGGCTTTTGAATTAATTCTTTCGGATGAGAATTGGGTGACTTGCTAAACGTATGCTTGCTAGCTAGCATCCTTGGATAACTTTGCAGAAGTCTGAGAAACTCATCTTCATGGATTTATTTGTAGACTTACTGCTTTATAATAGGGTAACATCCATCTATAAATATTTTCTGGGTTTTATCTGTCTCCGAAGAGCACATTTAGAGAGAACAATATCTTATCTACCTTTCATGGCTGATGATTGTTTAATAAATTTATAGTTGTTCATATGTGTGTCCATAGAATTATATATTATAAATGAGCATAAAGATAGTGATCAAACAACAGTGGAAATCAAAATGAGTTCTTTCATGATTATTTTTCTCATTTGCATGAGGACTTCTGTGGTTTCATGACCATACATCTAGTAATTACTTGGAAACCTCTATCAATCTCTGGTTTTTCTTTTTTCCATGGGGCATTGGGCTATGAAAACCAGAAGTTTCCATCTCAATCATAAGAAGTCTGAACATTTTCATGCTGATGGTGAAAGCAGAAATTTTGTTCTAGCCCTCAAATCAGGTTTAAGCCTTTCTAATCTAGACCATATTGATTACACATCCACTTGACCAGCGAGAGTCGCCATCTTTCATCCGCTTGGCTATTCATCAGCTTGTTGGCTGCTGGAATAGTTAATCGTAAATCACTCAGGAGGATTATGCATAAGCTCTCGTCTTTCCACATGGATACCCTGTCTCCTCCAGTGCTAGTAGAAGCTTCATGCTCAAGAAGGGAATTAATCATGGAAGATTATTGCCATTTCTCTTAGTCTTTCATTTAAAAACATAGAAATGAGCAGTGTAAGTGAGCAATGCAATTATTCTTCCTTTGCTGTGAAACAGTTACTCATATTCAGACAGCTTAGAAGAGAAATGTGTATTATTTTGACTCATGGTTCCAGAGGGGATAAAGTCCATTATGGCAGGAATCATAGCAGATGGCACGGCTGGAGGCAGAAGCAGGAGTCTGGTTCAGGTCACATTGCAGATAGGGCTAGAGCAAGAGGAAACAGGCCTGGGCCACCAAATGTCAAGGCCTGCCCACCTGTGACGTTCCTTCCTCCAGCAAGGCTCTACCTCTCAAGGTACCATAACCTTCCCAAACATTAACACCAACTAAGGATGCAAACACATCCTGTAGCACCAACTCACATTCAAACTATGACAGTGAGGAATTAAAATTTGTAGGGAGGGTGCAGGGGAGCCCTGCTACCCACCAAAAAGAAACTGTGGTCATTAATGTTGTGGCATTTGTCTCTTCTGTGAGTTCTTGTCTTGTGACCATGAGGACGAGGCATATGGACCATAATGAATGAGCAAAGTTAGGGGCAATTTTCTTAAGTGAGAGATAGACAGCAAGCTTCTAGCTACCAGGAATTATCCCCAGTAGACTGCTAGCCAGATGTTCATATCTATGATCCTTTGAAGTAAGGGAGTAGACGAGATACAATAAAAACGTGGAGACCATCTACTAGAGTCGACCCATCACCCTAGTGGCCATGCAGAAACATGAGCATCTGTTCTACCCTGCTGGGCGATTGCATAGCACTATTCCCTCATGAAGACCCCTGTTCCTTTCTGTCTGCCATGGTTAGAATTTGCCTGTCTCCTGGTCTGTTAGGTCCATGTCCATAGGGTGGAACCAGGGCTTTTCTAGAGGGTGTCGGCAAGTGCTTCTCCTTGAGATAAGGAGTGAGAAGCTTCAAGAAGCTTCACCTTGAGGTTGCAGCCATGTCCGTATGCGAGAACTGATGCAGCGAATACAGGGCATGCTCAGAAAATGCAGTGGACATCACCTCAGCTGTAGACAGACACAGCTGAAGCTTGTGATGAAGGCCGAGGAACTGGTAGGTCTTTGGGACTGTTGCCATAGATACTGAAGAAGCTCTAAGAGTGGTCTCGATCACCGTGGGGTGAGAATGAAAAACAGCCATGTTATTTAAAGTGCTATTGCTTTTCTTACTTTGGTGTCATTTGGAATAGGAATAACATAAGATGCTATACTGGAGAGAATACTCCGAATTGGTCTTGGTATATCTAAAGAGCTTTTGAGTTGGGGGTCTAACGGGTAGAAAGTTGAGATTCATCCAAACCACTGACATTTAGCACATACTTAGGTGTTCTGTGAGTTTTTTCTCAGTGTTGAGAAGAGATGCCCCTTTGAGCTTCACATGCTATTTCCATAATGCCATTCATGCAATGAGCGCAGGGATGGAGGTACATGGTAGCCTGCAGGAAGCAGAAGCCCCCTCCCCTTAAGAGAGGAACATGGAGTGTGAGAGAAGTGTGAACTGGAAAGGGGAGCTCTTTTAGAATGCAGCCACCAAGATGGCAAGAACTTTGACATGAATTCTCAACCTGTTGCACAGTTCAGTTCCATGGTCTAAGATGCCCAGGAAGGATCGTGGTGGGGAGGCAACTGTTTGGGGGATGGTTGTATGTGTACCATTAAAAAATGGCAGCACTAGGTATTGAATGCACTGCCGCATGAGGGAAACTTCCATCTCACCACAGACTTCCCAAGGCAGAGGTTGTTGCCCCGATCCTATTAACAAACAGGATTTTTTTCTTTCAGGTGGTGGAGAACCATAGGAAATTTGTGTAGGAAAACGAATTGTTCGGTTGAATATATGTATCACACAATCCACTTGTGGGAGAGGGAACATAAGAAAAGACTTTCAGGGGACGGTCTCCTGATGGCTGCGGACATTAGAATTGTCTGAGCTCGTGCAAAGCTGTGGGAAGTGAGGAGAAGACCTCAGAGAGGAGCAGAGAACTTGGTCCAGTGGATGCTGGGTTGTAGGGTGGAGAATGTTGCAGTTCGCCTGCTTCATTGCTAATGAAATCATGACAAAACAGCTTAATAGGAGATAAGGGGCTTATTTTCTTTTATGATAGTTCAGTTACAGTTCCTTGTCCAGCTTGGCTGGAGAGCCCACATTGACACCGGGAGCTGAGGAAATTGACGACACCATATCCACATAATGACTGAGAGAGGCACAGTTCTTACTTGCCAGACAAACATGTCTGGCCAACTATACCCAAGGGTGTCAACTTTCTCAACCAGCTCCCTCCATCTTATTTATCTGCTCAGGAACTAGTCCCACCCACCATGGGCCGGGCCTTCCCCATCAGCTAGACAATCTCCTGCAGATTTGCTCTGGGCTTAACTCAACTACCAATTCTCTATACATGTGCCCAGAGCTCAAACCCTCAACTGTCAAGTTGACACCTGTGCTTAACCATGACAGAAAAAACAGATGCGATTCAGAAGGAATATTCTTTAAATGAGGTCGTTTACTCAGCCTTAAAGCTTAACACTGCAGAGAGAATTACTTAGCATTCAAGTCTCTCATTTTACCAGTTAGAAATGATATCCAAAGAAAGGAAATAGATTGATAAATGTCACACTGCCCAGCTCTGTGACATAGGTACTTAAGACTTAGGAGTGGGTGAGATCTCAGTTCCTGGTTGGGGAATCTTGTGAGTCACTATACTTTAAGCTTGCACTGAGAGAGAGAGAGAGAGAGAGAGAGAGAGAGAGATTTCCATTGTAAAGGTGATTTTATTATAGCTAGGAATTATTTTTATATTATTTTGTATATAAATACTATATATATATATATATATAGTATATAAATCATTATATTATTTTGGCAGGTGGGACCTTTTTCTTGATAGAAGTAATGGACTAAAAAAATTGAATCACATGGTCAAGTGTGCTTAAATACACCATTTCCATGAAGAGGGGTACTAGGATTTAAAAAGGAACCAGCGAACATGTTTTACACCAAGAGGATTGTGAGAACATGTATGTAAATTGTGCTAAGGGGGTAGGGATGTAACATAGCTGGTAGAATCCTTGCCTCACAAGCAAGAGACCCTGATATCTGTCCCAGCACTCCATTGAACGAGGAAGGTGTGGTGGCACGAGTGCAATTCCCGTACTCAGGAGGTGGAGGCAGGGGGATCAGAAGCTGAACTCATCCTCAGCTGTCTGGTGAAGTCCAGGCCAACTCAGCCCTAAATGACACATCTGCATAGCAACCCATTAAGACAGGGAACATTACAGAAGGGAGGATGGAAAGAATTTAAAGAACCTACGATGGGGAGGAGTGTCAACACACGTTGCTGTCCAGATGTGACATGGACATTGTAGCCATAAACACACAGCAGCTGCAGGTACTAAAGTCTTATTGGGCCCTTCCAAGTTCCGTCATGGAAGGAAGACGGCTTCATGAGCCACATTCCACTCTTGAATAACCAACGGTTGCTAATGAGTGCTGGAGGAGGGGCACCATTTTCTCTAATGGTGTAGCTAAGTGACTAGGTGGGAGAAGAAGGGGGTCAGACATAGCAGATGGTAATGGAGGTAGGGGCGAATAAAATCACAATATACTATATGTATAAAACTGTCAAAGTCAGACAACAAAACAAACTTGCTCAATTAAGCTTCAGCTATGATGTCATTTAAGGGATGTGAACTGTCTCTTTTCCTGTTCACATTCTCAAGTTATTGGTTCAGTTTAGGAAATTACTTCTTCCACAGTAGCCTAGATCTAGAAGTAGCCCTCTATGAGTATAGGACTTTTCTTACTGTGTGTATCAGAGCTGCTATAAACTACGCAACTTCATGTTGAAATCAATTTGGTAAGTTCTCAGTTTGTGTGAATTAGAAAGCGATTATAGCATATAATTCCTTTTGTATTAGTAAAATACAAAATTTTGTATTAGTAAAGGCAAAATCATTGTATGCACATTTTGATTCTGAAAACATCCTTCTATAGTTGTCTTAACTCCACTACGTAGCCATAAAAGGAAAGGAGAAAGGAACAGGAGCAATATTAGGGAAAACTTTCCGGAATTTTCCCTCATATATACCCAAGCAGTTTCTCTGATGATTCTTGGTTTATTTAGGAATCTTGCCAGAAGGATTTGGAAGTTTCTCTAGTCCTGATTAATGGTGGTAGTTTTAATTTACTTTTTTCCCTCCCTATCCCTGATTCTTATCCTGTGTGAAATCTCAATCTCTGATTGTTTTATCGTGGTGACGGCGTATCACATGCACACCGGGATCTTTCAGAAACCAGCTGGGGCTGGTCTGAGATACACAGCAAGAGAGTTAATTAGAAACACACTCCGCAGCCAGAATTGAGGATTAGAAGGAATTATCTTCAGGAAGTCAGTTTTGATACATATTGTCTTGATTTAATGGAAAGTTCCAGGTTCAGGAAGTATCTATGGAGCCCCAAGGAACAGGAGAGGCATATTTTAATGACCCCAATTTGACATATCAAGCCAGTCAAGCTAAATGAAAGGAGACATCTGGGCTCATCTCTGCAGTAATGAACCACATGGCTGTGAATAGCTTTCGTATTTGATTCTGGAAAATTCTGTAGTGTGATTCTGAGCAGCATATAACAAAACTTTAAATTTGCCTCCAAGTAACTAACTTTCCAAATGAACCAACACCTTCTATCTCCCTGTGAAAATACAGCGATCAATGCCCAGGATCTGCTGAGCCCGCACAGCTAATAGCTGCTCCTGGGTTTCCACCTTACACACAGGTCCAAGCTGTGTTCTCTTTTGCTACTGACCTGAAATTGCATCACTGAATTAAAAGTGGCATACACTGACGAGAAATGAGTTCGAATAAGGAACCATCGTTTCTCCGAAGAATAAAGTGGATAACGGGGGAAAACTCAGTGAACTTCAACTCTAAAAATAGCTATTGATTTAAAGTGAGGCCAGACAATAAGGTCTTGGCAAACTGCAAAATTCTGGAATTTGCCTTTCAGAAGGCTTTCCAAATTAAAAAAAATCTGTAGTAAAATACTCATTTTATCCATTCTGAAAGCATTTATTAGGGAGCTACTGTGGGACAGGCATTTCTCTAAGCTCGGGGACTAAATCCTGAAGAAGGCAGGATCCCAGAGATGAGGCCTCCTTGGAGCCCACGAATCTTTGGGGGAGACAGCCTGTTGCCAGGCACGTGAACTGCGTGCATCGCGCACTGCTCTGTGTCTCCATGCCAGTGTTGGGAGCTTTGGCCTGGCGGTCGCTGGGGAAGGCCTTGGTGAGAGGGAAGGCTGACATAGAGGTGGACTGGGTCACACAGTGGGATGGGTTGGGAAGAAGAGGGAGGAGTCTGTGTGGAGCAGGACTACCCAGAAACCAGGAGCTAGATAGGATGGACCCTTCTGCCGCGATGGGGTGCGTATTTCTTCCGTTCTTGAGGACAGAGAATGTGAAATGGATGTATGTGGTATTTTACACAAGTGCATCAGTTTCTTGGAAGCAGCGATCCAGTCGGAAGATGCTTTGGCTCTCTGACTCAGTGATGCTAGCTACCAATTTCCTTCTAGCACCTATTGGACCCCCCCCTCCATCCCTCCCTCCCTTTCTCCCTCTGCTTAGTTGAGAAAGCATGTGGGTGCTGGATAAGATAAGTAAACTGTGTCTAAATTCTCTTTTTAATTAAACACATTGTCAGACAAAACCTGTGTTAGTGTCTTGCAAAATTCAACATTTCATGCTTACAAACAGCCATCTTTTTAAAACTTCCAGCATCAATTTCTTTAAGGCAGGCTTAAAGTCTAAAGGTGACAAAGAGGTAGGAAATTGTTTATTTCCTTATTTCTATGCAGGGAAATCATGAATTTGTTGGCTTTTCAGCTCTTTCGAGTCCTGAGGTTGCTTTAACAATTTCTATCTAGATCTTTGTCAGTGTGTCAGAACTGATGTGGAAAACTTTGTAACCCATCCGTATTTGGGATGACTTGCTTACCGAGCTAGGGAAAAACCACTGCTTTTTGGTCATTCTTATTCACATGGAGATTTAAGATCATGATTTCTTGGGGTCTTGAGCACGTGGAGGGGGGCACCAAGAGACTGGTACCCATTTCTAATTGAGGTATCTAGAAAGAACAGACACTGTCGAGGTATCCCCCCCCCCAGTTACACATGCTGTTCTATACTTATCCTTGGGAATGGAAATTTTCTGAATCATGGTGATTCTGGCATCCTCTCTAGCCTCACCTACCTGCATACCTTTCTGCCCAGAAACCAGGATTGAAAGGGACCCCCTGCTTCTGCCAGGAGTGTCAGGCAAGGGGGGAGGAAATGCCCCCAGTGCTGAGGCAGGAGTCTGGGCAGGCAATGTTCCATGGAGCCTGGGAATCAAAGGGAGCCGCAGACGGGCTATGCCGGATTTTTGTTTATAGTAGCGGTTCCCAAATGTTGTCCACCCAGGATTTATTCTTCTGGCACTAGAGTGAGCTCACAGACCCCATTTCAATTTACGACCCAGTGTGTTTCTTCTTTCCTGTCCCACAGGGAATGTTGCTTTGCCTTTGCGTGAGCCCTAGCAGGTCTGTCCGTAGGGTTTTTTTATTCCGCATTTTCCCCCTCTGATCTCCATTCCTCACTCCACCCTAAACAGCCAAATCTTTTTTTTCTTTTCTATTCTGTTATGTCTCCTTCTGTTCTTGGAAGCTTTCTGTTCCATATAATAGCTTATCTTTACAAATGAGAAAGATAGCTTTATTTCATAACCAACATTAAGATATTTAGATAGCAGTTTGAAGTAAAAAGTGGTTATAATCCATATTTATACACTGGGTGAAGTCTCCAGATGGGATGAGTTAAATAATTAGGCAATAAAGACAAAAATTTATGGCCAGCATGATGTAAATTACTTGTCAGAAACATAGGGATAGGATAGTATTTTAAAGGTCAAGGCAATAGAACATGGAGAATTTACAGAACTATATAAAAATAACAGTAAAATAAACTTGTGTATCCAAGATAAAGTGAAATGAACAAGAAATAGATGGACAAAGATATTTTCATCAGTATGACAGATAAGATCTTCAGCATCTATTGTTGATAGAAGTTGCTTCAGAAAAATGTCAAGGTACCAAGAAGGTGTAGCAGAGGGGGACCTGTGTAGGAATATCTATAATCCCAGTCCTTGGGAGGCGAGGCAAAAGCATAGAGAGACCTCAAAATGAATAAATAAATAGGGAAAAAGGTAGGCAAAATATATACATAAAAAGATAATTCAAGTAAGAAGAAATTAAAACAGTAAACACCTATGTGGAAATATTTAAAATCTCTAGTGAAGACTTATCAGCATAGCATTGTAGATGAAATCTTACGTTTTGATTCCAAAAAGTTATCATTTTGAATCTAGTCAATATAAGTAAAATACACATTTGTCAAGATAATTATGAACTCTGTGTGTTAATACACTGCCGTTGGTGCTATTAATCAATGGATCTTTTGTGGGAGATTCATCTGCTGCCACCCTAGCAATCTAACACACAAGGATGCAATAAATGAAGCAGTGGAGTGTGTAGAGTGGGAGGTTGTGTACCTTTCCTTGAAGCATGGCATAGCTTCCCCTGTTGTATGTTCCTTTTGCACCTTGTTGCAATAGCTGTGACGTCAATGATGATGCCTGACAGTGGCTGGATGCTTACTGTCTGCTGAGCTGTAGTGGGCGGAGTATGGACCGTGTGCTGAATTCTCCATGTTTTAGTGAGTGTCCTCACTGAAGGATGTAGTCATTGTCCCCATTTTAAAGGTGAAGAAATGGGATAGAAAGACGTCAGCTAATGTGCCCAAGGTTCTGCCCCTAGTGATTTTTGAAATGGGCATTCATACTCTGCGAGGTCTGGGTCGGGCTCATGCTCTGAACACCTATGCTCTATGTCTGTCCTAATAATGAGCAGCTGTATTTGGTTAAAGAACCGTATGTATTTCCTTGTCTGTCATGTCTTCTTGAATATAGTATAAAGCATGCTAAGCAGTCAGTAAACTCTAGATGAGCACACAAAACAGTGATTCCTAGGAAGACTAAAATTGGATGCTTGCAGCTTTATCTGTAATAGTAAAAAAAGAAAGGTAGACATACTGAAAAATTGAGCATGATTATATGATGCATGATTTGTCTATCCTGGAATATCACGTAGCTATTAAAATATTAGTCCTTAACTGTATGTCACAATACATACTAGTTAACAGTAAGAAGGCTGTGTAGTTTACAAAGAATTGTAGATCATACACTGTTAAGTGCCAGCACTTACAAATCCACACGGACTTCTGGATGGGATCGGCAGGAATTGAAACCAGGCCTAGATTGGAGGGAACTTGGATCATTTTAGCCATACCTTGAACATCTATCTCTCTGGACCTTGCTACTTTGTGAGTATCATAATGGAATGATTATAATCAAACCAGATTATGCCCAACCCTTGCATCCTGTCATCCCTTTTCATCCCTTGCAAGTGATTCTCTGATCCCCAAAAAGATCTCCTCATCTACTCCTCCCTGTTGGTGAGCTACAGTCACACACATGGCATCCATCCAGGTTTTCAGCCTAGACTCTTTGAAGTCCCCTATAGATAGATCCCATGAGAGACCTCCCTCTGGCCCAAGAAAGTTCTTTCCTGAGACACTGAGTCTGTGCCTTACTTGGGTCCCTGGTGCTTCCTGAAGTGCCCAAGAGGTACTTAGTATCTCGTCACCACAGCCCTGTCCTTCTCGAGTGTGTGCAAATATCTTGGAGCATTTCCTGAGACTACAACTGCATGCCATAGACTAGGTAACACAGAGAGAAAAGATTGATTCTGGAACTCCACTGCTATTTTTTAACTGGCATCTGGAGAAGGCTTTCTTTTTTGTGGTCCTCTGACAGGATGGGGCATCACATGACAAGACAGAGCCAGCTTGATGACTTAGGCCTCTCATCTTCTTTCTGTAAATTAGCCATAGATTTAGACACTCCGCTCTCATGACTTCCTCTAATCCTAGTTATTTCCCAAGGATCCGACTCCAAACTTCATTAACATACGTGTTGAGGTTTAAGTTTCAGTGTGAGTTTTGGAGAGGGCAAACATCCAGACCATAAGCAGCTGAAGTCCTATTTTGTCAGTTAAATGAAATGTTAAGAGGGGTATAGATGTGAGCTACATATTTCTGTCTGGATTTTTAGAGAATACCAGTCATTTTTTAAGATCCCATCTGTACAATACTGTGCTATAGAGTATGAGCGCTACAGAAATGAAGATACAGGAAAGGAAGGAGTGAAGTAATTAGAATGGAGGGCAGATTGATAAATGACAGAAACTCGGTTGATGCCCCCATTAAGTTTACAGGCCTGTCTAGAACTCTTCCTTATTCATCTTCCTATTGTTGTCTTTGAAAAAAATGCTTCTCCTTTTTTTTTTAAAGGCCCATATTTGGCTCAGCCTTTAACAGCTACAAGAATTTGGCTGGTTCTGATGTTGGAGATTTTTATTGCACTTCTGCACCTTTAAGTTAGATACATTAGTTGACTTTGCAAATATTTGAAAACTCTCTAAATTCAGGTTCCTCTTAATTTCTTTTCTGAAGCTCAGGAATAAATAAATACCAAGCAGATATTAATGAACTTTAGGGGGAGGGTGAACTTTGTCTCTGGATAGATCTTGTAAAAGCATAATGGCAAAACAAATTTTGAAAGGGTTTGAAGCTCATCTTTCTTATTACTACATGTAGCCCAGGCTTCAGTGGTACTACTTGGTGCTACTTGCTTCTGAGAAAGCATTTTGCAAGGATATTAAAGCCCATGCTGGGCTGCAATGGTCATATAGCCACAGGGGTGCACTGCTTAGGGGTCTGTGAGGACAGGGGTCGGTAGAGCCTCCATTCAGTCCGTTTCACTACCTCCACCAGGAAGCTTTGTCATTCTTCCGACTTCACGTATTCATGCCCTTCCCTACATGCTCAGCTATTTCTACTTCTTGAGTATTTTATTAACTTTTTTTTTTTTTAGTAAATGTGAAACTTATACTTCAATTTTGGTTTTTGTCACTCACCAAATGAACTCCCATTCCTTCAACACAGGTGGTAATTGGCTGGATGTATATGTGATGTGTCCCTATTTTAAAAATTTAAATCTTGCTTTTCACATTACATGGAATGGGGACATTTGAACTTTATTTACTGATTTGGTTGGCGTTTTGAGAACCAGAATTCACTGTGAGGAAGGAGGAGGAAGGGGGGAGGGGGGAAGAGGAAGAGGAGGAAGAGGAGAAGGAGAAGAAGAAGAACTTCTTGAGATCACGTCCTCTGGCCATCTCATTGGCAGATAATCTTGAAACTAAGATCATTAGCTTTAGATTTTGAAAAGATTGGTACCAAGGGGGGGTCCTTAACTCAAAGGAGTCTGCGATTGGGGTGTTTACTGTACTCCAATGTTTTCGAGTATTGCTACATTGAGGTTTGGGAATCACTAAGCAGCTCAGGGATGACATCCGGGGTGAGGAGTATGAAGGGGAATTTGATGGCAGGCCCAGTCTCCTGAGTTTCCTAGGCCAGGCGAAGTGTGAGACTAGATCAAATTAGATCTTCCGCAGCCATGGGAACCATGATGATAAATGAAGAGAAAACTATAAACAGAGTTGAGATGATGGATGGTCCCATCCCAAGTTGGAAGCTTTGGCATGTAGATAAGACTTCCTATCTCCTGTACATAAACAGAGTCTAGCCTTGAAACACTTGCTAATACCCACCAACATATAACTTCAGTGTTATCTGTGGGTTTGCATTCATGTGTTCATTTTTTGCACTCATTGGAAGCCGTGTTCACCTAATATTGACACAAATGTCCTCAGTATTCGATTGGTGGAGATGGAACCAAAGTGGTCATCCTAATGAAAAAAATACATTTATGTAATGTGTGTGGTGCCTCTGTATGCATGCCTATTGGCATGTGTGTCTGGGGAGCATGCCACATTGTGCATGTGGAGGTCAGAGGGCAGTCTGCAAGCGTTGGCTGTCTTCTTCCAACATGTGGTCTCTATGACTGAAACTCAGATTGGCAGGATTGATAGCAAATGCTTTAACACCTTGGCCATCTTAGTTTTTGAAAGAGACAAAGCAGACATATCCTGCAAACTTCAAGCAGTTTTGCTGGCATGGATTTCACCACTGAGTTGTTTTGGGACAATAACGACCTGGGATTTTCCATAGGTGGGGCTGTGGAGGAGGTACCAGGGCTTCTCTGAATTCACCAGTGTGCCTTGACTTGTTCAAAGGCATCTATCTCTCCACCTAGAGTTTTCAATCAGCTGCTTTCTCAGTTCCTCTATTTATGACTTCTTTGAAGACAGACATCTAGCCATGACCTTAGCCTTCAGGTCTCCTTACTCTTTTTGGGAAGAAAAGCACACTGAATTAAAGGGCAGTCATCCTTTCATTTAGGTTCCTAGGATCTGTAGTTTAGTGTTTGCGTGTATGGTGTTGAGAAGGAATCCAAGGCCGTGTGTGCGCTATATAAGTGTTCTACCAAATATACAACTTACTTGTTTCTAAAAGCTTTAACTAGCTATAATATTAACTCACTTGTGACTGAATAAGGAAGAATTACAGTGGTTACTTGCTTTGTAAAAACATCACTGCTTTTTTTCCTCTTTGCACTCCAAAAGATAACAAGAACGATGCTTTAAGAAAACAGTATTCTTTTAATCCAAGGTAAGTGGAAAACTCGAAGTAGCCATTTTGATCGAAATCATGTGGTGGTGTTTGCTCTGTGCAGTGACAGGTGTCGTTTCCTTCAAATGAAGGTTGGTTCACTATCACTTCTTTCTCCAGAGTAACTGGAAGTGGCCTGCCTGTTGGCACAGAGAGCTCTGGACAGACAGGATGTGCTAGGATTTGTTGCTGGAGGGTCTAGAACATTCGGAGAGTGCCTTTTGCAAATGAGCAGCTGAAGTGTTTTCAACGTTAACTGACATAACAGTAAAGAAAAACATTGGATATTATTTTGCCCTATTTACAAAATTTACACTATACAAAATCTGGCTATTTATTTTCAATTTCAGATGACTAAATTGAGACATTTCAGTAAATGACTATGGAAAGCAAGATAAAAAAAAAAAAAAAAAAAGAAAGGTAGAATGCCCCTTTTTGGAGTTCAGAGTTTTAGAAAACCCAGTGTGTTCCTGTCAGAACATTTGAGTGTTTGTTCCAATTTGCAACCTAGAAAGTGAAAAATAGTCTGTCTAGAACCATGAGTCATTTTTCAGAACCATGAATGGTGGAATGCATCTGAAACACTCAAAGTGTTTTAAACCTCTGTCTGGATCCCTTCGACCTTTTATAGCAGTGTCATGAGGTACTTTGAAATTACAGTTTCTGGAACAACAGGTTGATGGTCCACATACTTGTTATTGCGACCATTCCCTGGCGCCCCGGGATGCAGTGCGGTGAATTATGGGAATGGCCAGCAAAATGCTATGCTGACATGATTATGGAATTTCCCAAGCGGCATTGAATGTTGCACCTTCAAGTTAGGTTTTCTAAAATATATGGGCCATGGCCAGACTTTCAGCCAACATACCACAGGCCTCTCAAGTCAACCTGAAAGATAACTCATTCTTTTTCCTCTTATGTTCTGAGAAGTTTTATAGAACACTGGCTGCCTAGATGATATACCACCTAGCGATGCTTGGGGAGCGGAATGAGCTCTGAAACAGAAAGAAACTATTCATAGCTAAACCCGAAAGTTTGGAGGTTGGTTTTCAGTTTGTTTTCTCTGATATAAAAGACAGTTTAGGTGTAAAAAGATTGCCTGCCACCAAGGACCTCAACGTGAAATTAACTGAGCTGATCCAAGGAGCTGAATGTGTTGGGCTTTAGATTTCAGAAAACACTGGAAAAAGAATATTTTACTTCTTATTCATGAGTAGCTATGAATAGTGGATTTTTAGTAGTTAAAATAAGTCAGGTAGAAACCATTTCCCTTATGACTGTAGACATACAGGATTATGGCAGGACACAGATTACTGTTGTGTTCATTTATGCTAATGTAGTGCTTGGACCAACTATTGGAATGCCATCCTGGGGGTTAACAGTAGAGTTAGAAAACACTAATGAAAGTTCATGTTACATGTGTAGTCTGTTAATGTTTATTAGCGAAGGTGTCGTGGATAGTATTTCTGCTGTGTGTATCTGGAGACCTAGGGTCAACATTGAGTATCTTCCTCAATCAATCCAACTTATCTTTTTTGAGACAAGGTGTCTCACTAAACTAAAAGCTCACTGATTCAGCTAGGCTCACAAGCCCTAGGGATCTTTCTGTCTCCAACTCCCCAGTGCTGAGTTGATAGGCATGCATCATGATGCCAAGCTTTTTATATGGCAGCTAGGGATCCAAACTCAGGTCTTTATGCTTATACAGCAAGCACCTGATTATCTCAACAATCCCTCCAGCCCTAAATGTTTCTCTTTAAAGAAAAAGATGGTAATTTAGATTAAGGCCAAATGGTCAATTTCAAGGCATAGGAACCTTGTGAAAGGTAGGGTAGTGTGAATGTAAGAGCCTGAGGGCAGGGAGAGGAGTGTTAAACAGTAGCCTCTGTTCATAGCAGGACTACGATTCCCTAATACTCAGTGCAATGATATCTGCTTCCACACAGCCTGCATAATAGCTGGCCTGGCTTTGTCCGCTGTTGTCCAGTATACATTGAGTTCATCTAGTGAGCCAAAGAGACTTTCCAATCGCCTCTTTTAGAGTCCTCGTTGACTTTCTCCCTTCTTTCCAAGGATACTACAGAGTAGCTAGTGCACTAGTGGAAGGGGCAGAATATTCCAGATCCACCTTTCATGGGGAGTTGTGACTTGATCTAAAACACAGGCCCAGAAGTGTTTCTCAGTTGCCACTTGGTGACTTCTGATAACCCTTTCCTCCTCTGTCTTCTTCCCTCCCCCCTGGTCTGTCCCCATCCCCCACCCAACATTCTCCTATCACTCTTCTTCCTTCTTCCCTGACCTGCTTCTCCCCCAACACTTTCCCCCAATGTTTTCATCTCCAAGTTCTGTGGTTCTTCCCCCAGCATTTTATCACTTCGTATTCTTTCCAGTGCCCGCTGCCGCCTCCCTCATCTTTGTGCTTGGCATTTTCCTCCCTGGCTTTCCCAGCTTTCTCCGTCTCCTGTTCAGCTAATCCCACGTCACTCTCTCAACCTTGCTAAGCCTCTGCCTGAAGCATCAGAGTAACTTCTTGTTACAGAAATAAAATCCAAACCCCCACATGGTGTCATTAATAACATCTCCAGGCCGTCCCTGTCGCTGATCCCTTTCCATCCCTCAAAGCCCTGGTGTTAGCCTGACAGGCTGACTCACTCTTTCCCAGATGAGCTCGTCCTTTAACCAAAGATGCTGTCAAATGTTCTCAGTCTTGCTCAGTGCTAAAGACGTCCCAAAATGATGATCTCTTTGGGGACATGCTTTCTGAGTTCTTAGAAATGACTTTAGCTCTTTTTGAAGTTCCAAAGGATTTATATTTCATATTTTCTGATTGTCACTTATTTGTCGTTTTGTATTTTTAGTTGATCTGTTTGATTTAAAGTCTCTACCAAGCTCAGTTCTTCAAAGGGCTGAAAAACATTTACTAGTAGTGCTGGGTCTACAATAATTGAATGTAGCCAGTTAAAAACTCTCCAAATTCTTTTATTCAGTGTATCTGTTTATCTTGTGATATTCGAGGTATGTGATCTCAAAGCCCATGCCCACTTTGATATTTGTAACTCTTCTTACTACCTGGAATGGCGTTTGACAAAATGGCAGACATAGGGCTGTTCATTTCTTTATTCATTTGTTCCTTTAGACCTTAGGCATTTCAGCTAGATTCTGAGCCATTTGCAAGGGCTGAAATGAAGTGGGATTAATTCTAGTGAAGGATGGAGAGGTTATTAAATAGACAGAGCAGTTGGACGATAGTGACATGCTAGGACCTGAGCTCCCCAGAGTCACAGAGCAAAGGCCACCTTGAAGCGTTTCTCTCAAAAGCCAGGGTTGAAGAGCGCATAAAACATAAGTAGCAAGTGAAGTGGGCTGAAGGCAGCCCAATCGAAGGTGTCCCAAGCAGAGGACTCCAGATGGGCAAGCGGATGAGAGGTAGGTCCTGAATAAAGTACGCTGAGCTGAGGTGGGGATGGGGGCCAGGGGGGACTCAGCAGTGCCAAAGTTGCAGGGTGAACACGGCCCTGCAATTAGACAGGATTGGTTGTATTTGCTGAATGATTAGGAAGAACAGAGTTCTAGGTGAGGGTGTAAAGCGGGGGAGCCCAGGTTTTCTTAGCTCTGTGACTAGAGATATCGGAGGAAAGATTGCCACTGCAGACATGTTGAGTTCGAGGCACCTGTGGAAGGTCTCCATGAAGGTGCATGGCAGACAGCTTGGGAAGTAGCAGAAAGCCAGAGATTTTAACTGAGCTTGAGTTCTTACATACGAGTGGATGATTCACACAAGAGTGTGCAGAGCTAGAGAAAAGAGTTCACGACCAAATCATAATGCACAGTAAATCTAAAATCAAGTCAAGGAAGCCGTCTGCAGGGAGTAGTCAGATGAAAGGGGAAAGAGGAGGAACAGACCTATGAGCAAGATGTCAGGGAATCCAAAGGAGACTGAGATTCAGCAACAGAGAGACTATTGGTGACCTGAGGAACGATAGCGTCTGTGTAGCAGAGGGTGCAGGAAGGAGAGGCGGATTCTGGCTTGGGGTATATATTCCACAGTGTACTGGGAAATGAACAGAAATTCTGGGAAAGGGTAGTTATGGAAGGACAGATTTAAGAGCGAAAGAACTGGAAGAAAACAGAGTTGAGATTCTATTCGACAGAGAGAAAGTGCGCACGAATGTGCCATGGTGCCCCTTGTGGAGGTCAGGGACAACTTTGGTTTTCTCCTTCTGCCACATACACTCCGAGGACTGAGGTCAGATCACTAGGTTTGCATGTAAGTGAGCTCCTTTACCCACTGAGCCTCTCATTGGTCCCAAAATCTGATGATGTTTGAGGGCTGTTAGGAAGAACTCAGTAGCTATGCTGAAGTTCACCGTAGCTGCATGTAGCCAGTTAAAAACTCTCCAAGTCCTTTGCTTAGTGTATCCTTTTATCTTTTGATATTTTAAGTAAGTAAACTCGAAACCCATGCCCACTTTGATATTTTTAGTTCTTAATGGAGTCTTTTAAGGCTAATGAGATGGAAATTTTCTCTAAATCGGGTTTCAAACTATCCTTGCTTTTGTTGTTGCTATTGCTCTCGATAAGGTATCGTTCAGTGTCTCGTGAAGAAAAAAATGCTTCAACATATAGTGTTTTAAAATATTTTATATTGTTTTCATGTACGTGTGTATGGGATGCATATAAGCATGTGTGTATGTTTACAGGTGTATGTGTGTGTGTGTACATACATACAAGAAGGCACTTGAATGAATATATATGGCTTTGAAAGCCCAAGGGTAACATAGGAAATCATCCCAAATTGCTTTACATATTATTGATTTGCTCTGGGCCCAGAACTGCAAATCTTCACTATGTCCACTTAGTTATTTTTACATGGATCTGGGGATTGAAACTCAGGTCCTTTCGTTTGTGAGGCAAAGTTTTTAACGAGCCATCGCTCTAACACTAGTGTTTTAAATAATCCCTGTTCATTGTGCTGTCATTTAATAATGTTCACTGTACGTCAGACATCTTTTAGGTAGTGAGGTCATACAAGTAACTAAAGTTACCCACAGATTTCATAATCTCTCAGCAGTTTGTAAATGGGAGACAAAAATAATTACAAATCGTGAGGTGCTTAAAATGGTACCATGGTACTAGCAATCCTGAGTGGCTGCTTGATATCGTTTTCCTGTGAACTCTGCTTTCCACGGCTGTGGCAGGACTGTTGTAAGCTCTTGGAGAGCTGAATGACTTGCCACGGACTGGAAATGGTAATGTGTAATGTTATTGGAACTCTTTGTGAACGCGTGTCCACCTCTCTTCTAATTCTAGTTAAGAAAAACCCTTAGGGGAGGGTTTGGTGGTTGATGGTTACTTAATCTTTGGGAATCTAACCAACTTTCCTAATTTTTTTTTTCTTTGCAGTAATTTGCCACCTCCCATGCATGAATGGAGGCCAGTGCAGTTCGAGGGACAAGTGTCGATGTCCTCCAAATTTCACAGGAAAACTTTGTCAGATCCCAGTCCACGGCGCCAGCACACCCAAACTCTATCAGCATTCCCAGCAGCCGGGCAAGGCTCTGGGGACACATGTCGTCCATTCCACACACACCTTGCCTCTGACCATGACCAGCCAGCAAGGAGTCAAAGGTAAGTTTTTCATTTCTCGTTTCGCTCATTGACCGCATCTCTTTTAACTGGTTGGGGTCATAGAGAGGCCTCCCTTTTAGGTCTGTGCAGGAGGTCAATGCTGTAACAAAAAGGAGCTTAGATCTGTATCCTGAGAAATGGCAGTAGAAATAGATATAGGCCCAGTTACGGGGCTGCAGGACTGTCTAACCCATAGAGGACTGGCAGCCATAAATAGATAAGATAATGAGTCCTTCTCTGAGGACTCAACTCATTAAGAGGGGACAGATGTGCATGGTACTGAAAAGACTAGGACAGAAGGAGGAAGTCAGGGTCAGGACCCGGAGAGTAGGTGACACACTCAGGGGTCATGTGGTACTTGCTGATATATTTGGTAGTTGAGGAGAACTTAATTTGAGCTCTACACATTTATTTAACCTCACTAGGTTCCAGTCTGTTCTTCTACAGGGGAAGGTAAACTAGGTTAGTGGGCGATCCAAAGTTTTATGACTAAGTCATTCTTTTAAAGCTGGCATCTCAGACACATGATTTTAAAAAGGGGGTCAGAGAAGGTTACTGGCTCTTGGTCTTAAAACATGAATGACTTGCATCAGAAGGTGATGTTTTTTGTTTTTAAGAGGTAGGTCAGTCTTGTTACAGATAGGCAATAGCATGTTTGAGCCCTTTGTCTCCCCCAAGAAAGTATGTCAACTGTTGTTTGCGAATAAAAGAATTGTGCTTTGTGCACCTGGATTTTTTGCTTTTAATAGAAAAATGTAAGTTTTAAAATTGCTTTCATGGAAATTTCGTGAAAAATTAAAAACAGTGTGGACAAGATAGCTCAGTGGGTAAGATGCTTCCTTGCAAGTTTGGTGATCTGAAGTTGATTCCTGGAAACCCACATGGTAAAAGGAAAGAATTGACTTTTGAAAGTTGTCAGTCTGACTTCTAGTTATATGCCACAGTTTGCATGTTTTCTCTCTCTCTTTCTCATCCTTTCTTTCTCTCCCTTTTATATCTCTAGTAAGTAATTTAAAAATATGAGAAACACAAAAGTAATTATATTGTGAAATCCAGTTATCAGTTGATAAGATGTGCTTGCCTGTGACAAACAACTTGACTTTCACAGTTCTGTGATATGAGTGAAAATACTTTTGTTTCTCAAATACATTGTGTTGAGATTTCAATGTCTTTATAATTGTAGTTTTATTTTTTCAAATCCAGAAATTGATGTGATATTGTCATTTTGAGTGCATACTTGATTCTCACTAATTTTGATGGCTATATCACCAAAAGATACTTTGTATGAGAGTTAATGCCAGACAAGAGAAGGAGAGCTTTCATACTCAATGATTTACCCATTGATAAGTTATTCATGCCCCAGCATACTCGGGCACTGGACAGCACAGGCATCCTGGAGGAAGCCCAGTGAGTCACACATGTTAAGGTAGGAGAGAGACTGGCTGGAGAGGAGAAATGAAATATTCAGATGGAATAAGCGAGGAGGAAGGAACAGATGAGCAAGATGCATGGAAACCAAAGGAGACTGATATTCATCCATTGGACTGAGCAACATGGAGATGATAAAGTGGGACAGGAAGGGGTATGGATTGGGTAGTAAGGGATGAAAATGACATAAATTCATTGTATCCGTATATGAAAGTTCCAAAGAATAAAAAAAAGCTATTTTAAAAGGGAGAAAAACATAAATTACCACATTATGTTTTTTGGCCATACTAAGTTTTATGGAAAAAGATGCACATTTTACTTGTTTTTTTTAATTTATTATTTTATTCATTTGTGCATGTATGTGTGTGCACATGTGTGTATGTATGTGTGTGTGTAGAACACATTTTACTTGTTTTTAATCTTATAATAGTAGAGTTAACATATCAGCAGAAATAAATATCATTTGTTATGTTTACAATATTAAGGGTGACATCTTTATAGTTCATAGCAAATAAAATTTGTAGTTTTGGAACTTAAGAGGTTATATCTTATGTGAATTTTATCCTATGTGAGGCATACATGCTTTTTAAAATTTCTTTCTTTATTTTTTCCACTCATACAAACTTAATAGGTACCCTGGTCCCTCCCTCTCTCCACCCCTCCCCGGATCCCCTTGTTCCCTCCTCCCTTTTCCCCTTCCTTTCCCCCCTCTCTCCCTTTCTCCCAATGCCCCCCCCCATCCCTGGAGCATCCTTTAGTGTGAATGTCAAACTCCCCTCTGGGTCCTCCACTCTAATGCCGTGTAAGGACTCAGTAGCATTGCCTAGAGCCCTTTCTTGTGTTCCCTTTTAGTGTAGGAACACTATTGTGCTGTTAATCCCTTGCCTCTAAGGATCCTCGTGCCTGTGACCCTGAGAGGCATGCATGCTTATAAATACGTATGTTTGTGTGGAATATATTTCACACATTTAAAATCCCGACTTGTTTATTAAGTATCATGATTAACAAATTGTCCCCCTGGTCTGTTTTAGTGAAATTTCCCCCCAACATAGTCAATATCCATGTGAAACATCCTCCTGAAGCTTCCGTCCAGATCCATCAGGTTTCCAGAATTGATAGCCCAACAGGCCAGAAGGTAAAAGAAGCTCAACCAGGACAGTCCCAAGTCTCGTACCAAGGGCTTCCTGTCAGAAGACTCAGACAGTCCATTCCACGTACTCCCACCAGCAGGTCATTCCGCATGTCTATCCTGTGGCTGCCAAGACACAGCTTGGCCGATGCTTCCAGGAAACCATTGGATCTCAGGTGAGTCCCATTGTGCAGGCATTGTAGATGCCATGTCATTCTATTAGGAAGAAGCTCTATGTGGCTAAAAAACATTAATCTCTGTAGTGCTCGTTGACCAACTCTAACTCTAACTCATGGTCCGACATTTACAAATAAAGTTTTATTAGAACACAGCCATGTCCATTCATTTACATATCATTTGTGTGGGCTTTTGTGCTGCAATGGCAGAACTGAAAGTTCCAGTGAAGATCATATGGCCTACAAAGCTTAAAGGATTTTTTTCTGTACCTCTTTATAAAAAATTGATAATTCTGAATATATAAAGTAGTTTAAGCTGATGAATTTCCAAAAATATTACTAGAAATCCATGATAGTGAATTTATACTTTTAGTTGGAATTATTTATGTGTAACATAGTCATACAGTGGCTATGTATAGGAGATAATATTCTGCAAAGATGTTTGAAAACATCTATGCTTTTCTGTAGTGGAATTTGCTTGCTAATGGATACAATTAAATTTTGAAGCTTTTAGGGAATAATAATTCATGTAATATTTTATTTTCTAATAATCTGTAATTAAAATGGCAATGTGTGGATTACTTGAAGTATATTTTAAGTATCTCTGGATTTACAATAAATTTGGCCAGCATTGCAAAGTAAGAGAAAAGCTGTTATCTTTAGAACACCATTGACTGTACATAGTGAAGGTAACCTAATAGTTTTGGTTTCTTGGTGCTGTTGCTTTGGGATTAGGTGATAATAGCATAAACTTTGCCCTGTGATTATCCATTTGTCCTTTGTTAGGTTCACATAAAACTAAGATGTTATTATTGTATTATTATTATTATTGCTGTAGCAGTTACTCGTGTCCTGTGACACCATTCAAAAGTCGAACAACTTAATGGGAGAAAGGGAGATTTATTCAGCTTACGATTCCAGAGGGGAGATGCAGTTCTTTATGGTGGAAAAGGCATGGCTGGCTGCAGAAGCTGGAGCCGCTCTAAGTCACCTCTCTCATGGAGGCTGAGAGTTGCAAAACTGCCAGCTGCAGGAGCAGACCTCTCCTGGAGGCAGGATAGAGCTAATGCACCTCAAGCTCCACCCCTGTGACTGCCTTCCTTCAGCAAGGCTCCGCCTCTTAAAAGTGCCATGACCTTCCTAAAGAGCTAAAGATTCAGACACATGAACCGATGGGGGCACGCAACTCACATTTCAAACATGACAATTGCTAATATTATTTCTACATCGAAATATTCCAAAAATAGCATATGTGTATGGGAAGTGGGAGGGTGAGAAGAAATACTTGGGGGTTGCAGAATCAATTGTGATTGCTGTAGAAACCAGCAAAACAGTTTGTAGAGACTCAGTAAATGTAGGGTTATTGCTTTCTTCTAGGTGAAGAAGAAAAAATTGGTTTATGGATCTGAATAGGGAGCAGTATGGAGAATGGAGAGCATGTTGAGGTTAGAGCCAGGAACTCAGCATTTGTGGCAGGAAACCAATGCTCCTATGTGCAATTTGAAGGCTTGATTGGATTTTGTTAAGATTAAACAAGATGATTAACATGAGCCCTACTTTGCAAAAGTCACACAACTATAAGCTTGTCGGATCCCCATAGAGTGAGAATGTAAAACAGTCAAGAGTTTGTGGTTGTTTTCATTTATTTCCTGCAGCTGCAGGAAGATAGAAACCCTCAGCCTTCTACCTTTATCTACCTATGCATAGTTGAAATGCTGCCTACAGAACCTGTGATAGTTAATCTTGATTATCAACGTGATTGTAATTAGAGGTGCACAGGAATCGGTTTAACACAGCTCTGGCGGTGTCTGAGAGGCTATGCTTTAATGGTTCGATCCATTGGTGGGTAGAAATTTGAATAAAGTATTGGGAGGCAGCGTAACTATGCAAGACGGACTTGGTTCAAGATTGTGTCTTCCACCAAGATATACTATCCAATCTCAGGCCAGAATCATGGGGCCAGCTTTCCACAGACTGTCACCTTCAAAACTGTGACCCACAGTAAATCCTTCGTCCTGAAGTCATCATCTTAGGTATTTTGTCACAGTGACAAAAGGGCTGACTGACTGAAATAGGGTACCTGAAATAACTTTGCCTCCCTCCGTTGAAATCCACTTCTAGCAGATGCTTGGGGAGGCGGAGCATCATCTATTTAAATTTATCTCAGCAAACTGGATTTCCATGCCAAGAGCCCAGGTAGCGGCAGTGCTGCTGAAGATAAATATCATACACGTCAGTCATGCCCCAGACGAGCCTTGGAGACTGAGGATGGATCCAGTGCCATTTACATTGTTTAGTAATTCCAGCTCATGTTGGTCATGGAGAAAGGAAAAAGCAGATCCTTTTAAAACTGTGTGCCCAGTACCTTTCTCCACAGTTTCTAAGCTGAAAAACAAATGATAAAAGGCTTGAAATGCAACCTAGTAAATTTATTATGTTCCTATAATACTAGGCAGACAATGCTAGCTAGAAAAGATGAAAACAAAGTGTTTGCCTATAAGCCTGAACTGGACTAGTCAATTGAAATAGATTAGATGATTGATGGAGTTACCTAGATAATTCACGCTCAGTGGAATACTTTTGCCTTACCCTGATCCTTCTCTGACTTTTGGTCTGAATGATCCAGACAGTGATCTCAGTTCTTAATTCATTCTGCATGTGTAGTCACCACATACAGTTTCAAAATAAGACCTGTTTTCAGCGAGCATTCTTCTCAAGGATTTGTCTTCCTGTTTGTAAGAAATATGGCTGGACACTCAAATTGCCTAATTAACTTGCGCAATTTGGATGACCCAAATCAGTACTGGACAATTACCAATAGTATGTCAATGTGTCCTGCAAAGATGTTGGGTGATGTGCTTTCTTGCTGTAGTTTGCTAATATAGACACAGACAGGTGTAAGTAAATTTTAAATGAATTTTAAATGACTCATAAAGAATCCTCCTTGGATCCATTCTTATGAGTAAGGGATTTTAACTGTTAAGATTTATGACAATTCTGTGGTTATCAATGGGTTGTTATGTTTAGATGTCACAATGAGAGATTACCACACAAGTTGGACAGACATGGTTCATGTGTCTGTGACGCATTCTACTAATCAGATCATAAACTTGGGCTTGGAAAGCCAGGATGAACTGCTGTTGGTGTGTTTAACTTCAGGAAGGCAGATCAGAGCAGAATTTCAGAACTGTTTGGGTTGTGGAGGAAATGAATGATTGATAAAGAAAGCTTGGGGGTGCTGGGGAAAATTCAGCAGAGTGAAAGTTTAAGCAATGGATGAGAATGAGGAGTCAGAAGAAATAGGCGAAAGTAGACAGATTGGGTTTCTTGATGGGCTTTTGCACAGATGTTTTAAGAGTCTGGAACAATGTAAATAACTTGGTAGAACACTGACCATATCTTAAAGTCCCTTTAACCAAGCTCAGCATTATTAATGGTGACTTATTTCCTGATGTGACCAGTGTGGAATCACAGTGCTGTAGGCAAGGTGCTTTTGCCAAACATGGTTAAACCTGAATATGTTATTCTTAACCTCAAGCTTATAGGGAATCACGAGGGTAAAGGAAGAAGCTAAAATTATCACATGGAGACAGAAAAATATTTTCATCTGTAAAATGCCATCTGACTGGGATTTTTTTTGTTAATTCCTTGACAGTTTCCCACAAGAATATGAAGAGTTTATGTCATTTTCGCCTCATATTATCTTCTCCAATCCTCTGTCCTTTCCATTGAAAATCTTCTCAATCCATCTCTCTCCTACTTTGATGTCTTTTCTGTGTGTTCATGAGGGCTGCCTGTACTGGCATGTTCCTGAGATCCTCTGCAGCACGGGTACACCACTGAGAAAAGTAGTTCCCTCTCCCTCGGCTGCCGTGAACCCGCAATACTTGCTCAGTGAGGTATGATGCTTTCTGAGACGATCCTTCTTACACCGTTGAAATATTTTTAATTGTGTGTGTGTGTGTGTGTGTGTGTGTGTGTGTGTGTGAGTGTGAGTGAGAGGGCAGTATGTGTCCCTGGGGGGCCCAAGAGTAACTTTAGGAATCACCCTGGGTTGTTCTATTTCTTCTCTGTTTTGCCCTGGAGTTTCCCAGGCTCTGCCTTCCAGGACCGGAAGTATAGGTCAATGCCATTTCCACCTGGAGTTTTTCCATGGGATCTGGGATCCAAACTCGGGACCTTCTGCTTTCAAGGCAGAGGCTGAACACCTGAGCCATCTCTTCAGCCCACCCTCCCCAATGGCTGAAATACTGATGGGCCAAATCTTGTTCAGGTCTCGTAGAAGCAAACAGCAAGCAGTGAGCTCATGGGCACAGTGTCATGTCCAGAAGACACAATATGGCAGCAACCCTCCCTGCCCTCTGCTTCTTACATTCTTATTGCTGCTTTTCAAAATTACACAATGAAAAAACAAAAGTAGGAGAGCTTTCTAGGAAAAGGCTGAAGAGACCTGGCAGTAAATGTGCTGTAGAGGCTTTAATTAAACTGGGGTTTTAAAAGCTAAAAGCTTTCAAAGATATTTTGGAAGCAAATGGAAAATTAAAGTTGTTAGATGATACCACAGAAATATGAGTTATTTGAGGAGCAATGGTAGTGTGGGGTTATCTATTAATGTGCTTGTTCTAAGCCCAATGCTGCAGAATTTAGGAACAAAGTGCCGCAATCTCTGTCGTTTGCTTTTGTATGTGTCACACACAAATCTGGCAAGATGGCAGCCCTTGTGGATGCTGGGCTGTCAGCATGAAGAGTATTGTTGTATTAGTCTTGGCTGTTTCAGCACTTTTGAAAACTTCTTATGGGAAGAAAGGGGGAAATACTAAATTTTCTTCAACCTATAAATAGAGTAATTTATTTTAAGCTGAATTAAAAAATGCAACTTCAAATGCATTGAATAAAATTTTAGAGAAGAACGTTGCCAGTTTTAACTTTCCAGTGGGGCTGGCTATGAAGATGCTACATGCAAAGATGTTAAGGAAGAGAAGCGGACCGTGTTTCACATGTGAAATGTGTAAGGTTCCATATAAGAAGAGCTGAAAACAATGAAGAATTCAGGGCATTTTGGGAAGCATCAGTTATCTATATTTGAGTTTTGTGAAGAAAAGTGTTTTTATGAATCAGAATGCTCTGACCTTTCTTACTTATGAAGTCAGGTAAATGTCCACTAGGATAGGTCACAGCAGGTCTTAAAGAAGGTATATGGCTGAGTTTTGAAGAGAAAACCCATCTTTGATTGACATGTATTTTTGGCTCTCAGAGAATGTAATATAAGAGGTGGAGTGATAGAGAACTAACAGAGAGAAATCAGTGGTCAGTGAATAGGTCTCTTGGATAGTTAAATTCATGACAACAGAGAACATTTCTCTGGACTGTATTCTAAAGAGGAAAGAGATAGAATAATGGGATTGGAAATTTCAGTAATTTTGCAGAGAATGCTGGAGATGTGGGAGGAAAATTCTTGCTATTGTTTATTAGTGTAGAAAGTGCTATGTAATCTTTCAGAGTCTAAACAATAATCTTTTAAGATCATAGGCATAGCTGAATTCTTGAGAGGAGAAATGAGTAGAACATAAAAAGGTGGCTGCTAGCTCGAAATAATTGGCAACTTATAGCTTCGGCACATAAGCCTCCAGCCTCGTGAAATAAATTATGGTACTCCATGCATATTTGAAAGTATTTGCAGGTTTCTTCACTCCATGATGAAGTTATCATCACAGGTTAAAAAATTACAATTGCCAAATCTTTTCTGGTTTTCGTGAGCCTAAAACCCGAACATGTCCATCCTGGTTTTCATCTCTGAGGATAGGCAGGCTGGGTTTCATAACACGACGTCTGTTATTGCATCATGGGAACTGTAGCCATCTTCTTCATTGTAGAAGGGTACCCTTTGCCTGAACAGGCATCTAAATTTGAAACTTACCTAGAACCTGAATTTCCGATTGTTTCAAATAGGATTTCTTTACTGCCCTTTGGTGAGGAGAAAAATTCTAAGATGATCTTGTCATGCCAAAGGGTGTGGAAAGACCCGTAAAAGGGGTTCAGATTCAGAACTGGAGTTCAAGGTCCAGCATCCATGCCTGGTCTGCCAGGGCTCACTGCACAGTTGTGCCACCCTGGGCTTGAAGTTAGAAACATGCCCCTTAATTAGACCCAGGTGTTAGTTAGAAGGCAAAGCAAATTCAAGTGTTTCAAGACCTTCACATTGCCATTACTGAAAGATCAGAACATTTCACGTATAAAGACTCAAATTAACTGAGAAGCGCTGAAATACTGGAACACTTGGGGTGGATGTAAACAGAAAAGGGCATGTTTTTCATAGAGTACTTCCAACACAGGTAAAAATGGCCAAACAACCCCGGACCCATTTTCATGGATTTCAATGTAGATCCTGTGGTGATTTCCATTAAAAAATATATATATATATATATAAGAATCAGACTCTGAGATTAAGGTCTCTGATGCGTACTCTTCTGAAGAAAATAAACTATGTGGATCAGGAAGAAAGGAACAGCACATGATGTGAAATTCCAAAATCTTTGGAAAAACCTTTCTTTCCATTAATTATCCATCATATAAATAAGAGGACCTGAGGCAAAACTGAATTAAAGTGACACAAGAACGGTTTGGGATTCTCTCAGAGGTGCCAGAAGTTGTTCCAATGGTTCTTTCTGTTTGGGTAGAAACGTGGAAACAGAATGGACCCCTGGAGAAAAAAGATTCGCTGGAGACAGGTCTCTTTTGGCAGATACAGTCAATAACACCCTCCAGCTCCGAGCTTGGTGCTGGAATCCAGACATATGCACTTAGTTTGTGTTTTAAAAAAATAAACATTATTGAGAAATTAACAGGAAAGGATGGCCTTGAAATGAAATCTCCTAATTGCGTGACTGAATCTGTTTTTTTTTTAAAGTCTTAATCCTGATGTCACAGGCGTTTGAAGAAAAACTCTTTTTTTGGCTTTGTTTGCATAGATGCTGTGTTAGTTACTTTAACTGTTGCTGTGAAAGAATATCGACAAAAGCAATTTAAAGAGGAAGGGTTTATTTTGGCTCACGATTAGCTTTACGGGGGTAGAGTCCACGTATGGTGGCCGGAACCAGCTTAGTCCAGGCATTTTGAGCTTGTGGCTTAGCTCCCTCACATGTGAGATCAGAAAGCAGACACACAGGTTCAGATCTGGACTGGGATCTAAGGCTCAAGACCCACCCTAGTGGTCTACAGGTGTTTCCACTAGGCTCTACATCCAAAAGTCCAAAATAGCATCACCAGTTGGGGATTAAACCTGGGAGGGACATTTTACATTTAAACCACAACAGAGACTGATAAGAAACTGAGGAAATAGATGTGAAGCCTGTTAATTCCATATAATTGGAATAGGATGGATGGATAGACAGATAAATGAAGGGATGGATGTATGTTAAGGATAGAAACGCTGCAGACTTTAAACTCTTTTTTTCATTGGTGGAAATGAATTTATCCCTCAGTTGTAGAAACTAGGACATTACCTTTGCTTAGAAACCTGCTCCTTAAGTCCATAAACTAATCTCTTTCATCCTGACTACACAAGAATTAATGGGCGGGTTTTAACTAATTAAACCTAATTTGTCTTGACAGAAAGTATGCCATAATATAACACTTTTCACACTGGTTAGCTCCCTAAACAGACTCCAGAAAATACCTCCATAGATTGGAAGTCTGAAGAAAAAAATGCTTATAAAAATCTTGTCTCAAGGACTTTTGACCTCGCCATTGTGCAATATGCCTTATTTGGAAATAACCGAATCAGCCACCTGGGTGGGCAGAGGGTGAGGGTGAGTGGGTGCTCTCGTTCCCTCTCTGTTGTTGAGACAATGTGCCTTTAGAGCCATGTCCCCCCACCCCCAGGTGAGGTAAGCAGTGGCCTTTGCCTTCGTAAGGTGGCTCTGGGCAGAGATTTGGGAAGATGGAACTGGCTTTCTCAGACATTTTCAGCCTTGTCCATGAAAGGCATGCACGGTCAGGCGTGCTGATTGCATTTGCTGAGGCTTGGCCTCTTTCAGGTGGAATAAGTCATTAACACCAGCCACTTCCTATGCCATCTGGGTTTTTCTTCAGTGTCCCTCTCAAGTGCTCCTTTGGCATAAGCTACGAAATACTTAATTGAGTGTTAGTGAGCCGGGTGTCTCCAGTGGCTCTAACATGGCTGCCCTTTGTATCCATCCTTGCCAAGCCTTACCTGCGTCACTATTACAAGGTATCACCGGAGGTGTCGTGCACATCTCAGTGATAGGTGTTGGAACTTTTAAGTGTCTGCTGGTCTCATTCCAGCAACCTCTGCCAGATTGATTCTGAGCAGGGGCCCTCTTGCCTCGAGTCGAGAAAGACCAGTACAGACGGGGCTAAGAGCCAGAGGGGAAAAACACCACATGTGCAAGAGAACATGCCTGGACGTCACTGGCTCTCGGCCAGCGGAAGGGAGAACTGCTAGTTTTACTTGGATTAGGAATGAGGGGCTCAGGCATTTGGGAGAGTCAAAATATAGATTCATGGAACTGGAGCAGTATGCTTCGCAGAAAGGGTGGAACCCAGACAGGTCCTTCCTATAGCCTGATTTCCAGTCTTGACTTCAAGTCTTCAATCTCTCTGACCTGTTAGTAGACAAGCAGTCTGTAATGCTTCACTAGTTTTCCCTCATATCCGTTCTGTTGTCAATGGAAATATCTTTTATCATGACATGACCTATCAAGCTTCCTATTTTAGGGCACACAAAACCATGTGTCCATTAAATTATTAGTCTCCTGTTTTTGCATAAGAGCAGGCATCCAAAGTAATCGTGGCCATCTGTCTCATAGTGGGGGCATGATGAAGCTGCTTCTCATCCTGGTAAGCAGGGCTTTCTTGGTTACTACACTTTGAGATGAGGATGACAGTTCTGAGCATGTGCCGAAGTAGTTTGACGTGACCACAGCTTGGCTTGGTGGGAATTTCAGAGGCTGTTGTATGACGAGACATGCTTAAAGATTTATAGCTGGTATTTCTAAGATCTAATGTTGTTTCTTTGCCTCTATTCTGTTTGTTGGAATTGATATCTGTTAAGCTGAAGTGGAATAATCTGGTTTCCTAAGTGCCAGTCAGCTGGAATCTGCCCCGTGCTATCGTCCTGAGGGAAGCGATGCTGACATCCTATGTTAAGAGGCCACCACATTCTTCCAGCTCTAGTCTATACCATCCCTGGCATGATGACAGTACTATGTTTTTCTCTTTGCTATCCTTCCATTTTCTTCTTCCTCCTCTGTCTCCACTCAATGTAGAAAAGGGTGCATATGTCAATTATATGTTCTGCTCCAGTAGGGCCATCTCCAGGAGCTGTAGGACATTTGCGATGCTGCCATTCATTGTATAGCTTCAATGGAAGCCGACCATCTTCAGGTCACTCATTTACTGTTTTTGTCATGGATCTGAAAACTAAGAGTGGTCCGCTCAACTCCAGTGGTAAGAATTTGCCATTGTGGAGAATGTTTGAAAACGCAACTTCAGTTCCAAAGAGAATTCTGAAATTTAAACTCCGGGGCTCTAAATGTTTTGAACAAACAACAGTGTCTCCAAGATGACCCCTTCGCAGAGGACTTGTTTAGAATGGGCGAGCTTTCACAGAGTTTAAAAGCTCACTCTTAACATTCTGTGGCTTTGGGGCAAGCCTCTTAGTAAAACAGTGCATTTTTATAAAATTGATAGATGATAGAGAAGTTCACATTTATGACCATATTTGACCTTTGAAATGGATATAAAAGACAGGGAAAGTAGGTATTCTTGTCTGACATCCACTTATGTGAAACTCGAGGCCCAACTAACTGGTGTTGATGTTTATCCAGCCCGAGTCCCATAGCTCTCATTCCATTTGAGCAAGCTCACCGCATCTCCAGCTCTGAATGTCATCCTTTGCACTTGACAAGATTGGCCAAGGACTCCCTGAGCCTTGCATTCCTCTCCTGTGACATTTTGACTCTTTCCTGGAAGGTAGAACCTGAAAGGAGGCATCTAGTGTCCTTAGCAGGACACTCCTTAGAGAACTTCCTGTTCTGTCTCTCTTCCTTCCCAACCACAAGGATAAGCTGTCAAGTGAACACACAGCCAGACAGCTAAGAGGGGAATTTCATCATGCTCGAACCTCAGTGTGTGACTCCGGGATCTAGAGCTCCGAAGACTAAATAGATGTTTGTTGTTAAAGCCCCTAAGTTGGCTGGGGAGATAGCTTAGTCACTAAAGTGTTTGCCTTACATGAGTTTGATATTCAGAATCTACATTTTTAAAAAAAACATTTATTTATTTATTTATTTATTTATTTATTTATTTATTTATTTATTTATTTATTTATTGTGTGTGTGTGTGTGTGTGTGTCCCTCTGTGGAAGATCAAGAGTGACTTTGGGAATCATCCTGGATTGCTTCTACCTCCTTCTTGCTTCATTCTGGGATTTCCCAGGCTCTGCCCACCAGAGACAGAAGTGCAGGCCGTTGCCATTTCCACCTAGCCTTTTTACGTGGGACCTGAGATCCTTCTGCTTGTGAGACAGAGTCTTAACCCCTGAGCCATTTCTCCAGCCCCTGAACCCACATTTTTTTAAAGCTATATATGGTAGTATTTACTAGAACGGTGGAGTCAGACAAATCCCTGGGGGCTCACTGGCTTATCAGCCTGGCCTACCCAGCAAACAAGATCAGTGAGAGACACTGTCTCAAAGAGAAGGAAGCTAGTGCTTGAGGAATAAGTCCAAGATTGACATGTGTCCTCTCTCTGCACGTGCATCCCCCAACCATTGAGTTTATGGTACTTAGCTGCGGCAGTCGGCTCTGACATGGTTAGGGAGCTGGGATAAGGAAGGAAACACGTGACCATTTGCTGGGCAGTAATTGTTCTTGCCACAGGGGTAGGGCAATGGATAACACAAACTTGATTCCTACTCCCAGGGATATAAATGAACCTGTTACTTTTATTTGTGGCTTTCAGTTTTTCTACACGACTTGCATCCAAACCGCAGGTAATTAGTAGTTTTGAGTTCTGTATACTTGGTCGGGACACAGAAAAACCAAAAGTTTAAATCAAATGAGAGGCGTGTGTTAGAATTTTGCAAAGTGCTTTGAGTCCTAAAATGTTTTTTCGTTCCTTTCATTATCTCCACAGAGACAGAAAGGGAACTGAGAAACAGTGGAGCTTGACATAGAAAATTCCTCTCAGTTCAGTTAAAGAAATAAGCATTGGGAAATACAAGCCTTTATTCATCATTTTGGAGTTGATCTTGTTGCCATGGTAACAACAACCATGATTACATGTCCGTCCTTATTTCCTCTCTTGCCAAAGTTTTTTTTTTTTTAAATCCACATTTCCAGTAATATAGTAGAATTTAAAATAAATTTGACATGGCATACATGTATAAAAATGCCATCTCATACATCCAATATTTTATACACTAAAATGAAGAATTAAAAGGAAAATGCATTTGACCTGTTCTCTGCCTAGTACTGAGACTTATGACATGATTTGTATTGCTTTGCTTAAAAAGGAAGACGAATGGCATTATGTCAGAACAAAGTCATGGAGAGTTGGGGAGATGGATCCATGGGTCAAAATGCTTGCTTTGCAAGCACGAAGACCCTAACACCCTCATAAAAGCTAGGTGTGGTCAAAGGCACCTATACCTCAGCACTCAGCGTAGGAGGTAGGGAGAGGATGGGAGAATGACTGAAGTTTGCTGGCCAGCCAGCCTAGCTAAAAAAAAAAAAAAAAAAAAAAAAAAAAAAGGCTGCACTTTGGAGTCAATGATAGACTCTATCTCTGGGGAATAGGGCAGAGGGTGGTGGAGCAGGATTCAGGACATCCTCCTCTGCTCTCCCCATGTGCACAGGCATGCATACTCACACTGATGTGCAAACACTCATACACACATGTTCACACACATATGCACCACACACGATAAAGTGAAAATAGAGTCATGATAATATTTAATTGTTCTTTTAGCACTTCGGAACAGAAGCACTCAGACTACATGGAAATCTAGCCGTTGAAAGATCAGATGGTTGCAGAGGTGGAAGAAGTAGGCCTAGGAGCAAATTTCATCCTTTCTTTAGGGATGGTGTCAAGTAGAGTCACACATTTTCCCTTGAAGAATATTTTTCCCCTTTGTATGTTAGCATTAAAAACCACTTTTGCCTGAGTGTAACTTTAAAAATACTGCTTCCTAAACTAAAGTAGTTGTCTGGAATTCCTTGAAGCCCATGGTTTGGCTTCAGTGAGCTTTAAGCAAATATACTGTCCGAAATCGATGTGGATACGTTTCCAGCAGTTAATGCCCTGGTAACAGTAGATGCTTTATAAAATCAATACCCTGAAATATCAGAAGATTATGCATATATCAGATACCCCAAATGCCTAGCATTGTTTTAATTACTCTAATAAAAGAAAGCTGGGTGGATTTAAAAAGAGAAAGAAAGAAAGAAAAAAACCATTGCCTATAAAGAATGTTCTGCTCAAGCCAAAGCAAATTTTTTACAAGTTCTTTTAGAAAGTCTGGAAGTATTTAAGCATTTTCCTCTTCTTTTTATGAGACAATGCCTGTTACCCGGCCAGTGTTCCATGATACAGATTTCTCCTCAGCGACAATGGACCTGTGCAGTGAGTCGAACAGATATATTGCTCCGGTTGCACTAATGTTCAATGGTTTGGAAGGTTTTTTTGGTATTGGCATACAAAAATAAACACATTTAAGTTTCTAGTGCAGGGACATTGAAGAGCTTTTAGTGAGACTTTCTGGTTTCAATTGGAGCCTTAGTAGAGTCAGAAGCTAGAAGGACACCATTTTCCTCAGACAGTGGGCATGAATTACTTTGCCCAGGTGGGATGCTTCTATCACAAGAAAGATTAAGAATAGGAACAAGAAAGACCTGGGCTACCATGGGGTGGCATGGTGTCCTTCTTCTGTCAGGAACTATCTTCACACCTCACTTCATTCATGGAAAGAAGGGGAGGATTTGCAAGAATAAGAACTCATATGCCTCAGCCAGATACCGCAGTGGTGAGGTTGGTTCCTTTGTTCAGCAGAATAGCTGAGGGTTTTGTGCCAGCATTGGGGTCGTGTGCTTCTGACTATGTCCAAAGCTGTCGGTGGCACCCAGATGGATGGATAATGTGTACCATCACTGGGCAGTATGGCTTTGTGGGCATCCTGTGATTTGGCATGCATGTCCATGAAGACTTCAGATACTTTGTGGGAACTTCTTTATTGATAATCATATATCATTTATTGTAGCTATTCCTTAAAATTAGAAAGGAGCCATTTAAGAGGCATCCTTATTTTTCAGGTAGGTTGAGGTGCTTTTTTTGTGTGTACGTACAGGTTGCCATAAAAGGACTGGCATCATGTAACCTCTGGTGCAGGTCATGGCGGGAGGGCAGAGCTGGGCAGGATGTGGTGTCATGGATGATGGTCCTGGAGGAAGGGAACATCCAAGGAGACTGGTCTTCATAGGATCTCCCGACAGAGGAATTCTTCCCACCAGGGTTCTTCAGCCCTGCACCGAAGCCTTCATAAAATGATAGAATTTGTGTGCATCAATGCATATCAGCCATTTGGAAAAGCACCCCGAGCTGCTAAATTGCTTAATGGTCTGTGCTGGGTTTGTGGCAGGTGGTGACTAACACTGAGGTTTTCTGTTCCATTTCTGGCTTTGAGGCAATTTCTTCGCAGGCTAGAGAGTTCATGGGGTCTGGAGAAATGACTCAGTGAGTGAAAGCTCATTCTATACAAGCTTGAGGATCTGAGTTCAGATCCCCACATAAAAGCAGTCACTTATATGTGTGAGTGTGTGTGTGTGTGTGAGAGAGAGAGAGAAAGAGAGAGAGAGAGAGAGAGAGAGAGAGAGAGAGAGAGAGAGAGAGAGAGAGAGAGAGAGAGAGAGAGAGAGAGAAATAACAAATAATAAGCAATTCTCCAAAGGCAGAGGCAGATATATTCTGTGGGATCCGTTGCATGTAAAGGAGATGGTCTTCAGGCCTTTGTGGTCAAGTTGCAGATGCTTAGCAACAGGTCATAAATGGGGCTCCAGCCTTTTGTTTCACGCTTTTGTGTCTCTAGCTCCATTCCAGAAGGATTTGATGTCTTCCACTGAGAGCTTCTGCTGCTCAAGTATCGACGCTAACAGGTGGATTTGTGATGTTTCAGTGATACCCTTGCCCCTTCATGCATAATTAGAACAAAGTCCGTGCAATCGCAAACTTCCTGTAGCAGTCATTCACCGAACACAAATTATTTTCTAAATAGGGCATTCTTAAGAAAACCTGAATATCTTCAGCAAACTCTTAAGAATATTTTCTTTATTTCTGTACCTGGCTCATATTTCTCTTCTTGATTTTTTTCCTTTCGGAGTTGAATCTAGAGTAATTATTAGGTTACTTTGCTCTTTTTAAATGAGCCAAGATTTTTAAGGGAGGGGGTTGGGGAAAGGATCTAATATTACTGGAGGCTCAATATTGTTCAATCCTGTGGCTTTCTCACACAGAATGTCTCATTCACATTATCTCTTCATTCTTTCAAGGTATCTGTGAGAATGGACATTTTGGTGCATTTTGTAAAAGACGCTTCAGGTAGAGAGGTTAGGATAGGATCTGGGCCCATGGCCATACAACAAAGTGAGGATTTGAGATATGTTTATCTTTCATCCAAAGCTTTGCTTTGCTGTGTACTCGGTTGTGGCTGATCCTGACTGCTATGTTCCTCATGTATGGCTCCAGCTGATGGCACTTTTTCAAGAAGTGGTAGAAACTTAAGAAGGTACAGCCTAGCTAGAGGAAGTAGGTACTGGGAATGTGTTTTCGAAGGTTGCACCAGGCCCCTTTCCTTTCTCTCTGAATCCTGTTTGCCACCAGGTAAGTGGCCTCCACCACAAACTCCTGCTACCACGATGTTCTGGTTCACCATGAACCCAAAGTCAACAGGACCAAGGAGTATGAACTGAATCCACTGAAACTCTGGGTCAAAATAAACCCTTCCTCCCTTAAACGGTCCGTGTCAAGAATTTTGTCACTGAAATGAAAAGCTGGACCACCACACATGGTCAGCTTTTCACAGGGCCCATGGAATGGCGATTCTATAGAAAGGTCAGTTTCTCACTCGTAATATGCTAATGCTGGCAAATAGGAAGAAATCTGGGAGTTTCACTTATATTAGGACATAGAAACTAGACACGTGTTGGTGGAAGAGATTATTTGTGTTGAATTTAGAAAATTCCCTTAGATCTCTAAGTATATAACAAATGAAACTTCAATCCAATTTTATTTTTTGTTATCATGTTCATCTTAGCTATAACTCTGTCACCTTTTCACATAAATAATATACTCTATCTTGGTTCATTCTCTGTTTACACTTAATGGTATCATATAGAAATCTACATCTTCTGAAGACTACACAATCTCTTCCATGTGATTATGTCTCAGTATGTCAGTATCTACCGTTGTTGAAAAGATTTAATTAGAAACAATCCAAAACTTTACTGGCTTGGAAAAAAGAGCAATAAAATTTTTTTAAGTAGAATTATATGAGATGAGGTAGGCAGGGCTTTTTTTTGCATGTGCAGTCATATCTTTGTGTGTGTGCACACGCGCGCGTGCATGTGCACGTGGAAGCTGAAGATGTTGAAAATCTTCCTCAATCACTCTTCCACATTATTCTTTGTGGCAGGGTCTCTTGATCAAACCTAAGCTTAATGCTATGGTCATCTTTTTAACCAACTTGCTCTGGGGATCCCCCATCTCTGCCTTCCATGTCTGCAATTATGGTAGGCAGCCACACCAACCCAATTTTTATATGAATTCTCAGCATCTGTACTGTGATTCTCTTGCCTGAGCAGAAAAATGTTTTAACAGCTGAGCCATGTCCCCAGCCTTTGGTTGATTTTTTATGTACAACTGGAAATTGAATTCCAAATTTGGAATACTCTCTGTGGCTCAGCACTGCCGCCATCCTCCGCTTTTTCTTCACTCATCCTCTCCATTCTGCTGCATGCTGCTGCCTTCCTCTGTCCTACCCTGTGGTCTCCCAGTCGGTGGTCGGCCTTCACGTTGGCAGAGCTGCTCCATCCCTCTGGAATCCCTCTCCTGGGTCATGCTGTTGAGTCACTTCCTTGTTTCAGCAGGAGCTGAAACACTCCTTGCTTTTGCAGCAGTTACAATGAATCACGCTTCTATTTTTCTTTCCTGCGCTTTCCCTCAGCGCAACTTCTAAGATTATTTTTTAAAATTCTCCACTGCTTTAATATTTTAAGTTTTGTTTATTTGTTCTCTTGGCTCAGTGCCTTGTCCTCTTTTGAGATGATGTTCGTTATTCAGGCTTCAAGTATTTTTACTTCGTTATGGAAGTAACAAACTCAATAACAAAAATGAGCTATATACATGTGGTAAGGACATGTATAAGACAATTTCAATATTATCATTTTGAAATGTCTTAACTAGTAAGACTAAACAGTAGGACTTGACATGGTGGCTGTCTTTGTAGGGTAATCTTTTTTGTAGTACAGTAGGTGACTAATTTCAACAAAGGAGTGCAGATAACCAGTCCAATGGCCAACACTTCAACCTTGGATGCAGGACACCAGGTGAATGGGGACTTTAATTAAGCCTATGTACTGCTCATCAAACTCCATTTTGCAGTGAAAGACATGTCCCCAAGTTTGCTGATCCCACACCTGCTGGCCACATGCCATTCATTCTCACAACCCTGACATCCCTTTGTCTCATTACTGTAACACCAATCACTAATAGTAACTGGTAGCTACTCCATTAGTGACTTTTTTCATGGACAAAAAAAAAAAATGGTAAGCTTGGGTTGCCAAATGATAAGTTTTGAACTGTTCTTTTCCCTCCCAGGGACATCAGTGGGCAACTATATTCACAGCTTATCTTTGAATATCAGGAAAGTGTTATGTTTCATGTCAAAACTGAAGCTAAAGAGTGAAGAAATGTGTTTCCCGGTCAGGTCAGGGTTGTATATTTCCCTGACTTGTTCGAATTTTTTGACTGAGTTGTAAAGCATGCAGTGTTGAAGTTGTAGGGAGATCCGTGATTCTCCAGTGGTCTGACCTTCTGAAGCACAGAGCTGGTTTAGAGGTGAAGCTAAGAAGTGACATGCTCAGTTCTCCAGGAGTTTTGCTCAATGTGCCAGGGAATTAATCCAAAGGCAGCTCTTTTGTTTTTTGCTTGCCTGAGTCCAGTAAGCAGAGGCTCACCCCAGGTGGGCATCTCTGGAGATGTGCCAGTGAGGAGGGAGGAGAAAAGACATTAAGGAGGTGGTTATGAGTGTGTCTGCCCATATCTGGCCCAGTTATAAATGTGGAACAATCGAAGTACTCCAACTTGGCTGCAGCACACATTAGTCTGTATTTTCTAAGTGGACTCATGTAACCTAACAGTAAATAGTGAACTCAGAATCTTAAACCTGGAAGAAAGCATAGCAGTCATTTTCTTTGTGTCCTGGGCATTCCTGAGAGATGATCCTGTAGATTCAGTTCCCACTGAAGGTGCGTGTCAACATTTCCCACCAGTTAGGAGCATTCGTGTTGGAAAGATCTACTTTTAAGAGATGAATACTTTGTTCTTGTGATGTGTGGTCTTTATTCCTGCTAAATATCTTCTTCATACAATAAGCTTCACCTTCTTCTGTGTGTCTCAGTTTTGGCACCCTGTCCACCCGTGGGCTTATTGCCTCTATTTTCTTCAGTTGATTCTCACACAGGACTGGTTGTCAAAACTCTCTGCTTGCCTTGCCCTAGCTAGCTCATGTGTTTGCTGATCTGTGGGGTATAGTGTTCCTTCAACTGCAGCGAAGGTTGTGTAAACTTTGTGAGGAGTTACAACATATTGCTTCTTTCACAGGATAGATTTTTCGTATATCATTAAATACAGGGTCGTAAATTTAACACTGGATTGCTTCTATGTGTATATACTTGGAAATGATTGAAGGTCCTTCTCTGATAATGTGGTGATTCACTCACACAGCATTAAGTCCGCTTGTGTTTTGCACATGTCATTAGAGTGAGTATAGCTCACTAAGAAGCGGAGCTTGCCAGTTTTTATGGAAGGGCACCCCGGTGCTAACCATGCCTCAGTCTATGTAATTCTCTCTTCTGTGGACTTTAGATGTGGGAGAAAGACAGGCCTTGCCCCAACATTTCCCTTCTAGTACCCAGATGGGACTTGATGCTAGCCAGTGGTTTTTTGGGTGAGGGCCCCAAATATGGCCATGAATATCTCCCAAGTGGTACTTTTGGCTTCACATCGAAACCTCTTCATACGTAATAATTGATGGGACCAAAGCTAGACATTGTGCGTTACAACCATGACTTCATCCCTCGTAGCTCATTCTTACACTGTGCAGACCCAGTTTGGAAACAAGCACACAGTGCTGTGATGCCACCTACGCTGCCGCCGTTGATTCCGTTGATTTGGATGGCTTGTGCTGCTCTTGGCTGTAGACCCGCAAAAACAAAGCCACGGGATAAAGCAGCCTGAATCGTGTAATGAAAACCTTGTACCTTTTTGGAGGCCCAGGAGAGAGAAATGATTTATTTTTTGCCCTACCAAATAAAACATTCTAGGAATCCAAGGTGAAAATTGGATTTTAACTGCTACTAACATTCTGAGCATATAAAATCAGTAAGTGTTGAGTGTTTTCGCTTGATTAAGAGGAGAACCTAGAGTCCTGTACAAGAGCGTGTTGCATGTGAGGTGGGCTCGTGTCTGAGATCAACTGGACTGACTCGGAAAACTGGAAGTAAACGTTCAGCATGCTTTAGCCGCTTGGTACGACAGTGGAGACCTCTCTGCTTTTGTTTTGCTCCTATTCCTGAGTCATTTTTCCCTTTTATTCCTCCCGAACTTCATGCTTTGGTAGGCCTCCCGCGATTAAGTGCAGGGAGTCTAGCAATGCCTGGTTAGAGTACTATGTCTTCATGGTATATATGTGTGTGTGTGTGTGTGTGTGTGTGTGTGTGTGTGTGTGTGTGTGTGTCCGTCCGGTGTGTCTGTGTATTTGTGTGTCTCCTACTTTCTTTCTACTATCTGTCTCCTCCTTTACATGTTGTTCTGTACAGTTTTCCTATCACGTCTGAGACTGTTGATTGGTGGTCCTTTTGCTAGTCCATCCAGCCCTTGGATGAGTTTTTCTACCCAGCAGGTGGCGTCCACAAGCTGGCCACGTGCTATCTGCAGACAGGCTTCCCCATCAGCGAGCTGCTATCTGTCCATTACAGTAACACAGGCAGTGTTTCACTGCCCGCTGGGCTCTCTCTGCTGAGCTGATTCTTGTCTCTCTTGAGAAAAGCTCTTCAGAACCGTGGTGAGTGACCATGTGTCACAGATATGCTGGATTTTGCCTTAATCACTTCTAGGGTTCCTTGCAGGATGTTGCTAGAATTACACATCCCTGTTTCCATTTACCTGCATGGTTGCTGATAAATGACCAGCAAATGGCTTCAGGGAACAAGGGGTTTATTTTCTTACTGATAGTCCAGTTACAGTCTAGCTTGACAGGAGAGCACACACCAACACCAAGGCTGAGGGAACTGGCCACACCATCACCACATAATGGCTGAGAGAGGGACGATCCTTACTTGCCAGACCAGCATGTCTGGCCAAGTGTACACAAGGATGCCAACTTTCTCAATCAACTCTCGGTACTTTATTCCAGGGTCTAGTCTCACTCACTATGGGCTGGAACTTCCCCTTCAGCTAGACAATCTCTTGCAGGTTTGCTGTAGGCTTAACTCATTAATTTTTTACATATGTGCCCAGAACTCATACCCTCAGCTGTCAAGTTGACACATGTGCCTAACTATGACAATCCCTTTAGGCTCATGTTAAAAAAAAACAAAAAACAGTACCTAACTCAAAATGTCTTTAGCATTAACTTTTATTCCAGGGAAATTAATTTTGTCCTATTGAGACGTTTCAGCTGGCAATTGGATTAACCTTGTTCCACGGAGCAGTCACAGGCCGTTCTACTCATTTGCCAGATTCCCTGGGGAATCTGACAATTTGGATCTGATATGGGACATTTAGAACAAGGAACTTTTATACAATAATAACAGTAACATTAATGGTGATAGCTTAACACTTGCATGTGTTGGGGAATAATGCTCAGCGTCGTGCGTGCATTTTACATTTCAGTTTTGTGACCTTTGGGAAAGGTACTATTATGTACTCTGTGTTATGGATAAGAAAATTAGTCAAAGTGTGTATATGAAAGTCCTCTAGCTAGAGTTCACTCCCAGGCTTCTCTGATTTCTCAATTACTTTTTAAACCATGATCACAGAATACCTTTGGAGAGCAAGCAACATCCTGTTAAAATATTATAAAAAGTCACAGAAGCCTAAAGACCTCAGTGCTATGCTGTATCTAAAACTACATGAACTGAGCTGGTCTTCTGGTGCAGTTTGTCTGTCTATTGCCAATAAAGTTACCAACAGAGAGTTTAGGGGAACAGGCAGTATCATTCGTTCCAGAGATTCTTGGTTACGGTTCTTAGTCCAGCTTGACAGGAGAGCTCATACTGTCCCCAGGAGCTGATAGAACTGGCCGCATCATATCCACAAAGATTGCTGAGAAAGGGGCAAAGCTTCACTTGCCAGACAGTGAGACTACCAAAGTATGCTGAAGAATGCCAACTAACTGGCCAGCTTTCCTCCATCCTGTCTACCTGCCCTGTGGATGGTCGCACCCACTATGGGATGGATCTTCCCACATCACCCAGTCTCCTCCTGCAGACTTGCTCAGTGGCTTGCCATGAGGACTAGCTCTTCGCAAATGCGCCCGGAGCTTAGCCTTCAATTGCCAGATTGTTACCTCCATATGTAACGAGCACCCCTTCTTTGGTGCGACTCCGCTTTATGATTTGGAGGGGTCGTCATTCAGAACCAGCATGTTTCTTCCCTACCCTGTGGGATGGAAATCCGGTCCTGGCCTCCAGCTTGTCTCTCTAACCTGCTCCCGTTCTTACAGTCACTGTTTGTGTGGGTTTTCCCTCATTGTGCTGTCCCCCCCAGCATGGAGCATGCATGCTGGTCTCTACTGGGGTTCCCTATAGCGTTTGGTTGCTCAGCTTTCATTGAGTATTCACGGCGCCCCCTGTGTGGGGATCTAAAGATGGGCAGGTTACATGTGCATTGAAGGGGAACAGCTGGACTTCTGAAGAATCAGTGCTGAAGTAAAGGCAAGGGAGGAATCACAGAGGCTGAGGAAACGGGGTTCCTCAGAGCTGACGCTGAGAAAAGAGAGAAGGGCATGGCATTCTGGAGACAGGACGCTGCTTTTGAGATGCGACCTGTCCACTCATTCCAGGGTCCTTCGGTGTGCCTGCAGGCTAGATGGGAGGCAGGGAGAGGGTGATAGACGCTGGGAGATGGGAACGGAAGGCATCTTGTGTCCTGTAAGGGAGTATCTGGCTTATGACAGGGTTAGTAGAGTTATGTGATGAGATTTGTCTTCTAAAAGATGACTCTGGGGCTGGCGAGATGGCTCAGGGGTTAAGACTCTGTCTCCCAAGCAGAAGGTCCTGAGTTCGTTTCCCAGGTCCCACATAAAAATGCCAGGTAGATACGATGGTCAGCTTGTACTTCCTGCCCTGGTAGGTAGAGCCTGGGAAATTCCAGAGCAAAGCAAGAAGGGGGTAGAAGCAATCCAGGATGATCCCTGAAGTCACCCTTGGTCTTTCACAGGGGCACACAGTGCCCTCTGACACACACACACACACACACACACACACACACACACACACACACACATTAAAGAAATAAAATATTTAAAAGAAATAAAAAATGACTCTGGAAATGACTTGGAGGGTTTTGTAGCAAGGTAAAGGAACCCTGCAGATGTTCTATATTTGTGTATACCCCCTGAAGCGTGGGGTGCCTGTGAACTCAAGATGAAGGGTCAATAAGCCTTCCTGCCCATCCAGTCTCTGGACTGGCTTGTAAGGCAGAATCCATTTTCTAGGCATTTCTTACTGACTTCAGCCCCTGCCTCAGACTGTCTTGATCTCCAGGTTGACTAGGAGTCTTACCTAGTCTAACTGGTTTTGTTCCAGTGGCTCTCAGGTGGCCATTCTGCCTTTTCAGGCTGGTATTGTGTAAGGCTTAATTATTTCCCACTTTGGCTGATGACCTCTCTGTCTGATCTGGCTCAGTCCATATACATAGGACACGTTGCAGATGCTCAATAAATACTGAATGAAGGAAGAAAGAAGGAACAAACCACTTATGAAACATTCTAGTTGTAGTTTGTTCAGCCAGCCATTGCTATGGGAAAACCCAACAGATGTTAGCATACACATCTCAGAGTAGGAGAAAGTGTTCCATGAGGCAAATGATGAAGACCAGGAGCCTCCTGTATTTGAGATCTGGGCCACTTGCTGCAGTGTTACACATGAACCACACCCTACAGCTCTGTTCTCAGATGGTCCCCAAGAGAGATTTAAAGCGACAGTTACAATAAAATGTTAAAAAAAAAAGAACGGTTCCGTGGAGGACTGGGGATATAGCTTTGTGGTACAGAACTTGCCTAGTGTGCACTGTGGGTTTGATCTTCAGCATGGCCCGAAGAAAAGTTTATATTGCTCTTGTAAATAATGTCTTCTCATTAAGGGAAAAAAGAAATTGGAAAGTTAAATTTTATAGAGTCCTCGGAGCAGTGACAGATTTTTGTAAGACTTTCAAAAAACGCCACAGTGCCTCTCCTTTGGAAATGTGCTTGTTCATTTCGGTGTTGTGTCAATTCCATGCTGGTATTTGGTTTCAACGTTTTATAGTTGTTTTTTTCCTCCCGAAGCCGGTTCGATAACGAGGGGCCTGTTTTATAATGTGAGTGTGAAGCCGGGCAGCTCCCACGCTGAGAGTCCTGCACTTGGTTAACCTTCCCATTTCACACCTCATCCGTTGCAGTGCGGCAAGGCGCTCCCTGGCCTTTCAAAGCAAGAGGACTGCTGTGGGACCGTGGGGACGTCCTGGGGCTTTCACAAATGCCAGAAATGTCCCAAGAAGCCATGTAAGTGATGCTCATCGTTCCTTTGCAGGTTAATGGAGTGTGTCTGTTTTCTCCTGGTGACCGGCTCCATGAGAAGACACGTGTAGACCTTCCAAGAAACCCCCGTCTGTTCCACAGAGAGCTGTAACATGCATTTTCCAGAGACCTTGGAAGTCTGTTAAAATTCTTGTGTGGGTTCTGTTTTCTGATAATCACAGCTAGAAGTTGCTTTTTGCATTTGGATTATTTTGGAGGAAAAGACTCTGAAGAGGTGATCAATAAAAACAGGATTTTTTTTTCTTCAGAGAAAGAGGAGATAGATACCTTGAAAGATGGTAACAAGTATTTCAGGCCATTTTTTTAAAAGTAAGCACAGATCTTTTTTCTTGGTTGAAATTCCTTCCATGAAAATTTTATAAATAGTCAGAGCTTGTGGTATAGATTTTATTATAGCAAAGGACTTCACACTTCATTCAAAGAAGGACTAGAAGCAGGAAATGTTTGGTTGTTGGTTTATAAAAAAGAAATCTATAATTTTGGGGACATAACACTCTTTCTGTTTTTCTTAGTTCCACTTAATGCCACCTTAGTCTTTGGTAGTGGCATCCAATGCTGTATACTGTGACTTGTCTGTAAAGTGTTTTCCAGAAATATTCATTCAAACAAACAAAGTGTAAACTTCTCTGTTGTTCTCTTCCTGACAATTACTTATATGGTGCTAGTCTTTGAATGTAGTATTAACTCTGAGTAACGTATCTCTAAGACACACATGTCTTGAAATGTGGGGGGTTTTACTTTCTCTAGGCTAAGGTTCTTATACTTGCTTACTTATGTTCTTAACAACAACAACAAAAAGAACTCAATCTTTTTCTCAATCATCTTATTAGTTGAAGAGTTTTGATAATTGTGTTTTACTCTTTGTCCTAGAGGGAATATCTTATTTGTTTCAACTGAATGATTTTTATTTATTTATCTTAAATACCTGTTGATTGGATGGGTATTCTCAGTTGCCTTTTTAACCTAAAACCTATCACCTTGGATTTTCTACTCCATTTCTCTTCTATCCTTTTCTAGCTTAATGATGAACTGTTTTAAGTTACTGGCATTTGTACTCCTTGTCTTTCACATGCACGAGTTAACTAAAGACCAAAAAGTAATTTCATTTAGTTAGTCAATGTTACTCTTAATGTCTTTTAGAGAACTGATTTGTGGAAAATTTCACTGTAATCTCTGAAAATTAGTCAGTTCTACATTAAGGAGGAAAAAGTCACATAATTCTGGATATTCACCAGTGAAGGAATGTCCTGTGTACATTTTCCAAGATGACTAGATAGTGGTTAGCTTCTATGACTGACCTTCTGCCATGTTTAACTTCCACAGAGGACCTCCCGCTGTGTTTTATCTAGAATGATGTCACCCAGGGATGACTTTGATATAATACATGGTTTATTTCTCTCCACCTGTCAGTCTTGATAATGATAATAATGGAATGTGAAAGGCATAGTTGTTCTTTCCACCCAGTGTCCATGAAAGTAAAGGCATAGATTGGCTCATTTAATGTGTATGATGGAAGAGACGTTTAACCTCAGGAAGGGCCGTGATGACGAATGAAACAAGCTCTTAGTGTCCTAACACTTATTCTGTTTGTGCTCACGAGTGACTCATTGCAGGAGGCACGCTCAGGGTCACATTCTTCCTGCATCGCTTTGAAAACTTTCCCTCCTTTGCTTGGTACAACTCTCTAAATCATATTCGAGTTGGAAGAGAGCAGACTTTCCTTGGGTCCCTATGTGATACTTTTGTGTTCCATGCCTTTGATTTTTTAACTAGAAATAGTTCAAACTTCAGTCTTCAAATGGATTTTATTTAAGGAAATTTTTGTTTAGCTGCCTACAGAAAAAACTTCTGTTGTTGATCTTTTTTTTCTTTATCTTGAAAAATGTAATTTTAAACCTATAAGTGATTTCATTAACTGGTCTGTCATCTATTAAAAAATGAGCTTAGTATGAAAGTGACTTCACTTTTACACAGTTTAGAAGCAGAGAAAGACTTAGAGAGATCAGGGGCTTGGTTTGACAGCCTCAAAGTAGATGACCATGGAATATTATCATTTTGTTTTTGAAGAATCCACATATGACACCCCTCAATCTCTGCAGGCAGCCCGTGTTAGTGTCTTTGTTACACAGGACAACACTGTGCACGAGCAGCTAGGGTGACTCCACATGTCAACATCTCCCATTTTAAAACATCATTCTTTGAGGTGAATCACTGGCAAGGAATGTATCCTTTGTGATATAAATGTTTAATCACTAATTGGAAGAAAATATGAAACAGCCTTATGATATAACAAAGATTTACTGGAAACTTCGCAGGACTGTAAGTCATTGCAAAATATGACAGGTACTGAAAAAAAATAGGCATAATTTGAAAGCAGTGTGGAGTTCTTCATCAGTATTGATGTCTTGTAAAGGAATACATAAGTCTACTGCTGCCTTAAATGACATTATATCAATAATTTAAGATAACAATTTAGGTAAACATGTAACAAGAGTTTTTTCCCCCCTTACAGCTTACCATGGATATACTCAAATGATGGAATGCTTACAAGGTTATAAGCGGGTTAACAACACCTTCTGTCAAGGTAAGGTTTATTGGTGTGGGCTCCACATTCGTTTTTGGTATTATAGAAACTTGGGTTGCTGAGCCACCCGTTGCTCCTGAGCCTGGTGGTGAAGGCTGCACATGGGCCACCTTCGCCTCACTCTGTGGCTAAGGCCCAGTTGATGCCTATTGTGTAGCTGCTGTCCTTTCTCTCCTACCCCTAAAAGCTTATGAAACACTTTAACCTTCCGTTTGCCCATGGCGACACATCTACAGAAGTTTAGCCAACCCTGAGAGCAGCACCCTGGGTCTCTGTGCTGGTCACTCTGTATGGATGCGTAAGTGCTGGCACCTGCGCATGCCCAGCAGAGCCGTGCTTGCCCGACACATGGTTCACAGCAGCATTTCTTTCCTCCTCTCATGACTTAGGGCTAGGCATCTCAGGAATACTTAGGAACAAGACACCAGCATGAATCCACAGGGTTGAGTGGGGAACACCCTCAGTACCTTTGCCTCCTTTTCTTTAGCATACCAGGTGCAAGCTCATGCTTCTTACAGTCGCGAATCTGTACGTTGCAAGTGAAGAAACCAAAGCCACAGAGAGGTTAAGCGCCTCTTGTTTGACTGCACACAGCTGAAACCAGCACGATTTTTTCAATGCCTAATTTTGTACTTTCATCATCAAAGTTTGATTTAGTTACTTTACTTTGTGGGATCACTGCCCAGAGTCCTTAGACAGCACTAGGATCTTCCCCTCCTTGGCTTTGAAATTATTTCATTACATGTTATTTTTTAAAATTTGAACCCACCTTTACTTCTCTATAAACTTAGAATCTAGAACTTATAATGGATTAAAATTTATGGAGACTATGAATGAACAAAGAGTTTATTTGTGTTGAGAAGAGACTTATTATTGATGTATTCTTTTTTAATTGGTCAAATACTAAAGACTTATGACAAAATATTTTTAATTATTCATAATAAACTCTGGTTTGCACGTGCATGCGAAGGTATGGACAAGTGTGCATTTATGTGTTCACATGTATATTCATGTATATGTATGCATGTGTGTGTGAATGTGGAGGACAGGGGTTGACATTTAACATCTTATTAGATTGCTCCCTACCTACTTCATTGAACAAGGCGAGGGCTAGTTCATGGTCCACAGCTTGCCAATTTGTCTGTTGTTATCAAGCTCATCCAAGTGATGTCTTGTCTCTGGTGGTGTGCCAAACGTAGGAGGCTGTTTATGTAGGTACTGGAGATTTGAACTCTGGATCTCATGCTTACACAGTAAGAGTTTTATGCACTTAGCCATATCACTCATGGGCTGGGGAGCTAGCTCTGGGGTTAAGGCCTTTGCCTTACAAACAAAAGGACCTGAGTTCAGACCTCCTCATATCCCATGTAAAAACACTGGTAGAAATAGCAGCAGCTTGGAAGCAGAACCCGGGAAACCCCAGAGCAAAGTAATAAGAAGGTAGAGCAATCCAGAGTGATTCCTAAAGTCACCCTTGGGCCTGCACAGGCACATATACTCAAGTGCCTTTTACACACACGTGCACACACGCACACACACACACACACACACACACACACACACACACACATACCCCACACCCATATCCACATATGAAAAAAAGTTATTAACATAGATCGTAGCCAATCAGAAAAGAAGGCGTGCTGTTGATGGTAGAGCGAGTGGCACTCCAAGCAGTCAATTGAATCTTATTTAATTAGAAAAATTATCCAATATATACTTGTAGCTGATTTAAGACTAGTAACGTACATATTTTATACAAAATACACACATTCAAAGGAAGAAAGTAAAGAAGGAAGTTGGGAAGGAAGGAAGGGAGGAAGGAAGGAAGGAAGGAAGGAAGGAAGGAAGGAAGGAAGGAAGGAAGGAAGGAAGGAAGAAGAGAGGAAGGGAGGGAGGGAGAGAGGAAGGGAGGGAGGGAGGGAGGTTAGTGTGGTGACACATTTCTGTTATTCTAGCATTCAGCAGACAAAGACAGAATGGTAGTGAGTTCCAGGTCATCCTAGGTTATACAGAAAGATTATCCAGAGTGATTCCTAAAGTCACCCTTGGGCCTGAAAATTTGCAAGGATTACTTTGTATTTTGTCCAGTAAGAAAGACTGGTGCATTCTTCAAAAGATGCTGTAGTATTTTGTACTTTCCTTGTTAGTATGGCTGAGTGACCTTTAGCAAGTTTGGTTTGCGCTGAGCATGAGAGATGGTTCCGCCTTGGTCAGTTCCTTTGATGGTTGGTTAGTAACACCAAATCCTGGCTGATGTTGGTCTCAGGAGGAGATCTGCAGAGCAGTGTTATACTTGTTGGCAAGGATTCTGGGGTGAAGTATCACAGAAAATTCCACTTCAAGAAGGTCCCGCTAAATTACACTACAGAGAAGTTTGACTCATAAAACAATATGATTTCATTCAACATAATCTATTAAAATTGCTATTGAGAGCAGGGCTTAATTTCACCCCCTTTGTGATATTATTAGTTGGCAAAATGAAATAGAACTTCTCCTGTTACATATGCACCCTCAGTTTTGCTTGAGCTTTGAAGCTTTTTGATTTTGCTATTCCCAACAGAAACTCAAAAGGAACCCATTAAGCATCTAATTACTTGTGATTTCCACATTGTTCTTACAGTCCTGAGTCTTCTCCACTTACAAAGCACATTTAAAATTAAAGTGATTAATAACTAGAATTACATTATTTCCTTCACCGAAGTGAATTCATGTCCTGAAGCAACTTTTACTAATGTGCACTCAATAACAAAGGACTGACTGTATACTAGTTAACTTGAGGGGTTTTCAAATAATTGCCCTTAAAGTTTTTTTTCCCTTGTCTCTAGTGATTCAGCAATTATCTTTTCAAAAGAATGATTTATTGCACGAATACACTCGGAGCTCTCAAACCTGCCCCTCTAGCCTCCGCATGATGGAATTTATCATAACAAACAATTCAGTTGTGTTTCCTGGTGGACCTGGAGTTCTGTTCTTCATTTGTCATTTGAGTTCTGTTCTTCATTTGTCATTTGATTGTTATGCTAATAGTTTGACTTAGAACTAGAATTGGATGGAATGGAACCTTCTGGAAATGATAGAAAGAACACCTACTTGCTAGTTGCTTTAACTAGAGCTGCACAGTTTCCCACTCTCCGTGGTCTCAGTTCCTATCACCATATCATGAGAAAAACTTGTTTTACAAGGTACACATAAAGGTCTGGGGATGCAGCTTGGTTGGCAGTGTTTGCCTGGCATGCCGAAAGCCCTGATTCTCAGCACTGCATGATTTGGGGATGGTGGCACATCTCGGTAATCTCAGCACTCAGGAGGTGGAGAGAGGAGGATTGATAATTGAAGGTCATCATCAGCTTCATGGCGAATTTGAGATCAGTCTGGGTTGCAGGGGATCTCTTCTCAAACTCTAGATGTATCTCTAAGTTTTAAAAAGTTGACTATGAAAGAGATCAGTCTAGCGAAGTACTTGTTAAAAGCAAACCTCTCTCGGCGTCCTAAAAACATACCAACTTCATGACTTTATACGTACTGACATTGAGTTTTCTACAGTGCAAGCACTTGCCAAGAGGCCGTGGGAAATGCCCAAATTGGTGACTGCCAGACACCCACGCTTTTACAACTGGGGGATGCATGTTAGTTTTTTTGTGAATGACCTGAAACCATTCTCAGTGATTCACTGTTGCATGAACATTGATTGACTGAAGCTGTGTGATGAGTCGTGAGTGAGGCACAGTCCCTGCCCTTACCTTGGAGTATAATCGAAGCAGCTTAAATCAACAGGGCATAATTTCTTGAATCACTTTCCCAACCAGCTGAATTAGCACTGACTCCAGATGAGCCTTTGAAAAGCAAACAGGGAAGAGCTGTCCACATACCTTTCTCTTGGCATCATTTCAGTTCACTGATGGCTTTACTTTAATAAGAAAAACATGAAATCGATATAGTAGGAGCGCCGATACTCATTACCAAAACTTGCACTGAGAGTTCCTTTTATGCAGCAAGATTCACAAAGTGTATCTTTGAAACCAAATTTTACTTGGATTCCAGAAATATAGTGAGCGATTTTTTTTTTTCAGGAGCTTATCTGTTGTTAAATGATACTCATCCATGATTATATTAGTGATGAAATAAATGCATGTAAAATATTTTTATGAAATTGTAGCCAATGTAGAGGAAGGGCACAAACAATAAGGAGGTAATTATAGAACTGTCTATCTCAGTGAGTTACGCAAAGGACATATCTGTGTGGCTATCTACCAGGTCAAAAAGTATATATTCCCCTGCACCCTAGAATACCCTATTTTGTCTTCCTAATTTTTTCTTTAACCCGCTGTTCCAGAAGCAATCAGTTGTCTACTTTTTTTAACTGCAAATTGATTTTGCCTTGTTTGCGATATTCAAGTCTGGTATGTGTTTTAAATTTTTCTTTCTTTTTGCTACAGTGTTTCTCTAGGTGATCAAGATTAGCCTTAAAGTAAAAAAGAAAAAATGGAGGCCAAGTTGACTTAGAATGTGTAATCCTCTGCTTTCTGAATGCTGGGGCTACAAGCATATGGCCCAGTACCCAGCCCACCAAGTATCTTCACTGTGTCTGTCTTCTCTTGAGCGACAGCATGTTGCCAGTGGGATTTCCATGTCGAGCCTTCTGACTGTTGAGGTGCTCATCCCACTGGTAATGGGATGCACCATCTCCCTGCTCTCCCCTGCCTTCACTATGTTCTTCATTTCTGCAGCCTTTGATGGTCAGAAGTTGCCTTAGCATCAGTGAATTCTGTGTCTTTCGAGAAAGAAATAGGGAATATAGATGAGGCAACAGGAATGTAAAAGGGGAACTTAGGATCTGTTGTTCTTGCTCTTGAGTTTGAGAAATGCAGAATAAACTGGTATGGGCTAAGACTCAGAGCCACATAAGCATGATTTCTTTAAAATTTATTTGAGAGAGTGGGAGGAAGAGCAATGAGCGGGGAGCAGGGCTTGGTGGGATGGTGGGATGGTGTATGCATGCCAGAGCATGTGGGATTTTTGGAAGTCAGTTCTCTCATTTTACCGTCCAGGGTTCTGGGGTAGAACTCAGGTTACCATGTCTGTGAGAAGACACTTTACCCTCTGGGCTATCTCACTGGCCCCTGGGCCCGATCATTTAATGCTTTCAGACATCCAATATTCCTTGTACTTTACCTACAAGAGATTTATCACCATATTGTGTTACAAAGTTACTTAATTTCGGAAGTTGTGAGTGCTTACTATGCTACGGTGTTGCATCTGGGTCACCGACCCAGAGCTGTGGTGGACATTTCCCTGGTGTCTGAGTGGGCTTCCTCTGGGAGGTATGGCTGCAGCTTCTCTTTTAAATCCCCAGCAGAATTTTCCATAAGAATTTAAATAGCTACTGATTTGATCTTGAGCATTATATTTCGTTTGCAAATCAACTTGAAACTGACGCATTCTTAGACATTTTAGGATATATTTCTGGTGTGTCCTTTTCTGCCTGTATCATTGGGTTTGGATTCAACAAGGAAATGTCTGTTTATTTTATTCACATGTCGTCAGGAAAGATAGTGGCAAAGCGAGTCATTAGCACACAGTATTTTCCAGCACCTCTTTGACCCGATTCTCTGTGGCTCTGAAAGCAATGGGAAGATACTTGTTGCCCATGAGCAATGGGAGAGCCACTGATGGAGTCCTGCTACTGTAAATGTTTCGGGGAGACATAAGGAACCAGACAAACAGAGGGCATGTTGCTAGCAGCATTTCCATGTGGGACACATGTGTATCAAGAAAGAAACACAAGCCGTTCTCTGATAATTCTTTTATCATGTTAACCTAAAGACAGAAGAATGGAAAGGGAGTACAGTTGCCACCACCACGGCGGTTTGACTCCCTTTCACCAAGTCTAGTGATTGAATTTGTCTTATGAGTAGATTATATCCTTCTAGTGGGATAGTGACAGGCAGGGGGAGGCTTGTCAGTCTAGATGTAACCACAGATGTAACCACATCTCTGTCATCTGTGCGAGGCCACCCATGGGCAGCAACACTTTACAAAACATACTTTACAGACTACTACAATGTTGATAGAACAGAGGAATGTTGATAGATTATGTGTGAAAAAGACTCCACAGATGGAAAACACAAAGTTAAAGCAGAAACACCACACACACATACACACACACACACACACACACACACACACACACACACACAATCTTACCAAGGCATTTGGGGTCTTTAATGTATTGTGTATTGAAGATGCAGTTTTGCCAAATATGTTTTTGCCTCAGGACTTTTCCTTTAGCAGAGACTGCACCACTTATGTATTTTACATGAAATACCTTGGCCACAGTTGCTCTAGAACATTGTTTATCAAACTTTTGTTGTTGTTGTTCATTTAGCTCCTAAAATGATTTTGAAAACCCCGTCCCAGTGTATTTAAGCTAGCGTCTGTGTTTTGAAAGTAAATGAAATGGATGTACCCCATATATTCGTTTGATTTTATATTAGATGTGTACTTTATGCACATTTTCCTCAAAACTTGGGAGTTGCAGAGTGAGGTCATTCAATTCAGGAACACTTCCAAAGGGATCATTTGAAAGCCAATTCCTTTAGCGGTATCCAAGCCCGTGTGTGCCTTGTGGGATGTTTTCGAGTATCTTTGGTGTACATGTAACCGATGCCTCTTTGAAAGTTTAAGAAATGCCTTTATCCTTAGAGAGTAATCCTTCTTTACCAAAAGTAAATAAATAATCCTAATTAACCTGATTGACTGACTGCCTGGCTGGGGGAAATATTTATCTCAAGAAGTTATGCTTTTCTGTGTACAAGTGGAAGACCTACCACTAATGGAATTCTGTAATGGAATTTGTAGTCACCAGCAAAGCTGGGTGTGCACAGCTAAATCTCCAGAAAGGCTCATGTTCTCCTGCAGTCCAAAGATTCCATGTACTTGTCTCACCTTGTGCCTAACTCCTGCAAATGACCAGACATGCCTCATTTCCTGTATAAACTTGCGTCACTGAAAGCCAGTAAATTATTACTCACTTTGTTAAACATACATCCTTTCCTGTAGGAGAATAGATGTATAAAAAGTGTATTTATTTCCCATAAGTGCACTTATGCTATTCATAACATGCAGTGCATTAAATGTCATACTTTGTTTATTCTTTGACATTTTTCAACCCTGGCAACTGGCAGATTGTTTTAAAGTTAAAAAAGTATTTAAGCTGGAAGTAACCATGGGGATTATCTACCTCAGCTCCTTTGTGTTACAAGGAGAAGAAGCTGAGATCTAGAGAATTTAGTGAATGACTCCAGATAACAAAATATAATATCTTAATTATACCAAAAGCTAGGTCTTAGTGGATTATATTTTTCTGTGACAGTCCCTGTCTATTTAATCTTTTTGCAAATATGATTCTGGGCAAAATTATTTCTATGGAATGGTATTAATCGTTCATGTGTTTCTTGTTGGGAAGTTTCAGGGACCTAGGTGTGCTGTACATATGTCGAGGAGGAGGAGAAGAAGGAAAAGATGAAGTGGAGGAGGGAGAGGACTGAACTGAAATCCTTGGACTGTGTCATAAATGCTTGTTTCAGGAGAGTCTTGTGCTTTTTTTTCTGAGTTCTATAGATAGTTTCGTACATGTATATCATGAATTGTAGTTATTTTCCTCCCCTATTATCCTGTTTCGTGCCCCCGTGCTTATTCCCCTAAAAGTCTTCTCTTTCCAACAAGTTCTCTTACTTTCATGTCTTTTGTGTGCATGTGACCCACCACGTTTAATTAAGTTGTCTGCATGAGCATGCGTGTGCGGTCACATTCTGTAGCACTGGCAACTGGCTTACCAGTGGCTACACCCCCAAAGAAAGTGGCAGCAGTCCTTCAGAGAAGGGTGGAGCTTCAGGAGGCATCCTATTCTATGATGAAATGTTGGTGAATCCGACCTTGTTCAGGTATCCACAGCTACAGTGAGTCCGTGAGTGCAAAGGTCACATCGTGTCCCAAAACACTCATGGGCAGCTCTCCTCTCCAACCTTGCCTCTTCTTACATTGCTTCTGCCTGCTCTTCTGCAATGGCTCTCGAACCTTAATGGGCAGTTGGGTGAGGTGGTGGTTGGTGTAAAACATTACAGCTGGGAAAGTGCAGAGTTAAGTGATTGTGGAGTGCACAGTCCTGAATTCTTATATTTTTATGCTCTTTTTATTTCTGTTTTTATACAGTGGTTAATAGAAGATTATCCAATATTTTTTTTTCTTCTTTCTCAGTCAATGCTGGGTATCAGACCAGGCAGTCACTCTGCCACTGAGTTTCACCCTGAAACCTTAGAAGACCACCCATCTTAGGTTAAATTATATGCCATGGTCAGTACTTCGCAAGTGGCCTGAGGTTACATCAGCAGGCTGGGTAGGCAGAATCACTTGTGAGCGTCTTCAGCTAAGGGAGAGAAATGTAAAAACCCCTTCCTGTTAGGTATGACTGCACTAGTTTTGCTAGTTTCGTGACACTAAATGAGCCTTATACGTTCTGCTTCTGTAAGCGCCTGGCCTGTCTTAACAGTGGTGGTGATTGAGGGGCCGGGTGGAGGTGTGCAACTCCTTCAGTCTTTATGCTTGTGTGTGTGTGTGTGTGTGTGTGTGTGTGTGTGTGTGTGTGTGAGCTCAGTGGGCACTTGCATGCCCATGGAGACCCAGGATGACTTCAAGAATCATTCTGGATTGCTTTATCTCCTTTTTGCTTTGCTCTTGGGTTTCCCAGGCTCCACCATCCATGACTGAAAGTACGGGTCGTTGTCATTTCCGCTCGACATTTTTTAAGTGGGTTCCGGGATCTGAACTCAGGTTGTGCCTTCTGCTTGTGAGGCAGAGGCAAAAAAAAAAATACCCTGAGCCATCTCTCTAATCCCCAGGTTTGATTCTTCAGCTTGATGTGAGCACGGTATGCAGGAGTCATGCCTTTCTCACCAAGGACAGCAGTCTGTGGACTTCCAGAGCCATTGGTGGCCTATAGAGGGAGCGCAATGCATACATCCAGTTGTTTGCCTATTCATTTTTTTGAATTAAGTAGTAAAGTACTTTCGATTTAATCCAAATACATTAAGGACCATGGTTGACCCCATAGAATATGAGACTTCTGATCTCTATTATGTTTGGCACATGTCACTCCTTACAAAGTTATGAGTTTTATAATCAAGTTAGAAGATTTTTCTTCTTGCAGGCATGTGGTTCTGGGAGAAGCTTTCCTTCTGCGAGGAAAACAGCCTGAGGAATTGGAGTCTTAGTAGTGTTATAATCTACTGTTTGCTGATCATATTTCATAAGATTGTTATAGTTTGGCTTTGTATCATCTTCTCACAGAGAGATCCTCAAACTCATATCTGGACATAATGTGTTCAACTTAACCCATGGATTTTCCTTAATTAGTTTATGGATATCCAATTCCTTTCAGTTTATTTAGGAAGGTCTCAAAGAACTTAACTACCCTAGAAAGTCTGTTCAACGGTTGCTCATGCTTCTTATTGAGAGATAATTCTTTTGCTTTTTATGTTCTTCTGAAACAAAGGATAAAATTTCATATAAAAGAATGATACTAAGTTGATAAGCATGGACAACTATTTAACAACTTTTTAAAGGCTATCTGTAATGGTCCAGAAATAATTGCACCCTTATATGTATACCCAAGAGTAATGAGTACTATGTGCTGAGCTGCGTATGTGTGTGTGTGTATGTATATATGTGTATACTCAGAGTGCATGTGAGTGTGTGTTGCAGAAACACATCCTCATGTTTTTGATAAATTCACAACCAGACAATTTAGAGGAATAGGAGTTTTATTCTTATTTATGTTTCTTGGGTATAGTTCATAGTCCAACTTGTCAAGAGAGTTCATAGCAACATCATACCAACACTGAGGGAACCAGCCATACCATATCCACATGAATTGCTGACTGAGAGCACACCGCCTCACTTGCCAGACTGCAAGTCTGCTGAACTGTACCAAAGAATGCCAAACCACTGAACAAAGTCTCTCCCTTTTATCTGCCTGCTCAGGGACTGTTCCCCCTCTCCATGGCCTGGGCCTTTCCTCATTGTTGCAGTCATGGTTGCTGATAAATGGCCATCGAACGGCTTAAGAGAACAAGGGGTTTATTCTCTTATGATTTTTCTGGTCACAGTGTTCAGTCCAGCTTGACAGGAGAGCTCACATCAACACCAGGCCAAGGGAACTGGCCACACCATCTCTACGTAATGGCCGAGAAAGGGACGATCCTTACTTGCCAGACCAGCATGTCTGGCCAAATATTCATAAGGATGCCAACTCTCTCAACCAGCTCTCCGTGATTTATTCCACGGCCTAATCCCACCCACCCTGGGCTGGGCCTTCTCCATCAGCTAGACAATCTCCTTCAGGTTCACTCTGGGCTTAATTCAACTACTAATTCTCCATAAATGTGCCCAGAGCTCAAATCCTCAACCGTCAAGTTGACACCTGTGTGATGACATTCATCAATTAGGCAATCACAGATGTGATTGTATGTATATATGTATACGTGTGTGTGTGTGTGTGTGTGTGTGTGTGTGTGTGTGTGTACACATATAGTCTCAGTTGCTTTGCTTATTGCTTATGGGAACAAGGGGCTTTATTTTGGCTCATAATTGTCCAATTACAGTTCTTACTTTAGCTTGGGAAGGAGTCCACACCAAAACTAGGGTGTAAGGCAACTGGCCACACTAAATCCACAGGACTGCTGAAAGAGGGGTGAAATTTCTTTGCAGACAGTATGCCTGTCCAAGTATGCCAGAGAATGCCAACTTACCTAATCAGTCCCCTCCGTTCTATCCACCTACCCCGGGAATGGTCCCGTCCACTTTGGGCTGGGGCCCTCCACTTCAATTAGACGATACCCTGCAGGATTCCTCAGGGTTTATCTCAACTGCTAATTCATCACAGCTGTTCCCAGAACTTCAACCATCACTGGTCATATTGACAGCAATATCTGACTGTCACACATGTACATATACATATACATGTACACATGTGTATTGTCACAGATCATCATTAGTAGAAGTTGCAAGTGGAAAATAACTGAAGTATCCATCAGTATCATAATGGATAAGTTCGCTTTGGTTTCTTCACACAGTGAAATACAGCATGTAGTTAAAGAAAAGAATAAACTATTGAGTGTAACAATTCTGAACTTCATAGCTACAGTAATGAGTACGTCAGACAAAAGAATATGTACATTTGAGGTCTCTTATGTGGATGAAGTTCAGGAAGGCTAGGCTAAGGGATGATAGCCATTAGGATAGCAATCAGGATAGTTGTAGCTGCAGAACTGTCAGCTAGGAAGGAGCTTAAAGAAATCCTCTGAGGTGACAGCAATGTTTTTTTGAACTTTTTATTATTATTATTTATTCAATTGTGCGTGTATGCATGTGTGTATATGTATGTGTGTGTGTATGTGTGTGTATGTATGTGTTTGTATATACGTGTGTGTTTGTAGAACCACGGATGAATTCAAGAACCACCATAGATGCCTCCACCTCCTCTTTGTTTACTCTGCCCTGGCTCCGCCCTACCAGGACCAGAAACACAGGCCACCCCCGCTTCTGCCCGGCATCTATACATGGGGTCTAGGATCCGAACTCAGGGCCTTCCACCTGCAAGGCAGAGGCTTAACCCCTGAGCCACCTCTCTAGCCCCAATAGCAATGTTTTTAATCATGATCTTTGTGGACACACATAGACACACACACACATGCGCACACACATTTTTTTTGAGACAGGCTAGCCTTGAACATGTATTCCTCCTGCTTTTATCTCTTGAGTACTTGGATTGCAGGAATATATATCTTTACATGTATGTAAAAATTTAGCTAGCAAATGTACCTTACTGAGTATCAAACGAGTATTTTTCACATTTATTTAAGATTGCAAAGATCTTGACCATCTTAGAAAGTTTCAACAATTGCTCTTGTTCATTTCTGAAGTTCTAAATTAAAAATTATGTGATAATTCTTTTGGTTTTTAATTTTCTCTAACACAAAGGACTGAATTTCCTATAAAAAGATCAATATTAAGTTGATAAAGGTGTTTCGGTTATGAATGGGAATTGGAATAACCACTGATTCTATTTGAATAGAGGACACTTGGAAACATAACTGCAGTGTTACAGCAAATACAGCAGGACATAGAGCAGTTGAGGCAGCTGAAAGAAGCGAGATTCTTTCTGGCAGCTGTGAGTGCATGCTAGAAAGACCATGGTTTTAGTTTCCTGGGGTCACTTAAATACCATGTTTCTAGTTTCCTGGGGTCACTTAGGGGCAGTAGTGCTAGAGGTAGAAGCTGATCAGAGTCGAAGAAATTGGAAGAGTCTTGCAGGATTCCCCTTCCCTGCAGACGTACCTGTTTCTTGCTGTCTACACTTGGTCCTTATTTGTTTACTTTTTAGCTTTTAATTCATATGTCTCCTTGGGTCGTGCTGGGGGCTGTGAGCAACGTTGAGCGTCAGAAGAGGGCACTTACGAGTCAGGGGTGGGGACGGACCCAGGGGCTCTTCTCCGCAGCTAGCATTGAGGCGACCGTGGAACTGATGAGTTAGACACCTCCTAAAGAAGGGAAGAGTCTAGGTCCCCAGAAATGAACGTGGGATATGTAACAGCCAAATCAGCAAACAGGGGAAGAAATTGATAATCACAGCTTAGTGGGGGCATGAGGAGACACAGAAAGGCAGGATTTTGCCCAAGTTCTCTGACCACAGCTGGCTGGTTACCCAAATCTGAGGCTTTGCTTGGGATAAAACCACAGGGTCTTCGCTTGTACCGTGCAAGCTCTGACTGCACTTGGTGCTCTCTTCCTGGTCCTTCATGGTGGTTTTCTTAAGAAGAATGAGCTACGGGGGAATATTTTCAATTACATGCTACACACAAATGCACAGTACGCCACAGTTCGCAATCTGATGAAGAAAAAGATGGTCAGATGCTGGGCCAGGTGCTGGGCCAAGTAGAATCTAGCTGCCCCTGTTTTCAGGCACATCCAAGGTGAAGGTCCGAAGAGCTTACGTAACAGGCATTGACTTGTTATTTGCATATCACCAAGGATGTCACTGTCACTGAAGATCACTCAAAAAGCTCTTCAACAGTCAGTAATGACTTGTGTGGAAATGTGCTTACACAATACAGTACCAGTGTACCATGTACAGTGTACAGAAAGACTTTCAATTAATCACAATTACTTCCTAATGATAAAGTATGCACAATGTAGATAGCTATGCCTTATTAGACCATGAGCTAATTGTGGTTGGATAACATTTGCTTGAGTAAATTATTGAAGGTGGCATTTGATTTTTATGTGAAGATTCTGCTAGTAATATTTTGCCACTGCCATACCCAATCTTAGGAAATTAATATTTTAGGGCCTTTCATACAAGAATTCATAATGGAAAGACATAAATATTATTTGACATAGAAGCATTATGTCAAATATCCAACATCTGTTAACTATTAGCTTCATTGGCCACAGTGGATCCAGTATGAATGGCTACTAATTTTTCATTTTTAATTTATCACATTTTTTTGATTTTTGATTACTTTTACAAGGGAATTGCCAGTTTCTTTTTCTTTTCTTCAAACACGTCGCCAAATGTTTTTTTGCTCTCTCAGATCATTTGATTTTTCCCTTGGATTGCTCCACATAAGTGGGGTTTTAAGGCTATGTTTCCAGGTCTAGTTTTCTTGTCGGCTTTATTTCTAGAACCTTCTGCTGCTAGATGTTTCTGTCTAGCAGAATGTTTCTGGCTAGCCCAATGACATGTAAATTCTGAAATGGAATTCTCCATCTTCTGGCCATTTTTCCTCCTTAGAACTCCTGAATCTTTTTTGACTCTTTCCTCAGGTTAAAGGTCTCCCAGATAGCTTTAGGTTCTCTCCTCTACTTTCTTTTTTTATTTTATTTTTAAATGTTTTAAATTCCTAGTTACACATGCTCCTTGCCTCCCTTCCTCCCTTCATGGTCAGTGTGCTCCCTCCTACTCTCTATCCTTCGGTTCTGTGAGTCTTGGGGTTCCCTCTATATCATCTGATCTCCTGGGTTTCAGGCCTCTGTGGCAGATCAAGAGTCCATTCCTTGGGTGGGCCACTGAATAGGTACTTTCCTACTTCTGTCTGTCCCCTCGCCCTAAGCATTCCACTGCATGAAACTATTTCTCCTGAGATCAGGCCAGTCCATGGGGGCATGTCGACATGGCCACCACTGTGCAGGTCTAATGAATTCAAATCCCATTACCGTGAGTTCCTGGCTGTGGCTTCCCTGTCTTGAGTGGAGTATCCTGTCCAGTGGCCGACCTGCCCGTCTTTAGGCTCTTCCAGTCGTATCACCCCCTCGCCTGCAAAGTTCCCTGAGCCTTTGGATGGAGAGAGATTTGGCTGGCCTGGTTCCAGGTGAACTCTGTAGGGTTGCCGGTGTTCTGTACTTAGGTTGTTTATTGTTTTCTGTTTTGCTATTCTTGCACTGTACAAGGCTGAATCCTATCTAGGTATGGAGATCCTCAACTATCCAGCAATACAGAAACTGTTAAAGAGATCCCCTACTTTCTTGTATTGGGCTGCCAAGTCAAGAACCTTGTCTTACCAGTGGTTCTTTTTAAAAGGAGTTCACACCTTTTCTTCCCTTTCCTCTAACTGTCACCTACCAGCTTATCCCCAGCCTCACACTGGTGTTAACTCCTTCAGTGATCAGCTTTGTGCTGTCTTCCCACTGAACCTTGTGCTGGTGAATGTCCGGGGAGCCTACCTTACAACATCCTTTATCCTTCGAAAAACCCTTCAGTGCAGCGTTCTGTTCCCAATACTAACTGAATCCAGACCTAGCCTGGCTTCTACCAATTACTTACCTTTCTGAAACTTCTGTTCCAGCCAGTGGTTTGACTCACCGTTTCCTGAGCCCCTTCATTTGCTCACTGGTCTCTGTGCCCATGCTACAAGAGTACACCCATGCAAATCTTCCTGTTCTCTGGCCTACATCCAACTGCCCAAAGACTTCATTTCAAGACGTCTTACTTTCTCCCCAAAACTGCCTTTAACCTTCTCCGGAGGTGCTTAACTCTCTGTATAGGCAATTTCATAAGTGAATTTCTTTGAGTGCTGACTGTTGTCATTGAAGTAACTTGTACAAATTTCACTTGCTAATTTTTCACGTATTTCCACATACTGCTAGTTTACTGGAATCTCCAGAATGAGAACTGTTCCTCTTCTATATACTCCGTCATGAGCACCATACACTAAGACTAACAGGTGGGCTCTGTGAAAACTGGATTTGTGGCCAGCAGGTACATCATAAGAAATATTTATATATATGGCAGGTGTTCAGTAAAAATTTAGTGATTTAATTTTAGTTGATTTACCACTGTTCCCCTCCACCTGCATTGGCTTCCTAAGAGAATTACTGTAAAAAAGAAGAATGAACACAGATGGTAACCAGAATCTGCATACAAAGACTTGACTGATCTTCTCTTGCAGATATTAATGAGTGCCAGCTACAAGGTGTATGCCCTAATGGTGAGTGTTTGAATACCATGGGCAGCTATCGATGTACCTGCAAAATGGGATTTGGTCCAGACCCTACTTTTTCAACTTGTATTCGTAAGTAATAATCACTTTTTCTTCCTATTTTTGATCACTTGTGCTTGGGGAGTTATGCAAAATAGAGAAATATTCAATGGTCAACTGAATATTACAAATATGGAGAAAAAAAATCATTAATTAAAATGAGAAGAGAGAGGGGACCAGTCTGATATAGTAAATAAAATAAATATTATGGGACCTTCTTCAAATATGTTTTAATTACACTCAGAAAAATTTACAGAATAGGGGAAAAATCATAATGAGGAAATAGACTTTGACAAAAAAGAAGAGGTGGGGGCTGGAAGAGTTAATGATTTGGTGGTTCAACAGTCCAAACAAATGGACCAGAGTTTGGATCCCCAGATCCCATGTAAAATGCCAGGCAGGTGTCGGTCCACCTGTAATTACACCCTCAAGGTTGGGAACTGGGAATCCCTAGAACAAACTGGCGAGACTCTCCCATTAGGTGAGCTCTGGATTTCACTACAGACCTTGTCTCAAAAGAATAAGAAAGAAGATGATTCCCAACATCAGCCCATGTGTATCTACACATATGTGTACCCCACATACATATCCACATGAAAACTTTTAAAAAAGCACAAAAAGGGGGATTTAATTCTAACAGGCATATCAAACCTGTGTGGTACCTGGGAGATAAAACAGGTTTTTCCTTTATAAATATTTAAACATTCTTAAGGCTAAATTAAACTTTGTCTGTTTTTGCCTTTAATTATTCCAAAGTCTGAGTCACTGGGCTCTGATTTTATGAGGTTTCTCTGCACTTTCTCACTTGGTCAGTATGGAAAACAGTTACCAAAGCCCAGAGTTGCAGAGTTCCTTGTTCAGTTCTAATGTCAAACACTCTGCCCATTGCCCTCCAAACCCTCCTAGCGCCCCTATAGGCGTACTTGAGAATGTCTATGTCTCTGAGGTTTTTCTCTTCTACATTGAAAAGGTAAATATCTCCCATCAAGCCTCGTTGCTGATACTGGTTCCGAAAATAAGGTTTCACCCAAGATGCCCTCTCTCTTCAGGAAAACTGATTCCGTGTAATCATTTATATGATATGTACAAAAAGGCAAGCGAGATGCTCTTTCTCGGATGTAGGATTTTCTTATCACCTATGATGTGCTCATGCACATGCATGTGTGTGTGTGTGAAGACCTGAGGGCACCCTCATCTACCTTGTTGTGTTAGGACAGAGTCTCCTATTAGCTAGGAGTAGGCTAGCCTGGGACAACGAACCCCCTGGGATCTTCTCATCTCTGGCGTCCCAATACTAATATTACCAGCGTGTACCCTGTGGGGCCCCCCCCTTCGTTTTTTACATAGTCTGGAAATCAGACTCAGCTTCTCATGCTTCTAGACAGCTACTTTGTCATCTTCCCAGCCCCAAATGAGGACTTTCACAGATGAATTTATTTTAACGTGACCTCCCCCCCCAATTAGGAAAGTAAGCAGACACTGCAAATTTTGAAAAGGTATATACTGTTGGAGGTTAAAAATTTAAGAGCAGATCAGGGTAATTTTAAGAGCAATCCTTTTTTTATTTATGTCTGTCTTGCTACATTCTTGCTTTTATTTATTTTTAATGGGGTTTTGGTGCATGCCGAGTAGCTTCCTTCTTATCCTTGTTTTAAGCCTGTCATTCAGTGACGACAGCCCTGGAGGACACCATTCTTTCCTTTTAGCTAGTTCCTCCCTCACACTGTTGCCTGAGCTGTAATAGACGGAGTGAAAGGATGACAAGCAAGGTAGAAACAATAGTCTTGTTCATTACTTTTAGTGCATTTGTTTAAAGCATTGTTACTAATTACTGCTATTTTCTTTTCTTAACTGTCAAATGCAGATTAGGAATTGTACACGTAAGTCCTTTTTACTGTGTTCTTTTTTCAGACGGCTTTGAATGTGAAGTAGATACATGCTTAAATATAGGTCTTTTTGGAGATGTTAAATTTAGATGGCAGAATGTGCATCCAAGGGACATTTGAAAACTGATGGAAGGACTTGGGATTTTCATGCCATGGCTCATGTCGTTGACATTATCGTGATAATTGGGAGATAGTTTTTGGCCAACGATTATATTCTAATATTCTAACTAGTTTTCTAACGTAAGCATAAAATTGTAAAGGGCTTAGGTCTAGAATTTGTTGTAAATGTATTTTTCTCCTCATATAATTTCATATAGTCTGATTAGAATTCTCTCATTGAAGCTTGTAGATTAGCTAAATTTGGAGAAGTGGTTGGAGACTGTTTTATGAAACTTTGACTGGCTCTGATGTCTAGAATTAGGGGCAAACATCCAGGTTTTAATGAAATCGTAGAAAGCTGCCAGTGAGAATTTTGAAACGTGCACATTTCTGTAGAATGTATTTCCCATGAACCAATTAAACAACCATTCATTCTTTTTTGAAAAATAAATAATTCAATTTTATGGCTCAGCTGCAATGATGAAATGATGAGTGTTAAGAGATGTTTGTTGCTAGTTAAACGTTGCAGTTTAGAGTTCAGAGTTCAAACTTGGGCTCTTTGCCTACATTCAGTCCACAGATGGATTTCTCCTCCCTTTGACTTCATCTTACACATCAATTGGGCAATACGTAGGTTTCCCTTAGACCTGTGAGGGGACCAATTTGGGCCTGATTTGCTAATGAGCTGTATGAAGGAAATTAATGGGGAGTCTGGAGACAGTTGGTAAGAGTCAGGGAAGAATGTAATGGTGACAGGATGGGGCACAGGTGTCTTCATACTGTCCAATGATTGGAGTCATTGCATGACATTTATAATATCTGTTCCTAAGAAGTAAAACCAGCTAGACAGAAGAGCATCCAGACAGATGGTAGAGACTGATAGCATTTGCTTAAGTAACATGAAATTAAGGCATTTCCGGGCCATAAAAGGTGTAGCTTTCCTGTGAACTCCAAGAAGTGTATTTGGCAATGGAGGAGGAACCAAAGGAAGCTGCATGTTCCTGGATACAACGAGGTGAAGACCCACAATGTTCCTGGACTGCAGCCCAAGAGTGCAGCCATTTCGCACTCTCTCCTGTCTGCTCTCTGTTCTTGGCTTCTCCAAGCCAAAAGGAAGAGAAGAGAAGGAGCCTGAAATGGCCCTTGTGACTTAGGGTGCTGGAGCAGTGTTCTCCAAACTTGCCCCTGCCTACGGGGAAAAGGTAAAATTTGGAGACTTGGCAGACTCCAACCAAGTAAAATAAATCAAGGGAGATTTTTCTCTACCTCCCGCACTGCAACTGATTTTCTGCAGGAATTATGAATTCCAGAATGAATGCTACTGAGGGTCAGTGAAGACAACTGGATGAAAGAAATCTACCCCAGGGCTTTTGCTCTGTCATAGTATTTGTTCTCTACCCACGGACTCGGAGCTGGAAAGATGTTCTCAGGAACTTCTGCCGAGCCTGAAGGTTGCAAGGGGCAGCTCCTTTCTAAAAGACAGTCATATTTATTGCTTTTGAATTTCTCAGCCTCTTTATGAGTTATGTATTATTATCCATGTCCTTACAAGTTGTAAATTAAAGCTGAGAGAGTTTTACAGATTTCTTCAGATCACCCAGCTAGTAACTGGCAGTCGAGATTTAAAACCAGGATTTGTGCCTCCAGATCTAGGCCCTCAGGTCAGCACTTGGCCAGACTGTGGCTCATGGGTCCAATCTTCCTGCTCTCGGGTTTTGTAAATAAAGTTTTATTGGTGCCTAGAAAGGTCCATTTACATGTTTCCAAGATTGCTTTTGTGCTATAATGGAAGGATTAGGAAGTTGAAGCATATGTTATGGGGCTCACATTACAGAAAAAGTTGCTTAAACTAATCACCACTGTCTACTGGAACATTCTGTAACTGGGGATGAGTTGCCTGATGATGCCGTTAGTCATAGAAGGCCAGTCAGGGGAAATGAGCTTGTAATTTCACTTACTGAAAATTTTATCCCAGCGGCAACACATATCTCTTGCTTGCTGGCTCTTCTGCTTTTCCCTTGAGTTTGACTTCCTTCTTGGCTTGGTGGTTTTTGCCTGTGATAACCTGTTCTCCCAGATTCTTGAGTGAGGAGTGTGTCAACTTGGACTTTCAACAGTTGTGGCTTCCGGTGAAGTCAGTAGGTGTTCATTGCTGTCTTGCGCCTGCGTTCTCTGCACCTCCTCTGTGTCTGCTTCGTCTTTGGCATCTGTCTTTCATTACGTGAAATGCTCATGGCACTGTGGCCTCAAGGACAGACAGATCTGTGCCAGTGGTTTGCTCCAAGACAGCAATGATCAAGATGAAAACAGGAGTCCTTTGCATAGATGATCCCATGTGATATCTGGAAGGGTTCGGTGAGATTTGTACTAATACCCTTCCTGTTTCACACATAAAGGAACTGTGGCACAAAAAAAGGTTCTTTCCAAAAGCCACATGGCTTATAAGCCATACAGCCCAGAGGAGAAACCAAATTTGTCTCTCCACAGACCAGTAGGACATTGGCCTGAACTGACCAGTGAGTATCATTTAATTATGGAAAGCTGGTGGTCTCTCCCATTTTGCAGAAATGAAGGTTTAGCCCTGTACTGGTCCTAGACTCATTGCTTTTCATTTTGGTTCTCTCAAAATGAATTAATTATGAGAACGAGTAACCAAGTAATTGGCTTCATCACGACATTTTCCTGCATATGTTTCACTTTCTTTTGTTCCTATGCTTTCTTTGGACTCAGTTTTAATAATCCATTTTCTTCAGAGGCTGCCTTGTGGATCTTACTTCCCTGACACTTCCTAACAGCTTAACTATCCCCAGACCTGCATTCCAGCTTTCATTCCTTCAAGAATTTTCATTTTTAAAGGGCTGAAACTCTAGTGTGGAAATTTATGGACAAAATGAATAAGGATATTGGAGGTAAGGGTATGAATGGCGCAGGCTTAGGACTGATTGGCCAGCTGACCCCTTTGCCTTCCATGTCTTCTAAAGTCCTCTGTGGTTTTCAGCTCTTTGTAAGTACAGAAATAATTCTGCTTAGTAAGATTTATCATTCATATGTGAATTAAATAACACATCTTTAGGCCTAATATTAGTATCTTATTTTACTTTTTTTGTGCTACTAAAGATTGAGCCATGACTTCACACACATGAAGCCTCTTCTATAACACTGAACTGTGTCTCTGAATCCTAAGTATAAGTTTCTTAATGCACTCAAAAGGAATCCAAATAATAGAGCTATAAAATTATATCCTTTTATCTGTATTGAAGTTGGATTGCTACTAACATTGATGTGCAGTTAGATTCAGAATATATACTTATTACCATTTAGAAGATATGTTCTCTAGCCAAGAGCAAATAATTTATTTCCTTGACAGTATCAGCAATATATTCAGCTACAGTTATCTGACAAAGAACTGTTTTATTGACAATACACTGTTTCAGATCCCTTCTATGAGGATCCACACATACCTTTTGTTAATGCCCCAAGTCTCATTCCGTCATCTATTCCTTCTGCCTATTCTGTAGAATTCCTCTGGTAGTTCTGACTTTTTTTAGTATAGCATAAAGCCTTATGACTCGGTAGAATATATAATCATATGCACCATATTTTATATCATACATGTATTAAACTGTTAAGTGATCTTTGCAACAAGCCTTCCACACTGAGGTTAAAGACTTTCAGATGGCAGAAACACTATTCCTGCGTGTTCTGGAAAGCAAATCATTCCTGGATTTGTGAGTCATGGTGACTAGATGTGATGATGCTCGAGGTGTTTATAATAAAAGAAATGGAATTTCCATGCAAGTTGCTTGAAGTACTAAAAGAATAATAAAAGGTAATTTAAGTATTAAAACCAGGGTGCTTTGAAAGGGGACACCCGTTCAGGTCTGCAGCATAAATAAAGAGTTTTTGGTGCACATAGCTGTAGATCATGAAAATCTGAATCATGGGAACATCAATAAAATTGATAGATTTATTCAGTGATTGTCTCCTTTTGTTCATCTGTGTTGGAAGGAAGGGTCAAATATCAGCTAGTTGTTCCTTCTTAGTGCACTGAGGGTGGGCCAAAATGCTCAATTAGCACGTGAATGGATACACTTTGGCTCATCATTACTGTTGACTTTACAAGCTAGTGATTTCCTTCCCCATTCTCAGGACCATCACTCAACTGCATTTATGGCTGTCATAGGAAAAAATATACTGTTTACATAAAAATACATATAATAAGTTCTAACCATTTGGGAGAGGAAATTCTGGAGAAAAAAAATCTTCTAATAAGATTAAGATATAGGTTCTAAAGAGTATGCAATATATAGACACATGCTGTCACTCAGACAGTACATGTGCACGTGTGTCATATGAGAGATGGTCAGTCATTACAGACTTACTATCCTTTGGGGGGCAATAATCCTGCTGCTAAACTGTCTTTTATGTTTAGTCTGTGACCTTTACTTTTTGTAGCTTTCATTGCACAAAAGCCAGAAAGTGAATAGGAAAGAGAGTGCACATCCTAGATTTTTCTTTCTGCCCATTTCTTTTAGAAGTCATGGGAGAGTCTGCCTCATCGCAAGGTACTTTGCAAGGGGGGCTTTGTTAATTTTGCTCTAACCCTTCCTGATGAGGAGGGAAGCTATGGCCTTGCAAATGCTAGTCAAGTGCATTACCACCAACCATCAGCCCATGTGCAGATTTTCCTAATCGATCCCCTATTATTGAGGAACCACGAGAGAGTCAGGTTTGTGCCTCTAGTTCAGCCACCAGCCCTCATTAAAATAAGAAGAATTCAAATTGACTATAAAAAGCAGAAAATGGAATTTTATTCGGTCTGGCCATATCAGGAAAAGAGTATCTAATGTCAGAATCTGACTTTCTTTCCAGTGTTGAAGGGGAAGGAATAAGTTCACATAGAAAGCAGGAGATGGAGATAAGCATAACCAAGCAGCTCTACTTTGGGTGTGATTTGGTGTGATTCCGCCCATTGTCCTGCAAGGATGTTGTGACTGTGTGAAATTTCTTTGTTGAGAGAAACTCCTTGGTTAGCACTAGGTCCCTTCTACCCCAACATGAGATTCTGGGGGAATTTCAAATCTCATTATCCATTTCTTTGATAGTCTAGACAGCCAGAATGGCAGGGAAGGGTCAGGTATGATTTCTGTTTACTATCTAGTTTACTGTCTTGTTACAATACCTCCAACCTTCAGTTCACCTATAATATCTATCTTTGACTTTCTGTACTTTGTTGAAATTTTACTGTCAAGCACTGATCAAAGTAGGCACATAGGCGCTTGGTAGGATATAGATAGTTGGCTTTTTAAAAATATAAATGGATAAACATACAATTTGTGTCTGCTGTATCCATAGGGTTTAGCATATTATATTGGGATATGCATCTAGAACCTGACTTACAGAAGTTAATGAGGTCCATTCAGTATATAATTAATTGAGATTTTTTTCCCACAAAGAAGCAGAAGCACTAGGGAAGTGTATATATGTACACAAGTCAATTCCTTGGAATGAATAACCTATACCCTCTTATATATAGTATATTAGAGAGGTATTCTTTCTTTCTCTCTTGCTAGAGTATCATATCTGTCTATAAATTGTGTGTATTTTGCAAGCACACACATACATGTACTATTTCATAAACAAGGGAGGTGATATTTATTTCAGTGGTCTGAGTCACATAAGCACACAGGCTAGCAGCTCCCAAATTGCAAGGTGGGTGGTAGCTGCCGACTAGAGGACGTGCTTCAGGGACTCGTTGGCAGACCTCTCTTTACTCAGTGCCCACTCAGATTATAGAGGACGGATTGCTTTAGTCAGAGTCTTCTGATTGAAAGGTTAATTTTATTTAACACCACACATGCACACACACACACACACACACACACACACACACACACATGCACGCACACACGCACACACACACACACACATACCCTCAACAGCAGTTTCCAGATTAGTAGCTAATCAAAGATCTGGGTACTGTTACCTAGCTATGTTGTATAAAAATTGTTACAGTAAGTCAAAGTGAGTTCCCCATAATAAATAGTATTGTTTTGTATCAATCAAAAAACTAAAAAGAGAGGATAGTTCTGGAAGCGCCCCTGAATTACAGGAACTAGCATGTGATAACTCCACAATTTGAAGCCAGGTCTGTCCCTTGCTCTTTCTTCTGCCATATCTAATCATAATGTTCGTACAGCATCTAACCTGGGTAAAAACATAGATATATGCAAGAAGAACAGGAAGTTCAGGGGCTGGTGAGTCCCAAGTGCTAGTGGAAAGGCAGATCGGGAGCATGAGGCGACAGAGAAGAGCTTTGGCTGGATAGAGAAACCCACGAGGGGACAGACACAGACCTTGATCTGACTCAGCATGTTTGAGTCATCTGGACCTGCCTGTAGAACCTTATCCTTGTGCGTTTCAGGAAACACACTTCTTAAAAACAGGGCTGTCCCTTGTCCTCTCACATTTGCCTTCTGATAGGACTGCCAACTGTCTGATTAAGTCCTCACTGCTGTTTGCAATGGTAGATCACTAGGAGGCGGTGGGAATTAGATGACAGTAGCCTGCCTTGCATTTGCACTATTCATTGAGGGCTCGACACATGTCTGCTCCTTCTCTGCCGCGCTGCCTTGCTAGTGTGGGAACTTGTACGGATCAGAAGCCTCTTCCTACCTCCCTCTTATGTCCACTAGCCTAGAAGGAGCGCTGGTGGAAGAGAAAAGCTCTCCTGGCTCACAGTATCGGCCGTACTCCTGATTTTCCATGATGCCTGGAGATTTACCAAATGCTACCCTAGAACTGTGTCTGGGTGAAATACAAGGAAGCAATTGTGGTTATGCTTATGATTGTGAGTGACTGGGTGGGTGTGTTTGGCAGGTAGACTCTTGTGGAAATGTTTCATCGATGCGTGCACTGCTGTTCTAATGCTTGTTAAAATAAGAGAAGAATCCGGGCAGGGATAAAGACAACCATTGTCACAGTATTAAGTTCTCTGATATATATATATATATATATATATATATATAATATATGTTGGTAAAAGAATCTTAACCAAGAAGTGTGATGCCCTCAATCTAGATGGGTTCATTCCGAAGCATGTTTTCTCACTCATCCTTTAATTTGCAGCTTCTTATTTGAAAAGTCGGGTCTCTGTTTCTCAAACGACATTGGGCTTTGTCTCTCTGCTTCAGCGGATCCCCCTGTGATCTCAGAAGAGAAAGGGCCTTGTTACCGCCTTGTGAGCTCTGGAAGGCAGTGCATGCATCCGCTGTCTGTGCACCTCACCAAGCAGCTCTGCTGTTGTAGCGTGGGCAAGGCCTGGGGCCCCCACTGTGAGAAATGCCCCCTTCCAGGCACAGGTAAGACTATGCCAGGCTGTATAGGGACAGATGTTCTCAGCCACAGGCACAGACCGAATGACTTCCACAGCTGGGATCATTCTTGGTTTCTGACTTGACGTTTAGTTTAAACAGTATAATGTCTTTGTTTTGGCAGAAATCATAGATGTACAATGTTAAAAAAATTATATACAACAAGATGTTCCCATTTCTCTGGTAATATCTTTATGGATACTATCATAATAAAACACTGCATTTTATTCTCAGCTTCTGGAACTCTGAGTCTGATATTTAAGTATAAAGACCAGAAAGTTCTACAGAATTATTTGTTCTACTCATGAGCCATCATTAATCATTTTACGATGAGTTATTTCAAAGATCGACTCATTCACTATTATTGACATTACATTTAATTTCTTTAGTTGGAAATGGATTATATATTCATGATGGAATTTATGCCATACAGATTAATAACTCCAGAGAAGACCCTGACAAAACCACTTCAAACTTTTCAGAGAGTTAAGTGCTGATAAATTGAAGCTTTATCCTTTAGTTTGGTTCATAATTTCCTAGTGCCTTGAGAGGCTAATTTTTTTCTGCTACCCTTACTTTTATTAAGGAATCACTAATGTCACAAATGGAATTAAATGAAAGAGAAAGACAAAGTCTATAAACAGTGGGTGTAATGTGATCAAGGAAGGGGCGACCTCCAGTTGTAAAACAGTTCACTAAATTGCTTATTGGAGAAGATACTTCCCATATGCAAAAGTACTTTATATATCGCAGAGCCATGTCCTCCCTAACAGCTTTCATGATACCTTATATGATACCTGATAATATCTTGATATTTAGATACAAATTTTAATTTCATTCACCTTTGATGGCAATTAAAATTAGGAAGATTGATTAAGACAAAGAAGTATACAGTCTTGATGGAAAACTGGTAGCTAATTTTAGAGACCTCGATTAGAGGTCCCATCCTATATGATCTAGCACATTCATTACTGAAAACCAATCAAATAAGCGTATTTGGAATTCACAGGCACATTTCCTTTGCATTGATTTTGGCAGTGTCATGGTCCTTATATAAGTGTAATCAGCATGGTCAGGGTCAGAGGCACGTCCCCAAGTACAATATATTTGAAAATTATATTAATTTGCACTTAAATAAGTTTTAGTTATAAGTTGATTTTCACCAAAACCATTTGGTAGACAATCATGTCCTGTTCTAGGAATATCCCTTTTCAAATAAGAATTCTCTTTCCTGGGTGGCTCCACTGTCCAGTATGCGATCCTTAGAAAAACAGTGTTTTTGCATGCTCTCATGGACCGTTAGAGTTTCCTTTTTTATTGAGAACTAATTTTAGGCCCAGAACAGTCAATAGACGATCTCTTGTTCAGTGGAAGTGAGGAATGACTTATTTTACTTCAATATAGAAGTAGACATGAAAGAGAGATCTTAAGTGCCTCACTGTCTTTGGTAGCTCGCCTCCAACACCAACAGCAAAGGGATGGGGTAGAAGTTTCCTCTGTGGGCTGTGTGCGCCACCCTCGTCTTTCTTTATTCATTTACCAGAATTGCACCCTGGAGATTAGCAAATCACACATGCAGTCTCCACTTAATAAAATAAGCCACTTTTTTTTTTCTGGCGTGGATGGTGATTGTGAAGCACAGAGTGTCTCTTTGTCCCGCGGGTGGTGGAACCAGCCAGCCTTTTGCTGGGTGGTCATGCCTGTCCTCACAGGGAGCCGCAGCCTGGGCTGGATTTCCTCCCTGTCTTGGATTCTGTCTGTCATTTCTCCTGTGCCTCACCCGGGGATTCCTTCTCACTGTCTCTTTCACTCCTCAACCAGCCCTCCCACGCCAGGGGAGGCTCCCCATTCTGGCTAGGGGTTCTCCAACTGGAGAGAAACCCAAAGGGCTTCAGCAACTCATCTTCATGATTAACACTCTGTTCTTTTCATAATTCGACTTCTGAGTCCTTGAGCATTGACTCTTCAAGTCCAGGAGCATTTCTTTCTTCTCATGGCCCGGCCTATTGTTATGCCCTCATACTTTGATTCTCTTTCTCTTCCTCTTTCTCTCTTCCTCTCTTCTTCCTCCCCTTTTGCTGACCATTCAGCTTAGAAAGATACCAGCCAAAGTTCTAGTTCATAATTAATGCAATTACACAAATGTAAGAGGAAAAGAAAACCTGATTTTTGCTGATGTTACACACATACACATGAATTACACGTCTTCTGCTCATAAAGTGGCTACCAATGTATTACATATATATAATGTGTTTTATATAAGCAATGTGGTATATATATTAATATTCAATTCAATTAACTGTTAATATATAAATATAACTTATAAATACATGTTATTATTATATTACATAGAATTTCTATATATTCAGAATTTATATATATTATATATACATATATGTTCATATATCCTGGTTGGGTAAGATAAGGAATAAGCAGGAGAATAAGTACTAATGAAAAGATAGGGCTTTTTCATATAAATATGCAAGCGTATTAGAAATGTCTGAAAATTGCCTACGTATGTATGTGTTTTTGAAGTTTTTAAATGTTTCTGTGCTAATGATAATTTATTAAGAGATGCACATCATGATATTTTCCTCTGTATAAGTTTGTTCTGTTAGATTTTTAAAAGGAATATTTTCCCATCCCAAATCTAGCTGCTTTTAAGGAAATCTGTCCTGGTGGAATGGGTTATACGGTTTCTGGCGTTCATAGACGCAGGCCAATCCATCACCATATAGGTAAAGGACCTGTATTTGTCAAGCCAAAGAACACTCAACCTGTTGCTAAAAGTACTCATCCTCCACCTCTCCCAGCCAAGGAAGAGCCAGTCGAGGCCCTGACCATCTCGAGGGAACACGGGCCAGGAGTGGCGGAGCCCGAGGGTGAGTGGACGTGGGTGGTGGGCTCCAGATAGCCATCTCAGTGCTTCTGCTTTTACTCCCTCAGGAAATGGTTTCTCAGCCTCATCATTACTGTTATTTCCAGGTGGATAGTTCTCTGATGGGTGGGGGGTTTGCATTGCTTTTCTTGGATAATTAGCTTCTTCGATGGTCTTTGATCTCTAAACGCTGGTGACATTCTCCCTCATGGTTGCTCCAACCAGAAAATTGTCTGAATATTGCAGACGTCCCTGGGTGTAGTGTGAAAATTTTTCCCTGATTGGGAATCACTACTCTAGTTTGCATACCTAGCAGGTAACACCTTTCCACATCATCCCAAACACTGGCATCCTGTTTTGAAGCTACTTTTACTTAATGTTATTCCTGAAGAGTAACTTATACTTTCAAGGAAGACTCCTGATTTATTTCTGTGTTTAAGGAGTAACTTAAATATTTACAAAAGAGATTCCATATTCTTAAATGAGCTCAAGTATAGATTAAGCTTCTAGGACACAATGCAACTAGCACAGGATTAATGCACAGCATAAGGCAGGAAGATAGGAGATGGACCCCAGGCTCTTGGGAGTTTGGGGGGGTCCCTGGTATGTCCTTGTATCATTTGAGAAACCCGAGTCCTACTTATGATTTTCCCCGTGCCATACAGTAAATAAGGGGACGCGTGCCTGAGACTTTAACTGAACAGAGTACAGTGGCTTTGAAAGCCACTGGCAGTAAGGATGGAAGGAAAAAGATGTTCTCGGTTGCTGTCTCTACATAAGCCACATTCCTCTCAATTACCACAAACAGTCTTACTACAAATTGAATAAGTACATATTTTAAGTTTGTGTCTAATATATGTATTTATCCTTCTAAAGGTTTTGCTGGATTTTTATAATCAATTCTTAGGTCAGAATTTAGGTGTCCATTCATGGATCTTGTGAGATCATAGAATGTTTGGGCTAGTAAAGAGCTTGGACAAACCACCTTCCTGAAATGTAGGTACCTTGCTGAGCTCTAGCATGTATGTGTTCTAGCCTATTTCTTCACACACTTTTCATCTCTGCACTTTTTCCTTGGGTGGACAGAGCAGGTAGAGCCTCGTCAGGTATTGCTTAGGGTGTTTATGGCCAAAGTGATTGAAACTGTCCATTTTTTGCATAGCAGAGAGTTGGCCCTTAGACTTTGACAATCGGGTTGGCAGAGTCAATTGACTTTCTCCCATTGCAAGAATACTGAGGCAGTGATTTGCTCCTGCCTGATAGCCTAATCGCTTCTCATATGATTTAAGGAAATACATTGACTTAGGAAACTCCCAAAGAGTGTTGGCCTGGGCTTGAGTATTTGCACTGATTAAAGCAAAATTTTCAAAATACAAAGCTACTCCACAACGATAGTATGCATGGTTGTAGAATATTTAATTTGCCAAATATATTGGTGGTAATTTCTAATTATCTCTTATTGACTTGTGAGGTTTTTGTTTTAATTTAGTTAGCATGCCTTCCTGAAAATATTCAGAGGGCTTGATTAAAACAATGTAACCTCTGTTTGTGTATCTTTTACTAAAATAAATGCCATTTTTATAATAATAGCAACACCAGAGAGCATTTTTAACATTATATACTAAGTAAAGGATAAATGACTGGATCTTCTTTTTTTTATAGAAAGCTCTAAGAAGTTAAGATTAGGCATTAAATAATGTACCAGAAGGTGTTGATTTATTTAAACTCAGGGTTCATTGTCTTAATTTTGAATGAAAGAGTTTGAATATTTGATCTTTGATCGTGTATAACAGAAGAATAAAATAGCACAGAACATTCTCTGACACTCATGTGTAATATTCTCCTAAATGGCAGATAACTGTTATTTGGCTTAATTTGTTTCTTAATTCTTTTAGCGAGCCACTGGATTTCAATGATTTTTTTAAATTGAAACCTAACAAGTGTTGTATACATCTGTACTAATTCTCATCTTTCCTTTCTGTTTTTAGTGGCAACAGCACCTCCTGAGAAGGTAATGTAGTCATCATTTTCAAGTCTTTGTCTTTTTAATCTCCAAAGTATTTTTAAGGATATGTGTGGATTTTAAAGTTTTAAACACACTGAGATGCATATTGCTTATCTTTTGCTTTAGAAGACAGAATTCGTTCATACAGAAAATATTGTTTGAGTGTCTTTTAAATGACTAGAACTACTCTCAGTGCTAGGGCACCAATAGCTGGTAAGTCACGGGGAAAAAAAAACCCTCATTGCTTAAGAACTTAAATTTTGAGAAGAAGAAAATATCAAAACTATTGGGAGTGAGAAGAATGTCTCTGGTGTGTTTTTGTAATTACATATCCTTATTATGGATATAAAATGAAGTGCAGCCCTGTTTTATCCAATTAAAATTTAACATGAGTCTTTGAATCAAATTACAGTGAAAACAGAGCTTACTCTTGAAAGGTACAATCAGTTCTGAGAACTTTTAAATAATTTTTAACCAGGCTTAGATTGGGGAATATAAAATTGGAATATGAATTCTGAGACTTATTTGATAGCAAGGGATTTGCTCAGTTGGTGTCATTTTTATGTAGTATGATATCTTCCTTTTGTCTTGCTTTGAATGTTCATTTGATAACATGAAAATTAGGTAGTTAGTTCATGTTTTTCATTTATTTATCATTCATCCAGCTTATAAGAATGTGTTGAGCATTATAATTTAGAGAAAGCACTTATAAATAAACTACAAGAGTCATTTTTAAATTGTTAACTTGCAGTATATTCTTTTATGTAAGTGTTAAAAGAATCCAGAGCAAGGAAGTAATGATTTTAGAGTGATAACCTTCCTTAGGAAGAAGTTATGGTAGACTAAGCTTGAAAGAAATGGCACAGATTTGCATACTTTTACATTTGCAAGTCAGTGAACACTCTAAAAAGATCAGTGATGTATAATCAGTTGGAATTTTCTGATTTTGAGCTTAGCTCTGGATTATGTAAGGGAAGAATCATGTAGCTTATCAATGGACCAGTCAGCTGCTTATTAGCCTCAATGTACCTGTTTTGTTTTTTCTCTATTTATGATGACATTTATGGGAACTGTCATCAAGAAGAGTAAAGTTGTGTCCTTTTTCAGCAGGGATATGGGGGAAATTGATATCAGGGTCTTTGTGGTGTTGGTTGTTGACAGAGATCTTATGATTCTGAAAATGGATGAAGAGAAGGAATTTATACCTGCAAAGGTTTGGTCAAAGACAGGGATGGTGAATGATTTGTTTTTGTTTTGAAAAGACTGTACAAACCAATATACTCTTGTCGTCAGTGGGGAAAATCTTGCCTACTGACTTGAGCCTGCCTATCAAATGGTGATACAGTCCTGATTAAGAAAGTCTATACCTGACGTGGAGAGGGAAAATTCTGCCTGAAAACTCTAAGAGTGAATTACTATGATCTTGGGACTGGCCTTTGTTGGCCTCCACCATGAAGCACAGGGAAGAAGGTGTGGTGGAGTCTGACTGAGTTCATTTCTAGTAAGTAGTAGAAAGCCAATCTCTCATTTTAGGAAGAGAAAACATGTGGGAAAATGTAGTGTGTGCTCTGGAAGTATAGCAAGTTACTTCTCCAGGTGGGCAAACAGGGGGCTTGACAGGCCAAGCCAGTTAGGAGATCACAATAGGCTGGGTGTGAAAGCACAAGTCCACATATGGAAAGGGTGATAGCTGTGAGGATTACTGCACACTGCAAGGTTTGGAAGAGGAAAGAAAGGGGAAGGTCTACGAAGCAACTAAATCTAGGTGGGATGGATTGACCACTGTCATGGATAGAAAGGATAGAGCTGGAATCAGCTCGGATAATCCTGTGTGGGGTGAACATGCGGAAGCAGCAGATTATCCAGTGTCATCTTGTAGTCTTTCATACTTAACACCAGTCTCCTGATGAAGTACTGAGACCATCTCTTTCAGAAGCAGAAAGAGATTGATAGCCAAAGTCAGGAGATAGATAGAACAGACCTAGAGACCAGGGCTGTGTGACTTTTCTGGAAGATGATGGTAGTTAATGCCAGAAAGAGAAGATGTCGGGTAACTGTGAGGAAGTAAGTTGGTGAATGTTGTGATGTCTCTGGCCCTTGGTGGTAGGCGAAGGCACAGATCTTGAACTAGAGTAATGTTCCATTGGCATGACCCCTATGGAGCTGTGACTGGAACTAAGCCACAGCCACGAATTACTCCATTGCTTGAGGTCCAGAGGACAGGAACATGTGACAGTATATATGTCAGGAAGATGCAAACTTTTCTCCAAGACTACAGTTGCTGTTGCCATAATGGCCTACCACTATTGAGAAAGCACTTGAGCCGACAAGGTGTGGCGTTAGTGGAGGCTATGGAGATGGTCTGCTTTAAAGTATTTCCACTTAGCAGGCGTTCTTTCTCATGAACCCATAGCCACATCATTATTTAATCTATAAAGACTGGCCACGGGGGGGGGGGACCCTTGTGAATGAGATGGAGGTTTCTTCCTCATTTTGGGTTAGTGTTACCCTGCTGGAGACCAAATATGGAACCATGAACCATAGCTGTTCCTTTAGAAGTCTGATTTTGAAATGGGAAATGGATGAGATCCTACGTGTTAGCACTGCTTGTAAACAAGAGCTTGCCCCTATAACAACATTGTTTTTTAAGTCACACAACTAAATTGGTTCATAGCTAATGAGCCTCTGTGTGTATGTTTTTAACTGAGTATAATTAATTAAATTAAAAAACATGGGGAATTAAAATAATTCACACTTTAAGTTGTTCTCTCTCTGCCTCTCTCTCTCTCTCTCTGTCTCTGTCTCTCTCTCAAATGCATCCATCAGGAAATACCTTCATTGGATCAAGAGAAAACCAAACTTGAGCCTGGACAGCCCCAGCTGTCTCCAGGCATTTCCACCATCCACTTGCATCCACAATTCCCAGGTAATGACTTGTGTTGGTGTGTGTTATGTGCGACTATTCTGAAGAAAGCACAGACAGACAGTTTTTGATTTTGACAGTGATTAATGAGTCTTCAGAATGTGCAATTGAATTTCAGTGTAAAACGCATGCTTTAATCTGTTCCTATCCTGACATATTACTAGTGTAAGAGCAAAAATAAGTATTACGGGAGAGATATTTCCCACTGAAAGCTGAGCTGTGAATTCATACCACAGTTTGTCAGGATCTAAGTCACTTTTGGAGCACAGCTACTGTGGAAGAGCATTAGACTAAGTTATGCTTGCATTTGGCAGTAGGACCTCAGCTAACATAAATATTTTTGACCCACCCCATTTTCTCATGCAGTAGTGATTGAAAAGACGTCACCTCCCGTGCCTGTAGAAGTGGCTCCAGAAGCTTCTACTTCAAGTGCCAGCCAAGTGATTGCGCCTACCCAAGTAACAGGTTAGTGAAATATTGACCCTACTATGCAACCTAAAAAATCATGGGATCTGAATGCCCTTATGTAGTATCATTGGGGCCACTGGGATGCCTTATAGGGAAAGACACTTGCTAGGTCTGACAATCTGACTTCAATTCCTGGAACCTACCTGCTGGAAGGAAGAGATTGTACTCCTGAAATTTGTCTTCTAACCTCCACACATGCTCCATGGCATGTGCTTGTTCACACACAAATACATACATGCATACATGCATAGATGTATTTAAAGGTACAATAGCAAATGTGTAAAATTTTAAATAATGTCTAAAATTGCTCATAGTTGAGCACGATGTTATGATTAAGTAGTAACAGTTGGAAATATCTGAATTTTATTAAAAAGGATGAGTATTACACAAATCAATTATTATACATATGTGGTAGAATATGATACAATTATTCCCTGAAAAGATATTTAATTTCTGAAAGAAGTGCCTATGGCATAGTACTAAAAAATACAGGACATAATGTAATTCTAATTTTATTTTTTAAGTGCAAACACAGAAAAAGACATGGAATGAATCCATGTTTAGTACATACTAGTTAACAGGGTTACAAAGCTGTCTTTATGTTCTTCAGATTTTTATGTGTTTTCAAAATTATTGCGATATTTCAACCTCAATTTTAAAAATTGCAAAAAAGTACTTTTAAACAAACAGAAATTTAAATACTAATATCCTTAATGTATAATGAGTTTGTAAGTCAGTAAAACAAATTCAGAGGTCAGAGAGATAGCACAGCAAAAAGGTACTTGCTGGCAAACCTGGACACATGAGTTCAATCCCTAAGACCCCCCAGGGTGGAAGGAGAAACCCGACTTCTGAATGTTGCCCTCTGACCTCCACCCATGTGCCATGGCATGGATGTGTAACCTTCTCTTCTTTATTCTTCTCTCTTGGATAAATAAATAAATAAATGATGGATGGACGGACGGACGGATGGATGGATGGATAGATAGATAAAACAAAAATGCTTTGGGTGGAGTAAGAATGTAGTTCGTAGTAGAGTATATCATCACACACAAGACCATGCATTCAATTCCCAGCACTGTAAAAGCAAAAATGACTAAAAGCACAAAAAAGCTAAAAGAAATAGGAACATATCATCAGATAATTCATAGGAATAAATAATACCAAGAAGCATTTAAGAGCAATTGACAATTTTAAAATGGAAATTAAAATAATACTTAATGCTTATCAAGTTAGTACTGAGAACCCAATAATCTGTTTTGCGGAGGTGAGTTTGAAACTCACACACTGCTGAATGATTCTCCAGAAAGACACAACCAAGAAGATGTAGTCGCAGATACACAGAGCTTTATCACACATAACACAATGGCTCATAAGAGTCACGAGCCCAAGAAGTCCCTCGCCTGCCTTCTGCTGGCTTTGGCCCTGGAGAGCTTGAGACTAGTTTCTGTCCCGAGAACCATGGCAGTATAAGGCCGAGACTGAGCTGGAAGGATGAGAACCAGGCGCTGATGTCAGAGCAGCTGTGGTAGAGAGCACATTGGTCCCTTTGCCTCCTGTTCTCTTTGGTCCCAGACCTCGTGGGTGGGCCGACGCTCACCCACAGCAATCATGGCAATTTGCTGTACTCAGTCTAGCAATTCAAATGCCATTTTCTTTTAGAAACACTCTCACTGTCATTTTTTACAATAATCCTTTACCAACTATCTGAATATCTTTAGCCCAATCAAGATGACGGGTAAAATTGACCAACATGGAATACGAAATGGTTCAATTTTTCTGGAAAGCACAGATTGGTATATCTAACTTTTAAAATAAATTGTTTTAAGATCTAAAAATAATGTCCTCATTGCCAGTGATGATGATAATGATTTACATCAATGATCATTTATCACAACATTACATATAATAGGGAAAAATAGAAATTGCCAAAGCATAGAACTACAGGGAATAAAATACTAAGGCACATCTGTGACTTTTCAAGTAGTTCAATGCTAGAATCAAGACAGGTTTGAACTGTGTGTATATCCCACTGGAATACTGCTGATTTTGCTGTTAATACTTAATAAAGTGCTATAGAAATGTTATCTGCCCTAAATATTTTTGGACCTGTATAATGAAATGATAGTGATTTTCTAAAAAGCATATCTGACTAAAATTGTTATTCTCTATTCTGAGATCATATATTAGTATATCCATTTTATTAAAATCATCTATAAGAAACTATTTGTTGCAAAAGCATGTTTGTCTGTAATATGCTATCTTGATGAACAAAGGTTTAATTCTAATTTGCCTCCGTGTTAGAAAAATGGAAAGCTGGCCATGTAATTCACAAGTCTATTTTTTTTCTAAATAAGTACTGTGTTTTCTTTTTCCATTTCCCAATGTGAAGATGTTTAGTCTTGAACGGGCATGGCTGGCTTCCAAGCACGAACCTGTTGCAAACTAACTTTGCCAAGTTTAATTAAAGTTGGATGAGATAAATGCCATTTCGGTGTTTAAGAGACTGGAGGAACACTGAGCTTGTAATCTTGGCTTCATCATTTAAATGCAGCCATGTGGGGGATAACAAATGGAAGTTGCTAGGCTTCAACTGAACTGTGGAGCGGATTGAAAGAAAATGAAAGTAGCTATGTTATGTGAAGTCATCAGAAGACAGCTTGATTTGAGTCTGGCACCTGTTCAGAGTGAACATCTGCTGTCACCTGCTCGAAGCACGAGCTTTTCCTTCCGGAAAACAGATGACTCTGAATTTTCATTCCCCCTCCCCTGGTTTGGAGGTTGTAGGTTCTTCCATTTCTCTAGTAAAATAACTTTTTTTTGGAAGAACCCATCCGCAGGGAGAAAATGATACTCTTTGAATAGGTGTGTTTTCAGCTGTGGATCTAGTGTATAAACACGACATGCAGTAGCATAAGAATACTGTTCTGTGCCAAGTTTCATGTAAGGACCAAACATATAGATTTAAGGAGCAAACTGATCAGTTCTCATAAGAACATTGTATAGTTTTGCCCTCTAAAATAGAGAGTAAGTATTATATCTTCCTATTAGTCTGTCCTATCGTTGAAAGGAGGGATAGACTAATCTAATATTGTGAAATTCACGTAACCAGCTCCACATTACTCTGTGGTAGCATCTCTGTGGTGGTGGAGTTGGAAGTAGCCTTTTTCAGTTTATCCACACACACTTTGGCATCCAATGATTATAGAACGGACTGTGTATTTGTGGGAAGTGCTGTCTCCCACTCTCGACACTGCCCTGGTGGCTTGCAACATTACTGGTCCTACTGTTCCTGTCTAAATTGTGCATTTCAGCCTATAAATTCTTGATTTAGCATGGCGTCTCATGAGCTGAAGGACAGGTTTGGAAAATCGAATCCCTATTTTTCTGGCAAACATTCGCGAAGCGGAAACATCTGTTTCGATTGTTGTGGGATGAATTCTGCTTGTGTGGGGCGGCGAGGAAGCCAGGCCATTTTTGCTTTCCCATGTGCTAATAGTTGATGCTTTGCTCTACCTCCTCCTGAATGCTCCCCTTAGCGCCTGAAGACGGGCCAGAAAGTTCTCTTTGTCTTCCATGACTGGAAATCTCAGTGAGCTTCATGGCCCAAACATAAAAAAAAAAACCTATTTGTTCATCTGATTTTTCCAGAACTCAGAATTGACCCCTTCAAAAATGTTTGTCCCTGAAGCATATTCCCAGTGTCATTACAATCTCAAAAAACTATGTATTGCTGATGGAAAGTGAACTCAGTTTTAATGTGTAAAATCTTCCTGCTTTGCTCTTCCAGCTCTGTTGTCTGTATGTTGATTATAATCATTTGTCTTTTTTTTTAGTTACACAATGAAGAAATGACTACAAGGTTGTCACTTTATTTATTTTATTCATGTATTTATTGTCATGATTAGTCTGAACCTTTCTTTTTCATTTAATTTTATAAACTAAAGGTACCAAGCTGTTAAGTCTACCATTGGCCTTGTTGCTGAAAGGAGCATTTGGCTGTCCATTGGCTTTGGTCATGGCTCATTTTCCAAATTCTAAGTGGATTTTAGAGTAAGAAATAGAGTTGGGTCCTTGATCTGTGAAAGTGACATTGTTTTAGGGGCACGTATGCTCAGAGACGGCAGAACTGCCCTGGGAGGTAACAACCCTGAGCACTGTGAAGCCACAAAAAAAGACTCATAGGCCATCTTTCCAGGCTGTCAGATAAGCTCAAGGGAAGAGTCTCCTTGTCACCATCCCTGTGGGAAGCCTTGTTTCTGTGCTATGTCTCAGCCGCGTTTCCAGAAAAGCTCTTTGAAGAAGTGTGTGTTTCTCCATGAACTGACTCAGTCTGTCTGAGTCACATACCTATGTGTGAGAAAATGTAGCTTGTTGTCTTTGCCATAAAACCTGGAAAATTCAGAAGTGTTTTCCTATTCAAGATAACATCCTCAATACTCACCATTCTGTGTACTATGTGCTCAAGTATGAAAAGCCTAATAGATTGAAAGTCGGGAGAGTTACTTTACAAGTTCCTAAAATGCATGTATTTATGAATATGTGTATACTACATGCATTGACACGTGTGTGCATGTGTGTGTGTGTATGTGTGTGTGTGTGTGTACATGTGCACCCAAAGGAACGCTTAGGTATAAACCTAGGGTCTTCCTCATGATAAGCAAGTGCTTTATCACTGAGCTAAAATCCGTAGGCTTTTGGGTTACTTGCTTATTTATTTATTTTGTTTGCTTTGTTCTGTTTTGTTTGAGATAGAGTCTTACCATGTAGTTCAGGCTGGCCTTGAACTAGAACTTCTCCTGTTTGCATTTCTCCAAAGACTGGAATTTCTATATATATATCACCCCTCCTAGGTAATTTATTTTTACCTTAGGAAAAATTCTGATGCTAACTTTTAGGTAACTAGTTAGTGGATAGTAGATGCTCTTTCTGTCTAGAAGGATGGAATCTTGCTGGATGAGTAAATGATTGGCATCTCTGAGACCAAAACGTTGAAAGTTGCACTAATTGGTCACCAAGTGAAAGTGGGACAACAATGAAGAAATTGAGTCTGTTTTAGAAATGTCCCTTCCTTCCTTGTTGTATCTCCTTGTACCGTCTAGTGACATCAGCACAGCATTTCTGTACATACGTTTGATGCCCCACCAAGTCAAGACTAATATTTTTAATCTATTTTTTGCTTTGGAAAACTTCCTCAACCCCTCTATAGGTAATTTCCATCTTAAATTTTTGTGAAAATAATGCTTTTTGTATCTTTTTTTCTGTACAACACAGTTTTCAGTGACAATAGTTTGCCTGCTTCATTCTTACTCTTGAGATAATCAACTAGTTCTATTCAGCAATGCTTACCCAAGTAATTTCATCCTCCTGGCTTATTAATAGATAGGTTGAAAGAGGAGGCTGTCATTGATCATTTTCTTCAAATAAAGAGATAATTGCTAACACTCTCTCAGACCTTTAAGATACCATGGGAGAAACTGAGTGTGTTAGAAAACCATGATATGGCAATGTATAATGTCCGAATTCAACACCATCTATTTTGGAAGATTTTTATTCATATGTGTAAAAATTCTATCCTGTAGCGATACCTGCAGAATAACAAATGCATATATATACTGTTCATCAAGAAATTGGTGTGTGGGGGAGGCAATGTAGGAGAGTAACTAGTGATCAAGCCTTTGTATAAACCTTAGTTTTGTAGTTCTCAAATTGCTATGAAGCATTGAACTAGCATGTTAGCTCACTTTCTAGTAAATATATTTTGAAGGAGACTCTTTCTGCTTTAAGAAAATTGCAGAAAAGAGTATATAGGAAAGTTAATAATTATAAAGAAATTAAGAACTCTAGATGCCAGCATTTCCAAAGCAGGCATCTGTCTACCCTTCATGTAGAAAAGATGGTTAAAGATGTATTTCATTTATTGTTCCAGAGAATCCTGAGAGCTTAAGAGTACAACCTGGGTGAAGATCACTTTTTACTGTCAGATTTTCATGGTGCATAGAAATGATAAAATGATATTTTCTAACTTTTAAAATACTTATGCGTGCTCATTACAAAAATTTTAATGCACCATGGGTATGGGAGGTGGGGAGAGAAGTGGAAGAATGAATAATGAGGATGTAGACAGGTTTAATAGAAGTAGCGAGTGTTACACGGGCATCAGGAGAGTAAGGGAAGAATGTAGCCAATAAAACGTGCTCATATTAAAATTGGAAAATTAAGAGTAGATAACTACTAGAATCTTTTGTTTTGGTTAGAAACAAGTCCATCTTGGGGATGAAGGTCAAATTCTGGAGCAGTTTGGATGTTTTGGTTGGAATGTAAATTTGACCATTTTTCCTCAGGAGAAATCATCCGAAGACTCCCAATATGCTCATAGAAACTCTTTGATAGGCGGGCTGGTTTAAAAGCTATCTTATTAAGGGCTTACTTTCTTAAAACTCTCAATATTTTAAACGTGTGTGTGCGTGCGTGTGTGTGTACACGTGTGGCACTGCCTCCTGGAGTCAGTCCTCTCCACTACCACATGGATTCTATGACTTGAACTCAGGTCACCAGGCTTTGTGGCAAACACCTTTACCTGCTGAGCCCCCTCGCCAGTCCCAGTATGGCTAACTTCTGAGTTTATACTTCAGTTCATCATAGAACTTAGTATGTTAGGATCTATTATTGGTGACCTAGGTGAAACTAGCTGATTAATCATAAATGAATTGCAAGAATTTATAGTTAATTTCAGAGATTTTTTTTTGGTCTTTGTCTTCTAAACACTTAATTGGCAATAATTGCTTAGCTAGTTAGGAAACACAAGGTCATAGTGGGGTAGAAGCAGTGAAACCTTTATTTCTGTGCTTTCTTCACAATATTTCATTTGCCTTTAAAGAAATCAACGAATGTACTGTGAACCCCGACATCTGTGGAGCTGGACACTGTATCAACCTACCCGTGAGGTATACATGTATATGCTACGAGGGCTACAGGTTCAGTGAGCAGCTGAGGAAATGTGTTGGTAAGAGACCCTCATGATAGACAGAACTCTTCAATATAAAATGCTTGCACCTTTAGAATGTTTTTCTCTCTAAGTTTTACTATGTTGGAAAAATGTTACTGTGTTTAATATTTAATAATTTTAAAGGGAGCTCAAGAAGAAGTTTGCCTAACTTCTAAGATTCCCTTACTTCTTGGATGAATGCCTCTGATCTTGCTTAACTTTTTAGAAGCAGATACTTTACAAGGACCTTTAGATAAAGTAAAATGTCAGCTCTGACAGCAGCTACCTACGACAATATATTTAACAAGCAAATCAATATAAGATGCAACAGTAAAGAATTCATGTACATAAAAATCCCAATATCTAATAATGGCTTCCAATTTCAAAATCTCTATGTGCATGAGGCTGTTAATGAATTGATAGGTTTCTTGGGGGAATAGTACCTCAGAAAGAGGTGCTATAGAGTTTAGTTAGCAAGTCATTGCAATGTGTTAATTCAATTACGTTTTAAGGCACTGGCAAAATGAAACAACGAACTCATTTATGTAGTGTCACTGTGCTGTGTGGATTCTGTGTGTACATAAGCAAGTAAGAGAGGCACCTCACAGCTGTTTCTATTTCCTGTGTATCTCTTGAATGTATTTTCCTTTGGAACCTAAAATATTGAGTATGAAGGACAATAGAGGTGACAGTGACAGCTTTCATCCTGGTGTCACTGAATTCCAGCGCTTAAGCGACCCAGCTTACTAGCACAGTGCTTCTCAGTGGGACTGACATCCATCTCTTTAAAACATCAGTGCTGTATTTGGTCTTCATTTTAGCCGTGAAGCTATTCACAGTGAGCCACTTCTCGTTTCCTCCTAACAATCCTCCAGGCATTTGAGAAAAAGCTTCTATCTCCCTTACTGTCCTCCTGGGTTATGAAGGTCTCTGGGTCCTCAGGGAATAGCGAACTGGTATTTAGTAGAACAAAGAGACTGAGTCCTTGCTTCACTGCACTAATCTTTTTCCTCTCTATTTTTGCTAACAGATATTGATGAATGCGCTCAGGTCCAACACCTCTGCTCTCAGGGGCGCTGTGAAAACACAGAGGGAAGTTTCCTGTGTATCTGCCCGGCGGGATTTATGGCCAGCGAGGAGGGTGCCAACTGCATAGGTAAAAACAATGTGTTTCCTGATGTTTCCTGTTCATATCTGAGAGGTTGGATCTTCCAGAACCCTACCAGTTCAGTGCTTGTACAGGTAACTTCAGATTTTTATGTAGAACTTCCTCTTGTAACAGCAGCTTGCTTAGTTCTGGAAGACAATGTGGATATTTCTTCAACACTGTTAAAAGAGCCGAATCAGAGACGTGCAAAGGCAAGACGCAGTGCACGCGGCTTTTGGAGCTTACTGTATAAATCAGAGCTGTTTGATTCTAGAGCAGGATAAGAAAATCAAAAAGATGGCGGGAGAAATTAGTTACTTCACTATCATGTTTGAGTAAAACTAGGACAGGTATAAAATGGTATCTTGTAAAAAAACAAAACCAAAAATCTGACAACCTTTGATGGGAGCATAAACTGGTAGTAGCCACTATGGAAATCAGTGTGGAAACGTCTTGAAAACTAAAAACTGATCTTTCATGTGATCCAGCTGTACCTCCTCTGTACTTATACCCAATCATAGAGATGCTTGTACGCCCATGGTCATGGCCAATAGCAGTGGAATGGAGCTAGCCTGTGTGTTTGCCAGTGGATAACTAGATAAAATCTATGATGCCTATACATGATGGAATTATTATTCAGCTAGAAAGAAAAAGTGAAGTGACTAAATTTGCAGAAAAATAAATGGAACTAGAAAACATTAAGTAAGTAACTCAGACTCAGAAAGATAAGCACTATATAGTGCTATGTTCTCTCCCATATTCGAACGGTAGCTTTGAATTTTACACATGTGTGTTTATGTGAGGGTGAGTATGGTCCCATGAGGGGGAAGGGAGAGGAAAGTGCTAGTACATATTTGATATGAAAGCAGGAGAGATTTAGGGGATGCAAGAGTACAGGCGGAGAGAGAGATCAGAGATTGGAGGGGAGCAGGTGGGAGAGAGAGTAAAACCAAACCTCAGAAAGTGAGGAGACACCATAGGACTTTACCTTCCTATGCTAATTGAAGACTTTTTTTTTAAAACCCACTAAAGCAGAACAGTGAACCTTGACAATGTTCCGTGGTTCCCGCAGATGTGGACGAGTGTCTGAGGCCCGATGTGTGCGGGGAAGGGCACTGCATCAACACTGTGGGGGCCTTCCGGTGCGAATACTGCGACAGCGGCTACCGAATGACCCGGAGAGGCCGGTGCGAGGGTAAGTGTGCTGACCAGAGGGTGGCCGCCCGTGAGCGCTGGGCACCATGCCCACCAGATGCAGGCCTGGGTCTAGACCTAGAGCAGCTGGTAGCCGTGCAGGCTCCGCTGCCCTCCCCACTCCGTGGCGCCTGTGGTCCCACACCTGAGCCTCTACTCACAGCCTCTCTGCTTCCCTCCCACGGCTCTGGCTAATTTTCGTGGCCTGACGTGTTGGCTAGTCTTTACCGCCACATTAGCCTTCCCTGGTGTTCGGAGTTGAGGACGCTTTATTCTTTTTATGTAAGTTATTTTATTTTTCTAGTTTTACAAGCCTATCGAGTACTTACCCTAGCTTCCCTCCATCCCCCCTTCCCACCCACCCCTCTTCCCTTCCCTCCTTCAATCCATCTCACTCCCTCCCACCCTCCCGCCCATCTGCCTTCATAGACCCTGGGGCTCCCTCTGGGCTGTCTACCCTTTCTTTTTAAATTTTTTCTACTTTTTTTTTTTTTTTTTTTATTAAAAATTTAATTATACATTTTAAAATTTTTTACCAGTTCCCTCCCTCCCCCCTCCCCTTCCCCCAGTGTCTCCCCCCCAATTCCCAGAGAGTCCTTTATTGTGTGCGCCTAACTCTCCACTGGGTCCTCCTCTCCGATGACATATAAGGACCCAGTGGCATTTCCATAAGCCCTTTCTCTTGTTCCCCTTAATCATAAGACTACTACTATGGCTGTCAATCCTTGCCTCCAGGGGTCTCGGTGCCCTTAACAGATGCTAGACTTTATGAGGGCAACAGTGCGCTGGACATTGCGCAGGGCATGCAAAGTTCCATTATGATTGCTTTGGCCCCAACTATTGTTGAGAATCTTGCAAATCGTTGCTCCTCCCATCCTTTTGCTCTTACAATCTTACCGCCCCCTCTTCCGCAAATGTCCCTGAGCTCCAGGATGGGGAGAGATTAGGCTGTCCTAGTTCTATGTGATTGATATAGAGTCTCTGAAGTTCTGGATTGTGGTTTGTTGATTTTCTTTTGCAGTTTTTCTGCTCCTGCAATTCCCTTCACTCCATTCTGCTGGGCACTGTATGTCACCCCCTGGCCAGAGACAAAAAGCTGTTAAACTGGAGTCTTGTTGTAATAGCACATTCAAGGGTAGATGTAATAAGAGTAGGAAACCTCACTGAGGGCGGGGTCCATTACCCATTTGCACAATGATTACTTTTTATCTGCTAGACTATATGCCCTCCCCTTCTGGTGAGATCAGGAAAGAACGTCTGTGAACTTAACCAGGTTTCTCATTACTTACTTGCAGACCTTGATGGAGGCCTATTTTCTCTGCTGTAACATGGTCTCCTCTCTCCTTGTTTCTGGTGTGGCCCTCCTAACCCATCTCTCTTGTTCATAATCCTTGCAATTACTGTGTTACATAGGTTTACTTTTGAGTGTCCCAATGTGGGCTGGGCGAGTTTGGTACTAGGAGCCACCTATTAGGGAGTACATACGGCGCTTAATTTTCTGGGTTTGGGATACTTCACTTAATATAATTCTTTCTAATGACATCCATTTCCCAGCAAATTCCAGTAATTCATCATTTTTGATGGCTGAGTAGTACTCCATTGTATAGATGTACCACAGTTTCCTTATCCACTCGTCAACTGTTGGACATTTAGGTTGATTCCATGACTTTGCTATTGTAAACAGTGCTGCTATGAACATGGTCGAGCTTGTGCTATCGAGGCGAACCTCTGCTGCTTGGGGGGTTATTCCCAAAAGTGGGATAGCAGGGTCATACGGCATTTCAATCTTTAATTTCTTTAAGAATCTCCAGACGGCTCGCCAGAGTGGCTGTATGAGCCTGCATTCCCACCAACAATGTAGGAGAGTTCCCCTCTCCCCACATCCTCTCCAGCATTTGTCGTTGTTTGTACTGTGGATTTTTGCCATCCTGACCGGGGTGAGATGATATCTCAGGGAAGTTTTGATTTGCATTTCCCTGATGGCGAAGGAAGTGGAGCATTTTTTAAGATAATTGTTAGACATTTTAATTTCATCCCTGGTAAAGTTTCTTTGAAGTTCCAGGGCCCATTTTTTAATTGGGCCAGTGTTTTCCTTGGAGTTTAATTTTCTAAGTTCTTTGTGCACTCTGGACAGTAGAGCTCTGTCAGATATGTGGTTAGTGAAGATTTTCTCCCATTCTGTGGGTTGCCTTTGAGCTCGTGCGACAATCTCTTTATCTGAACAGAAGCTCTTTAATTTCACAAGATCCCAACTGTTGAGAGTTGGTAGCAGTGACTGTGCCATTGGATGTCTGTTTAGGAAGTGTTGGCCTAGCCCAATCAGCTCGAGGGAGTTCCCTATCCTTTCAACTATGGCTTTTAAAGTCTCTGGCCTGATATCAAGGTCCTTGATCCATTTGGAATTAAGTCTTGTACATGGTGACAAGTACGGGTCCAGCTTTAATCTTCTGCATGTGGAGATCCAGTTTTGCCAACACCATTTGTTGAAGATGCTGTTCTTTTTCCATTGGATTCTTTGGGCCCTTTGTCAAAGACCAAGTGGCTGTAACTTTGTGGGCTTATATCTGGGTCTTCAATCCTTATCCATTGATCTGTGTGTCTATTTTGGAGCCAGTACCAGGCTGTCTTTATAACTGTGGATTTGTAGTATAGACTTAGGTTTGGTATGGTAATACCTCCAGCTGTGTTTTTGTTACTCAGGATTGTTTTTGCTATCCTGGGTCTTTTGTGCCTCCATATGAACTTTGAGATTGTTTGGTCAACTTCTTTGAAGAATTGCTTTGGGATTTTGATTGGTATAGCATTGAATCTGTATATTGCCTTTGGTAGGATGGTCATTTTTACAATGTTGATTCTGCCAATCCAGGAACAAGGGAGGTCTTTCCACCTTCTGGTGTCTTCTGCAATTTCTTTCTTTAGGGTTTTAAAGTTTTCATTGTAAAGGTCTTTTACCTCCTTAGTTAGGTTTATACCAAGGTATTTCATTTTTTTAGGGGTTATAGTAAATGGCATGGTTTCTCTCAAGGCTTTTTCACTTCTTTCATTCTGGGCATATAGGAAGGCCTCTGATTTTTGCACATTTATTTTGTATCCTGCCACCCTGCTGAACTTCTCAATTAGTTCCAGGAGCTTCCTGGTGGAGTTTTTGGGATCACTCAGGTATAAGATCATGTCATCTGCAAATAGAGATAGCTTGACTTCTTCCTTGCCAATTTGAATCCCTCTTATGTCCCTTTCTTGTCTTATGGCTTCGGCTAAGACTTCAAGTACAATATTGAATAGAAGTGGTGAGAGTGGACAGCCTTGTCTTGTTCCTGATCGAAGTGGGAATGCTTCCAATTGTTCCCCATTGAGCATAATCCTTGCTGTGGGCTTGTTGTATACAGCTTTTATTATATTGATAAAAGTTCCTTCCATTCCTACTGTCTCTAGCGTTTTGATCATAAAAGGCTGTTGGATCTTGTCAAAAGCTTTTTCTGCATCTATCGAGAGTATCATGTGGTCTTGGACTTTGGACTGGTTTACATGATGAATTACATTTATTGATTTGCGTATGTTGAACCAACCTTGTGTGCCGGGGATGAAGCCTACTTGGTCCCCATGAATGATCTTTTTAATATGTTTTTGAATCCGATTTGCTAAGACTTTGTTGAGAATCTTTGCATCTGTGTTCATCAGGGAGATCGGCCTATAGTTTTCTTTTTTAAGTGAATCTTTATTAGGTTTTGGGATTAAAACGATATTAGCTTCATAGAAGGAATTTGGTAGTGTTCCTTCCTTTGCTATTTGGTGGAACAGTTTAAGGAGTATTGGTGTTATTAACTCCTTAAATGTCTTGTAGAACTCTGTGCTGAATCCATCTGGTCCAGGACATTTTTTGGTGGGAAGATTCGAGATTACTTCCTCAATTTCCTTATATGTTATAGGACTATTTAAGTAATTCACAACTTCCTGATTCAATTTAGGTAAGTTGTGTTTACTTAGAAATTCATCCATCTCTTTTGTGTTGTCAAACTTCACAGAGTATAAGTTTTTGAAATATGATGTTATAATTCTCTGGATTTCTTGGGTATCCGTAGTGATAACTCCATGTTCATTTCTAATTTTGTTAATTTGGGTTTTCTCTCTCTTGCTTTTGGTTAGTTTAGCTAGGGGTGTATCAATCTTGTTGATTTTTTCAAAGAACCAGCTTTTCGATTTGTTGATTTTTTCTATCGTTTTCTTAGTCTCGATTTCAGATATTTCTCCCCTTATTTTGCTAATCTCTTCTCTTCTACTGCTTTTGGGATCAGATTGCTCTAGTTTCTCTAAAGCTTTAAGCTGCATTGTTAAGTTGTTTATTTCTGATGTTTCCATTTTTTGATGTGGGCATTAAGAGCTATGAACTTACCTCTTAGAACAGCTTTCATTGTGTCCCAGAGATTTTGGTAAGTTGTATTTTCGTTATCATTCACTTTCAGGAAATCTTGAATTTCCTTTTTAATTTCTTCCTGAATCCAGTTCTCATTCAGCATCATAGTGTTAAGTTTCCAGGAGTTAGTGTATTTTCTCTTGTTGATGTGTTGTGGATGTCCAGCTTTAGGCCGTGGTGGTCTGATAGGGCACAGGTTAGAATTTCAACTTTCTTGTACATGTGTAGATTCATTTTGTGGCCCAATATGTGATCTATTTGGAGAAAGTTCCGTGTGCTGCTGAGAAAAATGTGTATTCTTTGGTGCGTGGGTGAAAAGTTCGATAGAGATCTGTGAGGTCCATTTCTTTCAGGGTTTGATTAAGTTCCAAAGTGTCTCTGTTAAGCTTTTGACCTGTTGATCTATCCCATGTAGAGAGGGCGGTGTTGAAGTCCCCAAGAATTATCGTTTGGGGGTTGATTTCTTGCTTTAGACGCTGTAGGGTTTTCTTAATGAATGTGGAGGGGCCCGTATTGGGTGCATATATGTTCAGTATTGTGAAGTCTTCCTGGTGAATTGTACCTCTGACTAAAATGTAGTATCCATCCGTGTCTCTTATAATTTTTTTGGTTTGAAATCCACTTTGTCTGATAGCATAATGGCTACCCCTGCCTGTTTTCTGCTTCCATTTGCTTGTAGAATTGTTGACCAGCCTTTTATTTTTAGAGCGTGCCTATCTTTTGTGGTGAGATGGGTTTCCTGCAGGCAGCAGATTGATGGATTGTGATTTTTAATCCAAGTTTGTAATCTGTGTCTCTTGATCGGTGAATTAAGTCCATTAACATTTAGTGTTATAATGGAGAAACTATTGTTAATTCCAGACATTTATTATGTTTAGTAGCTTTTATAAGTATATTGCTTCGCTTTTAATGGTGTTATATTTGCCTTCTGTTCTCCTGGATATGCCTGTTTTTTTCTTCACGCTTGAGTATCATTTCTAGCAGTTTTTGAAGGCCTGGTTTGGTGGCCATGTATCCCTTAAAGTTGTCTTTGTGCTGGAAAATTTTTCTTTCTCCCTCGATCATGACTGATAGTTTTGCAGGGTAAATCAGCCTGGGTTGACATTTTTGCTCATTCAATACTTGAAGTATGTCTCTCCAAGCTCTTCTTGCTTTTACTGTTTCGACTGAGAAGTCATTTGTTATTTTAATAGGTTTGCCTTTAAAAGTGACTTGTTTTTTCTCCCTTGAAGCTCTCAGCACCAGTTCTTTATCTTGAATGTGGAGTGTTTTAACTATTATTTGCCGCGGTGTGCTTCTAGTTTGGTCGTATCTGTTTGGGGTGCGGAATGCCTCTTGTATATGAATGGGCCTCTCTTTCTTTAGATGAGGAAAGTTTTCCTTGATGATCGTTTGAAAAATTTCCTCAGGGGTGGTATTTTGAGATTCTTGCTCCGGTATTCCATGAATACGCATGTTAGGCTTCTTCAGGGTGTCCCATATCTCTTGGATATTTCTCTCAAGTATCTTTTTGGCTTTAACATCCTCTTCCATTGAGCTGGCTAGTACTCCCACTTTATCTTCAAGGTCTGAAATTCTGTTTTCTGCTTCATTAGTTCTGTTGATAAGACTCTCTGTGGCGTTCTGGGTTGAAGATAACTTGTCTTTTAGCTCAGTTTTAAACTCTGCTTGAGTTTGTTTTAACTGTTCTATGCCGCTTTTTGTTTCTTGCACTGTTTTTCTCAACTCCTCCAGATGTCTGTTGTGTTCCTCTTCAAAGCGATTGATTCGATTATGTAATTCCTCCCGGATTTCCTCTTTCATAGTATTGAACATGGTAATGATCATATTTTGAAAGTCGTTATCCTGGGTCAGGCTTTCTTGGCCTTTTTCCGCGGGTTTGTTCTTTTTGGAGTCTAACATTATGGGATTAATTTCTTCAGTGGGAGATTTGTTTACTTGAGTGTTGCTTCTCATGGATTTGCACTTTGACTTTGGCATTGTCATTTTAACTCTTAAGATCTCTCAATTTCACTAAACTGAATTATTTGGCCTGGGGTACTGGTGGGCGGGGCCTGAACGGGGACTTACCTAGGGAGCGGGGTGAGGCCCGGGTGGACCGCGTGCATGTCCCGACTGGCGGAGCGGGGTGGGGCAAAAAGGGAGGATGGGCGCAGGGGGAGGTGCTCCTCGTTCCCTGGGCCCCCGCGCGGCTCCGGCTGGATGGCGGGAGTCGGAGCCGGGTCCCCGTGGGCTGACCTGGGGTCCTAGAGCGCGCGTTGAGGCCCGGCTGGATCTTGCCTACGCGTCCCGACCGGCGGAGCGGGGGTGGGGCGAAAGAGGGAGGCTGCGCGCGTCGGCGTGGAGCTATTTAACCCGAGGGCAGCTGGGGCGGGGCCCGGGCGCAGGGGGAGGTGCTCCTCGTTCCCTGGGCCCCCGCGCGGCTCCGGCTGGATGGCGGGAGTCGGAGCCGGGTCCCCGTGGGCTGACCTGGGGTCCTAGAGCGCGCGTTGAGGCCCGGCTGGATCTCGCCTACGCGTCCCGACAGGGGGAGCGGGGGGTGGGGCGAAAGAGGGAGGCTGCGCGCGTCGGCGTGGAGCTATTTAACCCGAGGGCAGCAGGGGCGGGGCCCGGGCGCAGGGGGAGGTGCTCCTCGTTCCCTGGGCCCCCGCGCGGCTCCGGCTGGATGGCGGGAGTCGGAGCCGGGTCCCCGTGGGCTGACCTGGGGTCCTAGAGCGCGCGTTGAGGCCCGGCTGGATCTCGCCTACGCGTCCCGACCGGCGGAGCGGGGGGGTGGGGCGAAAGAGGGAGCTTTTTCTACTTTTACAAGGGTGTGGAGTACTTATCTCTGCTTCTGAGAACACTTTAGAACATTAATTGCTCATTATCCTTGGACAAACCCAGCTTTCTTTAAGGCGCCCAGTTCCATCATCTGGAAACACAGCAAAAGTGGACGCAGAGTTGTTTTTTTTTTTTTTTTTTTTCATTCTCCCCTCTTCAGCTTGGTGCATTCCTTTGTCTAACTGCCTTTTACGCGTGTGCTGGGGCCGTCCTGCGACTCTATTCAGAAGCGAGGTTGAGCAACTTGGAGTCAGATTCCAACGTTGCCAGATAAACTTCCTTCATTCTCACCATAGCCCTAAGAGAACGCCCATGAGGAACATGCTTCAGAACATAGATCTAGCACGGCCGGATTATGTTTAGATGGATGTTTGCATTTGTGGAGCTGTGAGCATCTTGCACCTGTTCGCTTTGAAACCGCCCCAGCATTTGTGGCCATTATTTTTCCTAAAGAAGTGCACGAGCTTCTACTGCAATCCTGATGTGCGCCGCTGAGGGTGACGTCTCAGGGGGTCCCTGAGCTGGTTTTGAGGAGCCTGGATGTGGTACTGGGCACCAGTGCCCAGTACCTGTGCTCCCTGTCTGTCTGACCTCTTGCAGTCTGCATCTCATCTTCTGTGGCCAGGTTTCTAGAGCTGGGGAGGAAGGGGGAGAAGGGCAGACAGCGGGCCAGTCTGCTCTCAGCTGTCCTTGGCTTCTTCGGGTTTGGTTCTCTTTACACTCCAGTGACCTGGGCCTGGAATGAGCGCTAATTAGACATATTTTGGCAGCCCACACCTGCCTGTCCTGTTGGCTTCTTGCCTTGGCCCCTTGGGTTCTAATCTAGAGACAAGTGGGAATGTTTTATGTTACTGGATGGCTCGTCGACTTGGATCAGAGCATAGCCATGAGGTTTCCTCCCTCCACACCTCCCCCTTTCCCCCTTAGTGATCCAGGGCTTTTGGACAGGCCCCAAAGTGTCCCTTTTGTCCCTTCTGGGAAAGAGCAGCATGAGCATAGGGGTCGGCTGATGACATTTGGCTGTAACTGCCTGAGTCACTTGCTGGTTTCACAGATGAAGCTCAGCTTGTCACCTGTAGAAGGGGTGCCAGGAAACTGATGCACAGGGTCGTCATGAACTTAAACGGGCCAGGCTGGGCCTCTGTCACCGTGCTGGTTTTCAGGTTTTAGTTTCTTAAAACCACTTCCTTCCTCGACTCTTTCTGCTCCTTCCTAAATGTCCCACGCCTCTTTTGCAGTGGGCAGGGCTGAACGCAGAAAGGTTCTACATACGGACCCAGAATGGAGAGAAAAGATATTTTAATAACAATAGAAAAGATGGGCAAAACTGTTTAATTGAAATGCTACCTGATAGAATAAGCAGTGATATATATGTTGATATATACATATGGAATTGTTGAACGGGAGTGTCTCCAGGGTTCCCTGAGGATGTATCACTCTATCTGCATGAAAAGACTTGAGAAGAAAGGACCAAGTGATAAGACTGTTCCCTAATTTCTTCATGGACCAGAACCAAAGGTCCCTGGGCCTCTGGCTCCCTGAAGATTTTCTCAGCCGTCACTAACGAAACTGCTTTCAAACAGCATCGGTCTCCAAGGAGCTTGGTGTGGGTTACAGACATTATCTCATTCGCTCTCACTTTATGGCAGGGCAGGTAGCCCCAGCTTCGTAGATGAGGGATAAAAGGTAGAGGTGCAGATGACCGAGAGGTGCCACCTTGTGTGGCCCACCACAATGCCTCATTTATTGAGACTAGCCTGTCTCAGTATCGGAGCTTGTTTGTTGGGACCCATCTGTCTCCATGATGCGCACTGATCTCTATTTAAAGATTCAGTGTGTTTCTTTGTAAAAATTCCCATCCAGAAGAGAATGACATGTGTTTTGGAAAATGAAACTGGCAAATTTCTTTCTTTCTTTCTTTCTTTCTTTCTTTCTTTCTTTCTTTCTTTCTTTCTTTCTTTCTTTCTTTCTTTCTTTCTTTCTTTCTTTCTTCCTTCCCCTCCCCCCCTCCCTCCCTCTCTCCTTCCTTCCTTCCTTCCTTCCTTTCTCTCTCTTTTCTCTTCCTTCCTTCCTTCTTCCCTCCCCCCCTCCCTGAACAAGAAGTCCCAGAACATATGACCTAAAAACAAAGGAAAAAAAATCAACTCTGTGTGTGTGTGTGTGTGTGTGACTACTATCTATTAGTAAGAAATTTTCATTGATAGGTATAAAAAAATCACAACAATGCACTTATTTGTTAACATAATCTTCAGGATTTTTTGCATTTTAAGCATCTTTTTACAAATGTCTGATGCTCCATAGCAGGGCATATGTCTTAAGAATATCAGAATGAAGACATAGGATACCTATGATATTTATTTAGTGAACCAGTTCTGTATATTTTCATTTATATTTCAGTTTATGTCCCGAACATGTGTTTGAACATAGAATGTTTAGCAGTCCTTCCTGCTGTCCATTTTCATGGGGAACTTTAGCCATTAAATTTCAACTCCACCCACAGGAAAATACATTTCTACCAAATGGAGAAAGCACTCGAACTGCCACTGGTCCTTAGAAAACTGTGGACTCTCTCGTACCTCTTCTTGCCCCATTGGGTCATTTTTAACATTCTTGAAAATAACAGCTAAAGCTAGCCTAGTCACTATCTCTAGCACAGCACCAAACACGTTCAAAGCAATGTGGGTTTATTTTTCCTCATCAAAAGAAGGATGACTGATAACTTCCCTGAGCAGTGAATTTTAAACACAAGTGGTATCTCTACCAGGAAACATTACTTGTGGTCCCATTTCTGTGTTTTCTGAAAAATATGGAAGTATGTGGTGAGTTCACTCTTTCCTTATGTTTTCTTCACCTCCAAGGAATTTCTATCACATGAAAGGCTTTAAATTATTCTAGCTCGGGATATCTTTAGTTCATAAAACCAAAGCAAGGCTTCCCTACCACACCCATCCTCCCCAGGGAAAACTTCTGGCCATGTGGATATACAGACCCTCTCACCCATCCTCATTCCTTGTATTTCTTTCTGGCAAACACACCGTGACTTGACAGATGTGAACTGCAGAATGTGGCCTCAGAAGACCTTCCAACTCCCAGGGTGGAGAGAGACAACTCTGCCAAATGAGGAACTAGGGCCAAGTTCTTCCTTGGAATGTGTGTAATATTTTCATCCAGGTATATAGCTCACCATGTCTTCCTAGTTACATCTAGATCCAGTGACTCAACTTGTAACGTTTTTCTCCCCTGGGACAGAAAAGGTCTTTTTTCACTTTCATCCAGTGTGTTACGTTTCGCAGTGGTCTTCTGTGTCCAACCTAGCATTTTGATGTTTCAGATATTGACGAATGTCTGGTGCCTAGTACTTGTCCGGATGAGCAGTGCGTGAACTCCCCTGGCTCTTACCAGTGTGTCCCCTGCACGGATGGCTTCCGCGGCTGGAACGGACAGTGCCTTGGTAGGTATTGCCATGTTCTCATCCAAGCTTTGGCTTCTTCTGAGAAAGAAGAAATGTAATAAACACATATCATTCTCAGAAATCTTCTGAAAATAGAAAAAATGAGTTTCCATGATGTATGTGAAATCCCAAAAGGATCAATAGATCTGACTGACCCAGAGTATTAGCCCCAGTAGGATTTCAAGCAATCATTATCAAATAAAATTGAAATCAGTGCAAGGAAGAAAGAGGTGGATGGCAAAGGTCTTACACATTCCAGATCAACCTGGAGTTTGTAGCAACATCTTGTCTCAAAATGAAGCCGGCTGAAGATAGAGTTCAGTGGTAGACCCGGCTAGAACACCCGAGATGCTGGCTTCAGTGCCCACTACTGACAAGAAGCAAGCAAACAAACAAAAAGAAAAGAGAGAGAGGTGGCATGGGAGAAGAGGCATAATGAAACATTAGACTGACATAGGCTAGGAAGCTCACACACAAACTTGGAGCAGAATTAGGAATGCAGTGCTTTGGGCACTGAGGATGATGAAAATGAAGTGTTCAGTTTGCTTAGTTCCTTTGCCAGTGTATCTGTTTCTCCGGTGATCTTTCTCTTAAAGGTTGAGCTCTTCATACCACTTCATACCAGAACTATGAATATATGAATTCAGCATTATCTTAGCTCCTTTCCCCCCTCCTCCGAATGTGTAATAACACACACACACACACACACACACACACACACACACACACACACACACTTATATACATACCTCCAGAATTATGTCACTTATCTAATACCCTGAGAAGGAAAAACAGGTATGACCCTTTTGTCATGGCTTTTACAATTCTAGTGGAGGAGACTGGCTTGTATCCAAAGGTCTCACAAGTTCTATTCACTATGACTAGTAAATAGAAGGAGCGTTAGGAAGGGGATCTGTGGTTTCGTAGCTAATCAGATGAATGGAGCTTAGAATCACTCTTGAGTGGAGATCACAGTGGGGAAGGGAGAGGAGACATTTCTGGCAGAGGAAAGAGTATATGCAAGGAACGAGGACGCTGACCACATGATGGAAGACCAGTGTAGTCAAGGATAAAGAATGGGCAAATTGCTGTACAGTGAGGGGATGGTCCACATGGACCTTCTGCATCCAGGTACAAATGCCAACTTTAATTCTCACTCTGGGAAGACATTTATGTAGTTCAGACAGATGGGGATAAGCCAACAGCAGAGATTCTCCCATTTTTCAAAGCTTTGGCCTCGTACCAGGCAGCAATATCAGCTCCACCACTGCCAGGATCCAAAGTGCCCTGAAACCACATTTCCAAGAGTGGGTGCCAGTAGAATTATGAGATGTCGATGTTTGGGGACAAAAGAGGATGTGTCTGTTCATCGTTGTTTATTCGATAAGCAGTTGCTTATGTCGATGGAGAGAGTAGGAAATTGTGTTTGGTTTTAATTTTGCCACCTGGCACAGAGTTCGAGGTTCTCTTTGTGTTCTCATTGTCACATACTGTGATCCAGGAGCAGTGAGTTCACTGACTCCAGCTTAACCAATCACGGCTCACAGTAGTGTTAACACATCGGAATCATTAGTTCACTGAAGTGATGTGACCGACCAAATTGGCAAGTGATCTTCAATAAATAATAGACTACCACTGAAATCTTGTGTGTGTGTGTATGTGTATGTATGTGTATGTGTGTGTGTGTGTGTGTGTGTGTGTGTGACATAGACAAACATTTTGTTCCAATTTAGCAACAGAAACACGTCACCTTATTTAAAAACCATTTTACTTTTGCCGACCAGATAAACACGTAGGAATATTAGGTCATTCTGTTGCTCGATTCAACCAAAGTCACACATTAAGCTCCTTGTTCCAAGCAATAACTGTGTCTACACTGCTGAAGTCATGCATCTCTCATTGTTAAAAGTAGTCAGTATTCTTTCTGCTATAATACTGGACTCTGGAATCTGTAGATCAAGGTGCTCTTCCACACTAGAGTTGCTGCTCTGTTCATTATGCATATTGAACTTGCTGTTCTTTTAACTTTCTCATGGGGTTTTTTGCATATTATACTGAGATATATTTTCCTATTCTAATCTTTTAATGGTATTGCAGAGGTCCGTGGAACCAAAAGCAGATACCGCAACACTCCTTTCTTCTCACATTGATTGATCACATGCATTGATTTTTTTTAAAACTTTGACTTTTTTAGCATTTAATAATGAATGCTCAATCCTCTCTTCTTGGGGCTTTATGTTACAGTTCTCACCTTTGTACTTGAGTACTCTACCATGTTCTATAGAAGTGCAGCTTTAGCTCAGTGCCTGGCAGAGTGAAGCAGGAAGATCATGAATATGAGGCTAACCTGGGCTCCATAGCAAATTATAGACCAACTTGGATGAGGTTGTGAAATACTTCTCCAGAAACAACCCCATTTCCCCTCAAGAAGAAGGTGCAGCTCTAAGCTTGTCTTTGAGTTGAGCAATTAATTCTACAACTTGGTCTATACATATTTGCTCATTTAGCTGATTATTTTGGGTAACAAGTGTTTCATCCAAAACTCAAGAGGTTGAGTGAACAACGTAGAGTTTCTTCCTGGACTGCACGTGTTCTCTAGTGTTTAGTTTAATAAGTGAGTAAGGGAATATGTGGGAGGCTGGTGGGCGGAGCTTCACAAAGAAAGGGAACCAGGTCCCAGGGAGAAATGACAGTAGCCAGAGAGCTCAGCATGTTATTAGTGAGCTATTCCTTGGTAATCATTGTTTCCATCTCTAATGGTGATCAGCAACTAGTATTTGGCTTCTAGCAAATCCATTTATTCAGAGAAGTTAGGATATGTTGGTGTTTTTAAATTGTTTAATTGCAAATTTTATGTGAGAACATTTAAGCCTTGGAAATTGCCTGTAATCATACCTTCTGGAGAAAAGCCCTAGGTTTGGTGTTCATTCACTGTCATCTGTAGAGAAAATTGACAGTCTGCAGCGTACTAGGCTGCTGGGTTCCAGATGTCTTAATAGTCTTTCTTCCCTCACTGGTTGTTGGCCTGGCATTGTTATATTCAAGCGAACAATGCTTTATATAACTTTGGTTAAATTTGGCACTATAGTTTATTTCTTTCTAAACTTGCCTGCGTTCATATCAGTCTGATTCTGTTTTTCTGCTAAAAGATTTCATTAAGAATTACTATTTTTGTACAAGGGTATAGACACATGAAAATGTCAGAATAAGATGCATTTTACATGGGAATTAAAAATTTTTCAAAAGAATTGCTATTTCAACTTCAGTATTCTTCAGGAATTTGGTGCCACTGAGTCTGAGGAGGTGAAAAGCTTGCTGAGCCGCTCGATGGTAATGGTCTCACTGGGTTTGTGCAGCATAGCCTAGATCATATCCACTGACACTGCTTCTCGGGTTAGGAATTGATAGAATCAGATAAAGCGCTGGTTAAATTTGGTGCTACCGTTTATTTCTCTTTAAACTTGTCTGCATTCATGTTAGTCTGTTGTAGGGGGAACTCCACTTTCTCCCGATGTTGAGTTCGGGGTGCACAATCCTTTGCTCTCTGAGGTTTATTATCTACTTCCAATAACTATCGTCTTCATCGTCTATCTACTACGTCATCCCTCCGTGCTTTTCTGGCAACTTTCATTGGCTCTTCTGTTTCTCTAGCTGCTTCTCTCAAGCCGTAGACTTTGTGCCCATCTCTGGAAAGCCCCTTTCTCCACGCCAGGCTCCTTGAACCTGACACTCAGACTTTTCTTGTTGTCCACGCGATCCCAGTGTTTGATGACTATTTTACAGCCCTGGGCTTGGGCAAGTTCCAACTAGCTGCTTCAACAGAGTCCTGTCCACGGGAGGCCAGTCTGGCAGGCTGCCAGCATACAGACTCCTCTTACGGAGAGTTGGCCCCCTGGGACCCAGTGCGAGCCATCCCCTGGGGACTGACTGTTCCAATATTTAATTATCTGAAGGTACATTCAGTCCCTCTGAAATTAGGCGTATTTTGGGCTATGTGGCCTCTCTGATGCTTAGTTTCCTAAAATACCAAAGAAGGAGGGAAGTGCCTTCTCTGCAGGGTTTATTGCCAGAATGGTAAGTGACATGAAGTGCTCAATATGTTGTCTGTGGCAGCACTGGACACGGCAAATGTTATGTTCTTTTCCCAATAGTATTATCTCTTTGTTGACCTTTACCTGAAATATAAAAGATGCAGCAGTAATAGACACGTGCTAAACTAAACTACTTGTCCTGTTCTGGGCAGGACCCCTTTCTCTTTCACTTCTCAGATGGTATCCCATAGTTTTTTACCCCCTCTTTGTCACAGGAACTTTCTCATGTAAATTTATTATTTTTCTTTTTAACTTCTTAGCACTTTTACTTAGATAAAATGGAGCTCCTTTGTGTTCTTTATTGTTTTATTTTTATTCTTTGATAATTCATAGTGTGAAAATTGTCATTCTCTAATACTTCTCCCATTCCTTCCTTTTCCTCTTCCTCCTCCTCTTTTTCCTCCTCCTCTTTTTCCTCCTCCTCTTTTTCCTTTTCTTCGTCTTTCTTCTTCTTCTTCTTCTTCTTCTTCTTCTTCTTCTTCTTCTTCTTCTTCTTCTTCTTCTTCTTCTTCTTCTTCTTCTTCTTCTTGTCTTTCTCTTAATTTCATGTTTTGTGTAGTTTTGTTTTGTTTAATTGGCATTGATTTTCTAAGCAGGATAGGTGACTATTTATTGGGCATGGGTAAGTGACCAGTGGCTACATCGCTGAAGAAATTGATTCTTCTTTCCATGGCCAATCCATTAACTGCCACTGGTTCTCAGGGAGGGGTGGGACCTCATGATGGGACACACATCTTTATGATGAGGAGACTGCTCCTATGGGTCCTCAATGATGCCTAACAAAGGTTAGACTTCCATGATGATGCTGCCATTTCCACCCTGCATTTTATTTGCAACATTCACAAGGACTTTGTACACACTGGACATATACATTTTAGTTACTCTTTACTTATTTTTTATTGAGTCTGTGACAGACTGTGCGACTTGGGACCATGAATTTCTGGGGATGCATTAGGGTATTCCTTTTTGCTAATCTCTTAAGTTTAGGGGGACACCTGACTTGTGGTTGAGCTAAAAATTTAACATCATCGAATGCACTTAACAAACAGTTTAGTCACAGTCTTGACAAAAACCAGGCCCAGAGCACTAGCAAGAGCAATGTGCACATGACGAGCATGCCATTTAAGATTTATTTTCAGACTTCAAGATTCAGTAATAAACTCTTTGAGAAGCATGCATGCATATCCCTAGCCTTACCTGGAATTGAAGATTTTTCCTACTGTGAGTCATTTTATGTAAGAGCATAACCAAGAACAACAGATACCTCTTGAGAATCTTACAGAATAAACAAACGTGGCAGGCATTTGCTTGATGAGTCTTTTAATCGCTAACTAAGCTATTTGTTGAGTTCTAGACTACATGCCTTCTGGTTGCCAGAGAACTCTTGAAATTACGGAAACAATAAGACCCACTACTTTTTATTTACCATACAAAATCACAGGTTTCATGGTGGACATTTCACATGTTTATCAATATGCTTTGTCATTATCTTCCCTCACTTCTTTCCCTGATTCTCTTCCTCTCTTTGGTCCCTTCCCTGAAAATAGCCCCCTTATGTTTTCATACCATACATACTTCATTTTATTTTCTTTCCCCTCCCTCCTTAAATCTTTCTTCTCTTTCATAGTGTCAATTTCCCTCTCCCACCAGCATATACACAAATCTAGATTCTAATTATTTATTATTTATTCAATTGTGTGTGTGTACATGCGTGTGTGTGTGTGTGTGTGTGTGTGCATGTATGTGTGTGTGTGTAGAATCACGGACGAATTTGGGAACCACCATGGACCGCCTCCACCTCCTCCTTGTTTACTCTGACTGGGATTCACAGGCTCCGCCCTACCAGGACCAGAAACCCAGACCGCCCCTGCTTCCGCCCAGCGTCTATACGTGGGGTCTAGGATCTGAACTCAGGACCTTCTGCCTGCAAGGCAGAGGCTTAACCCCTGAGCCACCTCTCCAGCCCCCAAATCTAGATTCTATATAAGAGGAAAAAGATGTAATATGTCTTTGTGAGTCTAGCTTATTTTACTTAACATAGTTATTTCTAGTTCCATCTATTTTCCTTCAAATGTCATAATTTCGTTTTTCTTTATGACCACATAAAATTCCAGTATATGTATGTACCACATTTTCTTTATCCATTTCTGTGGATAGACATCTAGGCTAGTTCTAGTTTCTAGCTCTTGGGAATAGTACAGTAAAAATGCAAGTATCTCTGTGGTAGTATAGAGTTCTTTAAGTGCATCCTGAGGAGTGGTATATCTGGGTCATAATGGTAGTTCTATTTTTAGTTTTGTTGTCATCCCCATACTAATTTCCATAGCTACTGTATCTGTTTTACGTTTTTTTACCAGCTGTGCATAAGAGTTCCTTTCCTTGCATCCTTGTCAACATTTACTCATGGACTCTTCAAGCAGCCTTGTTTCCCTGATAGCTAAGGGTGTTGAGCACTTACTAATGAGTATTGGCCATTTGTATTTCTTCTTTTGGGAGCTATCTATTTAGTTCATTGGCCTGTTTATTGACTGGATGAGGGTTTTGGCATTTAATTTTTGCAGTTCTTCATATTATCTAATTATTAATCTCCTGTTTGACATATGACTGACAAAGATTTTTCACCTATTCTGTAAGCTGTCTCTTCACTTTTGTGATTGTCTCTTTTGCTGTGGGGAAACTTTTCATTTCATGTAATTCATCAATTACAAGAATTCATCAATTTTTGGGATTATTTCTTGTGCCGTTGGGGTCCTGTTCAGGAAATCCTGGCCTGTGTCTCCATCTTAAGTGTTGTGTCTAAATTTTCCTCTAGCAGTTTCAGTATTTCAGATTGAATATGACAGCCTTGGGTGGATTCTAAATTGATTATATTGGATGAACCATTCAAATCTAGTTCATTCGTTTATATATAAATATCCAGTTTATTCATCATTTCTTGAAGATACTTTTTTTCCTCTAATGTATATACTTGGAATCTTCATTAAAAATAGGTAACCGAGCTGGGGAAATGAATTGGAAATTAAAATGTTTGTCATGCAAACAAAGGAACCACAGTTCAGATCCTTAGATCCAGTGTAAAATGGCAGGTCAGTGTGGTGGCCCACCTGTAATTCCAGTCTTACAAGGCAGAAGTTGGAAATATCCAGAGCAAGCTGTCTAGCCGGAATGTTGCTGCCAGTGATATCTGGGTTTGATTAGACACCCTGTCTTAAAAAGAACAAGGAACAGTGATCAAGCACTGATCATGGGTGGTTCCCATCCTTGCTGTGTCCACACACATGTGAACAGTCAGGCACCCACATACATGCGCATCGTTCCAATTGCTCTTCTGTTACTGTGACCAAAGAAACTTAAGGGAAAAAGTCGTTTATTGTTTTGGTTGATGGTTTCAGAGGAAATAGCGTCATCTTGACAGGGAACACATGGCGGCGGGCAGGAGGGCATGTTGTCAGAAGCTGAAGATTGGTTCATGTTGTTTTGACTACCAGGAGGCAGAGCAAGAACAGAAAGTGGGACTAGGTTATCAAAAACCTCAAGGCCTCCCTCCCACCTTCCCCACATTCCCCCATGCGGGACATACTTCTTCCAGCAAGGTTCTCCCTCTTAAAGGCTCTGTTACCTTCCCAAATGGCGCCAGCATTGGAGGATACCTGTGAAAATGGAAAAGAAAAAAAATTAGATAGCTGTAGCTCCGTGGGCTTATTTTTATGTCCTCTAAAAACCAGATGCTATGATACCTGCAACATTACTCTTTCTATTTAGGACTGAGCTGGCTATTGTGGTCTTTGGTATTTCATGCGAATTTAGGGATTACTTTTTCTGGATCAATGAAGAATATCTTTGGAATTTTGATGGAGTTTACATTGAACCTGTAGTTAGCTTTTGGGAATGTAGCCATTTTCATAATATTAATTCTGTCAATCCATGAACCTGGGCAGTCTTTCAATCATATAGTGTCTTCTTTGGTTTCTTCTTTGAGCTCTAAAGTTTTCACTGTAGAGGTCTCTGACTTCTTGAAAAAAAATCCCACTTTTTAAGAAATCAGAAGTCATACCTGTAGGGGAATGTACTTATTTTATTTTTTTAATATTTTATTTATTTTTTTGGTGTGGTGTGGTGTGGTGTGTGTGTGTGTGTGTGTGTGTGTGTGTGTGTGTGTGTGTCTGTATATCAGAGGTTACTGCGTTTCCCTGTGGAAGATTAAGGGTAACTTCGGAAGTCATCCTGGATTACTTCTACTTTATTCTTGCTTCGCTCTGGGATTTCCTATGCTCCACTCACCCACCTGCTGGAAGTGCAGGCTGCTGTTGTTTCCATCTGGCATTTTTACATGGGACCTGGGATCTGAACTCAGGACCCTCTGATCTGAACTCGACCCTCTGCTTGCGAAAGAGAGCCTTAACTTCTGAGCTATCTCTCCAACCCATGATTACTTTAATAAAAACTTCTTATAAAGCTAGCTTATGAAGAACCTGCACTTGAATTTTCCACTCAATCTTTCCTTAGAATGGCCAGCTTGCAGAAAAGACACAAAAAAATTGATTCTCGCACAGGTTAGTGAACTTACTGCAGGTCACCCAGAATACGTAGAGGCATGAAGACAGGCCCCTCTACAAATGCAGTGTTTTCATCTCTACAAGCTCTTGGAGACACAGGAGAAAATTAGAGACAAAACAATTTGAGGAAAACAATAAGGAAAGTACAGTTTGCATAAAAAGGGGGAATCCACGTGGACTGAGTCCTCCTTGGCCAGCAGGGCGTTCATGACTCCAGGATTCCAGAGGTGGAGGAGGCGGGTCTGCGCCAGCTGTCATTGCAGCGGTGTTTTCTCTGAAAGACAAAACGTTCCTTTGGAAAGGTGTGGTAGGAAGCCAGCGCTTGGTGGAATCAAGAACTAACTGGCTTTTCTGACATCATCCTTGGCTGCTCACGCAGGATGCACAGACTCTTGGCTGGTTCCCAATCCCGAAAATCAGTGATGATTCGCCGTAGACGGTGTAACTGACTTTTGTCGGCAGCGTTGCTACTACATATTTTTACTTCCTCAGAATTGACGGAGGGGCCGGGGATGCTGAGATTGACCGCACCTTGAGGGGTTTTCACCGAGCCTTGCAGTCAGCATCTGTCTCTCATTTCGCCTCCCTTGCTTGACTGTACCCCATCATCTTCCCTGTAACAGATGTGGAGAATGGTTGAGGAACCATTTCGGTTCTGACACATTTGTGTGTGTTGAAGTGGGGAGTTGATTATACAGTGCGTTCATGTGACTGTAGTACAGGAATATGATACTTTCTTCCTGGCCCCAAAGGAACTCATTCCCAGAAGTGTTTGTGGGTGACTAAGCAATTAATCGGGATTAGATAGCTCCAGAGAAATGATTGCTTCCTATTGTTGCCAGATTCATTTCTTTGGAAGTACAGGAAGGAATATGTATAAATTAGTGCTCTGGGACAAATTCTAGCCCATCCTAGGAGTTGACAGGTGAGGTGTAAGAGGGCACAGCCCAGAGGAAACGTGATTGAGTGGAGTCAGCCTCTGACGTCACTGTGTACCTGGTAGGTTGTATCCACCAGTGAGGGGCTGAGGCACTGGTGAGTTCCCAGAATACTAGAAAGGGAAACTTTCAAGATTTCTGGCCCCCACGAGTTGTTTCCCAAGACAATGAGAGATTAGCAAGGTGGAATCAATTGCTAGGCAGCTGGGAGGCATCTTTGTGGAGCAGCGGAGAATGGAAAGTGGCCAGGATGCTAGAGGGAAGTTCATGTTCTCATTTCCCCAGAAAGAGGATAGAAGGTAGACACAGAGAATCATTAACCACTGACCTGCCTGTTGACCTTGACAAAGAATTCTAGAATGCATGATTCACACAAGGATGTGAAAACGGTTTTTCAAAATTTTTTTAATTTATTCAATTGTGCGTGTGTGTGTGTGTGTGTGTGTGTGTGTGTGTGTGTGTGTGTGTGTAGAACCACAGGTGAATTCGGGAACCACCATGGACTGCCTCCATCTCCTCCTTGTTTACTCTGCCCCGGGATTCACAGGCTCTGCCCTACCAGGACTAGAAACGCAGGGCGCTCTCACTTCTGCCCGGCATCTATACGTGGGATCTGGGATCCGAACTCAGGATCTTCCGCCTGCAAGGCAGAGGCTTAACTCCTGAGCCACCTCTCTAGCACCGATGTGAAACATTTTTTAAAGGAAGAAATTATCTGAGAACCAGCCAGGACTCAATAAGGACAAGTCACCTCAGGGTTATTAGTTGAGTCTCCCAGCATATCCTGTGGGCCTGGCTTGTCTGGTTTGGATAAGGCATCTCTCAGTTCTCTCAGACACAGCCTATAAAAAGTGTCAATTTGGAGTTGGTAATAGTATAATTAGATGGGCATATAAAACCTTTGAGCTTCTATACCATAGTCTCATCTTTATTACCCTGGGGTACTTGTTCAATTCACTGAATGGTTAGTGTTGGTTTGTTATGTTCTGGCAGCAGATGGGTATTGGTTGGAGTTAGGAACCTAGTTTTCTATGAACACAGTGTTTTTCATAATAAGTTTCTTGCCTGAGGTAATACACTATGGCCTTTCAAATCCATTATGTAAATGGATTGGCATAATTTGGGTAGCCTGAATATTTATAAGACCACATCTTAGAATAAGATTGATTTTGAGGTATAATATGGAAAACCAAAGGCGTAATCATCTCTTCTTTGTTGTAGGAGTGATGTGACTATGATTGAGAGCCAAATAGTGGGCTAGGTAGGGACCACTAACTTCCCATGATATTGGTGAAAGATCATCCTAAGGGTTATAAAATAAGAAGTATGGAGTCTTCTGCTTCAGTTATCTTCAAGGCCCATGAGGCTTTGTCTTTGACTAAACTGGAGAACACTGGAAATCACTCAACTTTTTTAATGTATATAAACAATAACACTAATCAAACTTATATTTTAGAGACTATTCTGGCTCTAAGCTAGATACTAGTAATGGCAAAATTTAAAAAAGTTATGGCAGTAATGGCCAGGTAGATAGCTCAGTGTATAAAGTGCTGTTTATGCAACCATGAGGACTTGAGTTCAAATCATCTATGTAAAAAGCTGGACATGGTGACATGTATCTTTAATCCCACCATTGGGAGGAAGGGGCAGGAGGATCCCTGGCACTCTCTGGCTGGCCAGTGTGGCCAGTTGGTGGTCTCCAGGTTCAGTAAGAGGCTCTACCTCAAAAAGTAAGGTGGGAAGTGATGGAGGAAGGTGCCAATGTTCATCTACACACACACAGAGAGAGAGAGAGAGAGAGAGAGAGAGAGAGAGAGAGAGAGAGAGAGAAAGAGAGAGAGAGGTAGGAAGAAACAGAAGCAAGAGGAATGAAGTGATGAAGGCACATTTGAGAGGTAGACTAATATAACTTAGCAACAATGGAATGTGAGGAGAGAGGGAGAGAAACAATCTAGAAAGGTGAGCTCTCAAATTTCTGACATGAGCCTTTGAATAGATGACAGCACCATTTAGGAAACAGCACGAAGAAAAGGCAGAAGTGGGATCAGTTTTGCCTATGTAGACTCCAGAGTACCTGTAGAACATTAAGTAGTTGTCCAGTAGACTGACCAGCTGCAACATGGATCTGCAGTTTAGGGAAGAAATCTGCAGTCAAGATATAGTCTGAGTTAGCTTCACTCCATTTGCGTCGGACCAATTTGTATTTGTATGTGGCTGCTCCCTGGCTACCGTCCTTCTTTGTAGAAATTCCTTCCAGAGAAGAGCCTCCGGTAAGACCATGTGCTCATTCAATTCCAACTATTATAACTGCCCACAAATGATGGGCCCGACAGGGTTCTGGTGTTGTGTGATTTTTGTCTATAATAAGTCAAGAAAAGCATGAACACATCTGACTGTTTCACTGCATCCTGCTTTGGCATTAATCATGGCCGTGGGCTTTCAAGATGTAGTTTTGTAAATATCCCATGAATGGTCATTGGCAATGCCTCTGCAGTTTACCTCAAAGAAGATACACTCTTAGAAATTGATTTTACTGTTATTCTCTAGCCCTGTGAATCACTTTCCTGGTGCATGAATAATTAACAAGAGCAGCCATACATTTTTGAACTTGTCAACATTTTTGAAACCAGACCAGATATGTGACATGACATTCTCCCGCTGCTGTCTGGAATCTGCACGCCCCGTGTCTAGCTTCATTCTGTTCCATCATTTACTTTGGCTCCAACCCTTGGCATCTTCTTTCAAGTTGTTTGCTCACGGTGTTTATAGAAGTGGATTCCCACAACGAAAGCAAGGGTGGATAATGAGGCAGCCTGGAAGTGTTATTTTTGTTGTTAGGAACTAGGAACATTTTGCCATAATTAGGGTTCCTTTTTTTTTGTTGTTGTGAAGAAGTTTAGAATCCTCTAGGCAGTGCCAGCTACTTGCTTCCCAGTGCTCAGGTGGAATTTGCGCTGTGCTCACGCCCATACAGACATCCCTCAGCTGTGCTGAGTTTCATACTGTTCCGGAGTCTCAACAGCTTCCATGCAAGGCAGTGCAAACAAGTGCAATCAGAAGTCTGGATTGCCAAATCCAGATGGAGTCATGGTTGGCTTTGTGGCCCTCTGTCTTAAGAGAATAGGAGCCCTTCTGCTTTCATGGCGAGCATTAAGGACATGACTTGCATTTGAGAACCATTTCCCTGAGTGCTGGCATCACAATCAAGATGTTTTCATGAAATGACAGGTTGATAAGACTTAAACTAAATTGTGATGATGTGTGTGGATTTTTACCAATTCTGAGGATTTCCCTTACTGCCTGTGACAGTTGTCGCTGTACCAATGTCTGACACTGACACATCCAGAGAGTTACCCAAGAACACTGAAATGGGAGTACAGTATTCTAAATGATTTCGTTAAAATAACAATATTCCAGTAGGAAATTAATGTATGTTTGATGGATGAAATTGGTGAAAATTTAAAAATTTTTCAGTGTAAATCCTACTCTTAAACAAAATAATCATACACTCATTCATTCTTTATTGCTAGACTTGACCTTACCTATGACAGAATCTTACTGCCAGATTAAACATGTCACATACCAACCCCAGACTGATCTTTGTCATCCACAGTCACTGACTGCCACAGAGGGAGGTAGAGTGTTCCTTTCCCCTTTCTGTTAGAGCTCACTGTTGTCTCTCTGGGTCATGAGCCCTCCCATCCTCACGAATCCACTTGTCAGCTCTCAGAATGGACCCCGACCCTTTGTTGATGCTTAGGAGACTTTATTCCTTGGGACACAGTGTTCTAAACTGACTCACACGTGACAACAACAATACCAACAACAACAACACTGACTGTCGGTCCTATCTGAATTTGTTCACGCAGTACCATCGATTTATTTCGCATTGCTTTCAGGAAGTGCACGAAGGCCCATGACCACATTCTCCGCAGCCCCAGCACAGCTGCAGCTCCTCGGGGCCAACCCGAAAGTTCAAGAATCTGCCTCGCCTTCTGAAGGTCTACTGTTTCCATCCCTAACCAAATTTAACATTACTCGTGTTTTCTTTTCCTCTCTTCCTCTTGCTTCTTTCCATTACGCAATGCTGTGCAAGATGTGGACGAGTGCCTGGAGCCAAATGTCTGCAGAAATGGTTCTTGTTCCAACCTGGAAGGCTCCTACATGTGTTTCTGTCACAAAGGCTACAGTCCCACTCCGGACCACAGACACTGTCAAGGTAAATGCCGTGACTGAATTTCCCAATGAACTGGAATACATCAGGGTGTCACCCTGATGACCACCCTAAAAAATGGGCTATACAACCTGTGTCTGTTTTGACTGAGCTACTCTGAGAATGTTGGTTTGGTGTCTTTAAAAGGGGATCTCCATTGTGTTAAATCCAGAGTGAATTTGTGTGAATCAAGAAACAGTACAGCTTTAGAGAATGCCTGTAAACCATGGCCCTATTTTTTTTCTTTAATTCTCTGATCTTGTGTCTTCTGGACATGCATGGTTACTGCCCTGTGAACCTACTGCAGCTGTGTTTACCTGAACAAGATCTACACAAGATTGGGCTTGCACACACACACACGCACACACACAGAGGAAGGGACTTGGTTTTGAGGGAGAAGGCATTCAATAGATAGTAGCAAATAGATTATACATGTATGAAACTGTCAAAGACTAAAGAGAAATAAAAATAATATAACAAAATAAAAATTTTCTGTTTTTGAAAACAGTAAATGCAATTGCATAACCATATGGTTGTATCAAAAAACACTGATATACACTATGTGAGAGATGAATTTTTACCACATGTACCATGTGAGTGATCTCAGTAGAACTGCTAGCAAGAAAGTGACATACATTTGTAATAAAGTAAAATTTAGCAAATTCAGAAAGGTTAAAAAAAGGCATATAACCTTTCCTTATTCTCAAATATTCATGTCTCATGAATACTGTATGTGAAGATGTACAGTTTTTATCTGCCTTTTTTCTGTTGTGTGTTATGCACATCTTATATGCCTTTAGTAACTCTTTAAACGTGATTTTAGAGACCACATAATACATCACGTCACAGTTCTTACACTGTTCTTTAAGTGTTGAACAAACACATTTTTCCCAGCTTCTCATTTTGGCAGATTTCTTTTTTAAATAAACCTTTGTCTGAATTTTAAATATATTTATTCATAAATGTAGAGCAGTCAGATGAAATGTTCTGAATGTTTTTATTATTATTAATAGACGAATGTTTGTTTTTGATTTTCAAATGCATATTTTAATTCTAAAAAGTTTCATATCTTTTTTTAATAATCCTTTATGTGTTTGCAGTAATTAAACATTTATTTCATATTTTTATTAGCCATTTATATTTCTCCTTTGGTAATTTTTTGTTGGCATTTTTCCTTTCAGGTTATTTCATTTTTAAATAAATGTACATGATCTTATAACATATGAAACATATGTAAACCTTAGTACGTGTGCTTGAATACATCACATGTATGTTTTTGTGTACCTTGCAATTGATCCATGACTTTTCTCTTTTTCTCTTTATAATTCAGTTTTAAAGAGTCCCCCCCATGACCAAACTAAAGATTGTTTGCTTTCTGCTTTTTTTTCCCTGATGGTTTTATATCCGGAAGCATTTTCTTTCTAAAGGGAAAAGGAAAAAAGTATCAGTTTTCTTTCTTCCTGAGTAAATGTTGGGATTAAAGTTTGGGACTTGGGATGGTCATTTCTCACGGTGGCAGGCAAGCAATGAAAGAATGTCCTGGTGTTTCGTTAGAGTTGATCCATCTCTGTTCCCAGTAGGTAGCCAAATGGCATCTGGATTGTGGACCTTACTCCTTACCACAGTGGATACCAGCCATTTCCAATGATGATGTAAAGAAGGCTCAATTCCATTCTCCTAGCTCATTCTCTCCCACCCCACACCCCTAATTCATAGCTTTTCTGCTGTGGGAGATTGTTACTATGTCAACTTGGCAATTGAAGGCCACAGCTCTGAGCACATATGTAAAGAATTAGTTGTTGAGTTGAGCTCTGAGCCAGTTTGCAGGAGATTGACTGATGGGGAGAGGGCCCAGTCCATGGTGGGTGGGACCAATCCCTCACAGGCGGACGAGATGGAGAGAGCTGGTTAAAGTCAGCTGGCATTCTTTAGCATACTTGAGTGGACGTGTCTGGCAAGGAAAGCTTTGCCTCATTCTCAGCAGATATGGTGTGGCCAGTTCCCTCAGCTTTTGGTATTGGCCCAGTGACTGTGGTGGTGGTGATAAAATTAGAGCCTTTAGTATGTTTCCAAGGACTGCGGCTGCTTGTGGTCATGAGATCTCCAACTGTCAGAGCAACCTGAAGAGTCATTGACAGCTCAGGTCTGCATACCTGCAGCTGCCACTTGCCTTTCCTATATTATAGTAATAATAATAATAATAATAATAATAATAATGATAATAATAATAAATTAGAGTCTGGGTACCTCTGGGAAAGCTCCATGGAGGTGTTGCTCTTTGAACTTGGTCTCAAAGTTAATACGAAAATATCAAAGAATCAAAATCACTTGTATTAAAGACATTGACTAGAAAGGGAAGGAGCAGGCAGAGGCCACAGCACGGCAGGGAAGGAGAGGGGCTGGGGCTCTTCTGCCTTCACTCTTGCTCTCCACGTGAGTCTCGCTTGCAGTCGACCACAGGACTGACTCCCATCTTGTGCTCTGACGACTTCTAGGGTGCTAACTGCTCGTTCTTTGACCAAAGCCTTTCCTTTCTGCACTGAGAACATCTTTTTCTTTAATTTTTTTTTTTTTTTTTTTTTTTTTTGGTTCTCAACGTAACCATAGAAGCTCATGGTTGTCAGACTCATCCCAGGTCAAAAACAGATTCCTTTTCCACTATCCCAGCAACTCTACCAATATCACCTTGTCAACAACCTTTTTTTTCCCTTTGTATGTGTATATGTGTGTGATGTGACTGTATGTATTAGAGGGCACTGTGTGTGTCTATGGATACCCAAGGGTGACTTTGGGAATCATCTTATATTGCTTTATCTCCTTTATGCTTTGTTCTGGGGTTTCCAAGACTCTGCCTTCCAGGGCTGGAATTGTAGACTGCTGCCAGTTCTGCTTGGTGTTTTTACATGGAGTCTAGGATCAGAACTCAGGTTCTTGTGCTTACAAGGAAGAGGCTTAATCCCTGAGTTATATCCTTATGATTTTTCCCAAGATGATAAGAGCATCATCTCATTTATGGATTCATTATTTCTTTATTGTTATTTTGTCAGTATATTTTTAATGTTGCATTTCCTAAGTTTATAAATACCGAGAGATCATCTGTCTGTTATCTGGACTACACTTGTCACAGTAAGATGTGTAAAAGTTCTTTAAAGAAATACCTCTCATGGGGATTCATGCTGTCTCTTGGCACAAGAGGCAGAAGACATTTGTCCCACATGCCTGTTTTATTAGAAGGCTTTCTTTTGTCTCCAGAATTCTATTTTTCATTGGAAAATTAAAAAAAAATTCTCTAGAATTAGACTTTCTCTGTTCCCCTTGGTTTTTTTTAAAGACTCAGAGCGCACCTTGTTCAAGATAACAATGTTGCCTCAAGTTACTCCAAGTCCATGGCTTGCAATGAATTGCTTTGGACAGTCTTCCCAACACAAATGAGTAACTCATGTGTATGTCTGGCGCATCCTGACAGTACTTGGAATGGAGGATCTATCCTCGCGGCAGACATCTTCATGTGGGAATACTTAATTTGTCGTCTTCTATGAGAAAGTCAGAAAGAGGCCAAAGCATTAAAAATGTTGTCAGCCGTGATGTGAGATCCAGCAGGAGCTGTTGTTGGTCTTTCAGTTCGTGAAGCGATGCCTCGAATATTTCGTAGAATGTGAAAAATCAAACACAGCACAGGCTAATCTCCACTGCCAGCCTCTCCTAAAGCTAACAGACTTAGAATACTGGAAAGGTGTAAAATGATTCCCAAGATGAAATCTGGCTTAATGATTAAATTTCTCCAAGCCAGCCAGGAATTATTATAAATAAAGAGTGGATAGCGCAACCAGTGAAGTAAAAAAAAAAAAAAAAAAAAAAAAACACTTTAGTCCATTTAAACAAGTGCTATGGAAAACTAAAGCAGCAGCAAATTCTTGAATTTTAATTACATTTGTAATTGGTGCAAGCTGTGTCAGGAAGCGTGGAATAATTTGATGCCTTTGCTTTTCTCGGGGTAAGATTCGTTGAAGTAAAGGACTGCACAGTGAATGTAGTTTCCCAGCACATTTTAGATAAGTGTGTGTGTGTGTGTGTGTGTGTGTGTGCGCGCGCGCGCGTGCGTGTGCATGCACATATGTTCATAGCTGCATGTGCACATTCATGCCTGTGAGTTGCACATGCATATGCACACATGTGTCTCCTCAGATGCCATCCACCTTAGTTTCTGAGACCGAGTCTCTCACTGGGGCCTGGGGCTCACCGATGAGGCCACGTTCCTGAGCCCCTCTGCTTCTTCCTCCCAGCACTGGGACTACAAACAGGCACCGCGACCTCCGGCATTTCACGTGTGTGCTGAGGGTGGTGTTAATGCTCTCTGTGCCATCACCACAGCCCTACGCAGTTTTTATTTTGCACATTTTTATGCTAAGTTACGTTGACAATGAATTTACATGTCTTCGTCATCTACCACCTACCATCTCCCCCATTCTCCCCTCCGGCCAGTTTTCCTCCTCTCCCATGCCTCCCTGGATGTGTGATCCCCTGGGTTCCATCTGGGATGTCTACACCAGCTGGTGCCTGGGGAAAAAATGTGGGAATATTTTAAATTTTTTTTTTTGAGAAGAAAGCGCTGTTGTGGACCCGTGAGATGGTTCGCTGGGTCAAGGCATGCAAACCTGGCAATCTGAGTTCAGTCCCTGAAGCCTGTGTGGTAGAGAAACTTCAGAAAGTTGTCCTCTGACCTATAAGTATACATGGTAGCATGCATGCTCCTGTGTTGTTCTCTCTCTCTCTCTCCCCCCCCCTCTCTCTTTCTCTCTTTCTGTGTCATTTGGCTTTTGACTGAAAGTTCTAATACAAGTTTATCATTTTACCAAGGAATTTCACTCATTAAAAGATAAGTCTGCAGTGACTATGCAGAGACCTTTACAATGAACTAAAGGTAATATTGCTTCCCTAGCCAAGAGATGAAAGTTGACATCATCATTGATGTCGTGGGACTGTCCTTTACAGTTGATGTATGTGATAACTGATGAGAACATTTCGTCTTATATTCTCATCCCTGAAATCTGTAACCCTAGTGTGATCATGAGAATGACATCACACGACAGAAGGCACGCTCCAGTAGGGTCTGTATACACTTGTGTTTGAGCTTTGTGCCTGTGTGTGTCAGTTTGGGTTTCTCATGCCTTTACACGACGGGCCTTGTTACCTATAGAAGATCCTTCTGCAAAGGGTTCCTCTAGCATGGAGTGTCCCCGCCCCCAGTGAAACTGCCCATCTTCATTTTATATTTTATTAATAGAGTTTTGTTTCCCTCTCTTTCTCTCTCATTAATTAATAAAATGTTCAAAAAAGAAAATGCAGTTCATGTTGATCCTGTGAAAAAAAGCTCTCTAACGTGCACCGTGTTCATGTTCTTCGAGGCTCGTGTAGATCAGGTCCCTCCCCCAAGCATAGGGCTGGTGTCAAGATACACACCTGTCCCCCCTCCTGTCCTCGAAAGTCCGTGCTGCAGATCTGAGCAGTTCTACCATGTTTTAATGATCACACACTTGGCCTTTGCTAACAGACCCAACCTGTGTAGCCATCAAGGTAAAATTAAACCGAGTCAACCCCAATTCTGTCGTGAGAGTTCAGGTCATGACTTTCCAGTGTTATATTATTTCTCAGCCATTAGTTTTCATATGCAGTCTGGATTCTTTTTGTTTGTACGCATCTTTCACCACCTCCCTTCTTTCTAGTCCTTCTTCCCCATGACCTGTGTCCCATTGCCTTGTCTGACCCCTGCTTCTACTCCCTTTAGACTTTTTCTCTCTCATAATCCTCTTTTTACTTTCTTGTTATACATGTACACATGTAGGTACATGCATGCATTAAAATCTTGACTCTGCATATGACAAAAATGTGTGTGCATGTGTATGGAGGAGAGTGTGCATGAATGCATGTGTGCATGTGTGCATGTGTGAATGAGTGTGTGTGTGTGTGTGGGTGTGTTTACAGACAGGATTTTGCTTTGTATCTGTTAGAGTGAACTCATGACCCTCCTGCCTCAGCCTTCTAAGTGTTGCAGCTAGAGGCATGCTCTACCACACCTGGTTTGATCGGAGTCCACACATACTACTTTTTCCACTGGTCTTCCATTAGATATTATTTCAGCCCCATGGCTTCTGATGGCTTGAAATGGTCAGCGTTCCTTAAAATAACTATTTGACCTGATAGTTCAACTTCTAAAGAAAGTAGAAATTTGTGTTTTCTTCTGTAACTGCCTGTGCTTTTATTTGTTTTTAAAACATTCTTAGTAGTTTTATTTCTAACTTTCATGTGACTGGGGAGGCTATAAAACATCTGATAGCCGTTATTCTGTGCTTCAGATTCTGTCTTCTGCTTTCAACTCTACACTTTCCTCTATGTAGTTCTGCCGTATCCACAGTATTAGCAACAGTGAGGAGTTTGATGAATCATAAGCAGCATGTATGTATAAGTTTGTCATACATTCATCACTATTTCTTTTCTATGCTTCCTCATGCTGATTTGGTGTATAGGCAAGGTGATAGTGACTTGCATAGAAGAACCGTTATGTTGGTGACAGTAACCCCAGAATGCATTGTAGGGAGTATGGTGATCTCCTGGGAAGCCTTTCTCAGAAGCAACTGCCATCCTTTGTGTTAACAGATATTGATGAATGTCAGCAAGGAAACCTGTGCATGCATGGTCAGTGCACGAATACCGACGGCTCCTTCCGGTGCACCTGCGGACAGGGGTACCAGCTGTCAGCAGCCAAAGACCAGTGTGAAGGTAGGCATGGTGCAGTCTGAGCAATTGTGATGCCAGTGTGAATATGTTATAGCACTAGAGCACGCTATACACCTAAGTCAGGCAGGGCAGCACAATAAGGGAAGCAGAGAAGAGTTAAGTTTGAAAAATAAGACATAAGTGATGAGTGGCTAAGCATGAATGTTAGAAAAAGAAATGCTGCTATCTACATAATTCCTTAATGCCAAAATTAATTTCCATGGAAATGTTTAAATTAACATAAAGGTTTTATGATTGGGACTTCAACTGTTGGAAAGTCATTGTGTGGACTGGTATTATGATATAGAATGTTAAAGATCTTAGTTTTGATCAAGTTTTGCCTGTATTTTTTAAAATATCTTTAAGGGCGACTTTCCAGTAAGAATTCTTTTACTCTCAGATATAAATAATATTTACTAATCAAAAAATGTGTCCTAGTAGTGTTAGAAAAGTGAGAGTATATGGTGGTAATTATACCATCCTCACCTTCCCCAGACTTCCCTTTCTAGAACATTGAGTGCTCTTGCCATAACTTATCTGGAAGTGGACGGTACTATAGCACACACAAGCACATTGTCACATACACAGGCAAATGAACCAACTTATTCAAATTTGAAGCATCCCTCTGTGTGTTTTTATTTTTATTTTATGACTGGATCACGCTGATCTGAGCATTTAATACATGCCTGCTGCCATGTTTGCAGAAGGGCAAATGCATGGATGAGAGAGCCGCACGTGATACAACCAGGCTGACGTATCCACAGTCCTTCTGAAAAGTCTGTCTTGCTCCTGTCCATGAGATGTAGCCTCTGTAAGGGCCAAACCCACTCTCAGTGCCAAACGCTCTGGTGATCCAACTGAAGGTGTGGCCAGAGTGAGGGAGAGTAATGATCCAGAGTCCCTGTGGGAACTGATGTGTGTACTAGATCTAGTGGAAATACATCTGCAAAAGTACGGAATCCTCTCAAACGTTATAAACAGGACCTGTCGAGATGGCTCAGCAGGAAGAGGTGTTTGCTGCCAAGGCTATGATCTGAGTTCAGTCCCCGGAACCCACATGGTAAAAGAAGACAACTGACTTTATCAAGTTGTCCTCTGACCTCCACACACAACACTGTAATACACATGAGTCCTATATGTATACAGTCACCACGCACACATACATACATACTCTTGCTCAATAGAGAGATAGATGTGAAAAATTTAAATGTTATAAGCAAAGTCCCTCAGCAAGCAACACAGGTGTTTGCTTCCTCATTGCAAAATGTTATCTAAGGAGTCCTAGGAATGAGGGCAAGCTCCTGCCCTCAGGAAGTCTGTTATTAAAATCTAATAATGAAGGTAATATATTTGGATTCACACCTGTGTGTGGATATGATATATGACCTATGGGAGTCTGAAACTCAGGATCGTGTGATAGAAGCACTCAGGATCGTGTGATAGAAGCAAGTGATATTCCAGATGTGATACCAGGGAAAGGTATTGCTAGAGGATCAGCAGGCATATTATATCACAAATCACCGTGCTTCCTTAGAACAAGGGGGCCTATCTTTTTCTATCATGAACCAAATAATGAATGAATATGTAGTCCTGTTTTCAATAAAACTTTATATTAATCATCATTTCGATTTAGCTTATGGTCTATGGTGTGAAGACCTTTGTTTTTGGTTATTGTAAGTCCATGTGCTTTGAAACCAAATGCTGTAGTTGAATCTATGAAAATGGGGTTTGCAAAATTATAGTGAAGTATTTGCTATCCACGAGTAGATAGTGGATTAATGCATACAGATGGTTAAATTTTAAATTTGGAAAGATTCAGATCTGACCCAGTTGCAGACTTCCTAACCTTTTGCTGGAGCTGAGTTTATTTAAGCCGTGTGATAGAAAACCTTTGCTTAGTTACACATCAGGTAGCGTCTGGGCCTTCTTTCGTGCAGATGATTGATTCTGTGTTCCGTCTGTCTTGCTTACAGATATCGACGAATGCCAGCATCACCACCTGTGTTCCCACGGGCAGTGCAGGAACACGGAGGGCTCCTTCCAGTGTATGTGCCATCAAGGCTACCGAGCATCTGCGCTTGGAGACCACTGTGAGGGTGAGAATCGCCTCTGACGCAGAGCCAGGACATGCCGGAATCTGATGCACTCTGGAGTTTCCTCAGCCTCTCTGCATGAGCCTCTGCTGTGGGTGTTGGGTCCCTGCGAAGTGTTTCCCTCAGAGCAGTCTAGATTTTCTTTGCATCGACAATGACTGCTTCAATCTGGGTGCATATTTCTGAACCATAACTCAAGTTGGTGCAAAAATGTCTTCCATGTGCCCCAAGTAAGAAAGCACAACTTATCTTGTTAGAAGTTGGAAGGTTTTGAGGAGTTGAGTTTTTCTGTGTGAAGCATTTCTACAAGGAGTCCCATGTATTCTGTATTCTCAGAACCTGTCTGAGGCGCTCAGGGCTGTGGAGCCTGTTCTGGGTACAGAAGACCTTTCTTCTCCTGCCCCACAACGCCACTCACTCATCTCCAGTTCATGATTCGTGACCATTCTGTGTGCTCAGCATCTCCCCAAGTAGCAGTGTCTGAGAGCTTACCTGCAGCTTCGAGCATCTGTCAGTTGTGAACTTGGAAACATGAACATGTTAGACTGTACTTACACATAACTGTCAGTTTCGAAGTGAGGAGTCATGTTAGCTGTCTTGCTGCCACAAAATATCTGAGAAGCAACACCATAAGGTTCATCATGACGAGAGAGACAGCTTGGGTGCTGCTCAAGGGAGAGTCTACAGTTACGAGGCTGCCTACACGTGGGCTAATGAGGAGAAACAGGACAGGAAGTGGGGTTGGGTCGTAAACATCACTAACAACTTCCTCTAGCTAGCTAGACTCTACCCGCTAGAGGTTCAACAATCTCCCAAAATAGTGCTACAAGCTGGAGACTAAAGGTCCAAATTCATGAGCCTAAGTAGGAGATTCAGTCTGTAACAGGGATTGAGGGCCACCTTTGAGAAAAAAAAATGGATGAATTTTTGGAGATGTGTATTCCAGTGATCCCCTACTCTTGTCATTCTGAAGAGTCATAGGGTTACAGCACACCGCTTGAAATTTTTGACCGAACAATTTGACACTCATAAAGTGTCATAAGTACCTGACTACCCAGGCCCTGCTGCTACTGAGAGTATAACCAACTAAGTCCTCCTGGAGTTTTCAAAGAGCTTCAAATGTATATTGTCTTCGAACCCATCAGTGTCACTGGGCTTCTAGGATTTTACCCCAAGGTGATAATGTTCACAAAGCTCAATAACCTTCACAAAGTCCCCACAATCATTGTTCTATTGAGAAATAGGCAAATGGTCAAAAAAGTGGTAAATCAGATTATGTCTGAAAAATTGTGTTTGGAGAACTCTAGCATAGGGGTGGACATTAGTGATTCAGCTTAGTGATGCTGAAAGAGAACAGGACAGCTTCACTGGGGGAAGCGCTGACTTGTGGGGAGGAGCAATTTCATGGGGGAGAAACTCCATGCTGGGGGAGCTCTTTACAGAAGGATCTTTTATAGAAGACAGTGGTAACTAACGAGGCTTATGCTAAGGCATGGGAAACCTAAACTAACCAGCAGTGTCTCTTCTGCCCTGATTCTTGGCCAAGCCCAGAGGGTTCCCAGGCTATACCTGAGCTTTAAGTAATCGCCTCCAGAGAGTACGCACCTCTATTCTGGCTGTCTTTATCATTAATTATGTCGAATTAAAACTTTTCTTTTTCCATTGTTAAACAGAAATTAATGTATAACATATTGACGAATGCTGTTTCAGTCTCACAGCAACACCCCACTTCTGTGGTCTTAATCTCTGTTTCAGTTTCATAAGTGCACTGCTGTGTTGAAGACCTGATCCAGCACTTTAGGGGAACAAGGGGATTTCATTCATGTCCAACATCCCAAGTTATAGTTCAGCATTGCAGGGGAGTGGCCGGCAGAAGTCACGGGAACGGGCCATGCAGTGCATGAGACGCCAAACAAAACCCTTCAGCCAACTTTCCCTCTATTATTAATATATACGCTTATGAGATGCAATTATGCTCCCCAAGAAAGCTTCTTTTGGAATGTGTGATGAACCTCTTTTAAAGTCAGATCAAGCTCCCCAGTGTTTGGAGTTAGAAATAGGACCTGAGTCTGTCCAGCTAATGTGGCTCCCTTTGAAACTGCGTCAGTGCATCCGCCTTCTCACCTGTTCCCATGTCCGCCCTTCCCCAGTGGAATCTATTTTGCCACAATTCATGCAGCTCTGACTTTTCGCATGCCTCTCGTAGCTGTGGGAGGAAGAGCCATCCTTCACATTGGCTTGTGTATTTACACGTGGAATTTTTCCCTAGTCTTTCTGGCAAAGACCTCGTTTTCATCCGGTATCATCTTGCCGTTCCTCTGGCCCCGTCCAAGAGGCAGAAGCGAAGTGTGATCACTGCTGGGTGCAGCGTGGTCAGTGTGAGATGATGGTGGTCCTGCTTCCTAGGGGCTCCCCGACCTTCTGACCTTCAAAGGCTCTGCCCTGACTTACAGCCTTCCCTTTAATCCCACACCTACCTGAACCTGTCTCCTACCCAGCCACGAGATTGCTCCTTACGCAAATCCTGAGAAAATGGCTTGTTACTTGCTTTGTCTTCTGAGACCCTTCACTCTTGGACATTCCTATGTAGACAAAGTCAAAAACAATGGCATGCCACAGTACTTCTTTCCAAATCAGAGTCAATCATTTGTATGTTTGTTCAACATGTATTTGGTGCCGTATTTGAAGAAGTCCTTGTAGTAGGGACAGGGCAAGCAGAGTATCGCTCCCCTCTTGGAGCTTGCGTTCATTCTGGCAAGGAAGACAAGCTGAGCATTGCTGAGTCTCACAGCAGCACCCCATTTTTTTTGGTCTTGATCTCTGTTTTAGTTTCATCACTCTATTGCTGTATTGAATACCTGACCCAAACTCTATGGGGGAGCAATGGAATTTTATTCCTGTCCAGAATTCCAACTTCTAGTGCATCATTGCAGGAGGTTACCAGAAGGAGCTGAGGGGAGCTGGGTACACCACATACAAAGTCAAGAACAGAGAGGAAGAACCAACGCAATCAGCTTTGCTGGATTCCAGCCAGGTCTCTCTCTCTCTCTGTCTTAATCTACCTGCTGAGGGATGGTGCTGTCAGCCATAGGCTGGGTCTCCTTACATTGATTACACAGTTGACACGATCTCCTACACACTTGTCTAGACGCTTTTCCTAACTCTTTCCCCCTAGATGTGCCCAGGGTTCCACTTCACAGATATGCAGTTGACATCTGAAATTAACTGGCAAAAACTTGACAAATAAATAAAACGGTTCATTGTTAAGTGTCAAGAAATGTCATAGGACAAAGTGAATATTGCTAAGGGTGGGTGATGGTTTTAAATCAGAAGGCAAGTAGAGATTTCCTGAATTCAGTGACATATGAACATTTGTAGGAAGAATTAGAATTCAGAGGCAAATCCTGGGCCTAGATCAGTAGCACATAGACAGTGTTTAAAGCCATGAGATTGAACGGGATCTCCAAAAGAGAAAGTTATCGCTAGAAGAGGGACAAGCTCCCAGGTCCTCTAACACTTAGAAGTGAGCAAGGACATAGGAGCCAGAAAAGGAGACTGGGAAAGAACTGACAGGTGAAAGAAGAAAATGGGACTCTAAGACAAGACCAAGCTTCAAGGTAGTGAGAAAGTTATGGACTGTGTCAACCATTACTGCTAGGTATAGGGTGACCAAAATGGACCATGTGACTTGACGAGGTCAAGGTTGTTACTGACCTTGACAGACTATTGGTAGAAGGGTGATCAGGGTTTGCTGTCGGTTTTCCTACAGCCTAATGGGAAACAGTCCTGCGCTGAGCTCTCGATGTTCCACCTACTCATTTTCTTCTTGTTGCTGGTTTCATTTCTATGTCTTTGAGGCAAGAGCTCACTATACAGTCCAAGCTGACCTTGAACTCAGCATGCAGCCCAGGCTATGCTCGGAGTCCCCCTGCCTTGGCTTCTGGAATTCTGGGTTAGACACGAACCACCACACATAGTCTCCACCCCCTTTTTTTTTTTTTGGCTTTTAAGATAGTTGCAGATTTTAGAAAAATAAATAAATAAGCATTGTGTATTAAACTTCTATAGTAACTCAGAGTTTTTAAAGTTACTTTCTAATTTGCTTTTTTATGAGTGGGAATCTTGCCAGGGACTTTCAGACTTTTCCTATAATACATAAAAAGCAGAGTCTCATGCAAATAGATCAAGGATGCTCGGTATATATATAAAGATGTACTTAGGATCATAATATTTCAAAAAACTTGCATTCTTTCATTGAAGAACCTCACTAATTATTATTTGTTACAAAATTTTGACTCTTCCTCTTCCAGCTAATTACATTTGATGTTTAAAACTTACATGTTGCCCTCAGGAATCTGGAGCAAGGCAATCTTGAGTCTGAGGCCAGCTACATAGTTGTGCCCTGTCTCAAAAAAATTAAAAATAATAAATAAATTATAAATAACCTCTGTGTTCAGTCAAAGCCAGAATCCTGCTAGGTGCATGCTCGAAATCCTGGTGCTGGGGGGGCTGAGACAGAAAGATCGCAAGGCACCACAGCAAGATTCTGTCTCAATAAAACAACAAAACCAAATTACAAAAAAAAAAGATTACAAAAATATTTCATTAAAAAAACTGAAGGTTAAAAAAGTCACCATCTGGGGCTGGAGAAGTGGCTCAGGGGTTAAGCCTCTGCCTTGCAGGCAGAAGGTCCCAAGTTTGCATCCTAGACCCAACTTATAGACGCCTTATAGACGCCGGGCAGAAGCGGGGGCGGCCTGCATTTCTGGTCCGGAGCCTGTGAATCCCGGGACAGAGTAAACAGGGAGGAAGGAGGTGGAGGCGTCCATTGTGGTTCCCGAATTCACCCGTGGTTCTACATGCACACATACATATGCGCACATGCATACACGCACAAATGAATAAATAAAAAAAATTTTTTTTAAAAAGCCACCATCTATTTAAAGTCATGTATTATAAAAATGCGTGTCTACAGGACTTTGTCACATGCATGCGGTTTACTGAGTCTCTTCACTGCTTCTGCATTGTCTCGTAGACATCAATGAATGCTTGGAGGACAGCAGCGCCTGCCAGGGGGGAGACTGCATTAACACTGCAGGGTCCTATGAATGCACTTGCCCAGATGGGTTCCAACTAAATGGCAACAAAGGATGTCAAGGTACGGCTCTCTCTACGCCTCTCTCTACGGCTCTCTCTACGCCTCTCTCTACGCCTCTCTCTACGCCTCTCTCTTCCTCCGCTGTTGTTTACGTGGTTGTTCGGTCCTGCAACGCTTCCAGGTGATAGCCTGTGGGGTTTCTGATGGACTTATCAATAGATCACCCATGCCACTTTGTGTTACTAACGTGTTTTTCTTGGACTTGCATCAAGTACAGGAAGGTCATGCTTTGAACCACATCATAGTAACCAAAACTTAAACATGTCAGAATTGCATTCTTAGTTTTTCATGTTCCTGAAGTTGCCTCTGCTTTGTCTTTCCTTCCCAGTCTACCTTGATAATTGGTTCAAAAGTCTCATTGTAGTCTTTTTGTGTGTGTCCTTGATGAATATATTCATTTTGTCCCAGAAATAATAGGTGTCCTTTCCCTGATCCCTATTTTTCTCTAGTATACATCAGTCTTTTATTGCTCCCTCAAGACTTATTTAATAATTTGATTAAAATTATGAAGAGGACAAGGTTTAATATATTAATATTTTAATGTATTCTTCCAAACAACAGTACAGTAGATATGGGATACTAATGAAAACATAACAACATGGATACTAACATTCTACCACAGTAATTTAAATTGAGCACCTGCTGTATACTGAGTACCGTTGGTCCCCCTTTTAATTCTTACACCAAGCGAAGAGGTAGCTTTCCTTATTCTCTTTGTGCAAAGTAACTAAGACTCTAAGAAGCTATTGATAATATTCTTCTCTAATAAAGGGTAGAGCTGAGATATGAATCGACATTCTTTTTCCACAAGAAAGAAACTATTTAAACAACTTTTTCTGCAAGTCCTGTTCGAGTCTTTTTGGCTGTATGAGTGAAAAATCAAAGTGGGTAGACCCTGTGTCCAACGGTCCTACCTCTACCTGAGTGCCCCCTCAAGTTTCTCTATATTCACCTGTCTTTGTAAGTCCAGGCCACTGGAATGCTCAGCAGTAGAGTGCTTGCCCAGTGTGTGAGTGGCCTTGGGTTCAATCCCCAGCACTACAAAGATGAAAGAATGAATAAATAGATCCATGCAATTTTTTGCATTGAAAGGTTCACTTATGTTTACTTTTAAAAAATCTATTTATGTGGTCATATGATAAATGAATGAATATCATTTTCTCTTAATATTTCTCTGACATTGTGGAACTCTACAAGAGTATCCAAGGTATTAACTCATAAAAGATGGTCAGAGATATTCTCTATCCACTACTCCTGAATGTGTGTGACTTTATTTTCTTCTTCTTCATCATCTTCTCCTCCTTTTCTTTCTTCATTTTTTGGATTGGGATGAATTTTGTCTTACATACCCTAGGTGATGCATGTCCTTAATAAAGACCCATGTCTTTCTCTAAGATGTGGTGCTGCATGATATGATGATGTGATATGATATTGCACCTATATGTCACTGTTCACAGCCACTTGTATCTCAGTATTAAAAAAGACATGGACCTTTATTTCAGAGTCTAGTCGTATTAGTTTGCTTACAGATCCCAGTCTCCAAATATACTGCCACGTACCTCATTTGATAGTAAGTGTTTCTATGCTACCACGATGCAATAAGTTATTTTTCTTCAGTTTTTCCAGTGCAGAAATTAAATGGACTTGGGTTTGATGCCATAGACAAGAAACATTTGAATTGTACATTTCTGTCAAAATATTTCCATTTGGGGACTTTAAACAAAATTAATCTTGATTTATATAAAATGCCAAGAGATGAAAAAAGAACTCAAAAGACTAAGAAATCTGAATCCTGGTTTTTATTATAGGCTTTTTGGCTGGAAAGTGATATTTTCTTTTCTAATTTCTTTTGGCCAAGTAGAGGCAAACCCAAGTCTTATTACAAATGAACCAAGATCTCATATTGAAATTTTTGTCATTTAACTTCTTGAATTAAATCACTCAGAACTCAGTCATCTGGTTCATTAATTGGACTATGTTGTCTCAATACATAAAATTCATGTTTGTAGTGGGCTATCAATACTTAAATATCTGAAATATGGGAGTTTAATGATTACCTGTCTTTAGTATATTGACTTCTCTGTCACATTTATTATCTACTTTTCCAGAATAAATTAAGGTGTCAGTTTGAAAATTTTGAGTCCAAATATGAGATGAACCCTTCTGAAGTAGGCCTTGCATGCTGTTCAAAGAATAATGCAGGGCTGGGGAGATGGCTCAGTGTTAAAGTCCTTGCCTTAAAAGCAAACAGACCTGAGTTCAAATCCCTAGATCCCACCTAAAAATGCCAGGCAGGTGTGGTAGCCTGTCTGTAATTCTAGCTCTGGAAGATGGAGCCTGGAAATCCCCAGAGGAAGCTGGCTGGCCAGGCTAGCTCTAGTGGTGGAAGACTGGCTCAAATACGGAAGTAACTGAAGATGATTTACAAAATATCACCTTTGGGCCCCCATAGGACCACACACGCACATATAGTCATGTGTATACACACACACACACACACACACACACACACACGAGCAAAAAAAGAATGATGCATGGTGCATGAATCTGTTTTGTTATCCACTTTCTCCTATCAGAGACTGTGTAGTAGCATGCGTGTTTCCAGTTGTGTATTTCCTCACCTTGCTTTGCATGATGTCTCTTGTTCTATCACTGACAAAGCCTTCAGTGCGGCAACTCAGTCTTCCCCGGCCCCATCATCACCTCAACTCTCTGTGCATAGTTGCAGGTTTCTGTGTTTCTTTCAGTGCTTAAGGTGTAATGATGGTTATAACCACAGAGCATCAGTGAGTAACTGTGAGAGACATTAACCCCAGGCAGCATGGCTTAACATACTGAGGATAGTTCCATTTGCTGTCAGGCCTTCCCAGATAGAAGTATGTTTAAGATTTCCTTTGCCCCACAAAACCAATGTTGATGTGCAGACAATATGGAAATTTCACATTCATAGTCTCTTTAGGAATGCGGCGGGATACACTTGAGATTCGGAACACACTTCAGTTTCACGTTTTGACTTACACATGCCAAATTGTGAATTTCTCTGGAATTTCGGACCCATGAAAGAAACCCAACTTAAATATAGTCTGGCTTTCAGCTTGGAGTTACTAGCAGCTTAGTTCAGAAATGCTTCAAATAAGAACAGTCCAAATTGAATGCATATGTTTCTCTACTTCCAGATATTCTTACTGTTCTTTCTTCACAGTTTACTGGGAAGTGGGGAGGGGGTGTCTGGAAATTCACCCTCAGTTACTATCATCAAGCTTTTTAGGTAGTAATTTGCTAAGTGATGACTTCTTTTGTAGCAATGTCTTTGTGTATAGTATCCTCCATTCAGAGTAGCAGGTGAGTAACTTTTAAAGGGCCTCATTGAGCTCTAGGACAGTGCAGAAAGAGAGGCTTCCAGCTCGATTGTGTGTCGTGTGTATGGGGTTGATCCTCAGGTCAGTGGGTCCCTCTAGCACTTCTTGCCCAGATGGAAGTAACTCTAAGTACCAGTTTGGAGGGGAGAACAAACTGAAGGCTAAAAGGAGGTCAGAATTCAAATCGTCAATCTAACAGATCATCGGACAGTGGAGAACAAATGTAGACTTAACAGAAGTTTTATTAAAGAAGTGAAAATGTTGGAACCATGAAAAATGAGTTGTTGACCATCCCTGAAATACTCAAAAATTAGTGGAACATAATTGGAGGAAAATCGTTAATGACTGATTTTTCCTTTTCTTTGTATTTATTGCTTATTAGTTTTTAAAGTTAAAATACAAAGTAATGAATTGTATCATGATATCTTCAAACATTGTTCTTTTTGGTCCCCACTTTCTTCCCTTGTCTCTTTGTGCTTCTTCCTACTTCAGATAGACCCACTTCTGGTTTCATATCACATGCATTTAATTACTCGCTTATTTTTCTTCTCCCTTAAGATGTCTTTTCCCCCTCTCAGGTTGCCCATTCAAGTTTCGTGATACAAACGCCCCCACCCCCACAGATCTAGAGTCTTCATATTAGAGAAAACATACATCACTCTGTCTTTGTCTGCGTCTGGCTTGCTTTGCTGAGCATAATGATTTCCAGTTCCATCCCTTTTCCTGAAAAGGCCGAGATTTCATTTTTCTTTATGGCAGAATAAATTTCCATTGTATTTATGCGCCCACATTCTCTTTATCCATTCATCTGTTGGTGGATTCTAGGCTGGTTCTGCTTCCTAGCTATTGTGAATAGTACAGCAATATACAATATGGATATGTACTTTCTCTGTGTTAGTATTTAAAACCCATTAGGTATGTAACCAGGAGTGGTAAAACTAGGTCATCTGTTCTTTCTATTTTGAGTTTTTTTTTTCAGAAATCTCCATATTGTTTTCCTTAGCATCTACATCAGTTTAATTTCCATCAGCAGTGACAAATGTTCTTCTTCTCATACATCCTCACCAACATTTGGAATCCCAAAGAACATTTAATGTGAATTTCTAAAATGGCTAAGGGTATTGAATATATTCAAAATATTTATTGGCTGTTTATGTTTCTTCTTTTGAAAACCATCTCAAACTGAAAAATTAGTTCATTGACCTATTTATTTATTGAAAGGTTTGGGTTTTATTCCGAATTTAATTTTATGATTCTTCCTATATTCCGACATTAACCTTCTGTCTATTGTATAATCAATAAGATTTCCTCCCCTTCTGTACATGTCTTTGCTGCATGTTTCCTCCACTGCTCCATTATTTTCTTTCTTTGATCCAGCAGTGGGTAGACCTAAGAGTCTGATAGAAAGATGTGGAATTCCGAATTGCTAGAGAGAGGTCAATAAATTGATAATTTGTTAGCATTCCTGTTGCTCAGAGACCCTCAGAAAAAGCAGAAGGGCTGTAAGGAGTTCCAAATGCAGAGAAAGGGATGATGACAGAGGGAGACAGTGACTTCTGATGAGCCTCGCTCAGCCTATTTTGCTGAGATCCTCATGGTGGCCAGGGCTCTGTCCTTTTTCTCCGGCTCACAGCGAGAATTATGAAAACATTTTAATTGAATTTACTTGAAGAAGATGTCAAGTAACCCTTGTGGAACTCCTGCCTGGGGAGGGATAGGGACATGGGGTCTTTTTAATTTGAACCCTGAAAAGAACATTAACCAATCACTGTTCAGTTAGGAAAGGAGAAATGTAGCTGAATAATTGTGTGATGGACGAATACTGAGTAGCCACTGCTGATGTCTAGTAACAAGGATCGAGAACTCAGCATCACAAGCAAAGCGATGAGGGACCCTGGTGAGAGAAGCAGAACAAAAGAGAGCTCAGGTGATTGCACAGTCAGTGTCTCTATGAATGGCTGAGCTGCCCTTGCTCTTCCTCCTGAAGCGCTCGTCATGGGCATCCCGTCAGCATCTCAGGACCGACTTCAAAAATATATATCTTTGCTCTAAGCTCACCGTGTGCCACCAGCATTTAGTGCCTCATGATTCTGGCCTGGGACTCACAAGTTCACCCACTGAGTGACTTGCTCCTGAGCCCACAGTTGTGTGTAAAGCACTACGTGAAACACTTTGCTCTCATTCTCTAATTTTATCACCACAAAAATGATATGATCAGTATTATAAAAACTTCTGTGGCCCTATTTTCCATCTGTTTTCTTTCATATCACTAATTTTTGATGAACTGTAGATCGGAGTCTACTTCCCATACATCAAGTAGGCATTTAGGAAGTGGCATTGGGAGCTAAAATGCTACATGCAAAGGATGTCCAGCCTCACTCTTGAAGAGGCCACATCCTAGCGACTGATCAGCAAGGTGTGATAGTCAAGAACAGAGTTACCCCAGAGCAATAGGAAAGAACAAAAGCTAGCACAGCATCCTTACCACGGTAAGTACTTCTCAGGGTCGTCACTTAGTGTTCATTGAGCTTCTGAGATGTCTGAAACATGGGCGGCTTTGGATTGAACCTTTGCCGTTGCTGTTTTTGTAGGTTGAGCAACTGGACATTGGCTGTTCCGTATGGGTCTCCCTCAGTCATTTCTCTCTCCTGACAATTTGGCTTGTCCTGTAGCCTCTGATATGGATAAACGCTGCAGTTGGGCCACAAAATAAAAGTCTGCACAGTTCATGATAGGTTCCCCCCTTATATGATTGAAGTCACATGAAAACAGAATAGATGTCCTTTCAGGTCATTGCAGCTCTCTCTTTATTTCCAGACATTAATGAGTGTGAGCAGCCACGGCTCTGTGGCCCTCATGGGGAGTGTCTGAACACACACGGCTCTTTCCACTGTGTCTGCGAACAGGGCTTCTCCATCTCTGCAGATGGCCGTACATGCGAAGGTAAGATGAGCCATAAGAAATCATAAGCTGCTTGTGTGTAGATTGCTTTGTACGAACAGGCAAAATGACAGTGAGATGTAATTCATAATTCAAAGCTCAGAGCTCCGATGCATCAACATGACTCATACCAGAAAACATGAAAAGGTGGTGAAAATGCTCACAGGTGTTATTGGTACCTCATGAATGGGTGAAATATGCAGAGGCTGAGTCTGTCAGGTCTGTGTCAGAAAACATTATTCCTGTGAAAGTCGGACACCTGGCCTGTTTCGATTATCCTTGATGTTGGTAACATTGATGGTTCCATTTATAAAATTAATGTCTTGTTTGACCTCCCCGTACGACCTCAAACAGAGTTTCCAGAATTATTCCACCGAGCCCCTTATAATCATTTATTTTCTTGCCTACCTGTATCTATGACCTCCAAATATCCATTAGGCTGTAAGACATTAAGTAACACTGCTTGCTTCCTATCTTTAGCCCCTGTGTATTTGTAGGTCACAGCCATGGTTATAAGATTTGTGTTTCGATAGTATATTATTTATTGATAATTTGGAAGATAATTCATCTGAAGTTTTTAAAAGGAAGCACAGGTCTGGGGAGATGACTCAGGAGTTAAAGTCTTTGTCTTTCAGACAAAGAACCTGAGTTCAGATCCCAAGATGCCGTGTAAAAATGCCAGGTAGAAATGCCAGCGGCCTCTAATTCTGGCCCTGGAAGGTAGAGCCTGGAAAACCCTCAGAGCAAACAATATGAAGGTAGTGCAACCCAGAATCATCCCGGTGTCACCCCTAGGTGACTCCAGGGGAACGCACATGTGCACACACACACACACACACACACACACACACACACACACACACGCAAAATAAAATACAACGAAATAATTAAAAAGTAATCTGAGACGATCCCCTTAATCCTAAATTCATTTTATCTCTTTGAAAATCTTAGGTTATTGAAGCCTTATAATATTTCAAAGAAGTGCATTACAAAAATTCTAGTCTAGGCCTAAGACAGTACCCAGACTCTTTGCTCTAAAAAAATATTGCATCGGAAGCATCTGCTCTCTTTGCTGGTACCACAGTGGAAACACGCCAAGGACGGTGACCAGGTTCAGCTGAAATCAATTATTGCGTTGGGAGGCATAAACCGATCTTATAAAAAAACAGGAGATTATTGACATTGTTCTCCTGCTGAGCAGACGAAACATGGAGGCCAGATTTGACCTCAGCGGAAGGAAGGCTGCTGAGGGTGGAGCCCCAGCAAACAGATTGAAGGGTTTGGAAGGAGTCAGAAGTTGGGAAAGGGAAGAAGGCATGGTAATAATGCGGGCGATGAGAGATTTACAAGGAGCCATGCTTCAGTGGTTCACAATTTATGCTAAGTTTGGAGTCAAGGCTACAGCTTTTCCTAATGGGACACCATGAATGCACACTACCTTCTGGAGGGAGGGCGGATCCCAGCTATCATTCAGCCAAGGAGGGCAATAGCTACTTGAGTCACTGAACAAATGTGCGCAATCCCACCTTCTGATAAATGCTAGTTCACTTCTTCATTGAGCTCTAAATCAGTGGTGGTAAATGGTCCAAGATGCCTGTGTCTCACGAAACTACATTCCAAAGAAAAAAGGAGAAATCACTTATGTACTCACCAATCAAAATCCGCTGTTCTAGACAAATACACCAATTATACACTCGCATTGATTTTTTTGCCTTTCACATTTCTTTTCATTCCTTACCTTTTGAAACACGGATGTCTACAAGCCAAGAGTTACATAATCACTCTCATTTAGCTGCAGCGCTAATTTTCTTGGTCATTTGCTTGGCAAAGGCTTGAGTTTGAAAATGTGTTTTGGGAAAACTTGTAATGCTTTGTAAATCGCCCTGTACTCACTGAGTGTGTTCTCTTTGATATGCGGTCCATGTTTCCATTTTCCAAAAACTGGACAGTTTGAGAAGTAATAAAACGGATAATTTAGAATATGATGGTGATCTACAGCAGTATGGTTAATTATTGGGCATGTTATTTTCTTCCTTGAGGAAGTTCTGTCGGGATCACATTTTTTAGGGCTTAATCTAATATACTAAATTGGTCCAAATTTTCTTTTGTTGGACTTACGTTGTTGTTTGCAACTTATGGCTGTAGTGCTGTCCTCAGTTAACCCCCAGCTGTGGTAGGAGACAGAGCCAGCGCATGTGATCTGTATTTGGCCATGAAGCTGATGCACACAGTGTTTGAATTATCCCTGAGAAGCGACGGGCACCATTTGTCTATGCACCAGCCTCCTTCTGAGCCTCTGGCTAAAGTATCGGAAGCCACGTCCATGCCAGGGGCTGAGAGACTGAACCACCTGTTTCAACCAGGATCAGCGACCCCAGCAGAACCAGAAGATGCAGGCTTTACCCTGATTTCCCATGACTCTGACAACTGTCAGCATATGTCATACTGGCCAAACCATTTTGACAAGGCAAAGCGTGTAATCTCGAAGGATCATCTTAGTTTCCCTTGCCTGTGTCGGTACCTGGAATTATAACGTGATGTGCCTTGCTTCTTCCACTGTGTTGAAGAAGAGGTTATTCATGGTACCAGTGGAGCAGGAAGGAGGAGGGGCTAAGCAGCTAGTTATTACTTATTCATTCATTAAAATATTTACTGAATGACTGTCTGGTGCCAGGCTCTGCTCAAAAGACACAATACAGAGTACTGCCCACATGGAGACTAAATTGCAGGGGGAATCAAGATTAAATAGATACATAGTCCAGATAGGATACTTCATATATTTATATTCGAATGATGTAACAGAGTTGAACTTCATGGATATAAAAACCATATATATATTGGAATGAAAAATCCCAGAGTTGGATATTAGGGAATGCAGGGGGATCCCCTGGGTCTCCTCTCTCCCTGCCGGATGTCTCTTACTGCCACCATTTTTTTTTTAACCCCTTAGCCAGAGCTGTGTATAAAAAGAAAGGAAATTTATTCATTTCTCTTGGGTCGGTATTTTATCACCTGTTTTGCTTTATTTGTGTGTTTGAAAATTGACCATTCTTTTGCCTTTCAACTGTTCTTTATCTTTCTCGTGAAATTTTAGTTCACATGAAAGATGCTTGTAATGTCCATACGCTATCTCGAGTTTGGGTTAGTCATCCTTAGTGGAAAGGTAGAGGAAAACTTAAAGCCATCAAGTTCCTAGGGGACACTCTGGGCCCTGGGGAGATGCATCTGCTCCCTGACTGTGTCACTTCTGCCTCAGCCTTTGCTCTCATCCTGTGCCCAGATTGAGTGGGAATTTGTGTGATCCAGCGTTGTGGGAGCATCATGTCCCCCCCCCTCTCTCTCTCTCGGCTTCATGGTGCCCTCCAGCCTACTCACATGATAGAATAGAGAGGATGGTCTCATGGGGACCCCAAGGAGCCCAGCAACAGAGTGAAATGCTGGCATGCTGGCAGTTTATAGAACTTGGGTCCCTTTTTTCACATTTTTAAAATTTATTTCTATCTTTTCCCTAGTTGTACAAGCATAGTGAGTAATAAATTCCTGATCCCTTCCTCCCCCCTTCCCTCTCTACCCTCTCTTTTCCTTCCCTGCTTCCCTCCCTCCCTCTGCTCCCTTTATCGATTCATCCCACTCCCTCCCACCCTCCTGACTTCTTCTTTGATTCCTTGGGTTCCCTCTGGGTCTTCTGCTCTAGTGGGGGTTCAGATCAAGTGGTCTGTACTTGGGCAGACCCACTGATAGGGGGACTCTCCCTCACATGTCACTAAGGTTCCTACCACTGGAAGTTATTCCTCCTGAGACCCTTGTTAGTCTATGTGGGCATGTTGATTTGTCAGCCATTGTGCAGGTCTGGTAAGGACAAGTCTCACTGCGGTGACTTCCTAGACACAGCAGCCCTGCCTTGCATGATTTGTCATGTCCTGCGGACCTTCCCATCTTGGGTACCTTTTGCATCATTGTTTTCCTCCAGTGGTCAACCAGTCATGGCTAGTTAGACCTCTGAACCGTGTACAAAAATCACTTCCTAAAGCCCTGTAATTTAGAAAGCACTCTCATTCATTCACTCAATTATTTGTTAGTTTACCTCTCATGGTGGAGTGAATTTAATTTAGTGCTTAAAACATGCTAGATAAGCACTTCTATCACTGAGCTGTAGTCTCAGCATCTCCAGTGTTCGATGAATGTTTTCTACCTACCAGCTGCAGGCCTAAGTACTGGGCTGAACCACACCATAGAGAATATGCCCGCTTTCCTGCGAACAGAAAATCAGTAAGTATGAATACATGACAGAAGAGGTAAGAAAGAGATAAACCCTGTGAGCCAAAGAAAACTTAGAGTTCAGTAAGAGGAAAAGAAGACCTGCAACAGCAAAGGAAGTGGTATAGTACTAACTAGAAGTCAGAGCTGGCTCTTCTGCCTCTTTAAATGGGTTACTAGAAAATAATGAATTTTCATCATGGATGAAGATCCGAGACAATTGGTGGTTTTGTGGCCTGAAGATAGGAGTTCATGGCCATCACCAGAGAGAAAATATTTTTGAAAGTAATTTTAGCCAAGTAGGACACAGAAGTACCCTGACACAGTAATATATCACACTTGCACTAAAATTTGTAGGTTTTGTAGCAATTTTAAGGTCTGAAACTTAAAATGTCTACTGAGAGATTTTTTCTTACCTTTGTAAAACAAAGTAATGGACAGGAGGATATAATATGTAAGACATGGACAAAGAGAAAAGCAGTCTAGACAATATTCCAAGTACAGGAAGTGAAGTGGCTTGGAGCCCAAAGGGCAGCTGTTCACACGCACACTTCCTGTGAGTGCTTTGCTTCAGCAGTGGCTGAAAATGGATGTTCAAGTCAGCAGGGAGAGAGCTGAGGAAACTTTGCTGGGAGAAATGGGCTGTAGATCTGGAATCCAGATTCGCCATGCAGTGTTTGATGGTCCCCTATATAGCATCATTGTATAGAGAGACTTCTTACAGCAGTCAAAGCTTCAAGAATTCTTCTCAGTTTCTTTATCTCTGCTGACCCCAAAGTTATGGAAAGCCATGCCTTGATGGAAAAGCAAGCACTTTCCTTATGGTCAAAACAAAACAAAACAAAAAATCGATGTGAGATTTCCACAAAAGTGAAGGATGTGAATTAAAAGCTGACCCTACTCACCTTCGTGCACCTGGCCCATGCCTTTCTCATCTATTTCAGTAATTCTTTCGGCGCCATCAGCAGGCAGAGTTCTTGTTAAGCCTTGGAAGGTTCTTGTGAATAAAGCGTTCATGCTTTATTCACCCAGTAGGAATGGGTAAGGCATGGTCCATGCATTCGATGCCCTGACTTCACTAGAACAATGGCGATAATGGTGGTACAGGGGTCCCCACAGAGCCTGGCACCGTGCTTACTGCATGGCACCTCTCTTCTCCTTTAATCTTCACAATGAACCCCTGGACAGGTAATTGGTATACTTTTACATGCAATGAATAAGGAGATTTGGTATGGCAAGATAAAGGGTAAATATTATCATTTCTTACTTATCTCTGCTTATCTCTACTATGTGTCTTTGTGGGAATACTGAATACTGCATTCTCCATGAGCCCTTCCTTTTCTGACCAGCCCCCCCCATCTCTCCCTCCCCTCCCCACATCCATTTCCTCTTAATGAGTGGATTGACTTCTTTTTTTGGCTCTCCTTTCTTCTTCCATTGGCTCCTTCCTTACGTGCCAGGGCAACACCCCAGGCCGGAGAACCTGGGACTGGGTTCTACAGCGCTCACTGCTGCCTGTCATTGGAAGCCATGAGGGGATAGTGAGTACCTGGTGAATGACGAGTGGGGAAGAGCTCTCTGAGGCTCATCCTACATTAGGAAACTCTTGTAATGAACTCGCTCCGAACTGAGCATGCTGTTCCTCTTTGCCAAGTGCCCCCAATTCTTTGAAGACTTAGATTGCAAACTCTATCGGGCACAGTTAAGCTGCAGAATCTGGGCATGTGAAGGTGGTCTCTTGTTCCGGCTGTTGTAACCATGTGAACTTGGATAAGTTATACTAAGGCTGGAGTAATGAAGATAGTGCTCCTGTCTACATGAGTGTGATGTGTGTTGGCTTGCATTAATCTAGTCTTAGTCTAATGAATGTCATTACTATGTAAGTACTTTTAACAGTGTTACTTAGTTACTTAGTTACTACTATTCATTTCCTTAGGATGTGGAAACTTAGGCCAAACGTTTAGAACATATTTACTTCTATTTTGTCAGTCACATGGATTATGCTTTTGTGAATGAATTATCTAGTATTTCTAGGTTCAGGTGTAGATACTGATGAATATATTCTATTTTTACATTCAAAATTGAAGCCATGTAGAATACAGGATAGTTAATAATGTATATGTAGTTCTTTTTCATTCTTTCCCCCTTCCCTTGGTTTTCCTTAAGAATTTCCTATGACCAAGTTTCTGTATTTACCCGGTAAGTTTTTGAAGTTTTACTGTGTTTTTATTTCTCAATTGCCAGTAAACTGCCAGCCAACCTCGACGTTTGCTTGCATTGAGGCCTTGGAGTTGTTATTTCTCAAGGTATACTGTCTGTTTTGTGTGGTTTCATAACTGATCTTTCTTGGCTTTCTATCCGAATATAGAAAGAGAAAAATTAGAATAGTGAAAACAATTTTTTGGCTGATTTGATCTTGCCTTAGGGGCCTGCATGTCAAAAAGATGAATATGGGGCTTGATATGTTTGGCCTATGCTTAGGGCTTTTCTCCCAGGCCTCCTTGGCAGTGAGTCTTAGACCAGAAAGGCTATAGGAAAAGAGAAAATGGACAACATGTCTCTAAATTTAGAAAGAAGATGTTTATTTTCTAAATCTCCTGATATAAAAATGTAAAGCTATTAAAGTAATGCAGAGATGGTTTAAATGCTTAGGAATATGCTAAGACAAAGTAATACTGCATTTAAGGTTTATAATCTTGCAATCACACATGTGTATTTCATGTCTTTCTTTTTTGAGAACTATGATAAAAGATATATGCAGTTGAGTATGGGATCTTGTCCATGAGTCTCTACAGAACTTTCTCTGAGTAGCACAGACATAATTATTATAGAGCCAAAGCATTATGTTTTCTGTAATTCCTTTATATAATAGTAAATTATAATTCTATAGTTCCTACAGATAGGGCCTTCTTAAGGCTTATCTTTCCTCCTTTGAGTTTTTAGAAATGTTTATTTTCTGTGGTAAATTTAAGTCCTTCTCGTACATCTTGATATGCCAGTGTGTGTGTGGATGAGGATGTGTGTAATAGGGGTGTGTGTGTATGTATGTGTGTGTGTGTGTGTGTGTGTGTGTGTGTGTGTGTGTGTGTAGAAGAGGGCACTGTGTATGTGCCTATGGAGGTCCAAGGGTGACTTCAGGAATCACCCTGGATTCTCTACCTCCTTATAGCTTCATTTTGGGATTTCTCAGGTTCTGCTCTCCGGAGTCAGAAGTGTAGACCGCTGCTATTTCTGTTTGGAGTTTTTAATGTGGGATCTGGGATCTGAACTTGGGTCCTTCTGTCTGCAAGACAAAGGCTTAACCCCTGATCCATCTTCCAGCCCATCTTTTTCTTTATACATGTTTCTAGTTTTATATGACGCTGACTTGGCCCTTGATGGAAAGAACAGGATGGAAAATGTCTGTTTAAATTCAGAAATATACTTTGATTCCTTTCTCTCTAAACACAGGGCATATACTATGTTTACAGATTTTGCTTTTATGAAAAGAAAGTCAGCTGGATGCCATAGCATTTGCCTGTCATCTCAGCTCTTTGGAGGCCTGGATCTCATGAATTTGAGGCCAACCTGGGCTACATAGTACATTCCAGGTCAGCCTGGGCTAGAGGAAAAACCTGTCTCAAAAAATTTTTAAAAAAAAGGAAAGAGAGAAAAACATAAGCAAAAAAAATCATATTTTACTAAAGATATTCTAATTTGTTGATTTAGAATTTAGTGCTCCAGACAGTTTTAATTTTCCTGTGTAACATCAAGGGCTTTGTTGGAACTGAACACCCATTCAGTAGTCCCCCAGCCACGCCCCCAGACCTACCCTGTGGCTCTGGTCTCAGGACAGGAAAAAACTCGCTAAGCACATGCTTTCAAAACTGTAGTGACACCAAGGGCATTTCTGGATGCAAAGCCTGACCTTCTAGAACATCTTCAGTGAGGAATAACATCCGGGTCAGACGAGTGAGCAAGAGCATCCGGGTCAGACATCCTGGTCTTTCTTCATTGCTCAAGGGATGGGCTTGTCTGTACAGTGCAAAGTATCAAGCTTGACTGCACCATTGGAATATTTAAAATTAGTCTAATGTGTCTTCATCTGGACACTGTCATTTTTAAATATGAGAAAGTGAGATAGAGAGAATGAATGCCATGGCGCATGAGTAGAGGTTAGAGGACAATTTTTTTTACAAGTCATTTCTCTCTTTCCATATTGTGGGCTTCAAGGACTGAACTCAGGTTGCCGGGCTTGTGAACGTGTGCCTTACCCTCTGAGCCGTCCCCAGCCCCGAGAGCGCCATTCTCAACCTGCGAGAAATGAGAGCTGGGGATGATATAAATGCTTCACATTCAGGACCTTTCTGGGGTTAAAAGGTTCCTTCCTTCCTTCCTTCCTTCCTTCCTTCCTTCCTTCCTTCCTTCCTTCCTTCCTTCCTTCCTTCCTTCCTTCCTCCCTCCCTCCCTCCCTCCCTCCCTCCCTCCCTCCCTCCCTCCCTCCCTCCCTCCCTTCCTTCCTTCCTAGCATTTACTAATGGTGATTCAATGTATGAAAATATCTGTGGAGTGGGCAACCAGGACCGGGACTGGGAGCCACTATGGGGCTCAGCAGGTGCTATGGGAAGAGGCGAGTGACTCTAATCGCCTTCTTCAGGGGGTGGAGCGAGGGCCCCAGCCCGAGTGCTTACCAATAAAACGCCACCTGCCTTTGGAACACTCTGTGTAACCTTTACTTCCCACTGCCTGTTTAAATGGTCTTACCGGCAGCCCTGCATCCAAGAATACTAGGGTTTCTCTTCTGAATATGGAACAATTTATTCAATACAGTGTTGTCACTGAGGCAGTGACAAAAACATTAGTGATTCTCCATCACTTTCTACAAGACCAACAAACGTAAAAACGTGGGAATTGAAGATTTAAATAATTACTATGACCTGTAGATGCAGCTACATCTTACAGAAATATGGTTTTAGCAAGTTATGCATGTTGTCTTTTTTTGTCGTATGCATGTATGTGTGTGTGGTGAACATGTATGTGTGCACATGGTGTCTTCTTTGATTGAATCCAGAAGTTGCCAATCATCTGGGCTAGCTTTCCAGCTCACCTGGGGATTCCCTGACTTTGCCTCCTGGGTGCCTGGCATTGCATGGCATTGCACGATTCCCTGATTCTCCGTGGGTCCTGGGAATCTGAACTCCGATCCTCATGCTTGCGAGGCAAGAGCTTTACCACTGAGCTAGCTCTCCAGTCCCTTGGTTGTATTTTTCTAGGCAAATGTAAATGGGGTGACTCCATTTGGCTTCCAGTAGGCAGGAAGGGACAGTTCAGAGTTTCTTCATAGTTGATGTCATGAATATGCCACAGCCCTGTAGTAGAGGGAATCAGAGAAATGAAATGAGCTTTCCAAACCTGTTGCCTCTAACCAGGAACTATAGCAAAGGAGATTAGCTTCTAAAAGATGTTAATATTAAAAATGCATTTTAAAAGTGCGTAAGTCATGAAGGTATAACTCGTTAAACATTCTTAAATTTCTTTAATGTTTGTTTATTTGTGTGCGCGTGTGTGCGCGTGTGTGCGCGCGCGCGTGTGTGTGTGTGTGTGCGCGCGCGCGCGTGTGTGTGTGTGTGTGTGTGTGTGTGCACGCACCATGGCATGTGTATGGAAGCAAGAGGACAGCTTACGGAGTCAGTTCTCTCCACCATGTGGACTTCAGGGATAGAACTCAGGTTGTCAGGCTTGGCAGCAAGCCCCTTTACCCACTGAGTCATCTCGTTGGCCCCAGCTTGTGAAACTTTTACAGGGTGAACATGCTTAAGAAGCAGTTTCTGAACCCTCCTCAAACTCTGTCATGATTCTGCCCCTCCCTGACCACCAACCCGTAGACCTCTGTATTCATCCTTACTCTATAGCTGAGAGTATGTTTGCCTGTTTTAGAACACTGTATCAATGGAATCACATCATATGTATGCCTTTGTCTCAGGCTTCTTTCATTCAACAATTTTTAATCTATAACCATCTATCTCATTGTAGGTATCAGCTCGTTTCTTTTTATTGCTTGATGTTCACTGAGTGAAATGCTGCGATTCTGTGTTCGTCCTGCTGGTGGTCCTTTGAGTTGCTTCAAGTTGGATCTTATGAACTAACACCCTGTGGCTTTTCTTGAGCCTATCTTTAGGGGATGTGCCTATTTGCCTCTGTTGACTGTCACTCAAAAGCTTACTTGCTGGGCCAAAAAGCGCAGCTTTGAATAGGTATAGCTAGTTTTTCAGAATTCTAGTTTGTCTCTTAACCAGTACAGAAGTATGTCAGGAAGTAAAATACAGAAGTATGTCAGTAAAATGGGAACCACATCTTACCTGTAATTTACACTGTGAACCTTCTCAAGTTTAGCCCGAATAATGGTGTCTTCATTAGAGTGTCACTTTCAATTTCCCCTGTAAGGACTGATATTTAACAGCTTTCAAGTCTTTACTAGCATCTGGGTGTGGTGGCAAACACCTATAACTCCACCTCTCAGGAGGTAGAGATAGGAGAATTGGGAAGTCGAGGCCAGCTTGGGCTACAGAGCAAGACCTTGTCTCAAGAAACAAAAGGCTGACGTGGAACTCTAGGAGAGCCCTTGCTTAGCATGGCCAAAGACCCACAGCAAAAAGCTTTCTTACCTTTGGCTATTGTCAGTTAGTTAATTCTGCATAATAAAACCCCTTCAAGTAAAGTGTTTCAACAGCACAACTTTTCCAAGTAGCTTCAGCTGACTCTCAGTTCTGGATGTTAATGAAGCTCAGTGCTTATTTTCATTCAAGATCAGTGCTATGCAAGTCCAAGCCATTTGGAAATTCTAAATTTTAGTTATTAATCTGTCTTTTCCTGTCATCTTCTGAAATCTTGTGTTTTTTAATTCACATCAGCTCTACCATTCCCTTGAGTGATTTTTATAGTTGGAACAAAAGAGCGATGATTTCCCCCTTTTTTTCTAATATCGAGTCCTTACTATTGATTGAAAAGAATATTTTTCCCACTGCCCTACAGCTCTGTCACAAACCACACTCTGAGTCTCTCTGGACCACTCATTCATAGGTTTCTTTTTCCTTGTAGCAGTACACACTTTCCTAACTATAGTTGTTTGCTAAAAAATTTTAATATCTGGCGCTGTAAAGTTTTAATTCCTCAAATTTGTTCTTCAAATTTTATAGTGATTTTTGGTCCTTTGTATTTCTATATAGAGTATTAATTTACACACACACACACACACACACACACACACACACACACACAAAGTTCAGATTTTGTTTAGAGCTGCATTCAGAAAGTAGATTAACTAGAGATGACTTGACATTTTGTAATGCTGACTCTCCAATCCAAAAATGAAGCCTCTTACTCTGTTCCCTAGTCTTTTTTGTGTTGTGATACACCTTTTATGTAAAGTATTGTAAAAGTTTTTAAAAGTTTACCCTTTTTTTCTTTCGTGTATATATGTGTGTATGGGGTGCATGTGTGCATATATATGTGTTTGGATGTGGATTTATGTAACTGTACAGGTGTATGTGTAGATGATCACTTGGATGTGCGTGCTTGTGGAGGCCCAAGAGTGATATGAGAAATCATCCTGGATTGTTTTTCCACCTTATTAGAGTAGGCTCGCATCTCTAATTAAGCCCAGCGCATACCATTAAGAGCTAGTTTGGCTAGCCAGCTTGCTCTAGGGATTCCCAGACTCCTCCTTCCATGGTTAGAATTATAGGCAGGTTGCCACACCTGCCTGCCATTTTTATATGGGATCTGGGGCTCTGGATTCAGGTCCTTGTGCCTGTGAGGCAAAACCTTTAACTACTGAGCCATTTCCCCAGCCCTGAAAATTTATTCTTTTGAAAAACCTTTCTTGTCTTTCCAAATTCATCTTATGATTATCTGCTTTCTCTCTTATTAGTATAATTATATGCGGCTTCTTTCTCTTGCTCCACCTGTCTCTGTTACTATATTAGAATGTCCCCCTTGGGTGTCCACTTGGAATTTCCTCAGCTGCATTGCTGGGGAGGAGTATGTGAGGTGTATGTTGAGGCTGACTGAATCATGCCTTCCCTAGTGGGCAGAGCTGAGCATCTCAGGTGGGATACCTGAGATTCAGCTGAGACACCACCTTAAGGCTCTCACATGAAGTCATCTATCAAATGAAAGAAACCTTGTCATAAAGAGAGAGAAAAATTTCGTTAGGTAGAACAGAGAGTTAAGGCTGCTGGAAAGTCCCCTCTGAGATAAAGTCCCAGCTTCCCCAACCCTTTGTGGAAGGATGTGGATTTGAACTCCAAGGATGCGGGCGGAGAGTAGCTCCTCAAATGCAAATGAACTAAATTCCTCAACTCAGCCAGGAGGTCTGGTCGGCCTGCCCTGCTGGTCCGCCATAACAGACCAATCAGGTTCACAGAGACTAGAGCTCACCAATGAGAAAAAGTCCTTTTTCTGAGGCTCACCCAAGTTTACAAACACTCCTGCCATCTGGGGCTCCCTTGCCCCTCACAGACTCCGTGTCTGTGAGTTCCATCCTTTCTAAATAAAATCTGCCTTAATCCTAAAAAGCAGTATATTCATAAGCAGTATATTTTTCTTGTCTCTACCAACAATGTTTGTTAATTAGAGTATTTCATCTACATACACTTAACATTATTTACATTTGTTTAATATAATTACTAGTATGGGGCTTTCAAATCCATACCTTGTCCTTCATTTCATCTAGGTTTTTGTTGCTGCTTGGGCTTTTTGAGTCAGGGTCTCGTGGAGCACACGCTAACTTCACATTCACTGTGAGTTGAGGTTGGCTGTAAACTCATGATCGTCCTGCCTCTGCTCCCTGCAGACTGTGATTACAGCTGTGCACCACCACATCTGCTTAATGTTCCATTGCTCTATATGCCTTTTTCTTTTCTTGAGTATTTTTTAAGTTTTTTTTAAAAGTACACTACGTCCCTTCTGTTTCCTAATTGTAAGCAAACAGTGTATAAAAGGAAATAAAATGTGCCAAAAGTTATGTTTAGAATCTGAAACAAACCTACCAAAGATCAACTTTCACATGACAGAAAGTGAAATTGTATACAACCGTTACCTATATACAATGGAAAAATCTGTATTAAGGCAGAAAACATTTACTGCTGATAATCTCCCATTTGTTTTGAAGATGTCCCCAAAAGTTTGTATTTTCCCTTTAACAGAATTGATATTCACAAGATTTTGCTTTTGGGCAGAGTTTTCAACATTTTTGTGAACTAAAAGAAATATGGTTTTGTATACAAGGAAAAAACAGGCAGGTTAAAGAGCTTTTTAGAGGCTGGAGAAATAGTTCAGGAGTTAAGCCTCTGTCTTGAAAGCAGAAGGACCTGAGTTTGGATCCTGGATCCCACATAAAAATGTCTGGCTGGGGGCTGGAGAGATGGCTCAGGGGTTAAGCCTCTGCCTTGCAGGTGAAAGGTCCTGAGTTCCGATCCTAGACCTCATGTATAGACACTGGGCGGAAGCGGGGGCGGCCTGCGTTTCAGGTCCTGGTAGGGCGGAGCCTGTGAATCCCAGGGCAGAGTAAACAAGGAGGAGGTGGAGGCGTCCATGGTGGTTCCCGAATTCGTCCATGGTTCTACACACACACATATACATACACACACATACATACACACACGCGCACACACACATACACGCACAATTGAATAAATAAAAAAATAATAAAAATTAAAACTTTCAGGCAGGCATAGAGACAGCCTGCACTTCTGGCTCTGGAAGGTGAAACCTGGGAAAAAACAAAGGAAAGAGGAGGTAGAATCAATTCAGGATAATTCCCAAAGTCACCCTTGAGCCTCAACAGGTGCACACACACACACACACACACACACACACACACACACACACACCAATAAATAATTTCTTTAAAATAAAAAAAAACTTTTTAGAAGGCTTTTATGAGGGTTGGTTTTTAGGAAGGCTTTGGGGTTTTCATTTGCTTGTTCCTAATTTGTTGAGAATTTGCTTCTAATTTGCTTGCAATTTGTTGAGAAATGCTGTGGCTTCTTCCTTGTTTAAATGTTGCATATTATTAGTAGCAATACTGCAAAAATGTGTCAGGACGACTAGAAGGAGCATGTGAGGCCCCTAGAGATATTCGCATGAGTCGTGTGGATGGACATGAAGCACTGTGTCAATACTGGCCTCCTTATGTGCATGAATATTCCCGAGCCATGCAGGAGAGATCCTTGTTTTTAGACGATGCACAATGAAGCATTATCAGGTAGAGGAGAATTATGTGTGGAACCAATCACAAATGATTTAGAAAAATATACCATGATAATACCAACAATACCAAAGGGATGAGAGAGACTAGGAAGTGGTTGGAGAAATCCTCTGTACTATTCTTTTTAAACTTTTATCATCCTTTGAATAGCAGTGCTGCGTAATTGTCATCTCTCTTATTTTTCTCATTGCTGTGACAGAAGCAGCATAAGAGGTATTGCAGTTTGTCTGCATATGGCTGGAAAATCCACAACCAAAGAGCTTAGGGGAACAAAGGTGTACTGGTTACTCTATTTTCTGCGGCTGTGAGGTAATATTCAAACACAACCAGCTTAGAGGGAGAAAAGGAGATTTATTCAGCTTGCGGTTCCAGAGGGAAGATACAGTCCTTCACGGCACGAAAGGCCTGGCTGGCTGGCAGCCATGACATGTTGGGACAGGCTGGTTTACATCCATCAAGGAGGCTGAGAGCTGCTGCCAGCTGCAAGAGCAGACCTCTCCCGGAAGGAGGAGGAGCTCATCCACCTCAAGGCCCACCCCCTGTGGCTGCCTTCCTTCCACAAGGCTCCACTTCCTAAAGGTGCCATGACCTTCCCAAACACATGAGTCTGTGGGGGACACGTTTCAAGCCATAACAAAGGAGATTTTATTCTTTCTCATGATTCTTAGTTACAGTTCGTAGTGCAGCTTGTCAGGAGAGCTCACACCAGCATCAGAAGCCGAGAGAACTCTCCACATCATATCCACAACGCTGCTGAGAAGAGCCAGCCTCACTTACTGGACAGCAAGACTGTCAAAGTATGCTGAAGAATGCCAGCTTCTGAGCTAGCTCCCTCCATCCTATGCACCTGCTCAGCGAATGTTCCCCCCACACACACACACCACACACACACTATGAGCTGGGTCTTCCCGCATCAGTCAGGCAATCTCCTGCAGACTGGTTCAGGGTTTAATCCAACTACTAATTCTTTAGAAATGTGCCCAGAGTTCAGCCTTCATTTGTCAGGTTGGCACCTATACTTACAATTGGCAAAAGGGAAAAACGGCTTCTTCTGGTTCGTAGTTCTGGGGGTTCAGGAGTTCATTCTGTCGTGACGGGGGAAACGTGGTGGCAGATGGAGAATTCATGGCTCAGGAGCAGAAGCTGTATGGTCACTGTCATAGTTACTGTTGCATTGTTGGTGATAAACTCACAGCCAAACAGCTTAAGGTGGAACAAGGGATTTTATTCTTGCTTACAACTGTCCAGTTACAGTTCTTAATCCAGCTTGGCAGAAGAGTCCACACCATCACCAGAGGTCAAAAGAACTGGTCAGGCCATATTCCTGCATCCACAGGACTGCTGAGATTGGGACAATCCTTACTTTCCAGACCAGCATATCGGACTAAATGTACCAAGGGATGCCAACTTCCTCAACCAGTTCCCTCCAACTTATTCATCAGTCCAGCGACTAGTCCCACCCACCATGGACTGTTCCTTGTCCATCAGTTAGACAGTCTTTTGGAGGCTTGCCCAGGGCTCAACCTAACTACCAGTTCTTCACATGATGCCCAGAGCTCAAGCCCTCAATTTCCAAGTTGACATGTGCATCTGACATGACCGTTGTGTTATGTATGCAGACAGGAAGCAGAGAGCAATGGATGCTTCTGCTCAACAACCTTTTTCCTTTGTATTCAGACCAGGAACAGCCTGTGAGTGCTGCCTGCAGGTAGGGGAGGTCATCCGTCTCAGCTGTGCTGATCCCGAAAATTCATCATCGGCGTCCCCAGAGAGTCTTCCCTCATCTTGATAATGATGCACAGATATGTCCAAAATCTCATTTCCTGAGAGGTTCTATCTAGGGTCTAACAAGCTGACTAGTAATATAAACCATAACATCATCATTCCAAGCAAAACATTTTACTTTAAAATCAAAATAGCCCATGTTTTATTCATTTGCAATCAGAACAGATAGAATAGTGTTAGTTTTCAATATAGTTTAAGATATTCGTGAAGTCCATTCTATTTTAGCTTTGCACAGTTTTGTTTCATTCCAGTCTCAATGCTTGTGAAGCAGCATGTATCCTTACACTCAAGTAAAATAATTAAAATGTCACTTTCAGTGTCTTCTAATAGTTGACTGAAAACATCCTTTTTTTCAAAAACATGACTCATTGTCGAAAATTCAGAAAATGCTGACAAAAATCAGACATTTGTTCAAAAAGTAGATAAATAATATTTAGCATATTTTACTTTTATGCTTGTCATTGTTTACACATCATCATAAATTGTGTGTCTTTCTTTGTAACTCTTTCATTTAGCATTAGAGTGTTTTCCTATTATCACTTGAAGGCCCCTTGAAAAGAAATTGTTTGCTAACCACATAGTCCCATAATGCACACAATTACATAATTGTCCTATATATGTGAAAATGTGTGCTGCTAATCGGATCCATGGGGTTACCTTTAGTAAGCTAGGAGTAGATCGTATGTGAGCATGTATTTTCTCTGATGATCTAAGACATTTACTTACAAAATCCAAGGACTAAATCGCTTTAGAAACATTCCACCAGCCCCAGCAATGAACCCCCCCCCAGATCCCGTCATCCAAATGAAGCCCCTCCCCTACTTTTCCTCTATTAATTTGTCAGGCAGAAAGCTAAGCCATAGTCAGTTTCCATTTGTCACTAATGAGACTGACCATATTGGTGTCTGTTGGCTATCTTCTGCAAGATACCTTCAGCCTGAGGCAGTGTTTTGGTATTTTCTAAGTGACTCCTGAGCACTAAGGTTCGAAATCATATTTTGCCAACATTCTGTTCTGTTCGCCTTTTAGTTTCTAGGCGCTTTTACTTTTGTCTTTGCTCTTTGTGGCTTTTCCTTTTCTCCTGTGATGAGTTATGTAGTTATCTGTGTGTCTAACGAACTTGGCTTTTCCATTCTTATTTGTCTGTCTTTCTCTCATAGATCAGAAATATAAAACGAGCATTTTTCTGCCCCTCGTTTTATTTTTCTGTATTCCTTCTAGAAGACATTTTTTGCATCTGACTTTGACCCATACTCCTTCATTGTGAATCCTGCTTTTTCAACTGCCCCAGTGCAGCTTGACCTTGCTGTTGCTCCCGAGCAAAGAGGGGATGGTTGCTAATGGTTTTCCTAGCCCGGCGCCCCTGCTTCAGTGATTCTAATTCCTGTCCTGAGGCCTTTGGCTCTCAGCCTTGCGTGTTTTTGTGAAATGTGACATTCAGCCTATTTAGAGTTTTCATAAATGCAGAAACAAGCGTGTGAGTGGGCAAGGTTGCATCTGTAAAACTCCCAGGTGGCACCACAGGGTCTTGAAGAGCCTAGTGTACACCTCTAAGTTATTTAGGTGGCAAGGATGCATGGTGGCCCCAGGAAAGAATGAGCCAAGATTGCGAAATACAGGAGCCCATGGGGGACATTTTCATATTCAGACCATCATAAGGTTTAAGCTGGGTGTTAGTGGAATATTTCTGTGAGATAAATCATCCTGTCAGTGTGGGTAATGACTTTATATTCCCCCTGAGTGCTTGAATACACTTGCTGAGAGAGAGAGAGAGACAGAGAGAGAAAGAGAGAGAGAGAGGAGAAGATTATGTGTAATATGGTTGGAACATGGGAGAGAGATTAGAGAAACAACCAAGAGAGAAAGTCAGAGGGTGTAGGGATTGGCCATGGAGAGGGAATTGAAGACACATCTCTTGTTTTGGGGTAAGGTAACTAGGATTGCATTTGTGATATCTTTAGGTTGACTTTCAAAAGAATGTCTGTGTAAATAAGGAATTAATGAAGTTGCAGTGATGAATTTTTACAAAAGGTCAGGTTGAGGAGATGAGTCAGGGGTTAAAACCTTTGCCTGGGAAGCAAATGGACCTGAGTTTGGATCCTCAGAGCCTATGTAAAAATACTGGCAGAACTTGGGAGACCCAGAGCAAAGCAATAAGGAGGTAGAACAATCCAGGACAGTTCTTGATGTCACCCTGGGCCATCACAGGCACAAACACTCAAATGCCCTCTTCTAAACATGCCAGCACACACATGAGCATACATAGATGCAGATGCACATACACATGACAGATTGCAGATGCATACACATGGACATATGTAGATACAGATGTGCACACACATGGACAGATGCAGATGCACCAGATGCACACACATGAACATATGCAAATGCACATACATATAGGCATACATAAATACAGGTGCACACACATGAACATATGCAAATGCACATACATATAGGCATACATAGATACAGGTGCACACACATGGACATATGCATATGCACACACATGGATATATGCAGATGCACATACTCATGGACAGGTGCAGATGCCCACACAAAACAAGTCAGAGGAATTTGTATTTAGTTTCTGCAGCACTCAGAGCTGCTTATAGAAATCAAACGGGAGGCTGGTCATCATATAACTTAAGTAAATCTCTGAAGGTTATGCATCTTCAGGTGGGAGCGTGATGAGGGAAGTCTCTCACCGACCAGCCTTATTTTCTAGCGTCTGTCTAGCTATTCCCTCAGCGATGTCTTACTGCTCATCTTAGGTTACAAGTCTTCAAGCAGATTTGTGGCCATCAAAGTCTCTTTTTCCCTGCCCTCTCTCGGGTTCTCCTGTTGGTGTGGAATTCAGACTGCACAGGACACTGGCTTTTGCTGCGCTCTGCTGCCCGCTGTTTCCCAGAGCTAAATCGTCGCCCATAACCATAGGACCATGTCCTCCAGACCTGTCAGTGCTGCCAGACCTTAGTGGACCCTTTTAAAAAAGGTTCCACAATATCCTTTTGTGGATAATTGTATTGTCTGGATAATCTCCAAATCCAGTTTTTAATTTCCTATTGGCTCAATTTCCTTTTATTCTTTCTTTCTTCAGGCCTGTGCTCATCTTCTGCTTAGTGCTGGCATCCTCCCTGTACTGCGAGAGAGACCTTAATCTCTTTTGGGCCAGCAGCCATGCCATTTTAAAATTCCTCTGGGCAGCCATTCTGCGGGTTTAGCATCTTTCAATCCCACTCCTTGGCAGGGTTGCCTGGTCCGCTGGTCACCCTCCATTCCTTTCAGAGAAGGAGTGTGAGGTCTGCGTTTCTCTTGAGCAGGGACCCTCCATCCTCTCTAATAGGAGACTGTTTCTTGGGAATGTTTTCCTAAGATTCTGGCACCAAATGTTTAACCACTTGCAGCTGGTCAGAAAGGTCTCAGCTGCAATAGTGGCTCATTTCCTTTCAATGGGAAGAGTCCAGGAATGCCCACGCAAAGATGTCAGCCTGGGTCTTTCCGAGGTTGGCACGCCACTGGAGCCTGGTTTGTGTTCTTCCAAGAGCCTTCTAGACTTTGGGGCCCACAGCATTCTGGTGTCTAGATTTCAAGTATGAAAGTGCTTCATGTTTTAAGGACAGTAGGGTCCTCTTTGAAGTGCAAGTCAGTAAATGATGTCATTGAGTGGCAGATGGTACGTTCTAACTTTCATCTCTGCAGTGAATATACCCAGGATCCTTGTTGGACTCATGACGTGATCCTCTGTGCCACATACGGTGACTTTTGCAAGCATCATGGTAAGAGGAAAACCCACATGTTGGACCATCAGTGTGGATTCAAAAGGATGGTCATTGACAAGAACCAGTGTTGGGTCAGCTCTGGCACTAATTGTTTCTGTCACTTGACACAAGCCACTTCCTCTCTAGACCTTAAAGTGAGTCTGAGGAAAATCCCGAGGTTCCGTTGAAGTGAGGATGGACAGTGTGATTCATGCAGGCATTTGCTAATGATAGGAAAGCCCCTTCTTCCTGACTATGCCGTCACAGTGAAGATCTCATAAAAGACAGTGTGCCAAAAGCGACACTCCCATTCCCATCCTCCTCCTCTTGGAGTGTCCCGTTTTCCAAAGATCATCTGGCACTAAATGTTTAACCACCTGCAGCTGGTCAGAAAGGTCTGAGCTGAAATAGTGGCTCATTTCCTTTTAATGGCTCATCTGTGAGTCTTCCCCTGTTGGGAAGGAAGAAGAAGGAGATCTCAAAGCACGGATGTGAAGACACTGAGGGTGAACAAGATAGCTCAGCAGGTAAAAGTACATGCTTGCAAACCTAACCTGAGTCCAATTCCCAGAAACCCATAGAGTGGAAGGAAAGTCGCCCTCTGACCTCCAATCATGTATCATCACGTGTGCATCAATCTCTTTCAATTTCAATCTATCTTTCCTCTCTCCTTTCTTCTCTCCTTCTTTGTCTCTCTCTCTCTCTGTTTCTCTTCCTCCCTCCCTCTGTACATATCTGTCTGTCTGCTTGTCACTCTCTCATAAACAATATTTTTAAAAAAGAAAATTAAGCACTGTTTTTCTTAATTGAAGACAAAAAGAAGACTGAAAAACCTGCCTGAAAATAGATGAAATGACTTTATTAACAAAATAGACACAAATATTCATTTCTTTTTAAAAATAATTTTATTTTTCTTTTTCCTCTCCCAGCATCCCCATTCCCACCTCCCCTTCTTTTCTCCTGATCACCCTTCATCTCCCCTGTCACACTCCCTCTTATTTTCAAGTCTTTTCACCTGTGTGGCCCATTGTGCTTTATCTAGTTTGTCTTGATGTCACGTGCCGACACGACTCATGCTCCAGCTCGTGACATAGGTCAGTAGGTCCATCGCTGAGGAGAGCATCTTCCTTTTTCTTCCCTCTACGTACTAGTTCTCTTGAGTTTCAGGGAGGTGCGGAACTTCTTGAGATCTTTCCCTTTTCCCGGTAAAACGCTGACAGAATAGTTGCCATGCAGTTCTTGTCATGTCCAGGAGATAGTGTCTGCCCACCATTGTCCCATTTCGAGCTCTTGCACTCTGATACACATAGTAGGGCTTTTCTGCTGGAATACAGGAAACAGAACAGAATCTCTTTTTATCAATTACATTATTAACAAGGTCTTTGAACAAACTTTTACTTTCTTGGTCAGTAAAAGGAATTTTTTTAATCTTTATTTTTTTTCTTTTCTATTATTATTATTATTATTATTAATTTACTTGTTTTGTTTTACAAGCATATTGAGTACTAATCCTTGCTTCCCTCCATCCCCCCTCTCTCCCATCTTTCTCTCTTCCCCTCATCAATCCATTCTATCCCTCCCCATCTTTCTGCCTGGCTGCTCCTATGGACCCCAGAGTTCCCTCTGGATTGTCTTCTCTTGTGGGGGTTCAGGCCTCTATGGCATACCAAGTTGCCCCTCCTTGGGTCATCCCACTGTTAGGGGCATTTCCCTTCACTTATTCAGCTCTAGTCCTCAAGACTTCCACTGTATGTTCTTGCCTCTCTTGAGTTCCTCAGTAGTCTATGAGTGTATGTTGGTATATCAGTCATTATGCAGGTCAGGTAAGGACGAGTCTCACTGCAAAAAAGTTCCTACATGCAGCAGTCCTGCCTTGAATAGAATGTCTTGTCCAACAGTGGATTTTCCCATCTTAGGTTCTTAAAATCTCACTGCCCTCTTCCTCCAGGTTTCCTAAGCCTTATGATGGGGAGAGAATCAGGATGACCTGATTCTGGGTGAATATTGCCAGGTCACCGGTATTCTACAGTTAAAAAAAAAGTTTTGTATGATTCCACCTCTTTAAGAAAATCTGCCTGCTTTCATACTTCTTTCTAAGTTCATCATTCATTTCCTCAAAGTTAATGATGCTTATTTAGTTCAAGTGACCTGCATCAACTTTTATTTAAGAATTAGACGGTACTCTTAGAATTCTGTTCTAATATGCAGGTTTTGAATATCTTTCAGTTCATTAAGGAAGTATATTTAGAAACATGCAGACAAGCAAAATATCTGCAAAACAGATTAACCGTGGAGACGCCTGTCACTCATCATCAACGCTACACTTTTTTTCTCATGTATATGTGTATATGTGCTTACGTGTGGGTGGGTGCAGGCGGAAGTGTGCATGAGTGCACGTGCTTGTGGAGGCCCGAGGCTAGCATCAGGAATCATCCTCAACTACTCTTCCACCTTATCACTTTGAGTCTGGGTGGTCTCTATTTAAGCCCAGACTAGCCATTGCAGCTAGTCTACGTAGCCAGCTTACTCCAGAGACTCCCAGGCTCTGCTTTTTGAGACTGGAATTATAATGGGCCATTACACCTGCTTCACTTTTTTTTTTTAACATGGGATCTGAGGATCCGAACTCTGGTCCTTTTGTTTGTGTAGCAAGCACTTTAACCACCAAGAGCTCTCACTACTCCCAACATGGCTGCTTTTAAGATGATCTTTTGGCTCTGGATACCCTGAACTAATAGTCAAAGGGATGGGGGGGGCATTTCCGTGCCCCACAAGCCTTACATCTATTCTTTTCCAGAAGGTATAAAATGCACAGCTGTATGATAAACCAGCAGGTCTTCTAATAGTATTCCTAATTCTTGTGGGTTGACAACTGACTGATCACTAGGCAATTGCTCCAACAGATTACTGATTTGGGGTAGTATTACTAGTGGTAATATCTGGCATACCCCTTAATAGATTCTCTGAGCAAAACTGCTGTGGTCATCTTGATATCAGACAAAAAAAAAAAAAGAAGACGTGATATTTGGATGATTCCAAATTTAGTTTCATGTTCCAAATTCAACCTCAGTCAGTACAGAATGGCGCTCACTTGTCCAGACTGACAATGGAAAAAAGATCTTTGGTGCATTAGCAAAGATCATTCCCATGAAATGACTTTTTAATACAAAGCATTCAAGACATTTCTGCTCAGTGGCAGAGCACCGCCTGGTATGCTAGAGAAATGTAGAGCACGTGCTTCCCTCCCTGAAGCTAGGACCTCCCTGTGGAAATCAAGGACCTTCAGCCTAACGCTATATTATTTTTACAAAATATTAATTGTTGGTCAGTTAGTATCCAGCAGGCAGGCATTCCACATTCTTTCTTTTTTTTCCTATCTGTTCAAGTGCAAGGTATTGGTCATCTAAACTCTCTTGGCGAATCATTGCTGCAGTAAAGCTGAGTCTGCAGGATGCCCCGCCATTCATAAACAGCGTGGTGCTTGTTTGCCTTCAGGCCAGCTATTCACTTCCTGTTCTGGTGAAGAACAGTGATCAGCGACCAACATCTGTGGTAACTGTGTAAAATTATTAAAAAGGAAAGCAAGGCATTGTAATTATTCATCTTTGTTGTGAGATGACACTCACACACAACTTAAGGGGAGAAAGAGAGTTATTGGCTTATGGTTCCATGGGGGATTCAGTCCATCATGGCATAGCAGAAAGCAGGACTTGTAGGCAGAAGCAGGAAGGAGGCTGGTTCAGGTCGCCACAGCCATCAGGAAATCAGCAATGGCAAACTGAGAGGAAGCAGGGCTGGGCTATCAAGCCTCACGGCCCGCGTCCCTGTGACGTGTCCTCCTCCAGCAAGACTCCATTTCCTAAACAACCTTCCCAGACATGAACACCAGTAAAGACTCAAACACAAGACCTTGACAAGGTGTGTGGGAGAGAGAACTCACGTTCAAACTTGGATACACGGTATCTTATTTCGAGATGAGAAGCCAACAAATTTCTACTCGCTGTGGTCCCTCTACCTTTCTCCCATTTCAGTAGGGAAATAAAGTGTTGGTGAGGAAGCATCAAAGGTTACCCATCCCACTGAACCCATGAATGAAAGCAGAGAGGAGATGTGGCCCACCAAAGAGACATCCCTTGGGCCCACTCGGAAGGGCCAGCATCAGTTCTAGGCAAAGCTGGAACGGGATGGTCAGTGGAGCAAGTCAGTGATTAGAGGACTCTGGTTCACCAGCAAGGGTTGAGCGCAAATCAAGAAGGTCCTCTGAGAACTAGGACCATGCATGTAGCAGGAGCCAAATGATGAAGGGAGGCTTTCTGTTCGATTGAGCGTGGTGGGATTCTCTGGTCAAGAAGAAATGCTGACCACACAGAGCAAGGGGATAGCACTGGGGGGTTTGCATTTTGCAAAGAGGGCATTGACAGCAGTTAGGTAGAGGGTGGATCAGAGGAAGAACCAGGCGAGACAGGGCCAGCTGGACTGTGGAAGTGTCTGGAGAGATAAGAAGGTTGGACGGGTAGGGCAGGGAGCTGGAGAAAGGGAAGGATGACATCAAGATTTCTGGCTTGGGTGTCTGGTTGGATTCAAGGATGAAGGTCATAAAGGAGAGAGGTAAGGGAGATGAAGAGGGGAGTGATACTAATTTCATTTGCTAGGGACATGTCTAGCCCGTTTTGGATAAATGGTCCAAAAAGATAAGCTGAAGGTCTTAAGAGACCTTGGGGAACTCATCAGCAAAAGAGAGGTAATTGAAGCATTGAGGAGTTTCCAGCTTCCAAAGAATAACGATCTCTTTGACATATGCTGACCTCAGGGAGTCTGAAGTTAGCAGTAACCTGTGCTGAGTGATTTGATGACAGGAATAAGCTCTCCCTCATGGTACTAATCAGAAAGATCCTAGCCTCACGCTAGCATCCAAAATCAGTCTGATCAGACTCACTGACTTTTTTGTAGTAAATGCCATGAGAAAGATTCAATCGTATAGATGTGAAATGATGTCATTGCATTTTCATTTCCAGTTGGGAAGGTAAGACAGGTGGAGAGAAAAAAAATGGAAATGAGAAAAATTTCTCCCTCTTCAAGAAGAGTGGTTTAGTAAGTAAGAACACAGGAAATTCAGCCTTAGTCTTGAAGTGAAATAATTAAGGGTAACAAGAGATCTTCAGAGAATTGTGGGTGAAGATGAAGATTTGTCGTTCATCCTAAGGAGTGTCTAGGAAGGGTGGAGAGGAGAAAGCAAGCTTGTAGTGGATCCCAAGGGTCTGGGGCCTTGACAGATGACCAGTTGGGGGTCATGAGAGGTCAGGGCCAAGCTAAGGTAGAACAAAGATAATGTTCTTGAACATGGGAAGGGTGCTCAAAGAGAGGGAACTTGAAGATTGGCAGGAGACTAGCTGGAGAATTGTCATCGGGTTTCATGGATACCTTTTCTCCACATCCGTGTTTCAGAAGATAAAATTGGGGACTAAAGCTGTGGGTCATTGAGGATGAAGAGGAGCAGAGAAGCATAGTTAAGGATGACGATAGTTGACATGTGCCAAGTTCTCTTTGCATTAACGTGCTTCCTTCCAAGCTAGCACTTTAGACGTTCATTGTTTGGTTCTCACAGTAATTGTCCATACACACCACTATTGCTATATGTGTAGTTAGTGTTGGTCCTGTACTTCAGATACGATAAACAGTGGCCTGTCATGCCCACAAATTCTGTGACCTCAGGTCCAACCAACTGCTCACTCTGTATTGAGTATCATAAGTAACCTATGGGATGGGATGGAATGGGATGGGATGGAATGGCATGGGATGGGATGGGATGGCATGGGATGGGATGGCATGGGATGGGATGGCATGGGATGGGATGGCATGGGATGGGATGGCATGGGATGAGATGGAGTACCAAAATGGCAGCATGCTTGTCTAGCATGTATGAGGCCCTGAAATTGATCCCAATTCTGAAAAAAAAAATGTATTTTTTTAAAAAATTACATGGGAAAATATATATATGTTATTTGCAAATGTTATGCTATTCTACATAGGAAATTGAACATCCTTAGATTTGGGGACCAATTCCCCAGAGATGGATAGGGATGGCTATATTGGGAAATGGAGATAGTGAATGAAGACAACTCTTTGGAGATATTTTGCAGTGGTGGTATAGAGAAGCTTCAGGCAAAGACTGGAAGGAGGGAGGGAAGGAAAGAGGAATGGAGAGAGGGAAGGAGGGAGGGGGGAGAGAGAGAGACAGAGAGGGAGAGGGAGATTTTCCAGGTTATTGGTACACTTTTAAAGGCAGTAAAGGTGGAATCGGAGCAGTAACTGAAAGTACTGGTAGTAACTGAAGAGAAAGGTGCACACACGTGACTAGAGAGTGAAAAAGGCCGGTTAGCACCAGAGGGATCCGGCCTCGAAAACAGAAGGGACAACCTTCTCTTCATTGAGAAAATTAAGACAAGTTTAAACGGAGTAACTCACATTTTGCAATTTGAGGAGAGCTGGTGTAGAAAATGAGAAAAGAAAGTCAGGCAGCTGCTGAAAAAAGTTGTTGTATATATCTTCTTTATTCTTCCAGAAAACACCTTTCAATTAAGCTTTACAAAGTTTAAAAGAGAGAGACTTGATTTTATTGACCTTAATTCTTACAAAACTAAATTCTGGCGCGTGAAGTGTCATCTACCATTTTCTTTGTCATTTGTATTTGACATCATTACTTAGACATAAACCCTTTCTCCTCAAACCTGCATTTGAGAGACTGTGGAGTTCAGAGGCAGAGAGAAGAAAGTACCTGTTAAGGCCTGGCAACCAGAATGGGCAATTGACTAAGCAAACATGATTGGGAAGGAAAGGAGTGTGGAAGTAATTAGTTGCTGCAGATAAAGAAGGACTCCATCTGCAAGTCTGCTATAACTTTATATGAGTATTACGTACATTCCCTTTTGATCTGACTGCCATCTCCCAAGAAATTACCAGAATGACAAACGCCGAAGGAAAGAGGAGTAGGCACCAAACACAAGTTTTCTAGACCTTTCAGGAAACATGGAGTTGCTCTTTTGTCTACATTTATGTGACTTTATAGAAAGGGTAAATGTTACTTACCATGGTCAAACTGGAAGAGTCTACAGTGTGACTCCACATACCTTGGTTGGCATTGTGGTAAACAAGCAAGGTAAAGGGGAGATTCTTGCCAAGAGAGCTGTATGGACATGCATGTTGAATATGTTAAACACTCATTTATGAGAATAGGTTTATTCATGGGGAAATAAAGCACAAGGTCACTACCAGGATTATAGAAATTAATGTGAGCATCCAAGTCAGCTAATCAGGTGGTATAATGTTGACATTTGAGGCCTCAAGTGACCCTGGCTTGGTGACACATAATTCCGTTCCTGAGTAATTAACACAGGCTGACCATCTTGCTGGATTCACCAGACACTCTTCATTCCTGGGAATGCTGTGTAGACATGGTTGGGGTCATCTTTACAGAGTTGAGTACACCATTGCTCCCACCTTCGCACCACTCTGAGGTCAGACTATTACTATTGACTGTGACCCCAAAAGGTGGTACATGAGAACTCTCCTTAGAGATCCCATCTCACCCTGGTCATAAGGTATGGAAACCTTATGACCAAATCACAGGGTATGAAAACATAACACGCGTCACCAAGGCAGCAGAGCTGGACAGGGAAGGATTCTCACACTGCCAGTGAGAATGGCCAGTTGCTGCAGCTACCATGGAAATCAGCACGGAGGTACCTTGAACCACAGAGCTACCATCAGAACCACTCGACCACTCCTGGCATTTACTCAAAAGACTTTGCGGCATCATGTCACAGAGATACTTGCACATTCATGTTCATTGCACTACTCTTCATGGAAGCCAAGTTACGAAGTCAATGTGGATGTCCATCAGCAGGGTGGACAGGGAAAGATGGCATCTATACACATAAGGCAGATTTGTTCAGCCATGAAGAATGAAATTTTGTTATTTGCAGGAAAGTGGGTGAAACGTTTTGGGAAAAAAAAAGAGACCAGCAAGAGGAAGGGACACAGAGAAGCTAATGGAGGGCAAATATAAGAAAAGTATATGAGATATCTACATATATACATATTCTCATATAAATGTGTGTATATATGTATATATATTCTCATATATATGTGTGTGTATATGTATATATGAAGCTGTCATGGGAAATCTTTTGTTCTGTATAGTAAGCATGTGCTAATAAAATAACTTTTCAATGATAATATTTTCATTTATTCCCCCCATAGGAAAATAACTGTCTTTGGAAATTAAGGGTCGAAAACATTTACGAAACACTGACCCTGGTTAATTACAGGAGTCCTTCAGTTTGAGAACATTCCCTGGGGAAGACCAAATGTTTTCTCATCAAGCCCAACATTTTTGGCCTCTGAACCATTTTTCATCAAAACCTTCTATTAATATGTGAAATGTCTGAAAAGTTCTTTCTGTGTCCACATGATCATCCCACTGTTTGGAAAGCTCTGTCTGTGTAAACATGGTTCTCACATCTAAATCATAGTCTGTTTATCCACACGTCTGGGGTTCATCAACCTGTGTTTGTCTCCTGTCTGATGTCCAATGTCTTTTTTGCAGATATTGATGAATGTGTGAACAACACTGTGTGTGACAGGCACGGGTTTTGTGACAATACAGCTGGCTCCTTCCGCTGCCTCTGTTATCAGGGGTTTCAAGCCCCGCAGGATGGGCAAGGGTGTGTGGGTGAGTTTTTAGATTTTTCTTATCCTTTCAACAGATCGCACATGTCCATTTCAGAAGAGGTCACGGTTATCCAAAATAGGTGACTTTGAAACAGGAAATTTGGTCAGAACTTTGCTTTTTTTTTTAGTCCTATGGCTTGAGATTGTGCAAATGTATATGCTCTGTGACTTCTGCAAAGGAAGAGACGTCAGATAGAAGTGTAACTTTAAAGGCCATCTGGTTAAACTCTTAGCTGAGTCTCGAGCCCTCGGGTCCCTCTTAGCCAGGAAGTGGAATCTGCTGCCTTGTGGCAGAGCTTGTCTGTTTTGGAACTGCGCCACCTTCAGTGGTACATTTCAGGAAGCGCTGGTGAGCACATCTGTTTCCACGACCAACACCAGCAAGACGATGCCCTGGGTTGGCAATTCTTTTCCTTCCAATCTGCTCTGATATTGACAGGGCTGGAAAGAAACCTGCATGCCATGAGTATTTCTAGAGAAGGGTCCAACACATGCTCAGAGAGGAGTGAGTGTTTCATAGTCTCTTCAGCTATTATTTCTTCAAATTTGTTATGAAACACATTTTCAATTAGAGCAGTTTTGTGGGAAAGAGGGGAAAAATGGGATGCCAGATCTAAAACCTCACAGATCACAAAGCCTTTTCTGTATCATTTATTAATACAGAAAGAGAACTTTGTTTGTTACAAGGCAGGTATATTTGAGGTGAAAATAGTTTTTGTTTTGAAATGTTGCAAATGAAACATTGGTCTATTTGCCATCCATCTCAAACTAGGATGACTCCATCTGTTGAGAGTTTTGATTATGTCTCTTGAATGCTAACTGCTTTTCTGGGATTAATTATGGAAATTTAGTTCATTCCCAATCACAAAGGAATATGTAGAAATCAGTAATATAATTTTCAGCATAAGTATCAGCTAATCAAAATCACATGCTATTTAAGAATTGCTTATCAGAAGAAGATAGAGTCCATTAATAATAAGCTAATCTCTGATCCCCATTCCCACTTAATAGCAAATTGCAAGTGATAAAAATTATCACTGGCATTTAGTCCAGCCAGATGGCACAAGTCTATAATCCCATGTAGTCCAGAGGCTGAAATAGGAGTTCAAGATCTACATGAGTTGAAGAGCTGAGTTCAAGCCCAGCTTGGGTAACTTAGCGAGACTGTGTTTCAAAATAAAACTTATTTTATTTTTAAAAGAAGACCAAGGAATGTACTGATAGAGCATCTACTTAGTGGGAGTGGTGAGTATGTACAACGCCCAGTACTCTCAAATATATTTTGACACTTGGTGTTTTGACTCAACAGACCTGTGGTTTGGCCCCTCCCTATCTTCTAACCTTACCACTTTCCTTGGATTTATGCTCCTACAACACTTGCCTGCTTGGGCACTGTGAAGTCACTTGGCTGTCATTTGCTTTCTGCCATGGGTTTTTTCCTCTGCATGACCTCTTCTGGAATCGTCTCACTCTTTCTTGGAAGACTGACGTCAGGTGCCACATTCCAAACACTCCACTCCTTCCCCTCACTCTTAAGCTAAGCCCCACTCTGTTCCTGCCTCTAGAACTTAAGCAAGTTCCGTTGCTGTACTCTAAAGCTTTATGGGCATATTTCAATCACGTGTGTGCTACCTGCAGTACTGTTCCCCAAACTGCAAATTCCATGTGACTCTTTCTCTTAACTTTAGTCTGGGCCCCACATTTAGTCTATGGTGCGTGCCCCATACGTATGTGTTGTTTAGTCATTAATGGTTGAAAGATCAGATATTGTCTATCAGATGTTGATTCCGCCTTCTTCCCAAATCCTTATTTCATGTTCATTCTAAGAAGATACAAGGATGTCTGACCCATGTTGATTTTTCAGTTTGGCACATGTAACATTTCCCTTAGACAAAGGGATGCCAGTTGCTATTTTCCTGAGATCAAAAAACAAAAAAATACCACGTTTGGTATTTTATCTTTGTCTGAGGTGTTAACTGAGCATTTCTCTGCACTGGGCATTTCATAGAATTTCAGAGGTGATCAGGCATGTGGTTGTGCTGCTCACCTGGGCCCTGCTGTCATGTATTCATCCTTCAGGTCTGGTCTCCTGCGCACTCCCTCATGAGAAATCACTGTCCTGTGCTTTCCTGGTCTGCCGCACTCCTAGTTCACTGAAGCCTGTGAGATGCTTTTACTAACTTCAAGCCTGACTTGATCATCAAGTACTTTGAAGGCAGGGGCTAAATCTACCTAACTCATCCGTGTTTCTCCTCCGAGGGTATATAGGGACCTGGCCCATATAAGTAAGCCAAGGAAAGTCTCTTCAGTGAATGTATGCAGCCTGATGGGAGAGCTGTCAATAGCAATATAGACATTCTGAGTTGGAAAGTAAAATGTTTTATTTGATAGTTTCCTAAAATGAAGAAATGTTAATTGGCGAATTTCTAAAATCAGCTTTTCTGGTCTAAATTATGACTGTTTACGTTGATTAAATATTTCAGTTTTGCTTTACTTTATGTTACAGTATCTTTTTATAATTGAAACCCATCTTAATGGGTTTACATATGTGTATTTACAAAGTGAAATGGAAACGTTAGATAATTATCCAAAAACTCAAGACTCATAAACTTCTGTCCAGTAAACTAGGTGCACGATTTTTTTTTTTGTCCTGAACAAGTTGGATAATTGCTCACATTTTAAAGACTTTAAATCTTGGAGTCTGCTTCTGAAAGCCAGTGTTTATACATATTTAATACATAAGGTCATGAACATTTCAGATATCAAGTCAAGTACTTTGCTAAGGGAAAAAAAAATCGGTAAAGTAGGAGGGGAAAAGCACCATTGAACAAGGTCAAATGAGTAGATGTATTTGCTTTGTTTTAATTGTAGGTATTTTGAAAAAACAATTCAAAAATAGAGAAGCACGGTAAATCAGTCATCAGTCATTGAACAACTGGGTTCACATTGACAGTGAATATATACTGATGAATTGTCAGGGCATTCTTGCCCGTACCATCGCAAATCTATTCTTAGTCCATGGGCATTTAGGTTGAAATGTATTTTCTGAAACCTAAGTATATTTTGAAGGCTTTTAGAATAAATTTGTGAGTTTTGAGGTTTCCATAGCTCCTGTGTCTCCAGGTTTCCTTGAGGTAAGAACTAGAAGAATACTGACTGGGACATTTTGATTTCAGGGTGTTGCAAATAAATACTAGATAATCCAATGCTAGACACTGTGCCTCCAGGAAATTCCGGACTGTCCTTTGACAGTATTGGAATTTAGAACCTCTGCCTTCTGTTTTCACTATCCTTTCCTCCAGATCAAATTGCCCAGCTCTGCCTGTAGGACCCCCAATCCTGGAGGAGCAGGGGTTAAGGGGGCCAGGTGCCGGCTCCCTGGGGGTTGCCCCCATGGCAGCAGACAGTCCTGGCTCGGCACAGCTGCGACCGTCAGGAGCCGTCGGGATCGAGACACACATCTCACCAGGTCTCACTCGATCACTGCCTTTTCCAGATGTGAACGAATGCGAGCTGCTCAGTGGCGTGTGTGGGGAAGCCTTCTGCGAGAACGTGGAAGGGTCCTTCCTGTGTGTGTGTGCGGATGAAAACCAGGAGTACAGTCCCATGACTGGCCAGTGCCGCTCCAGGCTCACTGGAGGTAAGTCCCAGGGGCGTGGTGCAAGGGGTGGACGGGACAGAATCAGACTTGAGCTAACCATTCTGGGGGTGAAGCAGGAAACCTCCTGATACAGACCTTCTGAAAACATCCATGTTTTTCTAGATCCTGCCTTATTAGTAGAGCCAGGATGCCAGAGAAGACGGCTCGCGTTAGGTCGTCTCCATTCTGCTTTCCAACTCAGAGACGCCATACACAAAGGATCCAAAATGAGAACATTTGCTGAGAATTGCCCAAAACCCAAAGTGTTATCAGCCAGGTCTAACATGGCGTCATCTCATCGACTTGCATAATCCTGCTTTCTTGGGCCTAGGGGAAATGTATCCTGACTCGTCTCTAAATTAAAAGCAACATACGGGCCTCGCAGGGTCTACAAAGACTTCCACTTGGAATCCTTAAGGTGTTTTTCCAGAATTTGGCCTAGAGACTTGCTATGTTTGCATTCAGTTAAAATTTGATTTAGGCCATGTTGTCACTGCTTAAATTGAAGTGGAGAATTGACAGTCTTCCAGATAAATTAATCAACTTCCAGATTACAGATCACCCTTTCAGTTTGTGCCATCTCGTTATAACTTGCTTGTATTTTAAGCAAAGCAAAAGACCTAATGGTCCCTTGAGAGCCAAGTAAAATGACATACTGGCCATTTTACATTTTTACTGAATCTCAGTTAATTTATCCATTCTCCTGTCATTTTTACTATTCCTCTGTAGGACACACTTGTTCTGTGCAAAATTTTAAAAAATTTACAAGTCATAGGGGGTAGAATGTAAAGAAATTTTCATCTATAATTCTTCTCAATAATTAAATATTGAAAAGGAAGTAGTAGAAAATTAAATGGGCAGTAATCTAAACACATTGTTTGAAGGGGAAATGAAAGATAGTAGTTACTGAGAAAGAGTGCTAGTCATCCTGGTAGCTCTGTGATATCTATGCTGTACAGAAAAGATTTTTATCTTGGTTATAACTACCATTGCAAAAAAAAGGAAAGGAAGTCTGGTCAGCCTTAATTAACAATTTTCCTCATTCTTCTTTGTCCTTGGTTTCATAGAGTTATACACTACTGCTGCAGTTCACCTGCATGGTTGCTGATAAATGACCTATTAAACAGCTTAAGGGAACAAGGGATTTATTTCTTTACGACAGTTCGGTTACAGTTCTCAGTCTAGCTTGATGGGAGAGCATGCACCAACACCAGGGCCAAGGGAACTGGCCACATCATCACCACATAACAGCTGAGAGAGAGACAATCCTTACTTGCCAGACCAGCATGTCTGGCCAAGTATACAGAAAGATACCGATTTTCTCAACCATCTCTCTGTATTTTATTCACCTATTCAGAGCTTAGTCTCACCTACCACAGGCTAGGTCTGCTCCATCAACTAGACCATCTATTGCAGGTTTGCTCTGGGCTTAACTCAACCATTAATTATCTACAAATGTGTCTAGAGCTCAAACCCTCAACAGTCAAGATGACACCTGTGCTTAATATGACAACTACATACAGTGCTATTGGTGATGGGTTAGTTTAGCATATCATAATATTATAAAGTCATTAAATATTTTATATGAAGAGTGGGTGGACATGATAAAGATAAATGCATATGATCCAATAATAAGTTAAAAAAATAAAACAGTCTAATGATCATACTCTGTAGAGTCAGGGAGGGTAGAATGCATGAAAAAATAATCATAGCATTGTGGAAATTTTAGGGATTTTCTTTATTTTCCAAGCTTTCTGCAGTATTTTAAATGGGAAGAACAAGGTTCTGTACCACTCAACTTCTTTCTATTTACACTAGTGTAACCAATTCCACATCTGTGCATTTTGATTTCCATCTGTGAAGTAGGGAAAGAACTTTATTTACTTCACAGACTTTTCATTCTCAATGAAATCATATAGGTAAAAGTTACTTGTTAATGACAATAGATAGTGTGAAGAACTGCAGTAAACCATATCAAACACTTAAGGGAGCTCTATTTTCCTATTCAGTCTCCTCTGAAATAGTGGATCTCCTAACTGATGGTTTTGCTAGAATGTCTCAATAGTATTAAGAATTGGTTTGTTTGTCAGCAGCCTCACTTGAGGTACACGCTCTGGATTTTAAAGTTTGCTAACTTCCTTTACTTTTCATTAGAGTTTAATAATGCCTTATTAGGATCATAAAACAGTCAGGTCCTTTTCACTGACATGAAACATCTGCTCCACTACATTATACATTCTTGTGTATGCATGCACAGGGTGTGCATAAATGTTCACATGTCTACATGGTTTTGTGTGTGTGCATGTTCTTGTAGGTGTGTATGTGCATATCTGTGTGTGCATACATGTTATTGTGTGTGTTCTTTATATGCATATTCTTGTTTGCATGTACATGTTATACTTGTGCATGCATGTGGAGGCCAGAGGTCAATGCTGGATGTTTTCCTTTATCACACTCTAGGTTATTTTTTGAGACAAGGTCTTTCACTGAACCTTACTGATTTGGTTAGGCAGGCTGGACAGTGAGTTCCCAGGATATGCCTATTTTTGCCTCCCTAGCATATGGATTATAGGTGCATGCCTATAATCAGAGTCAACACCTGGTCAGTTATTTGGAAAAGATAGTTAAAACTTAAAGTCATAAAACGATAAAAAAAAAATTAAGTAGCTAATGCCGCAGACTAGAGTCAAGGCCTCGAGACCAGGGCTCCCCAGGACCAGGTGGAGCACAGAACACACACAACTCTCTTTAGGCCGAGTGAATTCTGGTCCCATTTATTGAAACTTTTGTGACAGCTTTTATACATAAAATTTTGGGGTAAAGAATGTTGCACCTACAATAGATGTATAATTTTCTAATCAGCAAAATGACTTTCAGGGTGGACCTTTTTTCAAGAACCTAACCCATTGCTTGAGGGTAAAGGCACTTAACAGAAACATTCTCTTATCTAATCTATAATGCTTCACTGGATAGCCTTGGGGCTGAGCTTACATAGTTGACAGATCTAAACAGAGACTGTTTTTTTTTTTAAATACACATAGGAGGAATGATCTCCTTTTGATTTCAACAATTAACTATAGGAGTCCCCAACACCCCATAAGTCCCAGCGTGAGCTTTTACTGTTGTCCTCTCCAGGTTGATCCTCTCAGTCAGGCAGGTTGACATGGGCACCAGGCATGGCAGCGGGTTCTAACTTGGGAAGTTGCATGCGGCTCATGCAGTCTCTGCTATCCAAGCTTGAACCACGTCTCTAGGGGGGCCATGGCTTGGATATTCAAGGCCATAAATGCCTAGAGTATGGTTCTGTTGATGGAGCACTACTGAGATATGCTCTGAAGAAAACACTTAAGCAATATAATTATTAAAAGAATAATTCCTCCTATAATAGCATCCTTCTATTCCTTAATAGTAAGGTTGCTTATATCTTCCTTTAAGGAATTCCAGAAGTATATTGCCATCAGTTAGATGACCCATCTGTGAACCATGCATTCTCCAAACCTGGGGTCCAGACTGTCAAGCCCTATATGCCATGGGTGTCTCTTTTGGGGCAGAGATGATCACTGGTGGGAGTGCACTCGAATCGTCCATCTCTGTGATTTCTCATAAGAGTGCTGTTTGGGATAGGAAAGACACGGCCCCCTTTGCTTCTGACATGGATTCTCCCAGTTTGGATTGCAAATACCATCTTCAGGGGCAGTCTTGGCATCTAGACTTTCTGGCATGATGGTCTCTTCCTTGGCCTTCAGCCAGGGTAAGAGAGTATCACAGTTTCTTTTCAGGTTCTAGTGGACTGATAGCATAGTCTTATACTTCTGGAATTTCTGAGTTAGTACATAGGTAGGAATTTTACCCACCTATGTTTTAAGACTCTAGAAGTTATTCTCTAATTTCTTTAAAATCAGTGCACACATTCTGGCTAACAAGTCTACTTATTGTAAATGACTAGACATGAAATCTCTACTTAGAATTTGACTAAAAGTTAAAAAGCAAGCTTCTTCTGTAGATCAGAGAGCAGGAAGCTATTTCCAAAAAACCTAAGAGCAGGTAAAAGGCACTCTTAATTCCCAGAAGAATTCTTCCTGCCAGAGGCAAAACTTGAATTATCTCTATTCCCAAAAGTAAAGGGCACTCTTAATTCCCAGAAGAATCTTCCTGCCCGTGGGGTTACTGTGACCTTCCCCAGGGAACTGGGAAGAAATACCAAGGTCTGACAATTCCCATATTTTTCCTTATTTCTCTTAAATAAAGCCATGTCCTTATCCCAAAAGATGTTTCTTTGAATCCTTCTTTTTCAAATGAGACATATTCTACCAGATTGGTCAGATAAGGACGCGGCAACTAAAACACAAAAACTTCTCCAGTCTTTGAAAAAGAGCCAACCTGTGCCTTTGAGCAGAAACCACTCTTAGAATTCTGCATGACTTGTGCTGCATAAACCCCATCAACTAGGCATCATTTGCCTTCTCTATTGGAAAGATTAATAACTTCCAATCCTTTGTAAAACAAACCAGTGCAAAAGTCACTCTAGATTTTTATTTTTCTAGGTTTTGTAACATCGTTTTATCCACACCTCTCTTGGTAGCATTTTTTTTTTTTACTTAACACATTTTAATCTTTTTTAAGCCTTTAATATAGTTTATATTTTATTAACTTTATATGCTGGTTAGTTAAGTCATGTGCATACCATAATCCATGCACTGGCCCAGAATATTTGAGAGCAAATACAGCTGAGTTTTGGTTGATTCATGGTTTAAGTTATAGGAAGTTTTGTAGAATCATGGCTGATTGTGCATTCTCAATGCACCATCCAGAATGCCTTCAACAGGCAAGACAGCATCACAACTCAACAAATAGGCTCAGTGTCAAGGTTGGGCACAGATGTCAGCGTGACTGTTGAAGATTTGAGCTCTGGGTACATTTGTAGAGAATTAGTTGTTGACGTCAAACTGAGAGCAAACCTGCAGGAGATTGTCTAGCTGATGGGGAAGGTCCAGCCCATGGTGGGTGGGATTAGGCCCTGAAATAAAATACAGAGAGCTGGTTGAGAGAGTTGGCATCCTTTTGTACACTTGGTCAGACATGCTGGTCTGGCAAATAAGAATTGTCCCTCTCTCAGCCATTTATGTAGAGATGGTGTGGCCAGTTCCCTCAGCCCTGGTGTTGGTGTGTGCTCTCCCATCAAGCTGGACTAAGAACTGTAAGGAAATAAATCCCTTGTTGCCTTAAGCCAGTTGATGGTCATTTATCAGCAACCATGCAGGTAAACTGCAGCACTCAGTGAGGATCAGAAGTCACTTAAGAGAATTTAAACCAAGTCCCAAGTCAGGGTATCTGCAGTTTCATTGAGGGCGATAACATTACCAAATTAAAGCTTAAGTTTTTAACTAGGACTCAGAATAATTTCATTGTAGACGTGATATGCTAACAGCTAAGATCTCATGGCTTCTGAAAAGTAATTGGAAAAGAATTATTTGCAACGTGGGCAGTAACATCTTTGCTCAGCCATATGGCTTCCCTGGTAATCCATATTCCAGTAATGAAGAGCATCACGTGCATCCCATGACCCTGAGAGTAGGACTAGGGTCAAGGGTCAGGTTGTCAGAAAGACATTGATGGATCAGCATCCAGAACTGTCTAATCACTCGCCCAAGAAGCCAGCAAGAAACTGTCCGTGGGTGTCTCCCTGAAGGTGTCCAAGATCAAGTAGGGATACCCTCTGGCAGAAGGGCACTCATCTCCAGTTGCAGATGACCACTGCGTGACACTGTATGTTCACGCGTGTGCACGCATGTGAAGGCCAGAGGTCAACATCAGGCATCTTCCTCTATCATTTCCATCTTAGTTTTTGAGACAGGTGCTGTCACTGAACCTGTAACTCTTTGATTTGTCAAAACCAGCTGACCAGCGAGCTGCAGGATCCTCTTGCCTCTGTTTCCCCAGGGCTAGGACTACGGGTGCATGCTGCCACGCCCAGCTTACTATGTGGGTGTTGGGGATCTGAACACAGGTCCTAGTAGTCGCACAGGTTTTTCTTTTCTCCATTTTTGTGTGTACATGTGTATGCTGTGTATGCTGTGTGTGTGTGTGTGTGTGTGTGTGTGTGTGTGTGTGTGTGTGTGTGCACACGCACCATGTGTGGGAGTGCTCATGTATGTGAACACGCATGCATGTAGAGACCCACAGGTGATGTCAGAAATTAACCTCAATTACCCTAGCGCCTGACTGTTTTAAAGCTAGTTCTCTAAACCCGAAGCTTACCTATAGCTGGGGATTCCAGGCCTGCCTTCCAGGGCCGGAATTACAAGCGGACTGCCACACCTGCCCAGAATTTTATATGGAATCAGAGGATCTGAACTCCTGTTCTTTTGTTCACCAGACCAGTCCTGCTGCGTGTTTTTAACATGCTTTTGGAGTTTATTTCTCAACTACTCCTTGACTCCTGTAAGTTTTTTAAAGGTCTAGTTTAAAGTTTCTCACTCACCACCTGGGCCTTTGACTGCTAATTTATGCTGCTATACATTACCTAAAAGCATCTGAAACAGAAATAACTAAGAAAAATGTCCATTCTGGGCTATTCATCACATTTAAGAGGGTATGGATATGAAATACAGTCTGATGCTTTTATTTCCTCAGTGCCTGTGATAATTGTTCAATAAAAACTTTATGTCTTTGGGCACTGCTAAGGAAGCAGTAAATATTTAGTCTTGGCTGCTGCACCCTTCAAACCTTACCCACAAAATGCTGTCCACTTCTTCTCTTGTTGGGATGATTCTGCGGTAGGAAAACAGTCTTAGACTTAAAATAGAAGGTTCAATGACAATAATACAGGGGAAAAGGTGCGCACATGGTTGATACCAGTTCACAAATGTAAATCAGCTGGATCATAACTTACAAAGCAGACAGGCTGGGTGATGATTTGCATCGCGAAGTCACTTTTCCCCTTCACGACAGTTCATTTCAGGGTATCTTTAAACTTCAGTTCCCTGCAGGTCCTTTGAGAGATCATCCTCACATCCTGTGGCGGAGCCTGGAAATAAATTTTTAGTAACCACTTTAGTGGTTTTCTAGCCCAACTCCTTTATTTATAGGTAAAAAGACTGAAGCCCAGAATGAAGTTCTCGATGTTGTTCTCGGGGTCACCTTGACACATGGGCGAATGGATGCATGAATCTGTCTGAGGGAATTTCTCACTTCATTTCCTTCTGTTTCTCAGCATTGAGGATGCCAAGATACCAGATTCTTCTAAAATTTGATGTCCTTTTCACCTCTTCTCTCATTATTAAAACTACACACATTCATTGTAAAAAAAAAAAAAATGCCTGTAGTACCAACATGCTCTGGTGCCGTCTCTCTCATTATGTACCCCCATCTCCTTGAAGGGGCAAGTATGTGCCTTCTGCCTCTGCCAGGATGTCTCCATTTGCTCTTCATACCACAAGATAACCCACACTGTTGAATTAGAAGTTCAGTTTTAGATCCTCCAATTTGCCATAAATGAGTCCTGAAGAGGAATTGGATGAATTTCTCCTGTGTGATGTGGCTGACATTTTTGGCATCACCTCCACAGTCTCTTCTAAGGACTGTCTCATAAACAAAAGCAAAATACCAACAAACCAAAGAACCATTCCAATGAGTGTTGACAGTTTTATTTTTAAACACGATCCCCTGAAGTGACTTGCGCTTTCTGTACTTCCATGCATCCTAGTGCTTGGTTCAGAAACTCTCATACCTGCCACCCCATATCATTTGTTCGCTGGTTATTCCTGTCCCATCTGAAGCTCTCTAAGTTACACTGTGGAATTACCAGGTACGCTCACTGACATCCCAGTGTCCTCGCTCTTGACCCCGTTCTGCCACAGACATAGGCAGTTTCATACTTCTTATACCCTTTATGCCTTGCTTGTCTCTTTTTAAAAATTATTTTTCTTAATCTATCTTTGAGAAACTAGATTCAGATATCATTTCTTCCACACACCCTGATAGCCCCCGTGTACTCTGCCTTCTGTATATGGCTTAGTAAATTCTCCAGTCCAAAGCAGAGCCACTTAGCTGGACTTACTTCCTTAAGAGCAGAATACCAGGTGTAGTGGGGGGGGGTATGAATGTAATCCCAGCACTTGAGAGACTGAAGCTGGAAGATTTCAAGTTTGAGGTCAGCCAGAGTTGCCTAGAAGACACCCTGTATCACAAACAGGAGCAACACGGGTGTGTAAGGTGGCCTTACTGCACGCTTTGCTTCCTAAACGTCAACTGTCAACCGTATCTCCTGACTTCTGTCGTTGGATGTTTACCCTCTCTGTTCTCCTCTTTCCTCTGAATTGTTTCACTTCCGTTACCTTCTGATCCTTCAGCTCTCTCCTGGATCCCACTTTAATAAGCAGGGAGCACATTTCCCCTCATTACGCAAGTGATTAAATGAGGAAAAAAGTATATGAATTTCTAGGTTCCATTTAGTTGCCTTAAAATATAATCTGGAATTTCCTTTCTTGCAAAAAGCATGAGGTGATCAAAGGTGTTGGTTCCTTTTGCAATTTTTGAAATAAAGGGAGAATAGGGCTTCCTGAGACATTCTGATGAAAGAAGCTAACTGAATGTTCCCACAACCATGAAATTTTATAAACAGCTCAGGCGGTGTGACGTTGAGTCTTTACTCACCCCTAGCTGCCATGTAACTCAGGTCCTTGTGATAATCCTGACTATGCCTATAAGGGGTGGAAGTGGTTAGCTCACAAGGCCCTTCAGAATCGTGATTGTGCTTAGTAGTGTGCAGACAAACCACCCACAGAGCCCCTCAGAGCATGCTGCAACGGATGAGAAGGCAAACATGAAGGCCCTTGTCTACTTCAACTAACTAGTAGATTCTCTCACCCAAAAGCAGTCCCTAAGATCAGACATATTCAGGAAAGATTACATGTCATGTGACTTTTTCTCAGGGAATGTCCACACATGTCTATCCACCCTAGAAAGAATTCCACGGCATATCAAAGTAACAGGATTACATCCAACTTGACAAACTAATGAGTTCACTGAAGTTTCTTACAGAAGCATGGGTGATACCAGAGTGGTTACATCGGAAAGTCTTATCCGCAGCGTAGATGATGGCTGGGGTATAGCTTATAGGCCCCCCATGGACCCCTGTGAATCAAAATGAAATGTCAGTGCAAAATGGTCAAAAGCAAATTCACTTTCGTGCCATTGTCAGCCATATCCCTAGGATTAAAATGCACAAATTATGGCCGTGCACAAACGTTACACTGCATAACAATTACAAATGAGGAAAAAAATCAAATCTGAAAAATCCCAAAGGAAAAGCCACCTGCATCTTAGAAAATTTGTGGCATCAAGCATGTGGTGTGGCCAGTCAGACTCTTTAAAAGAAAGAATTTGTTCTTTTTCATGCTTGACACTTTTCATAACCATGATTTGACCTTGGAATTCAGGAGACCCCCTATTCCTAACAGCAATGGACTGAACTCATAGAAATCCTTCAGAGGAATGGCAATACATTTATCTGTTTATCAGAGTTAGTTGCTTATGGAAAAAAATGGAAGTTGCTTGCGCAAAGGTTGGACAAGGTTGTGTAAAGATGGAGTGACTGTATTTTTTCCCAGAATGACCTCAGTGGATTGGTTTTGAAAAAAGAATATGCATCTCTTTCCAGCATGGGTGGGGGCCTGCCTGACCCTCCACTTCAGCTGTGTAAACATTGAATGTTCAGACTGTTCAGAGAGAAAATAAGAGCAGAACTTGTAGGAACCAGTGTAAAACCCAAATAATACAACTGTATTATTGATTATTTCTCTTATGACATAATCCATGAGTTTCCAAACTCTTTTGTCTTCAAAGACAAGACAAAAAACAATATCATTTTATGTCTTTGTTTCTATGATGTGTGAATACAAAGAACAAAACAGTGTTCACTGTACACACAAATCATATATGTGTGTATATACATTTGGACATGCTTTGACTTAGAAAGAATTCTTTGTTTTCTGATAGTCTATGAACATAGCAGTCTTCATTAAGACCCTACAACATAGCATTACATTTTGTAATCAATACCAGACCCACTTCTAACTTTGTACATAAGGAAGAAATTATTGATCCTTCTTTCAGTACAAACTCTAAGGTAAAGCTCACTTATGAAACCGGTACTTTCTTGATTTATATTCTTGAAAACATTCGGTTATACTTTTAGGCTGAAGAAAACCATTGAGAATTGTGAATAGCGATATATTAGCAATTTATGCTCACTGTTGAGGAAAGGAAATTTGTAAATTTTTCTGTAAAGTTTGTGTGACTGATTTTATAATAATTTAAAAATGGGTATTGTTATTTTTCTCAAAACTGTGTATCTAAGGCTTGGAGCCCTTCTGACAAAGATGCCTTCCATCAGAATAGGAGAACTGAATTTCCAATCTAGGTATGTTTGACATAAGATATCCTGGATAAAGAAGGTGGTGGCCCCTACACAATATACACATGAAAAAATATTTTATATATAGAGACATATATTTATAAACATTTAATATATTTTTTAGTATTTTTATATTTTTATTTTAATATATATTTTATTTTTATGTTGTACACATGTATATAGTGGTAATCATAGCAATTTATCATATTTTCAACCTTTAATCCCCAATCTCATCCACTCTCCTTTTCCCCTTGGTAACCCTTTATCTCCCTTGCCAGACTCCCTCCTGTTTTCAAGTCTTTTCACTACATTTCATCTAGTTTGCCTTTGATGACATATGCCTGATCTGATTCATGCTCCAGCAAGTGTCAGACATAGATCAGTGGGTATGTCATTGAGGGAAAGCATCTTACTTTTCTTTCCTGTCATACTGCTGCATTATGTCATGTCGGACTTTCAGTTTTTCCTAGACACTTGTTTGGGTTTGGGTTTATCATTGGTTTTCAGAGTTCAACCCAAAATCTGTTGTAGATAATAATCTGAGAATAGCTAAGGTAAAACATAGGAAGGATCTTAGATATTCTTGTTGTCACACTGTTATGAAGGTATGATACATTCCGAAGGGCCATTTATAGCTTTGCTTGTTTTGAACATTTTCAGAGGAATCTGAGCAGTGGTGATAATGATTTTATAAACTTTTAGAATGCCTTTATTGTTCAATTTATTAATGAATTTCCCACAGTTGACTTGGTTGTGCCAAAGCAAATATATAAGAAACTATTGTAAAACTAACCCATTCATTATCTTATACAATTCTCCACTTACTTCCAAACGGTAAATCTTTGTGGGCATAAGTCTTACCCTCCTCCTCCTCACTGGTATTTCCCTTTTGTCCCGGTAGCTTCTTGGGGCCAAAGACTATATAAACTGTGGAGTAATAATGAAAACATTTCGTTAGAATTAGGCTGAGCAATCATGAAGGCCGTCGCCACCTTCTTGTTTGGTACAGCAGAAAATAAAAACTATGCTAATAAATGACAATTGGATCATAGACAATGATTCAAACTCTACAATATTTGGAGTAAAGGGATTTGTACCACTTCCAAGCCTTGTCATGAGATACTCATCAAAGATTTTTTTAAAAGACCGTACAAATCTGGTAGAATTGGATAGTGCATGTTATTTTCTAAAAGTGGGTGGGTTTTGTTTTTGTCTGTATTCTTTCCAATTGTGTGTGTGTGTGTGTGTGTGTGTGTGTGTGTGTGTGTGTGTTTTCACTGAGAGACTGAAGCTGTTAGACTATATTTTCCTCTACAACCCTGTGAACGGGGATCAGAACCCAGACTTGCAATTCTACCCTGAGACTTAGCTGGGACACTGTTTCATTCAAAGTCATATATTTGCAACAACTTAAGTAGTTAGGTTTTTCTGTGAAGAAAAGTTAGTTTATGGGCTGTAGTTTATACAGCATTTTCCTGCTTATCTCTGCTGTGTATCCTAAAGAATTGGGGACATAAGCAGCTTAGGGTTAAATATTATGTATTAGGCTTCAGATCTCTGGTCCGGTGTTGGGGAAATTTTTCAATGATTTAAGTAGGTGTTATAACTCTGCACAGACTGGTCCTATATTGGCAGGAGAGTAGATATGGAAACTCTACTCACAGCCAAATTTATAAGAATAAAGTAATTGGTTAGCATAAAAGGAAATGGTTTTGACAGATTTACACTCTTGGGGTGTATTAGAAATCTACCGAAATCCAGCATTCAGCATTTTCGTCTTGAAGCGGAGCATCTGGCTCTGACGGTGGAAAGCCAGGGGCTCCTGCGGTTTCTCCTGGTCCCCTTGTGGTTTCGGCCCGGTCGTCTAACCAACGTTCTTTCTATTTTTCCCACACCATTTAGATTTAGAGGTAGATCAACCCAGAGAAGAAAAAAAAGAATGCTACTATAATCTCAACGATGCCAGTCTCTGCGATAACGTGTTGGCCGCCAACGTCACCAAACAAGAATGCTGTTGCACATCCGGCGCCGGATGGGGAGACAACTGTGAGATCTTCCCCTGCCCGGTCCTGGGGACAGGTAAGATCTGCTGTGTCCCCTGCACACTGTGTTCTGGTCACATGGTATCTGGGGGTGTGGGCATGATTGCTTTGCAGCCATGATTTTGAGGGCTTAGGATGACATTTACTGCCCCATTGACTTCTGAAGGGGCAGTCTACCCCTCAGTGAGCTGCACTGGGGGCCAGAGTCAACACCTCATCCCCCCTATATGAATTCTCAAATTTCCCTCACTGCCAAATATTATGTTACAGTCAGGTTCTATAAAGTACTGTAAAAAGAAAGATAACTCAGTCATTCCATTATTAAATTAAAATTCCATTTTTTAAATGTCATCTATAACACAATATTGTCTGTGTTGTGGTCACTGTACTCATACACAACTTAGGGGAAAATGGCAGGTTTATCTGGTTCCAGAGGGGATAATGTAACCCATGCTGGTGGAACTCAACATAGCAGAGGGCATAGCCCTAAGCAGAAGCATAAGGCTGGTTCAGGTCTCTGCAGAGAGAGCAAGAACAAATTGAAAGGAAGAAGGGGGAGGTCACCAGATCTCAAGGCTACGCCCTATGACATGCCTTCCTCGAGCAAAGCCCCACCTCTTAAGGATGCAGCCTTTTCAAAGAGCAATACCAGCTGATAATGCAAACATAGGAGCCTGTCAGGAACAACTCACACTTGAGCATGACAGTCTGTCAAGTACAGTTGCTCTACTTAAGCCAACATTATACTCTATGGGCTCTTGCTAAACATTCAAAGTACTAGATGCCACAATAGTGCAAAAATAAATGATCGGAATACCAAGTAAAGCATGGGTAAAGTGAGAGGTTCAGAAAAGCAAAGAAGTGAATCTATGAACCCGTCGGATGTGTGTGTGATGAATTCATGACTTAGAGGCCATGCTGAATTTATTGGTAGAGCTTGTCCGGATACTGGGAGAGCAAAGCTGAATTAAAACCATGCATTCTGGAGCAGTGTTTTCTCTTCACTTTTCTTGTTTCTACTTATTTCTCTTTTTGGTTTTGTCTCACCAAAAATCAGCCGAGTTCACGGAAATGTGTCCTAGAGGGAAGGGTTTCGTCCCTGCTGGAGAATCCTCTTACGACACTGGTGGCGAGAGCTTTAAAGGTCAGAATCAAGGGTAAACCGATTTACAACGCATGTCAGACACCTTGACGAGAGCCTGGTTTGGGTTACAAAGCATGAGAGTTCTGTGAGGTTTTGTAAACTGCTTTACCAAGCCCTATAGCCCACCCCTAGAGGAAAACCTCTATGGACTCTGAACAGAACTGAGATTTGGGATCATAACACAGAAGGCTACGTGGCCTTGGGGGACAGGTCACTTGACCTTCCATCTGCTCATTTCTAAGACAGGAATAATGTTTCCAGAGTTCTCAGGAGCATTAAGTGAAATAATATGCAGATATTCACCACAAAACCCAGCTTATCTTCTGTTATCCTGGAGGTATATTAGAGATTATGTAAATGACAACCTTAGAAGTCTGCCCACCAACATGTCTTTCCTTAGGATCATCAACCAAGATTCGTGCTTTTTTAGAAGTTATCCCAGTCTTCCTAGGGTCTTTTAAAAATGGCCGGTGATTCATAATAAAGAATGAAAAATAAGAACATAAAAGCAGCTGTTTTTTTATCCCTAGCGCTGCTATAGCACCACCTTATAATAAATGTGCAACATGTTTATTCTGATGAATATTTACACGTATGAACATTTCTTCATGAACTCACTCTTCACAGGCCCATGACAAAGATATTGTTATGACCTTTTATATACAAGGCAATTTTTTTTCCATTACAGTTCAATGTTGCATGCTCTAAAGTGTCTGGAAATGAGACTACAAAAATGGCCTTATTATCCATTCGTTTTTGGAAAGCTAGTGTTTGAGTAGTATGGGACAGTTCAGTAGCTGGATAAGAAATTCCATTTGTGTTTCTAAAATCCATCTATGATTTAGTCCAATTGCATAGCAAGAAGACTCAGTCTGAAATATGTGCTGAATGGTTTTCAAGTTCATAAATATCACATACTATATTTTTACAGGGACATAGTTAAATTTCACTTCACATTATGAGCAGAACTTCAATTTCACTGTAAAGTCATCTTCTCCTTTACATAAAACTGCATTCCTCCTCGCCCAACGGAGCTGTGAGTGATGGGCGAAGATTGGATTCAGACCCACACCACCATATGTTCTATGCTTGGCTCAGCCATTTTCCATCTGTGTAAACCCGAGCAAGTCATCCGTAGAGTTGCCAATTTTCAAAATGAGGACTAGAAGACATTAGCCCTAAGCTCCTCGAATAGACACCTTCTCAATGTCTGCTTGTGCCACAGTGCACAACTGCGTCCTGGGCTCGGATTAGCTCAGTTAAACCTTTGAATCCTAGTAAATTGATTCCCCCCTATTATATCCAATTTACCACTGGGAAAACGTGATGGCCCAGAGTTAATTCTGTGGGGAGGCTGAGTCTGCCAACTCCCTCTGTAATTTGTGCTCCCATGAACTTATTTGGATCCCTGAGAAAGACCTTTGTCATATTCCATCAGCTTCTTTTTGGTATCTTTGAACATCTCAACTAGCAAATAGGCCACAATGTACCACTGAAAGAAAGGCCCATTTCATGAAGGGTGTGTTAGAATAGATTGTAGGCATCACCATGGAAGGTAGCATCTAAGAAGACGTAATTACAAGCATGCCCTTGCTCATAGTGTTTGGGGCTGTGCTTCCCAATTAAATCTCATCTGATTACTTTCCACATCTGTCAGTTAGGCCCAATTTTAAGAAGATAATAGTGTTGCATCTGTGATATCCTACAGAATGCAAATAACGACCTCTTACTTGAATGTTTGTTAGATTCATTTGAACTTGAAAATCGAAACTAGCTTTCCTTTGTATTTTTCCACTTCCCCCTTATAGATGCTGATGAATGCCTACTGTTTGGACAAGAAATCTGTAAAAATGGTTACTGTTTGAACACTCAGCCAGGTTATGAATGTTACTGTAAACAGGGGACATATTACGACCCTGTCAAGTTGCAGTGTTTTGGTAAGTTTGAGAGCATATTGTATGGTGTGCTGTGAAAATGTACAGATGGAGAAAACCTAGCAATGCTGTGGAGTAAAAACAGTGTCTTTGAACCTAAGTCATGTCTTGAAAAGCTGCATAAATGTTTTATGGATCTCTTTTTTTGAGCGAGATTTAAGAACTAGAAAGCTTTTATCTTGCCATTGGAATGATTTCAAGCAAAGAGTTAACATTCAATGTGGAATGACAGCCCAGGACACTGATATAGCCAAGGCGCTCCTTTGGTTTGTGGAACCTTCTGTTTCGTCACTCATACTGTGCAAGTGAAAGTCATTTTTAAATATGAACGCAGACTCCAGAGCTTAAGCAGAAAACCATATCCTCAAGGCAGGAAGACATAGCAGACGGAAATAATTGTAAAAGTATCACAAAAAGGCATTCTATCTTAAATTTCCAAGTGTCCCTTGTTCCTCAATGTTTCCTTTCCATATTTAATAGCAGCAGCCTTGTTGATCCAGTCAGTGTAACTGACATTCTTCAGGTTACGGTGGTTTACCATCCATAATGATGTGTTCCTAATTAAACGTGGCACCTCTTGGAATCTGGACTAAATTTAGCTGTGTGTTAGTTTTGGTAAGCATATGAAATACAAGTGATCGCTGATTTTCTTCAGCAATTTTTTTTCTCCTTAAGATATGGATGAATGTCAAGATCCTAACAGCTGTATCGATGGCCAGTGTGTTAATACAGAAGGCTCTTACAGCTGCTTCTGTACCCACCCAATGGTCTTGGATGCCTCAGAAAAACGATGTGTGCGGCCCACCGAATCAAATGGTATGTGCGGTAGTGAGATGCAGAGAGATGAGCAGATAAATGCCCTCAGGTTTTCTTTTTGGTGAAAGTGCAAACTCCTGAAGAATTTGGGGAAATGAGTTGCTTGGGCACTCTGCAGTAGTTAAAATGAGACAGTAAGAAAAATAATGAGATATATATGATGCATATGTAGACGATTGGGCATCGGGTGTAGAGTGGCTGAGCGGTGTGGCAGGGCTGTTCCGAGCTGTGTCTTGACCTTTGGAGGAAGATGTGAATTCAGGGGAGATGGCTAGGTGGGCTTGCCTGTGGGGAAGGGCACAGATGAGGCTAGGCAGAACAGAGGATGGAGTTCATCAAGGTGATAGGAGAGCCCTGAAGTACCCCGATGAGGCTCCCTGTGGAATCTGAGGGGCCAGCATGCCATTGGTTATTGATATCATTAATAAGCTGTTATTACCTTCGGGAGATTCCTTAAACTGAACCAAAGGCAGAAAGGTTAGGATAGACAGACAAAATGAGTGAAAAACCGTGGAGGTACCCAAGAAGAAAGAATGGTGGAGGTAGACGGAGGAGTAAGTACAGAGAATGAGGATTCGGTGAACGAGCCCAGCAGAAGCAGCAGGGGCTTTCTCTAGCGAGCAGAAACTCTTAGATGGAGCATCGCAAACTTGCCGATTTCAGCTGATGCAAGGGTATTGGGTTGGAGAGAACGGAGATTTGATCCGTGGAAAGACCAGGCTGGATTCAGACTTTTACTTGGAAGTTGCTCATAGAACCAGGGATGGAAAGTTTGAGACTCGCTGGCTTCCACCGCAGTGTCGATGAAATAGGAACAACGGAGCAATTGTCATGGACCACAGCTTCTCTTTCAGAACAAATAGAAGACACGGATGTCTACCAGGACCTGTGCTGGGAACATCTGAGCGATGAGTACGTGTGCAGTCGCCCCCTTGTGGGCAAGCAGACGACCTACACGGAGTGCTGCTGTTTGTACGGGGAGGCCTGGGGCATGCAGTGCGCCCTCTGCCCCATGAAGGACTCAGGTAAGCTGGAATCCCAGCACTTCTGCAAGAGACCTGTGCTACAAGTCTTCCCTTCTCTACAGCCTGGAAGTTTCCTTCTCTATCCTTTCTCCTATATCACAATAGTGGTGGGGAGGATATGGTTGTATGAACGCTTGGCTCCTGGTTTGCCTTCAAGCCAGACCACATCATTAATTTTTGAAACCGTCGTTCCATTTCCCCAAAGAATGATAAATGGTCTGAAGAAATATAACAGCCATTGGTGGTATTTAGAATTTATATTTCCTGATGATTCTTTTCCCCCTATAGTCCTCATTCCTAAGTTTTAAAATAGAGCAAAAAAAAAAAAATCTGAAAAGCATCAGAAATGGCAGAATAAAAATGTAAGTCACAGATGTTGATGTCACATGCCATATGAGAGATATTGGTTAAGCATCCCTAGCCCAAAAACTCAAAATGTTCCAAAGAGTTTAGATTTGAGAACCATTTAGATTTGGGGATTAGGCATGGTCAAAGTCTGTGCAGATATCTCCCAAATCTGAAAAACTCCTAAGTCTGATCTGGTCACAGGCATTTCAGATAAGGGATTCTCAACTGTATAAGAAAAGAGTAGATCTAGGAGGAGCAGAAAGGAAGTAGGAGAGATTGTGAGCAAAGCTCTCCTTCCTTCCTCCTCCTTCTACTTCTTCCTTTTCCTTCCTCCACCTTCTCTTTCTCTTTCTCCTCCTCCTCCTTTCTTGTTTTGGATGTGGGCTCCACATCCATTCTGTCTCTCAGTGTTGAGTGTGTCTCGTCACTGACTCTCAGCTTCCCGACTGACTTTTTTGGTGACTGCTGTTTGTATAGCAATGGTCAGTTTCTCCTCTTACTACCAAAGCTACTCCTCATTTTGCAGACAGCCAATGGAGTATGTTTGGTGTATCATTTTGTAAAATGGACTTGTTAAACTAAGAAAACACATGGGCACAAGGTGAAGAGTTTACAGTGAATATATGTCCTCCCATTTTCAGAATATTTCCAAGGGGAAGTGCATTCATTGTTAGTTCATTCAGTTGGAATCATCCTTTCAAAGCTATTTCACCAAGTTAGATTTCCAGTTTAGAAGTAACTGGAAAAGAAAATCAGTGTAGCATGAAAAGAAATGCCACAACAAGAAAACGAGAAAGAAGATGAAGAGCATCCCTCAAAGCAATAGATGGTGGTGAGAGCAGCTTAGAATCCAGTGGGGCTGTGTTCTAGGGTGAATCCGCCATACTGCTCACGGCAACACCTGGCAGGAGTATTCCTCCACCCATCTCACTGGATTGTGGCGGGGCAGGAGGGCAAGCTTTGATTCCCAGTGTCCCTGTTGTAGAAGGCCTGGGAGTCACTTGCCCCAAGGCCAGAGTGAAATTGATAAAGAGAATGTACCTGGCCTTATGCCTCACACCGCTTCCAACCCCAGATCTTTTTTTTTTTTCCTCAAAAATAACATATGCAGGAGCCGGGAAGGTACTTCAGTGGTTCAGGTACTTGCAACACAAGCCAAAGAGCCAGGATTCAGATCCTGAGAACCCATGTAAAATTCTGGGGAGCCATGGTAACCCACCTGTAATGTCATCCCTAGGAGGCAGAGCCCAGAAATCCCTGGAGAGCTGGAGCGCTCTGGGTTTAAGGAGAGACCCAGGCTTAAAGGAATAAGGTAGAGGATCAATCGAGGATGATTCGCAACATCACCCTCCACATGTGCATGGGTCCCTCACACTCCTGGGCCCATCCACATGCAAGCGCACATGTACATACGTGTGCACATGGCCCATACATGCATGCACGTAAAAAGATAGCAACGTGCAATGCTCCCAAACATGAACATAATCAGAGGTGTTGTTTCTCCCTCCCCTGCCGTGTGACAGTTGCCTGCTTCCTGAAGATGGACAGTTGGGCTTTTATCATCCTAGCCTTTTTCTTTCATAATGTATATAATAGTCATATATATAAGTCATAATTATGCAGTTATTTATATTTATATTCATTGGAGTATTTAAAACTGCATCCATACCTCCAGTCTAGGTTCAACTGTGTTTTTGGTTTTATACTTAAGAATCTCTGAAATCAGGTTCCTCTTGCTGATGCTTATCTAAGAGTGGCTGCTGCAAGCCATTTTTATTTCTACAATTTAACACATTCCCTACGAAGATGCTCTTTATAACTGGTGGTATTTTAGAAGCAATGAAAAACAGGAATCTCTCAGAATCCGTTTTGCGGATGCACCGGGGTTTAGTCACCACATCTTTCTCTGCCTGGTTGAGTTGTGCCTTCCTGGTCTTTCCAGGCCTCAGGTCTTTGATTTTCCGGCTGCACACAGAGTTATAACAAGCCTCTGTGTGTGTCCTTGCTGGAGTGCCTCAAGATGAAAAATCACACAAGGAAAACTGCATTGAGAGGACCATTAATTTTAAGCTTATTTTATCATTTCCAAAATATGGGAAGATCTCTACCTGCAGTGTGAAACACAGTGGTGGTCGCCATTCTGCCACTGAATTACTCTCTTGCTTTTGTCTTATGGCAGTTGGGGGTGACCTTGGGAATATAATCCTAGATGGGAATATAATCCTAGACAAAGCACAAAGCCTCCCACACCTTCCCAGGACCTTTAGAATCATTCTTTTGTTAAAAAAAAACTTTATTTGTTTGTTTGTTTGTTTCGTGTGTGTGTGTGTGTATCAGAGGGCACTATGTGTCCCTGTGGAGGACCAAGGGTGACTTCGGGAATCATCCTGGATTGCTTCTACCTCCTTCTTGCTTCGCTCTGGGATTTCCCAGGCTCCGCCCACCAGGTCAGGAAGTACAGGCACCACCCCCACCCGACCCCTGCCATTTCCAGCTGGCATTTTTTATGTGGAACCTGGGATCCAAACTCAGGACTTTCTACTTGCAAGACAGAGTCTTAACCCCTGAGCCATCTCTCCAGCCCCACCGTTATTCTTTTTCATGTAGGTGAAAGTATATTTTATATGCATCTCTCTTATTTCTGGAGAATTTGAACCTTTTTTTCTGTGTGTACGGGTGATTTATGTTTGTCAGTGACTGTATCATATCTTCTTCGTCTCTTTGTTAGACTCTTTCTTTTTCTTACTCATCTCCGGACATGATGTGCACATTCTGCTTAGAGTCCTGATGTTTGGACTATAGTGCATGGTGGTCATGGATACTGTGGTCACAGAGAGTTGATGATGAAAGACTTTACACAGATCTGCATTTCATTCTGTCTCCAATCTGATCTTGTGAGTTTATTTACTGCCTGTTACTGACGAGCCAAGGACCTTTGACAATCATGCTTAATAAACTTCGTCTTTTTAAAAATTCTACTCAAGTGCATTTTCAAATGTGACTCAAATCTAAGTGTCCTATAAAATACAGCATCTGAACGAGAATCAGAGATCTCACTACAGAAACAGCTGCTCCAGCATGAAGGTTTCTTTTCCACCCCAGACTTGGCCAGCCTTAAGGCGCCAGGCAATCACCTTACAAAATCTTACAAAATCTCCAGTTCTAGTCCCTTAGGTGGAAGGAGACCAGTATAGGACTCTGCTTTTCTAACTTTTTCTTTTTATCATTGTATGTGTACATATGTGGGTGGGGTGCGTGTGAGTGTGGGCACACGTTTGTCATGTTGCACATGCGGAGTTTGGAGGCCAACTCTCAGGAGTCGGTTCTTTGCTTCCACCTTATTTTGAAGCAGGGTCTCTCAGTATCTCTGGTGCGCCACAGACTCTAAGTCTGTTAGTTTGCAGATCAATTTTCCCGACTGTATCTCGCCACAGGAGGGCTGGGATTACAGATGTCAACCACTACCTCTGGAGCTTGGGGGTTCTAACACAGGCCATCAGGGTCGTACAGCAGTTTGTCTAGCCGAGCCATCTTGCTGGTCCAGGATTCCGTGCTTCTAATAAACGCCAAGAAACGAGCCTTCACCAAGGTCCCCAGACTGCATTAGCAAGGCTCTGTGGACGGACACCTAGCAGCATCTGACTTGGTTAAAAACCCACTTTCACGAGGCGGCTATGAACTGTTCAGCTATGTGAGAGTTTTGAAAAATGATGCCTCATAATTTCTGTCTCTAAACCTTTTAAACACAGTTTCTGGATCTCTTGACCCGTGTGAAGGACCGCATTGTGTCTTTATTAATCCAAGCACTGGACGAGCCCCAGGCCAGATCCCACGCCCCCCCCCCCCCGTTTCTTTAGGAGGACAGCACTGCTTTGGGGAACAATCTGTCACTAATGGAAACAGTGCTGGAGGAATTTGAGGAATAAATCGCAGTGCCTGTCATCAGCCCGGTGCATTAAAGTGCGGTGTAAAGTAAAGCTCTGGCTCTAGAGCGGGCGCTCACACTTCTGGTCCAATAGGTCACGGGCATTCATTCTTCCCGGAGCCGCGGCAAAGTTCAGAATCCTGGGAGGTGGAGGAAGGCAGGCGAGGCTTGCCCCGTGGCACTGTGCGATGCTGATGGCATCTTGCACGTTGGTACCACAGGCCGGGGGAGTGAGTTGGAGTCTCACAGGAGAGCTGCATCATTGCGTAGCTTACTTCACTCAGCATCTTATGTCAATCTCAGCTAGTTACAGAGGCCAGACGGCAGGCCGAGAGAGCTTCAGAAAGATTCAGGCTTTCAGTAACTGTACATGTGGCGGCGCCTCAGCAGCAGGCCGTCAACCTCCCCCTTCTAGAACTCTGGCGGCCATCTTGACTGTGTCCCCCACTTCTGATACCTCTTACCCCCTCCGCCGCCCACAATACCGTCTCCCCTTGCCCACTCCTAAAATGTCAGTGCTTTGGGAAGACCCTCGAATTTGATCTGTGGATCGTCATGCTATGAGAGTCTCTAAGAACAAAGCTGTTAGGAAAACCAGTTCAAGCCAAAGAAATCAACTGTGTTACCACAGAGGAGAGGGTGGGCATGGTTTGATCTTTCTGAGAATCTTCTGGCTGTAAAAAAAAATTGTAGTTCTAGAAACTACATTGAGGCCTTTGGATATGAAGGTGATTAATAAATTTCCTGTAGCTTTTACACTGATCTCAGCTATAATAGAAATAATGATGCTTGGCATATATATATATATGCTTTGTATAGTATTTATATATGTATATAAATGTATATATGTATAGTATTTATACATATACATGTATACATATACACTGTTTAAAATGTTCTCCATTTGTTGCAGCATTTAACTTTCCAATCCAACTTTTAAATTTTTTTATACTTTCATACATAAATTCAATGAATTTATATCATTTACACCCCTTACTGTCCAATCTGTCGCCCCTCCCACTTCATACTTTCTCCTTTCCATCAGCCTCCCTCCTACTTTCACATCTATTGTGTGCAACCCACTGGATATCATCTGGGGTGTCTGTATTAGCAAGCGCCTGAGAACTTGCTGGGGCACTGATGACTTAGCAGTGGGTAAATAAATCGTTGAGGAAAGTAGCTCCCCTTCTCCTGTCTCACATTAGCCTTAATCTCTTGGGGAACTGTAATATCTTTTGAGACTTTTCCCCTTCCATGGTGAAATATTGGTGGGCCAACTATTGTGTGGTCTCGTGGAAGTAGTCATTGCTGCAGTGAGCTCTTGTGCTGCAGTGAGTTCTTGGGTGTGGCAGCCCTGTTATGACCAAAGGATCCTGCCTGGCTTCTCCTGTCCATCTTAGGTGTGCAGTTACCATCTCCTCCCGGAAAGTGAGGCATGTCTAAGGTACAGAAAGGTGACTCGCTGCTGTGACAGACAGAGTAAGATCTAGCTAGGTATCCTATATCGGGAACATGTCAGTGTAGCCCAAGTCTCTTTGTCCCTGGGGTGTCAAAGCATACCTTAAATCAGCAGTATTTCTTTAACATGAGTATAACTGAGTGACGAGCTGAAACTGAGCTATTTGAATTCTTTCAGTGAACAAAGCAAGGCACACTCAGGGAACATACTATTAAGTCTGTTTTTTCAAGCACGCAAGTAGGCAAGCAAAGTAACATATATGTAATTGGCTAATGTGTTCAAGTAAGACTATGATACTTGGTAAATCAAAGTATAAACTCTTTAGAAGACATCCCTGTGAATCTATGGTACCCAGGAATCCAAATATTTATAATTATAATAGTTAAAGAATTTTACTTTTGATAAGTAAATTGTTAACCTACTCATGTTGTAAGTGAACTGACTTTATTTTTTTTTATTAAAAATTTAATTATACATTTTAAAATTTTTTACCAGTTCCCTCCCTCCCCCCTCCCCTTCCCCCAGTGTCTCCCCCCCAATTCCAGGGAGTCCTTTATTGTGTGCGCCAACTCTCCACTGGGTCCTCCTCTCCGATGACATATAAGCCCAGTGGCATGTCCATAAGCCCTTTCTCCTTTCTCTGTTCCCCTTAAGCATAAGATTACTACTATGGCTGTCAATCCCTTGCCTCCAGGGGTCTCGGTGCCCTTAACAGATGCTAGACTTATGAGGGCAACAGTGCGCTGGACATTGCGCAGGGCATACAAAGTTCCATTATGATTGCTTTGGCCCCAATTATTGTTGAGAATCTGCAAATCGTTGCTCCTCCCATCCTTTTGCTCCTACAATCTTACCGCCCCCTCTTCCGCAAATGTGTCCCTGAGCTCCAGGATGGGGAGAGATTAGGCTGTCCTAGTTCTATGTGATTGATATAGAGTCTCTGAAGTTCTGGATTGTGGTTTGTTGATTTTCTTTTGCAGTTTTGCTGCTCCTGCAATTCCCTTCACTCCATTCTGCTGGGCACTGTATGTCACCCCCTGGCCAGAGACAAAAAGCTGTTAAACTGGAGTCTTGTTGAACTGACTTTAAAGACTGAAGAGTCTTGAGTTAAAATTTGAAAGTTCCTTCATGGCACAACTACGGTGTTAGGAGAGCGCCACCTGTTGGTAGTTTGTTGCACTCAACACAGGTGTCTTGACAGTTGAAAAGTGAGGATAGGCGGTGTGCAGGAATCCATGTGAGCATGTGTGTGCCTTCCTGTGTATGAATATAGCCACAGCATGTGTGGAGGTCAGAGGACAACCTTGAGTGCAACGACTACTTCCACGAGACCACACAATAGCTGGCCCACCAATATTTCACCATGGAAGGGGAAAGGTTTCTTCATGTTTGCTGTTGTATTAAACCAGGCTAGCTGACCCAAAGTCTGGGCATTGTCCTACCTCTGCCCTCATCTCACTGCCACATCTGTATTTACAAGTGGATTTGAACCCAAAGATCCTTGGGCTTGCATGTCAAGTGCTTTGCCCATTAAGCAATCTCCCCATCCCAAAAGTGGCCTTAAAAAAAAGTCCTATTAGAAATGGAAGTGGTGGACTGCAGAGATGGCTCAGGGGTTAAACCTCTGGTCCCCAAGCAGAAAAATCTGTATTCAGATCTCAGGACATATATAAAAACACTGGGCAGAAATGACAGACCACAGTCTGCACTTTGGCCCTGGAAGGCAGAACCTGGGAAATCCCAGAACAAAGGGAAAAAAAGGAGGTAGAAGCAATTCAGGATGATTCCCAAACTCACTCCTGGGTCTCCTCAGGCATCCGCATACATACGCATACAAAAAAAGAAAGAAATGGAAGTGATGCAAAAATAGATTATAAGGTCTCTCAAATTTAAATCCAGCACTAGCACTGATCAAAGCATGCAGGTATTTGTCTTTCTAAAATGCAAGAAGAACAGCTGGAAGACTCAGGTGTCCAGACACACCTGATTCAAGGTCTACCTTGTGGAATTGCCCTATTGATATACCTGAGTGGCAGGAAGCAAATTATAACTGGCATAATAAAGAAAAATTGAATCGATTTTCACGAATTGATGGATAAGTTGTAGTCATCACTATACAGTGGAAAATACAGTTCAGTTCATCTTAAAAAGAAGCATATCTCTAAATTCTAATTCAGAATGCTGTGTATGCCATATGTTTTAAAGGCATAGAATGCACATTGAGCAAATTGCCACTTGCATAGTGAAGAACATATTAGCTAGGTGAATAATTGTTATGTGTTTATCCCTTTTGCTCAAATTCTTTTTAGCAATGTACATTTGTGAAATAAATAGAGAATTCCAAATAGGACTTGAACTCAGAGGGTAGAGATTAGATGTACTTAGTTCACCACTATTCCATGCAAATAAGTGAATGACTAATAATAAGAAAAAACACAGTTATGCTATGAATATGCATGAGAAAGTATTCTCATACCTAGTATTGCTCAGCTTTGTTCTTAGTAGGAAGACACTACTGTGGGTGATGAAAGATTTTTGTAAGATTCCTCATACTCGTCTGAATGCAAGAAAAATGACTTTTAACTATATATTTGGTACACAAGCAAAGTAAGTGATCTAAGATGAAATCTAAATTATTTACAATGTGTCTGTTTTCAGTTTTAAATCACACATTCCTTTCTTCATTTCACTATTTGCTAAACACCTACTAAGTTGTAGGCAAAAAAAAGTTACAACGAATTCACAGCTCATGCTTCATGGAACGTCAAATGTAATTCATAATCACAATGTTCTGCTCCTAAGTATTAAACCTTCTAAATATGCCAGTGATACATTTGCTATCATAGGAATTTTAACACATCCTAAACGCTAATCAAAAACAGTGCTTTTCCTACAGTTTTACACAACTGAGAATTTGGAATCTGCCTTTCAACAAAAGAGCCAGTGATTTCTTCCACTTCCATGCGTGGCTCATACACGTTCCCAAAGATCTCAGTGCAAGAAGCCGTGAGGTACCCTTGCAGGCGTGAAGGAAGACAGGGATTTGACTCAGGGACTACACTTGAAAAAATATTGTAACTGGGCAGTCGTTGCAAAAGGCCTTTCAGCAGTCACGGTTTGAAGGCTTTTCCAAGAAATATGTTTCCAAAGAATGTTCATAATAACTTTGGAACACGCTGCATGTGAAACACAGCTAGCAGCCGCCGCCTTGATTGAGGCGATCCAGGACCTTGCTCTGCTCCTGGCGCCTAGTTCTCTGTCCGCCGCACTGGACAAGTGCCCTCGGCCTCCTTCTTCCAGTCTGGAGACTGCTTTGTGAGGTTATACTAATTAATGCTCTCTTAGTATGCAAACACTTATCCTTTTTCAGAAATATATGTTTCATTTGAGAGAGACAGAACACATGGGTGCATTTCGTGGCTCACAAGTTGGGGGAGGGGGTCAGAGAACAACTTTTGAAAATCAGCTTTCCTCTTCCACCATGCAGATTTCTGTGGATCAAACTCAGGTTGCCATGTCACCAGCCCGCACTTGTTTGGGTCACATAGATTCTGGGTGCTGTAATTCAGGAAAGAGGAACTGTGAATCCATTATAATGGAAAGGTAAAAACATAAAAACTATGGCAGCCCTCCTAAATCAGAGTAACTGCCATATGCAGACAGAATGTAGACAGCATGTGTACGTTGAATGTAGTCTAACCAGGCAAGCATTCCAGTTCTTTGGGACTGAATCTTTGGTATTCTTGGAAATGGAGGTTATTTTTATCTATTTATAATACTTAATCTTATCGCTCCCAATGAGTAAGAATCATTTTTTTCCTTCTATAAATGGGTTCTTGTGAAATAATATATGGTAGTCACTCATGCATGTCTGACACCACTGTGATTTGTTAGCTTCCTCCTTTCCCGAAATGGCAGTGTCAACACCTGCCTCGGGAGGGCGCTCAAGCGTTAAACATAATTCCAACAGATGTTGGCATACTGTAAATGCTCCGTGGCTGTTAGCGATTATTATCAAATCCCATTCCAGGAAATAAGTTGAGCTCAAGCTGATTCAACACGTCTACCTTGTTATACGGTGCTAGGAATCTCTTTGAAAGGATGAAAGAATCAGAAACAGTGCCAGATGTGAGGGTGTTTAGGAGCTAGCACAGCCTTGGGGACACTACACACTTACAGAGATGCTCCTAAACCACCCGTGTAACTTGTGATATGTGAAGGGGGCTTCACGAATGAAGAGGACCATTCCATGTTAGATTCTGAATGAACACTTGATGTATTCCATTTACAAACGTTAAAATCTGACCTTTAAAACATTAGGTTGAATACATAGATTATCTTGTCCTAAGTCCCCATTCTGTAAAGTACGTTGACTTATACTTGCTTGTTTGTGTCCCAAGGAAGGCTTGAGAACTTTTTTAAGTTGTAGCAATGCCATGTGTGCATTGGTCTTCATTGATAAACTTTTCCCACTTGATTTTCTCTTACTTTAGCTTGAAAGGACAGACACATCCTACAAAACATTTTCTTAAATGTTTCAGCAGAAGATTGAGGAGATGGTTCAGGGCTTAAAGCCCTTGGCTTACAAGCAAAAGGACACAAGTTTGGATCCCCAGATGCCATGTGAAAAAAACATGTCATGTGGACATGACAGCAGTCTATAATTCCAGCCTTGGGAATTCCTTGGCAGAGCCTGGGAAACCACAAAGCGAAGAAATAAGGAAGTAGAGAAATCCAGGATGATTCCTTCGTGTCACCCTTAGGCCTCTAAAGGCACGCACACTTAAGTGCCCTTTTGTACACGTGCCTGTACACCCACCCACATGCAAACTACACACACATACACACACAAATATTTCAGCAGATCAAATAAATCTAAGACTTCAAAGGGGCTAGAGATGTAGATCAGTTAGTAGAGTCTTGCTTAGCATACACAAAGCCCTGGGTTTAATTTCCAACACCACATCAACTGGCAGGTTAGCACATACCTGGTAAGCCAGAGCTTGGAGGCAACACAGAAAGATCAAGAGTTAAGATCTTCCTCACCCTACACAGCAAGTTGGAGGCCAGCCTGATCCATAGGCCTTGTCTCAACAAACCACAAACCCTTAAATACAACAAATTGAACTCCTAATTAAATTTAAGTAGTTTACCACCTAGTCAAATTCTCTGAATACATTCTCTTTTTTACCCTGTGTTTTGTGCATACTTATGTGTATCTGCATGCCTCTGTGTATCTGCATGCCTGTGTGTATGTATATGCATGCCTCTGTGTATGTATGTGCACGCCTGTGTGTTTGCATGTGCATGTGTGTTTGCGTGTGCCTGTGTGTATGTGCATACCTGTGTGTATGTACATGCCTGTGTGTGTGAGCATGCCTGTGTGTATGTGCACGCCTGTGTGTATATGCATGCCTGTGTGTATGTTCACCCCTGTGTGTATGTTGCTCTTCACTAGTACATATACCAGGCTAGTTGAGCTCATCCCTCGAGCTTCCAGGGATTTTCCTATCTCCACCCTCCATCTCACCATAGGAGCACTAAGATTGCAGCTTCATGCTCCCATGACTGGTTTTACATGAATTCTCGGGATTTGAACTCAGGTCCTCACACTTGCACAAATGCTTTACCCATCAAACCATCCCCTAATTCCTGAATCTCATCCAAGTTAAGATCCCAACTCTAAAAGCAATCGCATTTCAAATGAAATCACAAAGGCTGCCTGTCAGATGCGCTATTATAAGATTCTCTTAAACATGTGGGTAGACATCCATAATAACAAAGAGTGGGGAACACCTCACTCCAAAAACTCGTGTTAATATTCCTAGTTTTTCGTTATCTCTAGAGCAGGATCGCCAGCGCAGGACCCTTGAGGTTCTTAGGTGGGGAAAACCAAGACTGATTCAGCCGTTTATTGGAGAAGGAAGGCCAGGACACGAGGCAAGCAGGCCGCTGGGGAGCGTCCCCCAGTCACACTGAGACATAGAGTGAGTTCTTCCTTGTTCCATGGTAACAGGAACCACATGGCTCTTGTGTTCACGCACTTCTGAATGAGCATCTTCCGCTGAGGTGGCTCTTAGTATGAAATAGGACAAAGTAAATAAAACACTATTTCCAACTACCTGCGGCCTTTTTTGGAATTCAGATCTCCTCTGCTGGTGCATCTCCACCAAGCCTCCTCCGCACCATGCTGAGGGCCGCCAGCCTCACGGGGCCCATCAGGGGCCTTAGTCACAGGGGACCTGTGAAGAGGGCAAGGCGAGCAGGAATGAATGGTGACAAGGCCAGGCGCAGTGCAGGATCCACTGGAGGAGGAGAGCGAGGTGGCGAGACGCGCCCTGGTTCTGATCGCGTTATAGTCATTGATTAAAAGCACAGGAAAAATAAACAGTGAGAACAGTCTAAAAACAACAAAGCCTGGTGGAGGGAGAGCCAATGCCAGTTCATGCTGAACCGCTCAGGTCAGACCCAGGGAGCTTGTCCGGCAAGCTGTGTGCCCAACTTGGTTCCCCAGAGCACACCAAGCACTTACCTGTTTGGGAGCCCACGGGTGCCGCTAGACTATAGCCCACAGCTTGAGTGCTGTGTTGAAAACCAGTTGAAACCACTGTCTTGGAAGCCTCAACCACTATCACAGAATAGCTGACTTTGAGGGAGTTTGATTGGCAGGTGGCTGCGGTGACATGCTCACTTACGAAACTTGAATTTCTGGAAGGCGTGGCTTGGGGAAGGTCTACGCTTACTGCAAGAGTTATATACTATGTGGACCTGCAAAGGGTCTTTGGTTACACTCTTCAAGTAAGTGACACTGTCACGGTATGTACAGGCTCACTGATGTCATACCCAAATCTAATTCAGCGAGCCAAAGTAGGGAAAGGGAGTATGCATGTGTAAGAGTCTGGTCACACTACTGTTTTTAATAGTTCACTTCACTTCATTTGTTTGGGGGGGTCAAGGGAGAAGATGTGCACATGCATTGCATGGCACACGGGTGGAGGTCAGAGGGCAACTTTCAGAAGTCAATCTTCTCCTTCTAACCATGTGGGCTTCTGGGATTACACTTGGGTGCCAGATCTGCAGGCAGGCGCCTTGCTGGCCGAGTGTTCTCATTTACCTGCACGCGATTGTTCTTAGTTTACGAGGGATCTAATTTCTCTCCAACGTAGACGTCTTGGCCATTTCGGCTTTCTGCTTTGAAGTCAGGAGTGATGATGGGTGCTCCATGTTCTAGAACTGCCTTTGGGTCACTTTCCACTTGAGGACTTGCTCTTCTTGAACTGTGCTTCCTTGTGTTGGAAATACACGTGGCTGGCTTCCCTTGATCCGCAGCGCGGGCTGAAGTGTGTTCCCAGAGCGACCCTGACCGGCGCGGTGCTGAAGGCCCCACTCTGGGTCTGAGGTTTTGAATCCAGGCAGGTTTGTGTTTACGTTGACCTCGTCTTCATGATGGAGCTGCGGCCCACTGGCTTTTCAAAAGGGACCTCTGGCCAGAACAGGCCAGCCTGGGAAGAAGTCTATGTGCTTTCCAGGGCTGGGAGAATCTATGTGCTCTCCAGGGCTCAGCGACAGAATAACATGCACAGGGTCCTGACTTGATTCTTGACATCACAATTAAAAAAAAACAAACACAAAAGCAATTGTGTTTGCAGGAATAGAGCTTAGGAAGGTAACTATTCAGTGTCAGTAGCCAATGCTTGAGGAAAGGAGCAAGTTTCACAAAAGAAAAAAAAGCCCCTTGAGAGGATTCTTACACAGTGAAGACATTTTCATGCTTGTTTCAGACCCTCGCACTCCAAGGACCGACATAGCTGTTGTGCAGTATGCCACCTACACAGTGAGCTGGGAGCCCTTAGCAAGGACTGTCAAAGAAACCCCTGTAAAAGAGCTGCTAGGATTGTAACTGACTTGGAACAGTCCTGAGGAAGACAGAAGTCTCTTCCAACTAAGGTAGCTAGCAACGTATGGAGAAGTCATAAAACAAGAGCTTGAAATCCAAGAGCTTAAGCTATTTAGAGGTTTAGCGGTGCTATCTTTGTTCCTGTAGTTGATGAAATGCATATTCATCATATGGACTGTTCAGTGTGAAATACTATCACATTAATTACTTCAATTCCTGTGTGTGTGTGTGTGTGTGTGTGTGTGTGTACAAGAGGGCACTTGAGTGTGTGTGCCTGTGCCCAAGGGTGACATTGGGAATCACCCTGGATGATGCTACCTTCTTACTGACTTTTCCTCCAACATTTTCTCCCAGCATTGTGACGTGGAACCTCAGATCAGAACTCAAGTCCTTTGCTTGTGAGGCAAAGCCCCTCCTCCTCCGAGCCATCTTCCCAGCCCAATAGTCTTTTCTTTTAAGATTGTCTGCACGCAATACTTGGTGACCACAGTCCTGGGTACTTAGAAGCAGGGGGACTGTAGCAGTTCGCCTGCTCGGTTGCTGATAAATCACTATCAAACAGCTTAAGGGAACAAGGGGTTTATTTTCTCTTACAATTGTCAAGTTACAGTTCTCAATCTAGCTTGATGGGAGACCATGTACCGACACCAGGGTCAAGGGAACTGGCCATACCATTTCTACATAACGGTTGAGAGAGGGATGATGCTTACTTGCCAGACCAGCATGTCTAGCCAAGTGTACACAAGGATGTCTGCTCTCTCAACCAGTTCTCTGTATTTTGTTCCAGGGCCTAGTCCCACCCACCATGGGCTGGACCGTCCCCATCAGCTAGACAATCTCCTGCAGGTTTGCTCTGGACTCAACCACTAATTCTCTACAAATGTGCCCAGAACTCAAACCCTCAACTGTCAAGTTGACACCTGTGCCTAACTATGACAGGAACCTTTTGTGAAGTTTTTATTGGAGTTGGAGAGATGGCTCAGGGGTTAAGACTCTGCCTTGCAAGCAGAAGGTCCTGAGTTCAGATCCAGGTCCCACATAAAATCACTGGGCAGAAATGGCAGCAAAGCAAAAAGGAGGTAGAAGCAATTCAAGATGATTCCAAAGTCACCCTTGGTCCTCCACAGGGACACACAATCCCTTCTGACACATACACACATGCACACGCACATGCAAATAAATAAAATAAATAAATTTTTTAAAAGATTGTCATGTTGGGCCGGTGGATGGCTCAGTGGGTTAGTTTCCTCACAAACCTGGCAACCTTTGTTCAGTCTCTAGAAGCCCACATAGCTCATGTGTTTCTCTCTCTCTCTTTCTCTCTCTCTCTCTTTCACCCACACAAAAGAATGTCATGCTATCTGTCATCCTTCTAAGGTCTTCCTGTGTGGCACAATTTCATGTTGTTACAAGAATATAAATTCTCGAATGCGTGTTTTAGAACACAAGGGGACCTCTATGTTTTGACCTCTGTGGCCAAAAGCCGTCTTCTCCAGCAGCCGCCTGGCTAGCTAGGCGCTCTCAGAGTGAAAGCCCCGGGGGCGGCTGCATTAGCAGGTCTCCTTAGGGGAGGGTGGGGGCCGAGGAACTTGATTGGCCACAGTTTGCTCAGAGCCTAGTACTGCTCACAGGAGTTCCACAAACAGAAACCCTGCCAAGCAAGACTTTAGACCCTGTGACTTCCCCGTCCTCCACAAGTACAATTTAATTGAACATTAGCAATTTGATCTCTTACACCTAATAAATCGAGCAGATTCAATAAACATAAATCCTGCTAATGATAGAGCTGAGCTCATCAGCGTTCAGGGTTATGGCCCTCCCTGGAATTTGAGCTTCAAATGCTCATTGCTGAACCAAGTACTTACCTGACGCTTACTTAGCGAGTGTGGGGAGCGCGTGGAATAGTGCTCCCAGTGTATCGGACCAGCAGCCACGAAACAGAGAGACCGTGGCTTGGCAGGTAGACCATCTTAGCTCAAATCCCTCACCTCACCTCGGGCAAGGTTTGCTCTAAGTGAGGAACAAAAGGAGTCAATTAGCAGTGATTTCTTGGGTTGCTCTGAGGTAGAAATGGATGGAATTGGAAGGCTGTGCTGTGTCCGGCTCATCAGACCTAGGGGCCCATGTCGCCAGCTGCTTGGCCCACTTGCTCCTTGCTTGGGGTCAAGAGTCAGGCTACGATGTACTTCACTGCTTCTTGCTGGTTGGTTTTTCTACTGGGGGGATTTGTTTTGGTTTCGAGACATGCTCTATTTGTAGCCCAGGTGATCTTCCTCTTGCCTCTGCCTCTAGTTGCTGACATTACAAGTGTATCTGTTCTCTCTCTCTTTCTCTCTCTCTCTCTGTTATCTTTATTTTCTTCTTTATCTGCTGCTTACTTAACGGAGTAAAATTCCCCCATTTCTTCCATCCTTCCTATTGTTCCAACGCCACCCTATTCACACTCTCCTCAGTCTCTGGCTGCGGGAGAGTGAATGAATTCCTTTAAGTAGAGCAGAGAATGCCATGGTCTTGGTCTATAGCTGGAGGTACCGACACTCAGAGCACAGATCCAGCTAAGGAGCTGGGAAGTAGAGAGACAAGAACTAGAACCCGAGTCTGCTGAATCCAGGTCTTTTGTGAGTGTGTGCGTGTGTGTGCGCGCGCATGTCCAGTTTATCTAATAGTTCTGCCTGTTTTAATTTCATTGAGGCAGAGCACTTAGGTCATTGTGGCAAAAGACTGACTTCAAATCCTGTCCGGTCTGGACCACTAAGCTCTCTCCAGTAGTGACTAGAACAGTCTATAAATGGCCAAGTTTAAAAAGCAAAGCTGTAACTTTTGCTAATTTCAGTCAAGAAAAAGTACCTGTGAAGCAGGTTCAGTGGGCAACAGGTCAAATATTCATTTCCTTCCCTTCTCCGTCCTCCAGTTCCCACTTGTGTGTGGGCTTCCTACACAGCAACCCTGGGCTTCCTACACAGCACCGTCCATTCAGAACCTGCAGGAAAGCACCTGGCAAGGACACTGGAGTAACACAGGACCTGGTGCACTTCGGACCGCCAGGCCCCGGGCATCATTTTAACTCTTGTCTCCCGCATAGCACAGCACTGACTCTTCAGCCCAGAGTGGGGAAAGCTGAAATCTGGCCGCTACTTCAGTCGTTAAGAGCATCTGAGTTTAATCGGCTTCAGACGAAACAAAGCCTTCACCTCCGGTGCCACTTTGGCACCGTGGCATGTGACTGTTCGCATCAGCCCCCCAGATGTGTCTGTCATCAAGAGTGGGGGTTTCCTGCCAGGCCTTCTTAATGTGCTTTCCATTGCTATTGACGGCGGGGTCCCAGAACACTTGGCTCCAGGGGGTAATTTACAAAAAAAAAAAAAAAATTCAACTTGAAGGGAAATTCAAAGCAGCACCATCTGTCACAGGAATCTGCCATGCCAGGGAAATTAGTGTGATCAATGGCTGGTTCTCATTCAGGCCACTGAGCAATGGTGTCTCACGCCACCCCACATGTCCCTTTTGCCCGCTTTGATCTAGCGCTGAGCATTTGTGCACAGGGAGGGCAGAATGTTGCCGTGGTGGGGGGTGGGATGCTAAGGCGTTACTGTCCCAGTTCCTGTTCATTTCATATTTGTGTTGGGCCGGATCCGGGATGGACCCATTTTAGGGGGTCTCACTCAGGAATGGTGCCTGACAACCTTAGCCTTTTAAGGACCCGCCAAGCCAAACTGCTCCATGCGCTTAGCTGCCGCCACCCTGGCCACTAGGTGATGGATAGTTGATGTGCAGAAGGTGGGGCATTGGGAAGAGAGGGACTTTAAGAAGATCACTGTGTGTGTGCTTAGCTGAAGGACCAAGCAGCTGAGATTCTCAGGGTCCTCCTGGGAGGCGGGGAGAGGGGGAACAGTTCAGGGGCCTGATGTTCTTGACGTCTTGCACCTACAGTCGATCCTGATTTTTTTTATGTTCCCTGAGCTAGACTTTAGTGGTGACTCAACCCTAGGGCCAGCCAAGACCAAGCACCTCTTCCCAAGCTACAGTAGGTATTTCTTGTGGTCAAGAATACTCAAGAGGCCAAAACATGCTAGAAATTCATCCATATCCAGATCCTGCAAGACTCATCAATGTTCTATGCTGTCTCTTCTACTCCACTAAAGCACATGTAACTGGAATCTTGACTGCATAGCGAGCAGCTTGCCCCAATAAGTTGAGCTCTGCCAATTGGATGTTAGAACATGCTGCTGTTCATAATTATCAGGTCAACCATGCATAAAAATTGGCCAAGGCAATCACCAGCTTTGTGACTTGCTGGAGGAAAGGTCCATAAAAAACCCTGAGCAGGGTTCTTCCACTACAGTTAATTACCACACCCCTCTTTGCCCATCAATAAATTTCAGTTTGAACATTAAAATGTATACATCGCTTATTCAAATCCTATCTTTGCACATCTGTTCAAAGATGGTTCAAAAATGGTTAAAAAAAAAACATTTGTTTCCAGGCATTCCCTAGGAACTTCATGATTTCTCCAAAAAGAAAAAAGAAATTGTCACCTCCATATTCTTGGAGTCTGAAAACTTGAAGTTTCATAGCTTTGCCTCATCCTCCATGGATCAGCAATAGAGGCAAATGAGCAAGAATTATGCTCCTTGAGTAGCAGATGTGGAAGTCGAGGCTTGCTAAACTGAAAAATATGAAAAATAAGCTGCTAAGCTGGACTTCAGCGCAGCTTTTGCTTCCAAAGCCCATGCTCTTTGCATTTCCCAGTGTTCGCTTCACCCTTGACCCTGGCCAAGAATCAGAGCTGATATGCGGGAAGACGGGGGAGGCAATAGGCATAGGTCAGGATCACGGTGATCCTAACAAAAATAAAATAAGATCCAAGTCCTCCTGATGGCAGAAGGCTGCATGTCCCCACAATGAAGAAAGAACATGAAATGAGGAAACGACGGTTTAATCACTGAGTAGACCTGTCTTGAAACAAACTTAGAGAAAGGGAACGTGCCCAGGACAGTAAGTTCTGGAATTCTCAGGGTGATCACACATGACGGGAGAGGAAGAGGAGAGAAAGAAGATATGGCAAGCTTTGGGAGACCCCTATTTCTCTCTGTTGTTCCCTCCGCAGCCTGCACCTCCTTGGACTTGCTTGGGAATCGCGTAGTTTCGACTCACAATTCAGTTTCCTCTACTCACACCTCTAACAAGCTCTTTTCCCATAATTCTCGCACATCTACACAGTTGTCATTCAAGGGCAGCCTCTCCGAGAACCTGTCACCTGTCCCTTCTGTCCCATCTTTAGTCTCCTCCTTTGGCTCTGAGAGGTGGGTCGAGCGTGCAGTGATGAGCTCCCGCAGCGTTCTGAAGGAGGGGAGCACAGGATCCAGGCCTCTCATGCCAGCCCAGCCCTCTCTGTGTCACCTGACATCACTGGGACCAGATGTCTCAGGCAGACCCCTTCCTCAGCTGACCGTTGTCCCAGAGGAAGATGCTCTGTCATCTCTGGATTGCGTTTTACCAACTACGTACATGAACGAGTTCAATTTTTAATATCCACCCTCGATCACACTGTGCTGGGATATGAATATAGAAGACATTGCCCTTTCAGATGTACAAGAAATGTATATGAACATTCAGGAGAAAAGAGGAGCTCAGCTCTGAAAACTCGTAAGCATTTGAGCAATCTGGCTCTCGAAGGGAAATCCTCCAAGTTTCCTTCCGAAACTTAAGTAGAACTGACAGCCGTTTGTCTGAAGTTGTATTGTTTTTTTTTTAAAGTCAAGGATCTTTTTTCCTAGGTTCTGCTATTTCCTTAATGAAATTAGTATTTCTCCTGGAATGGTTTTGTGCAAAAGGGGCTGGGAATGTCTGGGGTCTGGATGTTGCTCCTGGAATGCTTCTCAGGAGACTTCTAGGAAGGGGCAGCTGGATTCCCCCCTAACCAGCGGTTCAAGGTTCCTGTGGCCTTACACATCCTTTTCACTACTCTCAGAAAGTGTGTCTGCATGTATGCAGTCACAGTCACACCTTTAAATCTTCACCCTCAATGCAGGGATGAAAGCAAGCCTTCGCAGTTCACAGTATCTGTATTCTTAGAGGTTTCCTTTGGTCGTGTATGATATCAGAGGAAGCAACATAGAAGAAAGTGTGTGTGAGGAGAACTAGAGCAGAGAGTAGGGCTTCAGCAGCTGTGGACAGCGTCAGCTTGGAGTGGCAGGAAAGAGGCAGCTGCAGGTGAAACTAAGCTGCAGAGAAAACGAGAAGAACATTCCAGAAGGGCTGAGATGGTCCCAAGAGAAAGAGTTTCTAATGTGAGCACTCAGCAGCTTTATGACTGACTCAGGTCTCCACTAGCTGCGAATGTCTCTGTGCATCTGTGTCTGCCTCAGGGAAATACAGATGAGAAGAATCTCTTTGTAAAGTGAATCTTTAAATGCTTAGAAGAGCAGGAGGCAGCGGAAGGGGTGTATAACTACCAGCTATTGCTGCGCCAACCACTCCACTCATTTGTTACTATGTTACAACTCACTTTACTATGGGATCGTCCTATTACCCCATTCACTGGGACTGGAGAGTTGTAGTGTTACGACAGTTATAATCGCAGCTACACAGTCCATGTGTCATTGTCAACATTGTCAGTTGGGGGTTCTATGTTTGAATACCAATGACCCATTTTCCCTGTTTCTTACAGACAAGTGCCTCTTTGCTCACTGAAATAATCATATTTTAACTTATTTTCCCTGATAACATCTGTTAGGTTTGGATAAAGCCCATTTCCCCCAAGAAGCCTGACATACCCAGAGATGGTTTTTTTTTTTTTTTTTTCCGTTTCTCCTTGCTTTTCTGGGACATGTTCCTATTGTTCTAGCTGTTAGAGGGTCAGAGCGTGCGGATGTATAGTGCTCTCATGGAAGAACACTTGTTCCGGGTGCTTCCAGTTGGAGGCGTGGTACCAGACCTGCCCTTCTTAGTGACAACAGGCGTGTCTCCTGTGGGCTGACAGTGATGGGGTCTCACACCACTGCATGCGCTTCCTTCCAGATGACTACGCCCAGCTGTGCAACATCCCGGTGACAGGACGCCGGCGGCCTTATGGACAGGACGCCTTGGTGGACTTCAGCGAACAGTATGCTCCGGAAGCAGACCCCTACTTCATTCAGGACCGTAAGCAAAATTGCTCAGTCATTTCAAATTTTTTTTCTCATTTATTTTGTGTTTGTGTGTTTGTCTGTGCACTCATGTGAGAGCATGTACACAGGCATGCTAGTAGTAGGGTATCTGTGACAATAAGAGGACTGTTTTGTGGAGTCATTTCCTTCTGTCTTTATGTGGGTTCTGAGATTGGATTCAGGTCCTCAGACCTGTTCTATGGGACATCAGCACTTTTTAATAGGAAAGGTAGGGTCTAAAAACTAAGCAGTTCAGAATGAAAGATAGAGATAGATAGATAAATAGATGGATAGATAGATAGATAGACAGACAGACAGACAGTAGGTGATGGATAGGTAGATAGGTAGGTAAGTAGGTAGGTAGATAGATAGATAGATAGATAGATAGATAGATAGATAGATAATAAACAGGTAGACAGAGAAGGAAGAAAGGAAGGAAGGAAGGAGGGATAAAGGGAGGGAGGGAGGGAGGGAAGCATGGAGGGAGGGAGGCAGGGAGGGAGGGAGGAGGGAGGGAGGAGAAATGAAAAAGATGGTAGGTAGGTAGGTAGATGGAGAGCTGACCAGGAACAAAAATGGTAATCCCCTCGCCCTCAACAGGAAGCATCTCACTCAAGCAGCTGCACCCTGTTCTCAGACACTAGCTCCCCATGGGCCACAGACTTTGGGCTTAGGACTTTAGAGGTGCTGCCGAATTGACCATTACTCTGGAGCTTTGACTTCCTCTGTGTCCTGTCCCCTGCCGAGAGGTCACTATCAGACCAGCCCTCGGGTAACTCAGAATCCTTGCTACCTTGGGGCTGTTTCCACGAATCAGAAAGACGGTTCCTTCTTCCCGTGCATTTGTTTCCTGAAGATGTAAGAGAGAGGAGGAGTCCCTCCTCTTCCCCAAGTTCTTACCAGGCTCTTTGGCTGGAAGTACGAACCCAAGTGCCAATGAACAAGAAAATAAGCATAATGTTTTATTAACTTTCCATGCACATGGGGATTTCACTAGAGTGATGACCAAAAAAAAAAGTGACCGCTTCGCGACTGCTTTGGTACTTCTTTAGACAACAGACAATCAGTTTGCACAGGAAGGACAGTACACATGGATATCTACACTATACCTATAAGTTCTGAGGGTCTTCCTGAGAGGTCATCAGCGAGCACAGTAGCCAGTGGAAGATAAGAGTTACTCCTAAGAGCTTGTGTACTTAGGCTCACTGCATCCCAAATTACCAGTCTCTGTGACCACAGCTGTACCCCAGCCTGGTATGTGAAGGACTTCATCATGAAGAGCTTGCTGTAGGTAGGAAAAGACAAGCCAAATGGCATAGTGTGGAATGAACAATAGATTTCCCAAGCGATGCCAGCTTGAAGGAGTACCACATTGAGATGGCACACCCTCAGATCCTTCCAAGGATGCTGTGTGCTGATCATCCAGCAGAATTAAGCGTGCTAGAGGGCTCATGAAACAACATTCTAGAACATCGCATTAGCTGGGTCGGTTGGCACACATCCCTGTGAGTCCCCTTCCAGGTCGAGCACATTCCTGTTCTCAGAGGTCCCTGCTGGCTTTTCCATCACCTCCCCAGAGGTGACCACTATCCCAAACCACCCCCCCCAAGAGCTCAGCACCATGTACTTCTCACCAACCACACATAACACTGGGCTGAGCACACTACCCACAGCCGTAAGATGAGACACTTACACTTGATCCACATTGGCATGGAGGTGTCAGATCAGCGAACGTTTTCTTTAAAAAGAAAAAAAGGAAATAAATAAGCAGATTCAAAGGCCAGAAATCCAGAGATATCAGGAAAGTCTGTTAACAACTCCAACACAGCCCTTGGCTGGGGTATATAGCTGGTATACATAGATATCTATCTATCCACATTCACCAGTCAATATACTATACACTAACTAATATACAGGAGCTTGCATATTGAGACAGCCTGGTTTTGTACCCTCTGTGTATTTCCAGCATTACTTCATAGTGAGCTCTTCCACTCACTATGAAGGGGTCTACTGACAAGCACTTGGGGTTCCTAGTTAGCAACATAGGAAGTTGGCATGCAAAGCCCAGAACGCCTACAATGAACTTTAAGCATCAAACGTGTTAGGCATGTCTCAGCTTCCTGCCCACTTTCTGATGGGTAGCACCTGACCCTGACATGGAAAGAATCGCACTGCAGTGGGCAGCAACTCAGAAGCATCTGAGTGGCAGTTTTCACTGCTTCATGGGGGTCTTCTTACCTTCAGTTTGAGCGGTCTTCCTAAAACTAGCATTCATTAGTTCAGAGCTTGCCATACTTTTCTCTTGAAAACAGTCGCCTCAGTATTACTGTTGGGCCTTGCAAGCCACGTAGTCTCTGCTGTAGCTGCTCCAAGCTTTGCACAGGATGACAGAAGCAACTCCAGATGCTTGTGCCAGCTAATAGATGCCCCGGTGTTAAGCACATGACTGGGTGGCAGGCAGACTTGGACCGGGGACAGCTCTACTGGTGTCAGAATCCTGAAGAAGTGCTTTGGCAGACCTCTTTGATGTGTACAGGCACTCTACTTACTAATTTCACATTTAACTTTTTGAAGTAAAAAAAAATGATTTTGTTGATTATGGAGTGCAAAGGATTTTGCTGTGACACATGGGATGTGAAAATAATTTCATAGATGAAAACTTTGCTTTCTTAAGCCTGTCAAATTTGCTTCATCAATTCTCGATGACCTGTAACATTTCTTAACCCTCTTTAAAATTCTGACAAGGGCCCCTCAAAGATGGCTAATTTTTAAACCCATTTTTTGATCTGTTTCTGTGTAAATGAAGAGCTTTTGGCCCTGCCTAGCAATGGTATTTTGCTGCCCCCTGTAGTTCCAGTGGAGAATTATTTCAAAGGCTAGTTAACAGAAAGTTCTAGCTGTGTTCTTATTTATTTATTTTATTTATTTGGAAGACAATCTGTGATGTGGTCATTGGGAAGAGACGACATATGATAGTGTTCTTGGGTGATTATAGTTTGGTATTTACAACTTTCCTCTAAAAAGACGGCGAAACTTTCTCATGCCTGGTCACACTGTTTTGCTGTTCTTAAAACCCTAGCTCTGAATCCATTGGACAGACATGTAACTTCTAAACTAACAAAGATCCAGACAAGAGGGTTTTTTTTTCCAAAGGGCTTTTGGTTTTCTAAACACAGGGGTGCTGTACATGTTTATCAACATGTTTGGAGTTCCTTTTACAGCCTTTATTTTGATCCTTTGTGGAGGGCGCGCCATAGCTAGAGCAAACAGACTTCCCAGGGCAGAGCCAGCCCGGGGCTTGTTTCTGGCCCTGTAAACGCCACTTGAAAAAGCGTGGCCTTCAACTTTCAGGAATCCTCCTCCTCCTCTTCTTCCTTCTCTTCCTCTTCCTCCTCTTCTGCTTCCTCCTCTTCCTCCTCCTCCTCCTCTTCCTCCTCCTCTTCCTCTTCCTCTTCCTCCTCCTCCTCCTCCTCTTCCTCCTCTTTCTCCTCTTCCTCCTCTTCTTCCTCCTCTTCCTTCTCTCCTCTTCCTCTTCTTCCTTCTCCTTTTTTCTTGCTGCTGCTTGTTTTTCTCTTCTCCTTCCTCCCTGTCTTCTTTTTCTGGAACTTTCTTAGCAAATACCTACTGAACACTGACTGAGAATTCCACTGACTCCACCCAAAAGCTTTTCTGACTTTTGCCCTACTGACAACTCAGGAAATGTGGCACTGAGCACTTTGTGTAGTTAAAAGCAAAACCCATACCCATGCATGGTTTCTCCTGCTGTGTGATTTTTAGTTACTAAAGCATCAGAATGCAAGGTGCAGGGTGCATCTCTGTCAAATTTTAACTATTTTTATACTTAATATTCTGCATGAAATTCTATGGCTAACTTCAATGTATCTGAAATAAATGTTTAAAAAACCTAAATAATAATGGCTCTACCTTTTCTCTGCAGGGTTTTTAAACAGCTTCGAGGAGTTACAGGCAGAAGAATGTGGCATCCTGAATGGCTGTGAAAACGGCCGCTGCGTGAGGGTCCAGGAAGGTTACACCTGTGACTGCTTTGACGGGTATCATTTGGATATGGCCAAGATGACCTGTGTGGGTAAGAGGTCTTGCGAGATATTTTTTCCTGAGATCCCCTGTGACCAGATCCCATCAGCTGAGTGTGTTGAAGATAGATTTGTGAAGTTGCAGTTTGGGAAAATGAGAAAAATTCTGGAAGTATACATTAAATACAATGGTGCTTAATGCCATAGGACTATACATGGTTAAGCTAGGGGTGGGGAGATGGCTCAGTGGATAAAGGTGCTTCCACACCAGTGTGAGGACCTCAGTTCGAATCCCCCAGAACCCTTTTAAAAGCCAGATCATAGTGTGAGTGTCTGCGATCCAGTGCTCCTACGGGAGATAGGAGATGGATACAGGTAATTCTGTGGAAGCTTGTGGGCCAGTTAGCACGGCGCGCGCAGCAGAAAAACAACACGAGACTTTGTCTTAAACAAGGTGTAAGGGGAGCACTGACATGAAAGAGTGACTTCTATGTGCACACACACACATGCACACATGTGCACATATATACAAGGAGCACTGACACTGAAGGCTGTTCTCTGACCTCTATGCACACACACACACACACACAGAGAGGCACACACACACACATGCACACACACACACACACACACTCATGCACATGCACACACACACACATGCATGCATGCACGCACGCACACACACACACTCATGCACGCACGCACACACACTCATGCACGCACACACACACACTCATGCATGCATGCACACACACACAGAGGCACACACACATGCACATGCGCGCACACACACACATGCACACGCACGCACGCACACACACAAGGATCTGGGGTATGTGGCTCAGTTACTAGAGCACTTGTCTAACATGCAAAGCACTGGGTTCAATCTCCAACACATACTGTGGAGTGCAGCCCACATACCTGTAATCATACAGAAAGTTCAAGGCCAGCCTAGGATCTGCCAGATCCTTTCTCAAAAAAAAAGTTAAGCTAGTCTGTGTTCTGTTGTGTATTTATACTCCATTTTAGAATACACATAGTATGCCCTCCCCTCAGTATGGAGGATTGAACCCAGGGGCTCGTGCATGCTAAGCATGTGCTTTACCACTGAGCCTACACGTGTTCCTCACATAGTGATAAATAAAGAGGAAAGGCCACAATAATGATAAAGTGCCATGTGGTGACTTGGACAGAGCATCGAGTAATGATTTTCCTGAATACATGACACGAACACAGAGGACATAGACTTTGGGAACAACTTCCATTTTGGATAAAACCCCTCTCAAACCCACCTTCCTGTTGCCTTCTGTCTCTCGAGATAAGCAGCAAACATTCTGCCTGCCCTGTGTCTTTTAGATCCAATTCGACTTTCTTGGCTATAAAGACCCTCAGCTTGGCTTTTTTTCTTCAGTATTTTCTGGCTGGCTCTGTAGCAGTGCTCAGGCCCAGTCTGGCTTTAAGTTTACTCTGCAGTATCTGGAAAGCAGGTAGCGTGGATTGTCATGGGTGTTTCTGGCACGTGACAGCCTAAATGTATCTTGGGGAAAAGAAATCTTGACCAGGAGCAGAACGAAAGGCTTTGCTCTCGGAGTTCCCACCTATTTTGTTTCCATGGCAAGTCTAGCAGTTCTTCTCTAACTTGGCAAGGGATTTAGTGATAATCTGGTTCTTACTGCTTTCTTAAGGTCTAGCTATCAAAATGGTCATGTTGAGTTAAGTAGCAGGGAGAGGAGTTCTTGGCCCTCCCTGATGGTCTACCTTAAGATCTAAGAACTTAAGGGGGAGTGGACTGTGCCCAAGTCAGGCACAGGTGGAATGGCATTAAAGGTCACTGACCCTCAGCTTATCTTATTGCAGATGTAAACGAATGTGACGAGTTGAACAACCGGATGTCCCTGTGCAAGAATGCCAAGTGCATCAACACGGAAGGCTCCTACAAGTGTCTGTGCCTGTCAGGATTTGTACCTTCCGACAAGCCCAACTACTGCACACCTTTGAACGCCGCTTTGAGTTTAGAAAAAGACAGTGACCTGGAGTGAAGACTCAGCACAACGCACGTCCCTATAATCTGCACTGCGTAAAGGAAAAGGGAGAAATGTATTATACTTGAGACACACGTGGGAGATATGGAAACAGCGTGGACCTGCGGGACCTCCAAAGACAGTGAGAGGATTCAACGTAAGCCTGATGGGTGTGACAGACCAAACGGACATTTCTCTGAGAAATCAGTATATATAGTCTGTTCATATGTAAAGTTCAATGGGAAAGAGGCAGAACAGTGCTGTTATTTTTAAACAGAAGGTTGTATTATTATATTGATTTTTTTTTACTATTGCTTCAATTTGGCATTTACATAGCAGTGGGGATGTTTTATATAATTTGCAATTTTTTTGTTGTGCAGTTTCTTGGCTACTGTCTTTCTTCCAAGTTAATCTCAAGTGCAAATGTCTGATAAAATATTGTTAAAATGTAAGTATTGCAACACAGGGTTATGCTATTCTTTGGAGTGGTTTTAAAACTGAAATTGTCTGTCCTGTGGAGCAGGCAGTGATTGTCAAAACTTTTATATACATTTGGAGGGAAAAAAAAAACTTTATATTTTCAGTGTATTATCTGATTTCATGTCCACTTTTAGCCAAGCTGCTAGCAAGTGTCAATTTCGGTCGGGTTCCTTCACTGAAATGGAAGGACTTCCGAGCTTACATGTGCATTGTAGTATGTAAAGTCAACCCAGAAAATTTTAAAAAAACTTGACAATCCCCCCAAATACTTACCAATGTATGTTAAAACAAAATAAATCACCATTTTTGTAGAAAAAAATCTACTTGTGACTTACAAGTTGTATCCCACTCGACTTCCTCATCATGGCATCTCATCTAACGGTCATTGGTGATGGTCTGTTATGGGCCAGTCATTAGCCAGCTATTGTCATGACTTGAATATTTTCCAGCGTACATATATGTATCGAAGGTCTAACTCTAGAGGCTCTAGAACTTGGCTGTGTTTGGAAATAGGCTCTTTAAGGAGGAAATGAAAGTGAAATGAGATCAGTGGGCTAAACTGTAATCTACATGACAGGCATCTTTACATGAAGAGGAAATTAGACACACACACATGCACACATGTGTGTGCACACACCCACATACATAGGAAAAGAGCCCCAGAAGACGGGAAGAAGATGACCGCCTATAAAGAAGAAATCAACTCTACCAAAACAGCGAAGTTTAGCTTCCAGAATTGAGACACTAAATTTCTGTGACTTAAGCCCCCAGTCTGTTTCTAAGGCTCTTTGTTACAGCATCTCTAGCATATTAATACAGACATATGTCACCAGAATAAGGATCAATACCTTTCAAGCTCATTCTTACTGCTTTCTTACCAATCACCCACGCAATGCAGTTGTTTTGCAGATCAAACTGAATTTGGTTAATAAACTTAATAAAACCGAAGAGTTTTTAAAAGCGAACTGTCTCTGCAGACCACACAGAAAGTCTTCCCTAGGTGAGCAATTGCTTGAGAGACTTTTGCTTCTTAATATCTACAGCAGTCAGGATAGCGGCGGCTCAAAGATGTCAGTGCCTTACACTTGTGAATCTGCTGTAGCAAAGTGGGAAGTATGGCTTCAGAGAAATCAGCTGGCCTTCAAACAGGAAGATGATCTTAGAATATCCAATGTAATCACCAGGGTCCTTTCTGGGAAGGAACCTTAAACGTGGAAAGGAAGGCAGAGGATCTGGGAGGTGTGATTGGAAGAAATAAGATGAAGCATGGAAAAGGCTCAGCCTACTGCTGGTAGCTTTAAAGATGAAAGAAGCACCAGTCATGAACATGGGCAGCCAATAGTTGCTGGGGAAGGCAAAAAGTGAGTTCTTTCTGGATCCTAGAGAAATAAAGGCTGCACCTGTCAACACCTGGCTCCTTAAGTCCAGCCTAGTGATCCTATGTCCCCTTCTCACCTCTACAACTGAAAGATAAATATATTTTATTTGATACTGTCAAGTTTGCAGCCATCAAAAGCTAACACGACACCAAAGTTTCTAGACACTTGCAGGTGATTCCTAGCTCAAACCTTTTAACAGTGTTGATGTAGGAGAATTTTGTGTCACCAACTTCTGTCAAAGATGCTTGAGGGGAAGGTAGTCCAGATGGTAAAGGGCTTTCCACGCTGGCATGATGACCTGATTTAGATTTCCAGAGCCCATGTAAGAAATTCAGAGTGGATGCTGGGCCTTTGTAATCTCCGCCCTGGGAAGGCAGCAGTAAGTAGATCCCAGCACAGGCTACTCGGAGGGACCATGTCTCAAAAGCAAGGTGGATAGAACCTTGAGGAATGATGTCCGAGGTTGTCTTCTGGCCTCTGTACACATGGCCACACAGCCCTATGCAAATACATGTACACACATGCAGGTATGAGAACATATATGCATGCATGTGTGTGAACACACACGCAAGGTGTTTGAGCACGTTTTATCCCACCCAACGTGATGGTTTAATGATATTTAAGTGAGATTTTTTTTTTTTTTAGAAAACTAGAAAATGTTTGAAGTGAGTCAAATTCTGCTACGTTTTCACGCATAACATTACAATTGTATAGATTGCTGACATTAAGCCAGAGATCCTGCCCCACGTCATGGAAATGTGGCTTTTTAAAGTTTTCTTGTACAAGTTGTTTCACATCCCTAGGAAAAGTGATTTATTTTTGTAACATAGAAAGTGTTTTCTGTCTTTTAGCACCGTTCCTCTCAGAAGTTACAGTGATTCTTGCCATTTGTGTCCAGTTGTTCTCGCCTGGGGTTTGGAGTTCTGTGGCAGCTGTCTCAATTCCTCGACCATGAAGACACAGATGCATGGACTAATTTCTGGCTGCTTTTAAGCACATACACCCAAGTAAAAGCCAAGACTCCTCCTCTGTCCACTCATGAGACTAGTCCCTTCCCTTAAAATACCAGAAATAACACTTAATTCTTTGGTCCTAAAGTCAAACATTGCTCCAGAGAACCTAAATCTGACAATCTGATTTAAACCTCTGTCGTTTGGAGTTATGCTTTTGGAATCTGCGACGTTAGCTGAAATGAACACTCGTACAACTGCAGTACATCAAACTCTCCACGTTCTCTCGTACAACTTCATCGTTGTTTCTCCCCCCCCAAAAAAAGTGTACATGACTCAAAGACTAACTTCTGACTGTAAAATATGTATTCTCAAACTAGTCACAGAAAGATATGCTGTCAGAAATTCCATATGCAGAATGCACAGGGCTCATGAATATGGTATTTCGAGTCAATGGTGCAAGAGGTTAAGGTATAAATCAGGGTTGCATGCACTGTGCTGTGGAGGCAAAGTGTTAGAAGATGATCATTCACTCTAAGCAGCATCTTTGCTGGATTTTAGACTGCAAAATAGAGGGAGGTGCCCATCACTCACCTCCAAACAGAAGAACTAAACTAACAAATACAGAGCTGCCTTTGGGGTAACTGGCTGTGGGGGAAGACTGGAAACCAGAGAGAGAGAGGCACCTGCTAAGACTTAGATAGAGACTTGGGCGAGTGAGATGGCTTGGCAGGTATTTGCTACCCAAGTCTGATGGCTTAACTTTGATCAAAAGCTGCATGCAGAGGTACGCACCTGTGACCTGGGCACTCTCATGGTGAGATGGGCAGTGGGGTCCGGAGGATCGGATTTCTCAGGAGCTCACCTGCCAGCTGAACTGGAGTTCTCTGTACTGTGGCAGAAGCAAGGAGATCAGGGCTGCACAAGGTCCAAGGTGGGTACTGAGTCCCCAAAGAAATTGACCTCTGACTTTCACACGTGCTGTGGTACGCACATTCTCCATGCTCTCCTTCCCTCCCCTCCCCTCCTTCCCTTCTCCTTTCGTCTCTTCCCCTCTCTTCCTTTCCCCTCCCCTCTCATCTCCTTTCCTCTCCTCTCTTCTCTTCCCCTCTCCTCCCTTCCCCTTCTCCCTCTCTCAGTCTCTCTCTCTCTCTAAAATAAAAAACAAAAGGTTCCAGGACCTGATAAAACAACATAGGCAAGAAGGACTTTCCCTTCACACAAGTAAGGGTAAGTAAAAGAGAGTCCACAGCTCTGATCATGGCTTCTAAATCTAAATTACCCACCATTCTGAGGCTCAGGGGACATTGCCAAAGAAAGGTCAGTAAGGATGTAAGGGCCTCAGTGGGAGGAGGGGTGTGACCAGATAGTACCCCCTGGTCAAGATGGGGGGCGGCCACACCCAGGAACTCACTGCAGTGAAGTCTATTTCCATATGACCTCAACGGTTGGCCTATCAATAGTTCACTATATGTGAAGAAAATCTCCGGAAACACCACGCCTCCAAGAGAGACTAATTAAAGGCTAATGGCAGCCAGGAGAAAAGGAGCTTCTTTACTCAACCTTTTACCCACTGAGAGTCCCCCCTTCCCAAGTGCTCAGGCACTTGCTAGGACAGACTTCTCAGTACGGTGGACCTCACGTGCACAAGGACGTGAAAGCAGGAGGGAGGCTGACCGGAAAGGAGGAAGTTCGATAGGCGATAAAAGTGGGAGATGATAGGTGAGATCAGATAGTAAGGGGTGAAAACACTCGCTGTATTTATAAAAGTGTCAAAGAATAATAATAAAAAAAACCCTGAAAACAGTCCAATGGCTACTGGAGAGTTTCATAATCTTCACAGCCGTGCAGCACGTTTAGAAAAATAACTTGAAATCTGCACACTGGTGTCATTTTGGGCAAGGATCTCACACTATCTCCAGTAAACCCTATTGTGCTGTATCCAGGAACCATCTCAAGAAGTGAGGTGTAAAGAGTGAACGCAGTAGAGACAGCAAACCCTTGCCCAGTTCCATCTCTAGGAAGCCCCAGATACTCCGTTGTATTGCCAATGGGACTGGGACAGGGCTTCCTTTCAGACTCAGCTTGGCTCAAGGAGGCGATGTGTACCGTAGAAGATAAATTTTGCAACATGTCGAGGATTGGAGAGTATCAGCCTTGAGCTGGGGTAGATGGGGATGCTTTGCCCTCTGAGACCAAGGGCATAGTCAGTTCATGCACACAGCTCCCACCGTCACTCCTTCTTGTATTGCACTCAACGGTCTACTTCTGACAGGGCTGGAAGAAAACATGGAATGGATTCTAAGCTGCTGCCCCACCCATGGGGGCATGCCAAGGGAACCTCAAGTAATCTGGGACTCCATCCGTCACCCCACCTGAGGTGTACACAGCTTGGATGGTTAAGAACAATTTGGTTTGACTGCAAATGCCTCCCAGTCATGTTCATTCTCAAACAGGCACAATCACTGAGCGAGGCAAGAGCTGAAAAGCCCTGGCTCTTACTTGGCCCATGGCATATATAGTCAAAGAAGATCACAAGAAAAATTTTGTCCAGGTCTGGCCATAGACACAACACTAGAGTGGACACTGCATTAGAAATGGCTTAGCTTATCAATTCTTCACAGCTGTGCCCAGTGATCAGCCTGTAACTGACAACTTGGCACCTGACCCTGACTGTCGAAGAAGGAGAGAGGAAGGAGAGAGGAAAGAAAGAAGAAAGGGCGAGAGGAAGGAGGAGAAGAGGAGGGTGAAACATTCAAGATTATTGGTACCCCATTAAAAGAGAAAGTCTACATTTCTGCAATACCTGAAGGTTAAAGAAGAAAAATTAATGGCACAGAAATTCAATGAAATAGTAGGAAACTCCCCCAATCTTGAGAAAGCCAGGTATAAACAACTTACAAGACCCTAAGTAGACACTTACAAAAAAGTTCATCAACACAGCTTGTTACAATCAAACACCAAGAAAATATTCTACAATGTGCCAAAATAAAGCACAAGTCATATTGAAAGGTATCCCCAGTAGGCTAACAGCAGTGACCTGGAGGGAATGGAATGATGCATTCTAAGTCCTGAAACTATTTGGAATACTATACTCTATACGGCAATTGCTCAGAACCGAAGGCAAATTCAAGTCATTTCAAGACAAGTGAATACCAAGGGAATCATAAACACCAGAGCAAAAGCATGTGAAAGTTAAAACACTAAAAGAGAAGATACATGAGTCCAGTGAGATGGCTTGTGGGTAAGGCGCATGCTCGGATAAAACTTGGCAACCTGAGTTCAATCCCAGAAACTCATATGCTGGAAGAAAAGTTGTCCTCTGACCTTCACCTGTATACCATGGCATGCATATGCATAGTCTCTCTCTCTCTCTCTCTCTCTCTCTCTCTCTCTCTCTCTCTCTTTCTCTCTGTGTCTTTCTGTCTCAAATAAATAAATAAGTAAAGGTTTTTAAAAAGACAATACATGAAAGCAAAATAGGCAAGAATCATCATAGAGTAAAAGATCAAACTAACCAAGATAAATGAGAGAGAAAGGGATATTTAAAACAACTAGAAGAAGAACGACATAACAAGACGAAGTTCCTACACATGGTTTATAACTCTGAATGTAAGCAGACTAAGTTTTCCAGGTGAAATATGTAGACGGGTCTAATGATGAGAAAACAAAGCAAAACCCTTCCGGAAAAAGAATCACTTCTCTAGTAAAGACACAGACATAGTAACACACATTATAAATAATTAACGTTTGGAAGGGAAAGAGGAGGGAGAAGGGACGGAGGGAAGCAGGGATTCGTACTTAATATGCTTATGCTTGTAAAATTAAAAATAATTATAAATAAAGATGCATCTTGATGAGTTAAAAAAAAAAAACAAGAATAAACCAAACCCCAGTGATGCGACAAGCATCAGAGTAGAGATAAGTGAAAGACTTAAAAAAATACCAATTATCAGCAGGAGAGTCCATCTGGCATCTTCTCATAGACACGCCCAGTGATGGTTATTCATGTGCCAAAATATCTAATGAAGCACAGATGAGGACCTGTTGTCTGACTTTTGGGGGGAGGGGTTGGTAAGGTAAAAGGGGTGGTCAATTTCTACTCAGCAGAGATAGAGAGTGCAACAGGTCAAAGAAATTATTCCAGGGCTAGAAAGATGGCTCAGGGGTTAAGACATTGTCTTGCAAGTGGAAGGTCCTGAGTTCAGAACCCAGGTCCCACATATAAAATGTTAGGGGGAAATGGCAGCGTCCTGCACTTCCGGCCCTAGTGAGTGGAGCCTGGGAAATCCCAGAGTGAAGCAAAGAGGAGGTAAAAACAATCCAGGATGATTCCCAAAGCCACCCTGGGTCCTCCACAGGGACACTCAGTGCCCTCTGACACACACACACACACACACACACACACACACACACACTAAAAAGAAAAAAGAATTTATTCCAGCTGTCTAGCTTAGTGAACCAACAAGTAATTGTTTACTTACAGGGGCATGAAAGGTTACTCACAGAAACCTACACCTCTGTAGAAGAGTCTCCACATCTCAGAAAATTTTAACCCCTTGGCAACTTGAGTTTGATCCCTGAAGGCCCACATGGGGGAGGGGAAGGACCTCATGCACGGCACGAACCCCATGAATCCTTTTCCCGTCCATCAGGGCATATTAATGGTCCTGATGGTGTAAAAGTCTCATGCGATGTCGTAGTTAGATACAGATGTCAACTTGATAGTTGAGGGTTCAAGTTCTGGGCACATTTGTGGAGAATTAGTAGTTGAGTTAAGCACCCAAGTAAGCTAGTAGGAGATTGTTTAATTGGTGGAGAGGCCCAGCCCATGGTGGGCATAGCTAGTCCCTGGATAGTAGATAAGACAGAGGAAACTGGATAAGAAAATTGGGATCCTCCGGTATACTTGGCCAGACATGCTGGTCTGGCACGTAGAGATCGTCCCTTTCTCAGCAGTCCTGCGGAGTGTGGATAAGGTATGACTAGTTCTCCCCACCCTTGATGATGGTCTGGACTCTCCTGCCAAGCTCGACTGAGAACTGTAACTGGATAATTGTAAGTCAAAATAAAACCCCTAGTTCCTTCAAGCCACTTGGTTGAGTTTATCAACAACACTGCAAGCTCACTGGCACATGCGATTGTATCACGAACTCTGATTTCACAGCAATACTCTGTGTCGTGTCCACAGGACAGAGTTCCACAATATTCTACCCATTCCTCCGGCTCTTCCATTCCTTCTGCTTTCCCTTCTGCGAGATGCCTTGAGTCTTGCAGAGGATGGCATAGATTTAGTTAGTTCGTTCGTTCGTTCGTTCATTCGTTAGTTTACTAATTATTTTCTCCCATTTTGGACTGAGCATCAGACCACCAGGCCACATCCATGGCCACTTATTCTCAGCGATTTGACTGGTTAGGAGTCTCGACGGTAATCTTCCCTTATGGGAAAAAAGAAATTTTCCTTCACGAATGTTCAGAGGGCAGTTTGGCAGGCCTGTCCCATCTGTTTATCAAAACGGTAGAAGTAGTTTCCCTACTGAAGCTTGTGAACCCTGCAGCTACAGGGCGTTACCCTGGCTTATGGCAGCAAATGTGAGTTCCCGCCCGTGTAAAGGGTCTTACGTTCAACTGGGAACCGGCGGCTTCTTTGGCGGCGTAGTTGTTCCTGGTCCTGTAAATGACACCAACAAAACCCAAAGATTCACAAAGCTGGGCTTTCGTGGTGGTGTTTCTTTTAGTCTTCTCTGTCTAAAGGGACTAAAAATGGGATCTCCAGGAAAGTCATGCAACACTTGGTGCCTGAACAGACAGGCACGTGGCCAAACCAAAGATCAGTCTGGGAGCCCCAGGTGTTTAGTCTCTGCTGTGGGTGATGAGACATTCATCCAAGGCTGCTCCATCTGAAGTAGAGCACCTGTCAGGGAACCCCAGGTGCCCATGTTCTTCAGTGTAGTGTGGCATGGCATACTTCCTTGACCAAGGCGGTCCAGCAAGAGTGCAGGATGCCTCTGATGGCTGATGGACTAGGAATATATTGCAGTTCTTGAAAGCAGCACATATAGAATGAGGTTGTTTAAGCATGTTATTGCAGCCGTTGCAGTGAGCAAAAGCCACGCAAGTGAGGGTGAGATGTTTGTTCAGAAAGGAAGTGCTGACATAAGGGAGGAATTAGATATATGGGTACTGTCCTTTGCAGTATCTTGTGAGTTGGTAAGAAAAGTGGGGGGCTGGAGAGGTGGCTCAGGGGTTAAGCCTCTCCCTTGCAGGCGGAAGGTCCTGAGTTCGGATCCTAGACCCCACGTATAGACGCCAGGCGGAAGTGGGGGCGGTCTGCGTTTCTGGTCCTGGTAGGGCGGAGCCTGTGAATCCCGGGGCAGAGTAAACAAGGAGGAGGCGGTCCATGGTGGTTCCCGAATTTGTCCGTGGTTCTACATACACACATACATGCATACACACACACACACACACACATACACGCGCACAATTGAATAAATAATAATAAAAAAATTAAAAAAAAAGAAAAGTGGGGGGAATTACACAAAGGCGTTGGCTTACTTTTTCTTACAGCTAGCAAAGTGTAATGGAAAAGAATAAAAATTAGATCTGTGTTAAAGTTCTCTTCTTGGGATGTGGAAACTTAGAACACATGGGAAAAACTAGACTCTAAGTAAGGAGAAAGTAAGACAGGAATGACAGATGTCCCTTAGGCCTACCCTGTAATGCAAAGGGAGGAAAAATGCATGATTCGGCATACAGATAGGGGTTCTTAACAGTGGCCCATAGAGGCAATTATGATAATTTGAAATTTTTTTTCCTGCAAGTTTGAACTGCAATGACTTAAACAAGAAATGAAAATACCTCTCACAGCTCACCGTCTGAAACTGTGGGACATGGGACAGATGGGATCCATTTCAGGCCCGAGGAAGAAACTGAATAAATAATCACTCAGCCCTCCTTGAGACAAAGACTGCATAATAGAGTGGAATACGTCTCTACAAACCAGTAGGAAGACTTGGTTATTGCTTGTTCGGGTTTCCATGAACATCAAGGGCTGGAAGACAATGGAGGGATTCAAACGATCAGTAACAGAACTGGGCATACAAGAGTCAGTGTTTGATGCCCAATTCAGCAGACTTGTGTTTACAAGGGAGTTAAGAAAGAAGTTAATGGACAAAGAGAGTTGGAGAGGTGGAGAGAATAGTGATTTTGCTAAATGCGATGCCATGATATGATCTTTGTCAAGTAAGAGACACTATCAGAGCTAAATAATTTAGACTGGCACATAAATCTGGTTTATAAAGCCCTACAACCATCAACAGTAGATGAGATAATGGCAAAATAGACAAAGGGGCCTATTTGGGTCACTTGAAAACAAATGTAGCAGGATTTGTGACAAGTTAGAATTGCTTGGGGGAAAAATAAACAAAAAGTCACATGGGTGCTTAGAGTCTATCACCAGGGGAAGGAAAGAATGGAAGACAGGGAGCTTCAGGTGGTCCCCTTTAGACCCTCTGTAATATAGAAAGGAGGTCTCCTGGGATAGCAGCCAAGTTTGCCTGTGCGTGAGGATCATGTGTGGCAACCAGGGGCCCCTCATCAAATTATAATTTGTTGTTTCTATACGTATATGTAAAAACACTTAGGTTGTATTGAATTCTGGAATCAAGTGTACCTTGATTCATGGTAACCCCTAATTACATGGGGGAGGTAGTGGGCAGAAGAAAAGGATATGAGTGGGTAAATAGAATTGCGTAGGTGAAAAAGGTTAAAAACAACTGGTAGTCACCAGTGTAATAGTGGCATGAGTACCAAGGAGACAACCAATAGCTTTCTGATTGGACTCAAGACCCACTTGCAGAATGGTACCCATCCCTGTTACTGTAAACTAGAATAAGAACCTAAAAAAGGGAAGGAAATAGATCAATAGGGAAGACAGTTAATAAACTATAGGTAGGAAGACAGTACCTCAAACTGCTCTGTAGGCAGCTGTTATTATACTCATAGAATGGGAACTTGCAATGGAAATCTTTGAGTCTAAAGCTGGATAAAAGAAAATGCACACATCAGTGGGGCGGCCTGAAGAGACATAACTTGTTACACTACAGAGGCCTGAACCCCAGGAGTAGACAAGCCAGAGTGAACCCTGAGGTCCATTGAGCTATGTGGGCAGAAGGGTGGGAGTGGGAGGGAATAGTGAAGAGAAGAGAGGGGCTGGGAGGGAAGGAGGGGGGAGGGAGGCAATCTGGGATGAATATTAAATATGCTTGTAAAAGTAGAAAAATTAATAAAAATTTTTAAAAAGAAAAGAACTAAACACATCCTATGGGTTAGCGACCGTCCCCTGAGAGTATGCTGTGCACATTTCTTTCATGTAAGAGTGAAATTCTGGGTGAATGCTCTGCTGGTACACAGCCCGCATGCCAGCATAGGAAGGTTTTCCCTGAGTATGTGTTTCATCCATGGCTGGGTAAGGTGGAAGCCTGTAAGGCCTTCCCTGAGTAGAGTTGTGAGTATAAGACAATATAGACTACAACGAAATTACAGAAACCGTCAAAGAATTACAAAGAGGTAGAGATCATTCACCCAACCTCAAGCCCTTGCGGCCTGGGATGCCTTGCAAAGAAACCAGATGACTCTTGAAGAATTCTGCGGATTGTAGAGAGATCAGCAAGGCAGTATTCCATCCACGCTGTTGTTTCTAGCATTACTCTTTGGCTGGAACCAATGATGCAGCTGACGGAGTATTTTCATGCTCTGTTTCATGCTCTGTTACTAATACTTCTTCCAAGTATTTCCTTGGTTGCTAAACCCCAAGACAAATTTGCATTCACTGAAAATACCGAAAGTGGATCTGCAAAGTACCCAGCAATAGTTATCATCACAGTCACTGTTGGCTATGGAATGGTGTCCTGAGACCTTGATTTGCCCATGTTTTGTGAGAAGCTTTTGCTATATAGATGACATGTCACCTTCTGAGGACTTCACAGATGTAGAAAGTATTGAAAATCACACAAGTGCACCTCGATAGAGGAACAAGGATGGAGAATCATTCCACGCGATGCATAAGGACTAGGCACAGCTGTTAAATTCTTGGGAGTATTATGATTGTGTAAGATTCATATGATACCTGACAAGACAATTGACAAAAATCCTATGACAGTCTGCGCCTGTAAATGTAAAACAGCTGTAGATATTCTTGGAACTCCTGGGGTACTAGGAAAATTTTAAATCCCACCTTGCCCAAGTTGCTTGTCCTTTGCATAACTTGGCTTAAAAGAGGGATTGGGGAAGGAATGCCAGGTAGAATTTGGACAGGCACCTGAGGAACATATCATTTTTCTCATTAACACTTGGACCGTCTCCAGAAAAGATGCTGTGACAGGCCACAAAGCATTTCTAAATAAAATTTTTAAAATGAAATCATTGAATCTCTTTTCTGACCACTACACAATAAAACTACACGCAAATAGTAAGAACAATTTGGGCAGCATGTGCAAATTAAATGGATTTTAACAACAAATAGATCATGGCAGGAATTTAAAAAAGAGAAATCTAATAATTTCTGTGGACAAACAAAAATTTCATTAAAAAAAAAAGGAAATGGAAATTCAGTATCCCAAAACCCATAGGATAGGAAAAGAGCAGTATGAATTGATGAAATGGCGACAGGCCCAATCTCATGTCGGTCTTGGGGAGATCAACACAGCTGCTGCAAGTTCATGGGTACAGTGTTGGTTTCCACTGGTTCATATGGTTTGTCTCCCATATAGGATATTTCTCATGCACACCTGTTTCACCAGGTGATTAGCATTTGTTATAAAAATTTGTCCTACTATGTCTCATTTCATGATTTATTGCCAGCATCCAGTGGAAGATTGTATTGCCATCCTTACTGTATTTTGTGTGGCAGATGGGATTTTACTTACTGGTAAATCCATTGTGTAGGCTACTGAGTACCACAAGTTACACATACCTGTGATTTCATACTTTTTAGGGTTAACAAAAGGTTATTGTTGCATGACTGTGATTGATGATTTTCAACCGGGAATTCGTGCATGTATCTAGAAAACCATATTAAAAGTCTCTTTAAAACAAGTAGGATGAAATTACTTGAATTACTTTTTGGCTCCGACATTTCCTCTAGATCTTGCATATGCAACGTCAGCAAATATAATATATATTGACCTTGCACTAAATGCGAGCTGTGTGCTTTGGTTTTCACGCTCCTATGAACGATACAAATTGTGCTTACACAGCGTTCTCTGGAAGATTTTTTTTTTATTTGGCCTGATTTTAAGTCTAGGCAGGTTTCTGGGAGACAGCTGCACCAGCGGATGCTGGCAAAGTTCTGCAGCCTTCACACCTCAACAGATCATGGACTTGAGTGAGAAAGGATACAGAAAGCGGGTGACGGTCATTTTTTTGTGTCATGGAATGACGCCACTGCCAGAGATGGTAACTGGAGCAATCTGGTGGGTGAACCTACAGGTAGCATGGGAAAGTTAAACCTTGATAAACAGACCATATCACTGACACATGTACTTAAAACATTCACACTTTATGATCTTATATGATTTCCAATATAAACATTATATATATATATATATATATATATATATATATCCTTCAGTAAGACTATATACATATTCAGTAAGCTTAAGTTTAAAAAATTCTTTTACTTGTTTAAAATCACAGATTTGGATTTTTCCCTGTTCCCTTATTTTAGTCCAGTGAGTTGGCTCTGGCACTCAGGCCATTTGAGAACCTATGGTTACTAAGATTGTGGGGTGAAACCCCACAGGAATCTCCTATGTTAGTAATATGCCAAAAAACATTTCTTTTTAAAAAAGCAACAAGAATGGACAGTCCCTATGCAGAGGAGCACAGAGAGAGGAAAACAGGGCAAAACAAAATTGCCCCAAACTGGTCCACTTAGAACTCAGGGTTAATTAAAACTATAGTAGAAGTAGCAGATATGTGACATCTGATAAGTTGTTAGTCAGAAAGCTCTCAAAGGCACCCAAACCATTGCACTTGGTTGCTCTCCAAATATCGATAGTAAGACTTTTTTCCTGAAGATGCAACACTTATGCAACAACACAGGACATGGGCAAAATATATCAACTGAAACTTATTGAGAACTTCCTCCTTGCTGGATAGTTTACACAGCATCAAGGAATACTGTTTAAGATACTGGGAGAGAAAAATAATCAAAAGCCTCATCACTCTCTGAGATCTGCAAGTTACAATAATTACCAGTGTAATAGTGGCATGAGTATTAAGGAGACAACCAATATCTTTCTGACTGGACTTAAGACCCACTTGTCAGAATAGAATTTGTTCTTGTTACCATTAATTAAAACAAGAACCTATTAAAGGGAAGGAAATAGATGACTAGAACAGACTATGAACCTACAGGTAACAAGACAGTACACCAAACTGCTCTGTAAATACCTGCTATTATACCCAAAGATTGGAAGAGCACTCATCTTACAACATAGAAACCTTCCTCTACAACATAAGTAGCAGATCTCAACAGGAAGCAGACTAGGGCAGCAACGGTCAATCAGAATGCAGAGTACCAATGACTTTGCTTGCCTAGAATCAAATCTCTCCCCATCCTAAGGCTCAGGAAACTTTGTAGAAGAGGAGGAAATAAGATTGTAAGAGCCTAAAGATGGGAAGGTTCACTGTTGGATAAGACACTCTACTAAAGCAGAGCTGCGGCATCCAAGAACTCACTAAAATGAGACTTGTCCTTACCAGACCTGCATAGTGGTTGAGGTTCTCTGTGGGAACTTTGGGGGCTAGGACTGGATGGGTAAAGGAAGGGCCACTTGGCATGCCACAGAGACCTGAACCCCCACTGGAGCAGACAATCTAGAGGAAACCCTGGGGCCCATAGAAATAGACAGGCACTAGGGTGGGAAGTGGGATGGATTGATAAAGGAAGAGGAGGCAGGGAGGGAAGAGAGAAAGGAAAGGAGGAAAAGAGGAGGGAATGAGGGAGGCAGGGATAGGTATTCAATATGCTTATAAAACTAGAAAAAAAATTAAAACACCAGAATGGCAGTGATATTACTAAGAAGCATGTTCCTGTGTCACAATATTTTGAATGATGTTAAACTTCCAATTTGCTGTAGGTGCCTGTTTTTAAATAAAATTAGATTAACCCCGCCCAAAGAAAGAACCCATGGTTATAAAAGCATATCATAAAATATGTGCCTTAGAAATACCCAGTAGGCATGATTTAAAATCCATATATGGGATAAGTTAGGTATATGGTGAAGCAAGCCAGATTCTGCCTATAGTAAATTATCCTTTAGATCAAACTGGTTGAACATGGAAGACTGTGCACGACCTTTGGGACCGCAAGAGGACCAACGGAAGCTATTTCTTTCAGAAGCAGGAACATGTTGCATGAACACTGATGGCAGCTTTACATGTGCATCGTTACACAGTCATCCATGCACTTGAAAGAATGGCATGGACTTTGCTACCAAGGACTTGGAATGTGACCCTGAGTGTTGTAGGTGTTTGCCAGAGAGCCCCACCACTGGAGGGCAGTAAAAATCCTTGGATTTCCCCCTCTTCTTTTCAGACTCACTGACTGCCCTTTTGTGCACCTAAAAATGTTGTGCTTTTAAAGTTAATTTTTCCCTGAACACCTTGTATGAAATGCAGACTCAAGCTCAAAAATAAGAACTATGTATACATGGGGAGACCATTATATATATTTTGCTCAAACAGGATGAAGCTATTTGGATAATCGCAAATGTCAGGGAGTTTCCCCATCAGTTAAAATCAACAAACGACATGTCATTTAAACATCAAATTAGGTACCAAATAACTAGGTATTAATTACACAAGTGTTCCTGGATACTTTAAGCCTCTAAGTCCTGAGGTGATTAATACCGTCAAAGTAAGGACACAGGAGTTCTCTTTCAATGGTAATCTTTAGCATCGAATGGATGGTTGATTATTCAGCTTACTTTCAACAAGATGGATGGTTTCTCCTTACCCAAAAGCAAGTTACATTATCTAAACTTTCAAGCTCACTCACTTGTGATTTCATTGATTTGTTCATTCACATAACCAAAAAAAAAAAAAATCTATTGAAGCATGCAAACTAGAGCTGAGTGTTGTGGACATCGAAGTATTCAAGATACAGAAGGCCCCGCCTTGATTCTGCCTAGCTGTTTGACCGGAGTCTGAATGCCACCTTTCTCTCCTCCCAGCTTACCTCCCCCAGCCAGTCTGCAGCAGGTGTTATCAGTTCTGCATCCCCCATATCTGTGGGTTCCATCCGTGTCTCACCTTTTCCCCTTCATCTGTCTTAACGGGGCTTTCTGCCTCCCTGACGTCCATCTTCTGCTCCGCAGCAAGAGAGATGCTCTGATACATAAAGCCAATCCAATGTATTCCTCTGTTTAAACATGCAGGGGCCTTCTGCTGTCGCTCAGATAAATTTCTTTTGGATCGTTACACTTTCCCCACGTTACACGTTACCCTCTTGCTGAACTCCGAGAATCTATCTTATGACGCTTTTGATTCTGCAATGGTAGAGGATCAACCTGTTCTTTCTTGGAGTTCTTTCCTCTTCTCACTGATGCCCTTCAGTCTACCACTTCCTCAGGCGTTAGCTTAGCTGTCTGCTTCTTAAGGCCACCATCCCTGACCCAACTTAGACTAAGCCATCTCATGTGTTTTCTTTTAGTACTCTCTCTCATACCTATCACACTCTATGAACTCACTTATGCAATGTGAACTCACGAGACTTGTGGCCCTCAATTCTGGACACCCTTAGTACGAATACTGATGCCAGTCCTCTAGCAGTTAGTTATATCAGACCCACTGGGGCTGGGTTGAATCTGGACACTTTAACTTTGCCCCAATCCATCCTGTTATAAAGAGAAAAAAAATTGTTAAGAAGAACCTATATTCCTCTACTATTCCTTGGACTGAGATTCAGTTGTTTCTATTTTCCTAATCTTCAGTTCTTTCTCCAGCCTTCCTTTTGGAAATTTGTCTGAATCATTTGTCATTAATTTACAGATGTCATGGTTTTGGCCCCACAGGCTCGCATACTTGAATCTTTAGTTGTCTAAAAAGGTCAAGGCTCTTTGAGAGGTGATACTTGCTGGAGGAAGGCAATCACAGGGGGTGGTTCTTGAGGTTGATTAGTCCCACCCTCCCTCCAGGAGTGATTTGCTCTTAAAGTTGGCAGTTCCGCAACTCTCAGACTCCATGAAGGACTTGATTTAGGTTGCCTCCTGCTTCTGCCAGCCAGCTATGTCTTTTGTGCCTTAATGGACTGTATTTCCCCTCTGGAACTATAAGCTTTAATAAATCTTCTTTCCCTTAGGTTGCTTGACTCTGGGTATTCTCTCACAGCACAGAGAAGAGTAACCAGTACAGCAGAGATCACATCTTTTTGCTCTCATTTACTTCAATGTGTGCTTCCTAAAAGGAAAGATATTCTGTTGCATAACAGGTTTTAGGCTTTAAACCAGGGAAATTTAGCATAGGTGCAATTTATTATCCAATTGATAGTCCCTATCTGACTAGCATCTGGTGCCTCAATACTTTTCTTTTTGATACAGTGTTTGCTAGGAATCTGCTCACTTGTAGATTAATGCAAAGTGGTGATACCTGATGTTTACCAAAGTGCTGTACAGTGAAAAAGCAAATTTCCAGAAAAGTAGCAATTGAGGTAGAATTTATAAACCAGGAGCTGAGACATTTGTCCTCTTACCAAATGCATGGTAAATACAGAGTAATCTGTTCTGATATTTGTTTCTTCAAATCGCCAATGTTTTCTACGTGACTTCCCCCAAGTGTGCTGACAAGGGAATATATTTGGTTTGTTGATATTTTGTCTAACAATCATCCCAACGACACTTTTTAACGGTGGCAGGAAGAACCAGAGACCCCAAATGATATGTGGCTTTTGTGGCTTAACTTTAAAGTAATGAGACAACAATGATGAGGACAACAACAACAAAATACTTAAAGGGAGCTCCTTAGCAATTCTGCAAAATATGTGAAACACTCGGTTTGTTATGCATCATTTTAAAATTCTCTGAGAAACTGTTGAAGCTTGCCATCCTGTTCTGGATGTTTGGCTTTTAGATCTCTTCCTGATCGCAGTGATTTAAAGCAGACATAATATTGAGCCAGCTAGAGTGAATGTTATCATTAATGGTAGTGGGTACATATTATATTTCAAATGACCTTCTTTGGTCCAGGACCAGGAGCTCTTTCTGTAGTCCTGGCTGACCTCCAACTGGGGCATCTTCTGCTTCTGCCTCCTGAGTGCCAGGAATGCAAGGGTTCATCACCTTACTAAAATGCCCTTTTTTTTGAGGATTAAGGTAGAGTTTATTAGAGATGAGAAAGGTTGAAACTCATGGACTCCAGACGTGGAGTGCCATGAGGAGTTAGGACGCTTCCATGAGAAGCAGAAATGAAACAGAACTCATGGCACTAGAGTGCCATGAGGGGCTAGGGAGCCCATCAAGGAACAAGAAACAGACTCATAGCACTGGAGTGCCATGAGGGGCTAGGGAGCCTCCAAGAGAAGTAGGCAGCTGGAAACGGACTCATGGCACTAGAGGGCCATGAGGGGCTAGATCACCCTAAAATGCCCTTTTTATTAACTTTAAATGTGGATGATAACGTCCTTCTGATCTGATGTTATTCATGTGCATTGTGTGTATACACATGTGCACGCACACGCGCGTATGTGCACACACACACACACACACAAGCACATATCTTTTTTTTCATTCTTTATTTAAACCTTATGTGGATGTAGTCACAGTTTTCTTGCATGTTGCCAATAAACGTATGACCAAACAGCATAAAGGAATAAGTGGTTTAATTTTGGTTTACAATTGTCTGGTTACAATTTCTTGGCCAGTTTGGTAGAAGAGTCCATACTAACACCTGGAGCTGGGGAACTGGCCACACTATAACCACAGGATTGCCAAGAAAGGGACAATCCTTACTTTCCAGACCAAGATATATGGCCAGGTGTACCTAAGGATGCCAATTTCCTTACTCAGTTCCCTGCATCGTATCCACCTGCACAGGAACTAGCTATACCAACCATAGGCCATCCCATCAATAGAATTGACCATGATTCTTTATAAATGTGCCCAGAGTTCCAAGTCTTCAACTGTCAACTTGACGCCTATATGTAATTATAATAGGTTCTGAACATGCAAAATTCCAATTCTCTCTCTCCACGGCCATTGAGATTCTAATGAGTCAGATCAACCTAGTTGAGTCCACGAAGTTTCTTCTCTGGTACTTACTTGCATAAACCCAAGGGAGACGGGCAGAAGCTAGCAGATTCTTGGAAGTCATTAGATAGCTGTTAGCGATCAGTTTGTTCAGGTTCGACCAGAGACCTTGTCTTGAGAAATAAGGCAAAGAGCATTATCCACTTGGTACTCACCATGTATAGCCAGAAACTACCTGTTTCTACATGCATCTGTCCATGCTCTGTCCCTTCTTTCTGGATGACAGTAGGATTTCTTCAATCAAACCCTCCCTTTGATATTTGGGCTACTCTTGTTATTTTTTTCTCAGATGTAACACTTTGTCACATATTGGTGTTTACATGGCCTCTCTGTTGCAAAAGATAATTGAATGACAGTTCTTGGGAGCACAAGGAAAAAGAAAGAAGAATTGTAGGTGGAAAATTTCCCAGAGCTCTGCTTCGTGCCAATGTGAGTATACTAGTATTACTGAACCATACACTTCATATGGATAGGAAAGTAAATAAATTCTATATAGAAGTTTTTTAAAATGCAAAATATAATAATTTTTGGCACCCAGCAGGGGAAAAAGTAGTCTCTCCCTTCAGACTTTTTGAAAAGACTCAAACTGAATTTGCTATCATTGGACACATATTAGAACTGACTTGAGGGGACATTCATACCATGACAAGTTCCAGAAGGATGCCTTGATGTTGGCTGTGGCTGTAATCAGGATTCACTCCACACGTGCTTAACCAAGCCCCTTGGGTCGTTCCCTTGTTTTGTCCTCTGGATCACCCCAGTGTCACCAGATCTTTGGTTCTCAAACTTGAGTGTGAAGCAACAATCCAGGCTTATTATAAATGCAAAGTCCAAGACTTACCCTAGAGCCACTACACCAGGAATCCTCTTGGGCCGAGTCCCAAGGATGTGCGTGATCTGCGCACAGTGTGCATCATTCTGGACCAGGCTCTGGCCCATGACTCATGGAACCTGACTTTGGAAGCTGTGCCGCCTTCAGGGAAAGGAACACATGTTTGTTCCTGCTTTCTTTCTCTTGCAACACCAGAGCTCGGCTTTAAACTTAGTGGGGACTCACATATCACTGAAAAACACACATCCAGAGATACTTTGTGGGCTGGGGAGATGGCTCAGGGATTAAAATCTTTGCCTGGAAAGCAAAAAGACCCGAGTTCAGATCTGCAGGGCCCATTTAAAAATGCTGGTTGGAAATGGTGGTCTCCCGCACTTCTGGTCTGGAAGGCAGAACCTGGGAAACCCCAGAGCAAAGCAGTAAGGAGGTAGAGCAATACGAGATGATTCCTGAAGTCACTCTTGGACCTCTACAGGCACATGCACACTTAAGTGCCCTCTGATACACACACACACACACACACACACACACACACACATAGAGAAAGAGAGAGAGAGAAAGTTACTTTGCAGGATTTATCCAAATAAGATGCTATATATAGCGGGTATCTTTTTAAAATTATTTGTGTGTTAGTACTTGATACCTGAGCAAACCATGTGTAAGGAGGAATGATATGATGGGAACCCTGAATCCAGGACTTTATTGTCTAGCATTTTGAACCCCAGACTCTCTGGTCTCATGCAGCTCTATGTGATCATTGGTCTCCATTGTCAACCTGACAGGAGTTAGGAGGCAGATACGCCTCTGGAGCCGTCTCTGCCCATCTTCACACATTCAGAATAGGTTCCTCCATCCCATGGGCTTTGGGTCTCAGGCTGAATGGAAAAGGAAAAGGAAAAAGCAATTGGTCACCAGCGTTTGTTTCTCTCTGCCTCCTGACTGGGGACACAGTGTGGCCTGCCACCTCACATTCCCTCTGCAGCTTCCCTATCATGCCCCTCAACCCAGAGCCAAAGTAAACTCTTCTTTCTTAAATTTCTTTTATCAGATATTTTGTCACAATGACAGGAAAAGCAACTGGACGGGAGAAATGGCTCAGGGGTTAAGACTCTGTCTCACAAGCAGAAGGTCCTGAGTTCGGATCCCAGGTCCCATGTAGAAAAGTACCAGGTAGAAATGGTGGTGGCCTGCACTTCTGGCTCTGATGGGAGGAGGCTGGGAAATTCCAGAGTGAAGCAAGAAGGAGGTAAAAGCAATCAAGGATGATTCCCAAAGTCACCCTTGGTCCTCCACAGGGAAATACGTGCGCATGCACACACATACACACACACACACACATGCACACACACACACAAAATAAATAAATAAAATGTTTCTTAAAAGGCAATAAATACACTGCAAGTCATTTTCTTCTTTTAAAATTCCTCTTTAGCTTCTAATGGATACCCACATTCCTAGTTCTTAAGGAGATTTTTTAAAAATTCTTTTTATTATTATTATTTATTCAATTGTGCATGTGTGTGTGTGTGTGTGTGTGTGTGTGTGTGTGTGTGTGTATGTATTTGTGTAGAACCATGAACGAATTCGGGAATCACCATGGACGCCTCCACCTCCTCCTTGTTTACTCTGCCCCGGGATTCACAGGCTCCGCCCTACCAGGACCAGAAGCGCAGGCCGCCCCTGCTTCCGCCCGGCGTCTGTCTGTATGTGGGGTCTAGGATCCGAACTCAGGACCTTCCGCCTGCAAGGCAGAGGCTTAACCCCTGAGCTACCTCTCCAGCCCCCACATTCCTAGTTCTAACTGTGTTTTCCTCTTTTGCTCTGTGCTCCTCATACAATACTGGAGAATATGTGTGATGTGGACCATGGCGCAGCCTAGACTAACAGTGAATCTGTTCCAGAGTCCACATATTTTAGAACTTAACTTTTTGCCTGAAGAAAATGAGAAGTTCATTTATCCAGTGAGCAGTTGGAAGTTGCCTCTTTTGGAACTTATTCACTTTTATTTTTTATAGTTACTTATGTTTACGATATCCAAGCAAGTGCCATAAGAGCCCATCAATTTTTTTTACTTAGAAATTAATGAGGTAATTTGTTCTTCATGTTTCTGGAGGCCGTTTGCCCATCAGATGAGGGATCGGAGAGAGAGAGACAGTCTCGCTCACCCCGACAGTAGATTTACCCTGCCAGGTTGATTTCTTGATATGCTCAGAATGATTTGGACACACTGAAATGTAATTTGTTCCCCACAAGAGAACATAGTTTTGAGCCCAGAATTTGTTGGTACAGGGTGAAGTGGGGTGATTTTTATCTCTGTATTATTTAAAAATGACATCAGGCGGGAGAAAAACAAACATTCAAAGGGAAAATGAAATACTGGCTCAGATAGCTCGTATCTGAATAGATTTGGCTCTTAACTTTCATGTATTTTCTTTCTCCCCTGTATTGCAGTATTTGATCAATGCTATATTCTAAATATAGCCAGGATTATTGCATCCTAAAATATCTAAGGAGACTTGAAAGGCAGGTAGGCCCATCATCAAAGAGAAATGAAGGACCTCTGAGAAAAATAGGTGTGTGTGGCTCAGGAGCACGCAGAGCTAGATGCCCGACTCCTTGGTTCTGTGTTCAGGCTTTGTGCTTCCCACTGGAAACAAGGGGGTTTTCTTCTTTCTTACTATTCAATTCTTGCTTACAGTTAGTCCAGCTCATATCAGCACCAAGAGGTGAGGGAAGTGACAGAAGCATGAAGAGTTTTGTCTCTCCCCAACGTCTTTGAATCCACCCTGTGCCATGTGGTCTTCTTCCTTCCAAATTGGTTACTGGGCTACTTAGTAGTGTCAACTCGGCAATGGAAGGCAGAGTTCTGAACACATTTGTGAAGAGTTAGTAGTTAATCAAGCCCTTGAGCAAAGCTGCAGAGGATTGTCTGATTGATGTGGGAAGACCCAGTTCCAGGGATGCGATCATTGCCTAAGCCAGTGAACGAGATGGGGTAAACTGGTTGAGTAAGTTGCGCTACTTCAACATACATGGGACAGTCTTGCTACCTGGCAAATGAGGTTTGCCCCTTTCTCAGCAAACCCTGTGGTTAGGGTGCGACCAGTTCCCTCGGCTCTTGGTGTTGGTATGAGCTGGACTGAGAACTATAACCGAGAACTGAATCGTAAGAAAGAAGAAAACCCCCTTGTTTCCTGAAGCTCTTTGGTCACAAATTTATTAGGAATACACAGCTAAACTACAACAGCTCTCAGGCTCCTGGGTGGTCCTGGAGACCTCCCTCTTGGTAGTCTCACCCTTTAGTCCATCCCCTCGGGTGTGAGAAGAACCTATGACTGGCTTCGAGCGAATAGAATGTGACCAAAGTAGCACCAAAAGCCGTCTGTGTGGTCCCCTTTGAAGTCTGCTTGGCCACAGGTGCATGATCCAGGCCCTGGGGGGGGGGGTCGCATGTTAAAAAGCTGTGTGCAAGGTGCTGGCTACGGCCATGGTCTAATCCAAGGCCGGACCAGGGTTGACTGTGCTTCCAAGCTCTGGCTGTCAGCAGACCGGTTCCTTACAGCCTGCCAGAGGAAGCGCTTCTGCTTCCTGTTGAGGGAGGAAGCCTGGGCATGTCAGCTGGCTTCTCGAAGGCTTCAAAGCTTGAAGAAACAAGCAAGAGTCATACTGAACACAACCAAAGACGCCTTTTCTCTTTAGTTTGATACATCCCTTTAGGCTGTTTGTACCCTGCGATGCTTTCATTTTCTACTGTCCATACGAATTCGATTTAAGGTTTTTATATTAACTGTGTAACATATTGACACCATACTGTGAATTCAAATTGAATGCTTAAGCAAGGAACCCTATGAACTATGAAATCAGTCATCCACCTACCACTTGGCTTTTTACAAAGTCGAGAGAGATTCCAAAACAACGCATTTTGATTATTAAGAGGGTTTCTTCATACTTCTTCTTTGCTTTCTTCCAAACATTGCATGGGGTAATACCAGGTCATTGAGATAGTTTAGCAGGTAAAGGCACCTGCGTGCCAACCTAAAGATCTGAGTTCTATCCCTGAAGCCTGCATGATAGAAGGAAAGAACTGACTTCTGAAAGTTGTCCTCTGACTTCTGCACATGTGGTATGTAGTTACCTACACATCCTCTCTCCTTCTCTCTCTTCTTCCCTCCTTCCCTTCTCCCTCACTTCATCCTTTCTTCTCTTTCACTCACAAATAAATTTGGATAAATGTAAGATGCCATAGGGCACCAGTGCTCTTAGAGCCCCTTCCAGTGCCCCCTGCTCCCCAATGTGTGACTCTCGATATCTCCACAAGGATCTATCTGTCTTCTTTCCTCCTTTGCTTCTTCCTGCTGCCAAGAGCGATTAGCTTCACAAACCACCATGTGGCTGAATCCAAAAGCCTCTCCGGAGGGAGCATGCAGCTGGCAGAAACAGTTAAGTGAAGGTCTGTGTTTCAGAATTAACAGGAAAACTTTACTGTAATGCTAATCAGAATGTAGTTATGACATCAGATTTTAGCTTGGACAAAAAAAAAATAATGGTCCAAGCTCTAGACGTTCACTATCAGAGAGTCTCCAGATCTTTTTGCAGGTCTAGTTGTTTTTTTTTTGTAGAAACCACTGCTGTTTTATTTTGGGTGTGGCAAAATGACAGGAGACCAATAGCAGTCAAAGCCAAAAGCTGCGAAAACTGTCTGGTTTAGATTTTCTCGATGCCTGTTATTGAGGAAGATCTTCTCCCAGGAGAGGTTATGCACTGTAATATTTAGCCAGAACTTCTGTAGTCTCGTAAGGTAATCTTAACACTATGTTTACTAGAACTGAGCTAAGTAAAAATAAACCACCAACACACACAAATTGATTTTATTTAAATGAATGAGAAAGGTGTTTTTTTTCCTACCTGATGGAAGTCTTCTGTTGTTTCTTTTTTTAAACAGTAACTTTTATATTATATTTTGGAATGTCCTGTTGCTGCTAACAACCATCTTTTCGACATTGTTACTAAAATTTGGGGAGCTGTCTAAATCTGCCCTCTCTTTGGACTCCTTGGACAGTTCCTATTTAATTATTAGTGTCACACAACAATCAAGTCAGAGCATTTAATCATCCCCCAATCTTCTGCTTGCTGTGGGCAAAGACGAGCTATTACTGAAAATGTCCAGGGCTCTGGTGCATTACAATATGTGCAGTTCATTTGAACAATAATATACCGATCATTTTAGGTTTTCTTTGATGACTTTTAAGTTTCCTCTACCTTGTACATGTTGACATTATTTTTAGGTGACTGAAATTTTTTTTAAAAATCTGTTTATGGCTCCTTTCGTTGAACAAAACCAAAATAGTCAAGGAAGGTTGTACATTTATTTTTCTGGCAAGGGTTTTAGCAACCGGATCAGCAGGGAGGAAACAAACATTCTTCAGAAACCCTGTGTCTTTCAGTCTGGTTATCTGGGCTGTTAGAAACCAGGCACGCCAGGGAATAGGAAATCCCCCCAGGAACTTCATGCTGGCTGAAGTCAGCCATGGGGGTGGGAGGGGAGGTGGGGAGATGTCCTAAAACAATGACAGGTCAGTGAAGGGCGGGACCACGATGCCGTCTGCGCTGCTCAGCTATGCACAAATCCGACTTCCCGACTTCCCTTTCAACCTTGCCCTCAAGTTGGAGCCTTCCCACCCCAAGTGGACTTGCGCATCCTAAATCATTGTCTCTCTTATCAATGTGCCCACATTGAATAAAGCTTTTTCTACTTTCTATTGCTCATTTGGCTCTTTTAATTGACTTTCAGAGGACCCAAACCGTTCTGTAGGAGGCACAGACTGTCACCCTGCGTGATCTACGAACTGTTCTAGTGGAGAAGTGCATTTCCACACACACAAAAAAAGAGAGTTTCTAGGGGATGAAGAAAGCCTGGTGAATGTACTTGGATTTTTCTTAGAATCATTCATTCTTCTCACATGGCAGCACGCGCCACTCCACTGCCTGTGGACATTGTGGTTTTGTCCACCTCGGTACCACAGTCGGGACACCTGGGCACCGTCACCTCCTTCCATTGCACGAAGGAACTGTCTCCTCCCACCTCTCTTTTTCTCTTTCTCTCCCCTCTCTTCTCTCCCCTCCCTCTTTTTCTATCTCTTCTCTCTCTCTCCCTCCCCCCTTCTCTTGTTGTTCCTGCTTCCGATTCCCCATCAATTTCCTTCTTCCTCCCCCTCCAATCTCATCTGACGTGTGGCCACTATTGTTTTCCCCTTGCAGAGCTCACGGTTGGACCCATGTGCCTTAAGACTCAGAATGGACAAGAAATAGCTTGGTTAGAAAACAATGATCACACTCCTGAAAAATGGAGGACAAGACCTGTTGCTTCCTGAGACACGTTCAGTTTCTTCACTCAGGTTTTGCTTCATTTTGGGCAACTGAGATTTGTCAGATGAATGTATGAATCAAGCTTGCTTCAGATTCCTCAGTGTTTATAGTGCTCCACAGCCGGCGGGCTCTCTCATCTCTGCTTAAATATCACCTAGTGCTCTTTCTGCTGTTTACTGCAGGTGATGGGGGAACTTAATGACTTTTTAAATCATTCTTCTGATCTTCTACACATAAGTGACCAGTTGAAAGAGCATTTAACATTTTTCTTAGTTCTTCCATTGGGAAAAAATTTAGAAGTCTTTTAGAGGATGAAGCATGAATAAGCAAGCCCATAAAATAATTTTTTGGATAAGTACCTGGCATGCACGTCAGGGATTCTGACACAGGTGCTACTGGTCTTGGAGTGCTCTTTGAAGGCACTAACCATGAGCTTGGTGTCCCTGCATTGCCTCCAACGTTCCTCCACTATAAAAAGCAGCTTGTTGTGAGGCAGTAAAACGGAGAATGACAGGCCGATAAGAGATGGTTGCTATATAACGAATAGGTTTCTCATAGAGCTATATAAAATGTTCAGTAATATTTTTCTTCAAATTCTCAATTAATTTAAAAAATTTATCTATTGCATGTGTACGTGGGTACATGGGCACGAGCATGCTTCAGCGCATGAGTGGAAATTAGAGGAGAGTCTGTGGCTTTTAGCTCTCTCTTTCTGCCACGTGCATGTTAGAAGGATCAAGCTCAGATTGTCGGTCTCGACAGCAAGTGCCTGTGCTTACTGAGCCATCACACTGACCCTAACATTTTATTCTTCCTTTTTTAATGTTTCCAGTCCTGGAGATTGAATTCATGCTAAGAAATACTCCACCAACAATCTATATAGTCCCAGTGCTAAAATTAATTAAAATTTAAAGCGTAAGCTATGCAGTTATAATAATCCTAGAAGCACAGTGCATGTATGTCACAAGCATCCCTCACCTACGAAAATCTCATTACCTTGCTGCAATGTGTGCACTGAACACTTTGAAAGAAGTTGGGACTTGCTCTCAAACTAATATAGGCCAATTTTTACTATCATGTGAATGGTTATTTCTGTACATTTCCATGTCAGACATTATCTGGTTTTACCTACCACCCTGACATATATATTTAATCTAATTTTTATGATTGTCGGTATTGTTTATAACTATGACAGAAGTTGAACAACTCTGAATCACAAGACTGTGGACAAGCTATAAACTTGGTTAAGATGAAAGCGTGATACCTTTACAAACTTGACTTGGCCAAGTGTCTGTTCTCCTTTTCCACTTTAGAGTCAGAAGATATTTTCCTTTTGGAAACCTTGCTTTCAGATCTTCTCCCGGGGGCTGGCAAGCTCCACAGGTAAGGTGTCTGCTTACAAATCTGGCAGCCTGAGTTTGATCAACAGAAGCCTAACATGGTGGAGGAAAATGGGTTCCATAGTTGTCCTACGACCTCTGCTTGTGTGCCATGAATTTCTTTCTCTCTCTCTCTCTTTCTCTCTCTCTCCCCCTTCTCTTCTCTTTCCACTTTCTCAAGTATAAATAACTATGTAAAATATTTCTAAAATTCTCCACCAAGCTCTCAAGGTGGCACATGCCTGTGGTTTCAACACTTGTGAGGCTGAGGCAGGAGGATCATGTATTGAGACCGATTCTGTAATACATGTCAAGACACTCTCTAAATTATCTCCAAGAAAGAAGGAAAGAAGAAGGGGGGAGGAAGGGGAGTGAGGAGAGGAAAAGGAAGACCAGAAAAAGAAAAACAAAATCAAGCCAGAATCTTCCTCTATTAGTCCACAGTCATTTCCCCCCAGAAATTCATTTTATGGGAAAATCAAGAATGCAATGTAGGCAAGTCCATGGTATTTTATGTCAAAATGACCCATCTTCAAGTAGGTATTGCTTAACCTATAGGGGTGACAACTTCTAGTCAAGCAAACTTGCAAACAAGCAAAAAAGGAAATTAAATTTCAGCTACGTTGTTTATCCAAAGCTCAAATATTTGAAACTAAATTTTTTAGCATGTTTACTGATATACATACTCTACACTAACACCACACACACACACACACACACACACACACACACACACACACACCTCACATATACCACATATACACATCCCAGATATACCACATCCACACACATATCACACATAATACACTACACACACACACCACATACACCTCAATACACACACACACACACATCACACCACATACATAAACACATACCACGCACACACTCATAGACTCATACAGACACATCCACGCACACGTGCAAACACACACACACCTCAGACTGCCTTTTGAAATCAAATCCATTTCCTGCCTCTTCATTCCTCAGTCCTCTTACAACCAGCTTATTTATAGCCCGGGAAAGGAAAACGCTCCACTGGAGGCAGGAAAACTAAGTTGGGAAAGAATAGGAGGAAGTCGGCCTGCCATGTAGCCAAACAACCTTTAATTCATTGAGCTCAAGCTAGCGGCTTCACCACGGTCCTCAGGCATAAACAGCTGGTGAATTTCATTCTTGTTTTCTCTTCACTTTTCAACTGGGCTCAAGCAATGGAGGAGATGGCAGCCTTATGGAGGGAGAACAGGAATTTCTAGGTGTGTAGATATACGGAGAATGAACTCGAAAGAGGTTGATGAGGAACAAAGGCTTCGATATTGGCATGAAACTTACGTGACTGCACATCTACAAAGTAAAGGTGAGCATCATTTTGAAGTCGATTTCTTGGTGTTTGTTTTCTGCCAACAGCAGACAGTACCTGTGATTTGAGGTCAGAGCCTCATGTAACTTTTCAGGAGCTTTGTTTGTATCTCTGAAGAAATGTAGATATTAGCCTTTGCTATGATCTCTTCATTGTCTACATACAGTAAACACATATTTTAAGATTGTTCCATTACCATAACTTTATTTCCACTAACTTCCATTAATTTCAGCATTATCAGATATCATATTAATTCATTGATGATTGCTTTTGAAATATTTTTCTTGGCCTGGTTTGTGCTTTTTGAGATGTGGATCAATGACCCATCTGCCAACTCTTTGATTAATATTGGTTTGAAATACATTGAATCAATAATGTGTTTAAGTTAAACCAAAAATTACAGAAAAAGTATTTGAACTGAAACTAAATTTAGGTAAAATCGGGAATATACAGTGTCGTCATTGTGTTTTAGTACAAAGTTTCCTCTCTCGACCACTTATTTTTAGACAAAGAAGAACTTTCTAGAGCAGAAAAACAACCTAGCAGTGAAGTGATATAAACTGTTCACAGTAATTATTTAAAGCATTAAATTTAATTTATCATTTTTTTAAAAACACTGGAGTTTTTTTTTTTAAAGCCTTCAATATACATGTTCTGAGTGCCTTAAAAAATGTCATTGGTTTTAGACGTGGGAAGGTCGAAGGGAAATGGGGCAAATCCAAGGACGGTCAGAGCCATCCATAGAACTTGGAAAGCTCTAGGAACATTGCAAATTCTCTTAACATTCCCATCCTTAAAAACAGGCACGTTCGCTTTGCTGACGTTCTGTATGTACCTCGATAGCAGATCACGTCCACATGGGCAAGGTAGAGCTTCCCACTTTGTTAGCACAGTGACGAACAAAGGAATGCGACTGGGTGGCTCCCTGAACTGGTAGCTGGTGGTGTCGGCTCCCCGCTGTGAGGTTCTTGCTCAGAATCTGCAGAAAGAAGATGGTGAAGGTAGAAAGCAGAATGACAGAGGCGTGGGCTGAGCCAAAGGCAGGGAGACCAGGCCAGGGGCCCTAGGTCTGGCTCAGGGTGATCGCCATTGTTCTTTTCTTTCCTGGGAGAATTTAAGGGCTTTTTTTTTTCTAATTAATAAAAAAAAAAAAAATCATTCCCTACAACTGCTTGGCAAGTAGAATATCTACTTTTTAACAAAGAATGTGACTTCTTAGCGGCACTTAAAATATCAAAAAACAAAAAGGAAAACGGAACGACTCTGGATGACTACAACCGCTCTGAAGACACAAGCAACTGCTGCAAGTTCATTTCCAAGGCAATGCAATGCACCAAAGTCAGTTCTGAATCCAGTTCATTACTCTGGCAGAGCTAAAATCACAGGGAATTTATTGTCATTTCACCTGGCTTGGGGGAGGGGAGCAGAGCTGTCGCTTGTAAGAACCTGCTACCTGCTACCCTGAGCTCATATTTCTTACAGCTGCAAATTGACTTTTACCTTTAATACATTCACGTGTTTACATTATAAGGACAGAAATGTCTTAATGCCATTCAACTTTTAGGTGATAGGCAAAATCATGACTTATATGTCTTATTTTAAGATTTTTTTTGGTTTGTTGTTAGTTTTTGGGCACTTCATAGATATTATAAATATATTCATGAAACGCCAGTTATTTTAAATGTATTTCTTGGGAATTTCCCAATAGTTTCTCAAGTTATTGAAGGCATGTTTAGGCTCCTAAGACTATTTTAAAATTTGTTAGTAAGTTCAGAGAAATGTTTATCTTTAGCTTTTCTATAGATGAAGCAGACATTTATTGTTTCATCTCCAGGATTACTCCTGTGGTTGCTGTGTGTGCAGCAGACACATTAGATAGCCAGCCCTGGTTCTCACATTTCGAAGCAAGTGAATACAGGTCACACAAGAGAGCATGTGGGACCGCAGCAGTGTCGATGCCAACAAGTGTAACTGCAACATGTGGGATGTGTAGAAGAACATGTGGGGAGATCAGGCCAAGGTCAGCGAACTACACTCATCTTCATCTGGCCTGATGTTGGGCATGGCCTTCCTTGTTTCTGTTTCTGCAGGCCTCTAATTTTCAGATTAATAGTCTCAGAAGGTATCCATTCTCTTCCCTTTTTCTCCCCTCGCACCCACAATATAGGGCAGCAAGCGTCATCACACCATGAAAGCATATTAAGATGTCCTATTGGTAAAACAGTCTCTAATCTTGATAGGGCCAGTATCAAGTTGGAGAATTACATAGGGCACAGGCATCTGACATACAGAGCTATTTAATAATGCAGATAAGGTATCTAGGTAAGGAAGACCAGCCTAGATAGACCTCATGAGCTGGGTCCTGGAAGCAGAAGGTCTTCTGAGTAGAGGAAGAGCCAGGAATGTCCAAGGTAGGTGTGGAGCTGTGATGGGAAGCATGTGTGTGTGTTCCAGGAACGGGATGGGGAAAGCTGACATGGAGGAAGTGCAGGGAGGGAAACATGAACTTCAGATGAATGACAGTTGCTTTTAGTGTAAGTACGTCCTAGGGTGAGAGTTTGTATGAGACCTTTTGCATGCAACCTACTTACAAGAAAGTATCTGCCGGTGAACTAGTTCAGCAGGTAAGGCTCCTGCTCACAAGCCTGTTGTGCAAGTTATGCAGAGGTGTCAACTTGACTGTTGAGGGTTTGAGCTCTGGGCACATTTGTAGAGAATTAATAGTTGAGTTGGAACCAGAGCAAACCTGCAGGAGATTGTCTAGCTGAAGGAGACAGTCCAGCCCATGGTGGGAGGGACTAGGCTCTGGAATAAAATACAGAGAGCTACTTGAGAAAGTTGGCATCATTGTGTACACTTGGCCAGACATGCTGGTCTGGCAAGTAAGGATCATCCCTCTCTCAGCCGGTATGTGGTGATGGTGTGGCCAGTTCCCTGGTGTTGGTGTGAACTCTCCTGTCAAGCTGGACTGAGAACTGTAACCAGACAATTGTAAGAGAAAATAAACTCCTTCTTCCCTTATGCCATTTGATGGTGATTTATCAGCAATCATGTAGGCAAATACCTGTCCACTCCAGAAGCCCACATAATAGAAGGAGAGAAACAATTTCCAAAGTAGTTGTCTTCTGATTTCCACCAGTGTTCTATGGCATATACCTGGGTCCTTCCCCTCTCCTCCTCCTCCTCCTCCTCCTCCTCTTCCTCCTCCTCCTCTTCCCCTACCTCCTTCTCTTCCTCCTCCTTCTCCTTCCTCTCTCTCCCTCTCCCACTCTCACTCAAATAAGCAATACATATATTTTTTAAAAAGTCAGTGAGATACTTCAGCAGGTAAGAGAACTTGCTTGCAAATATGGTGACTTGAGTTTGACCCCTGGAAGCCTACATGGTAGAAGGAGAAAACCTACTTCTTTCTGAATACTGTCCTCTGACCTTCACCCTGTGCCATGACATATGTATATATGTTCTCTCTCTCATGTTCTTTCTCTCTCTCTCTCTCTCCTTTTCCTCTCTTATATGTAAGTAGATAATTGAAAGAAAACATCAGTTGTTGTTCATCTGAAAGCACATTCTATTGACTGTCCTATATTTTTAATTCCTGTATCTGGCACTCCAATCACAGAACTACAAGAGTAGTGACCTGCAGCATGGATGGGTGGGAGCTGGGGGTCTTGCTGTGGGGAGAATAAATGCCAAACTGAGGAGCAGAGGGCGACAATCAATGGAAGCCAGAGAAAGCTGGGGTCTGGTGTACATGAAGCCAAGTCCACACTCGAGTTAATTCCCACAGAGGATGTCCAACGTCTGGCTCCAGAGCCTCTTTCCCTGTCTGCAGAATCCCCAAAGGGCTTCAAGTCGTCATGCTGTGTGACCTGACTTTTAACTGGATTCCTACTCTTATTGCTTCTAACTTTGGCAGCCCTCAGAGAAGTCTGCACCCTTAGGCTAATCTTCCTGAAAAAACCGAGACTACTTTATCCACAGAGATTTTAGTTTTATTACTGTTATTATTACTACTACTACGATTACTGCTATTTTTCTTTTTTTTTAAGATAGGGTCTCACTGTGTGGTCCAGGCTGGCCCATCCTCCAGTCTCAGCCTTCCGAGTGCTGAGACTTTGTTATATCTTTACTTATTTCCTGTATTCTTTTTCCCCTCACTCTCTCATTTTCTATTTTCGTTTAATTTTTTTTCTGCTGGAATACAGACTATGCTGCCAAAGAACTGGGCCAGGAACGGTATCTCCTCTTCTTCCTGTGCCTGGCTGCCCCCTAGTGACGGCATCTTATAATTGCTCAGCCCAGTCCAGAGACTGCTTAGGCAGGCAACGGCTCACAGCATGGTTTAGAGTCTCCGCTCTGGGATCCACCCCACTGCCGGCGCAGTGTGGTATAATTTCTGAATGGTATAATTTTAGATTTACTTTAGCCCTTTCTAGTTATTAAAAACATTTCACTTTAAAAATTTTTTTATTATTTATTCAATTGTGTGTGTGTGCGCGCTATGTATGTGTATGTATGTAGAACCACAGACGAATTCGGGAACCACCATGGACGCCTCCACCTCCTCCTCCTTGTTTACTCTGCCCCAGGATTCACAGGCTCCGCCCTACCAGGACCAGAAGCGCAGGCCGCCCCCGCTTCCCCCTGGCGTCTACATATGTGAGGTCTAGGATCCGAACTCAGGACCTTCGGCCTGCAAGGCAGAGGCTTAAACCCTGAGCCACCTCTCCAGCCCCAAGCAGTTCACTTTTTACTCTTTTAAAATGTCATATAGGGCTGGTGAGATAGTTCACTGGGTAAAGATACTTTCTACTAAGTCTGATGACCTGAGTTTGATCTCTAGAACCCACATGGTGGAAGCAGAAAACTGATTCTTTTAAGTTGTCCTCTGACCTCCACACACACCATTGTGAGTGTGTGCATGCAAACATACTTACACACACACACACACAAACATACACAATATGGATGGATGGATAGACATACAGACATGATAGATAGATAGATAGATAGATAGATAGATAGATAGATAGATAGATAGATAGATAGATAGATAGATAGATAAAGGTAACGTGACATGTAGGAACTGAGTATGCAGTTAGTGGAAGAGCATTTATCCAGAATATGCTAAGCCTTGCGTTGCATCTCTAAACTACCACAAAAGCATGTGTATTATTCTTATTATATTTGGATATAAAAGGCTCTTAAGTTTTTAGAACACATATGTGACTCTTTATTGTTACAATAGCCCTATACCTTTGATGTATATTCACTTAAAATTTGCTACATATAATATTATATATTATGAAATATATGTCAAAAGTGTAAAGTTTGTCTTTCAGAAGTCTCAATGAATCAAGAATCAAATTAGGATAAAATGTGTATCATCAAATTATGATCCAAGTAACACATTACAACTAATCACAATGGACAAAAATAAGGACATTTAAATATTTTTTTCTAAAATTCACAACTGCATAGAGACATTGGCTTACAGTTAATTAATGGTGTTAGGATGTGATCCTAGTTAATTTATGTGAGAAAGAGAAGGGTCCTGCAGTCACCTTGCTTTATCTATCATAATCTATCATCTGTTTATCTCTCTGTCATCTATCAATCTATCATCTCATCTATCAATCACCTGTCTACCATTTATTCTGTCTGTCTGTTTGTCTGTCTATCTATCATCATCATAATCGATCATTTATCTATGTAAAAATAGTTAAGAGATTAAACATTCATATGCCAAAGTGTAAACAGTAAGAATTTCTGGTGACTTTTATTTTTATTTTTCTACTTTGTCTCTGGAAAAACAATGTATATTTTCATAATAAGGAACAAATTGCAGTATTTTTTCTTTCAAGTGTGCAGTGCTGTATGTATGTGTGCGTGTGTTTGTTTGCATGTGGGCAACTCTACGTGTGTTTGTGCCAGTGTATATACATGAGTGCACTTGCATGTGTGTCTGTGTAGGCCCATAGGTGATATCAGGAATCATCCTCGATCTCTCTTCCACCTCATTGTTGTGAATCTCTAATTAAACCCAGAGCACACCATTAGGGATGGCCTGGCTAGCTGGTTTGTTCTGGAAAGGCCAGTATTTTTTAAGTGGATTCTTAAATCTCTGCCCTGAGCCTTTGCTGTGGGCCTTCGCTTTGGGCCTTTGTGGTCATGTCTGACGGTGCACATCTTGGCCTCCTCCCCAGCCAAGAATGATGTCCTGTTTGTGACAGCATAATTTATTGTAATGGAAAAGATCATGATGCACTGGCCTGGCCTATGACCTCACCGTATTCATTGGCAACAGGAAACAAAGGCACACACACACTTTTTTTTCATAATTGTTTTAGTAATAATTGACAATTGGAGGAAACAAATGGCAGAAACAATTCTGGGCAGACAAGATGGTCAGCAAATCCTACTGGGAACCTAGAGGGTCCAGCCTCAGGCCCCATGCATGCACTCCCTTCAGACCATGACAAAGATGCTATTGTTTCGCTCTCAATCCACTCCTGAAATCTCTATTCTTTCTTCACTAGCAGCGACACAATTCTCTACTGGCACCGTTGATCCCCAATATGGTTTTAATTTAGTAATCTGCTAATCCCACACCAGGAGTTCAGGGCTGAATTGTTTGTGTTTCCTGCTCCTTGGGGTCCGTGGGAATGTGTCCCTGCACAAGTCCCGTGGCGCTGCTCTGAGATACAATTGTCATTTCCCTGCCTGGGACCAGTTGTCCACAGCCCAGATGTGGACTCTTTCGATTAAACTTTGAACGACTAGATGCGTGTTTCCTCCTCTGTGAGATGATCCCTTGCCTTCACTTTAGCAACAGTTGACCCAGATGAAAGATAATAATAAATGACATCAGGACTCACTGTTGATTTCCACGCTACAATATGGGTGTGTGTTAGTTTCACCTTCCACTTGCTCAATGAATACAGGACTCGAACGAGGTAGGGGAACAAGCGGTCTGTCTAGCTTGACAGGATATTTCATATCAAAGCGCTCAGGGAACTGGTCATACCATATCCACCAAAAGAGCTGAACGCAAGAGACATACATTTCTCTTTTCCAGAAAGCCTGGATGGCAACGTATGCCAAAGTACTAAACCACCTGCCCAGGGAATGGTCCACATCAATCAATCTCTCACAAGTTTGCTCAGGTCTCTCCTTAACTAAAGCTTCATAGATGTCCCCAAAGCCTTGGCTCTCTCTTGTCATGTGGACACCTGGATAGCCCTGACACACTTAGAACTTCTCAGATGACGATGAGGAGGGGATTATCAACCAAGGAGTAAGGAGCATGGTATTATGTGTAACCTTTGCTCTGAGTCCTGTTCATATCTAATTCTCTGCGTTTGGAGCAAAACTCTGCAGATCTAGCTGCTGTTGCTTGTTATGGAGTCTCTAGGGCAGCACCGTCCAATAGGAATTGTTCCAAATGAGCCGCATGGTTCATTTTACATTGTCAAGAAAGCAGATTAAGAAGGAGGAGAAAAAGAGTCTGGAGAAATGGCTGAGTGGACGAAAGACTGCCATCACAAGACTGGAGACCTGAGTTTAGATCTCTGTGGTCCCTACGCAACCATGGGAGAACAGGAAGCAAAGACAGGAAGATCTCACAAGCTTGCAGGCCAGCTAGCTGGGCGTATACAGTGGTAAAATGTCTGAGACCCTTTCTCAAAACAAGGCAGAAAAAGCAAGATGGGTATTTAAGGTTGTCCTATGACCTCCACATGTGTACCAAGGCACATGCACCTGTGTGTGTTTACACATGCATGCATTCACATACACATGTGCACAGTTACATGCACACACACATATGTGTGCACACAGACACATGCATGCACACTATTATGCACACACACACTGTGACTCCTATTGATGCCCTTTCGACATTTTGCATTGTCTCCCTTGGAGGGTGGGAAGCATGCTCTGACAGACCCATGTAACTACTCTGCCCCGGGGACTCCCATGTCAGTCAGCTGTGGGGATAAAGATAGCATCTGCGCTAAATTTAGACATCCAAAAATAGATTGGTGGAAGAGGAGAGAACTAGAGGACCTTGCAGGCTCTTAAGGGCTCTGCCAAAGGCAGAGACCGGGAAATCCAGTCCTGCTCCCCAGAATGCGAGCCAGTGAGGAGTGACAACCAGCTAGAACGATCACTTGGGGGAGGGGAAGGTTATCTCTTCAGACATGAGGGTTTCGTTATGAAGGACGACTTAAAGCAGCCAGAAAACTTCCAAACTCAAAATAAAAGTTATAGACATTTCCAAGATAAGTAATGACCTTCAATTACAATTTGGGAAGCCTGGGAATTCTCTTGGCTCTCTGAATTCACTTTCCATTTTCTCCTAAGAGACAAAGCTATAAATGGTGACTAGATATTGGCATCTACAATATCTACCATGAAATCACTATAATGCATTTAGGATGGATATTTAATGAATTAAGTTCTTGCTTAATAAGTTATTATTTTATATTAATAGATTATAATACATTAGCTTATTAATTTATATATTAATTGTTCATTGCATTGGCCATGAAGTATAATTAATGTACTATTTTAAACTAATGTATTGTGTACATTAGTATGTTAATAATTACATGATCAATACTTGAAAAAATATTAATAAGTGTAAGAACGATATAGTAGATCAGCTTAAAAATCACCTTGTATCCAACATAACAAATATCAGTGGAGAATCTAGTCAGTTACAGGCACAACATTAAGTTCCAGGATAAACCTAAGAGATACATCATATTTTTTTGGTTCATTCATGTTGGTAGTAAAGCAAATTCACTAAGGAAGAATGAGGAAATTTAAAGATGGAATTTCTAAGATTGTCCAAGCAATCCGGGGGCAAAGCCTTCACTAGACTTTTATGTTGCATTCGCTACCTACCTTTTCTTTAAGGAAATGTCTCTGGAAATGCTCAGAGTGGGAAGCCATATTTAGGACCTTCTTGATTTCCAAATAAGGCAAAATGGTCCTCTGAGACACTTGGCTGAGGGAGAGAAAGGGTATCAAATCAGAGTGAGAGATTAGGAAGGAAAGAAAATGGGGGGCAGTGGGGGAGGCTTGGAGAACTGAGCCTCTGGAGTGCAGGAGGAGACTGGAGACAGAGGGTTTGAGAGAAGTATAGGCTATTGACTTTCATGTTCATGCATGGAACGCACTTTCCAAGGTGGACTTTTTTAAAAGATCATTCATGATGAAAAGGCTTATGGGAATCAGGGGTTTTATTTTGGCTTACGATTGTATGGCTACAGATGTTAGTCCAGCTTGGCAGGAGAGTCCACACCAACACCAGGGGCCAAGGGACGTGATCACCCCACAGCCACACGACTGCTGAGAGACAGTCCCTTGCCAGAGAGCATGTCTGTCCTAGTATACAGAAAAATCCCAACTTACTTAGCTAACTCCTTCCATTTTACCCACTCGCTCAGGGAATGTTCCCACCTACCATTAGCTAAGTCTCTCCCCATCAGTTAGACGATCTCCTGAACTCTTGCTCAGGATTTAACTCAACCACTAACTCTACAAATGTGCCCAGAGCTCCAGTCTTCAGCTGTTAAATTGACGCCTGTATCTGACTATCACAATGGAGATACTGTTAAGGAATGCACCGTCTCTTCCCTTCCATCCGTCACTAGTCCCCAGCAGTCTCTTGCGAGATGTGGGGCCTTTTGAGATCTTTGCCTTTCCATGGCGAAATGGTGACAGGCCAAATCCTGTGTGCGAATTCTGAACATGATCGGGCCGTTATATTCAGGTGGGGTTTTTATTATGTTTGCCGAGTAGCTGGCTCTGGCAAACATGGCCATTGTATTTTCCTAGCCACGCATAAGGAATGAAGGACTGGCCAAGAAAGCATTTACTAACCTTCAGTCCAGGTTAAGACATCTGCTTTGACGATGTAGATGTTTGGGTTCTCAGAAAAACAGCAAATGGATCTGGAGTTTTACAAGTGATCACACGTAGTTGTGAGACCGAAGTTTAGGACAGAGAAGCTGTACACCTTCCTGCAGCTGCTTCTCCTTGGAAGCTGGGGGTGCCTGTGAGGCCTGAGGCAACTAAGCACCCCACAATTCTCCTCAGTGTAGACTTCCTTCAACACCTCTCTCTATTTCTTTGGCTTTTTATCTAGGATGCTTTCTGCGCCCCCCCTCCCAATTTCTTCTTTGCCTCTCTGTCACCCAGGCGACACCTCTAACATCCAGCTGGATTTTTCGCTGAACTCTGTGGCTGTCCACCGTGACTTTTCTCGTCTACGTTTTGAAGTTACAAAATCCAATCTGTCCTCAACCCAATGACAGCCCTAAAGTTAAAAGCTTTCTAGATCATAACATATATACTTACTTACATTTTTTTTACACCTGTTGATTTCTTTAACCACTCAAGATCTTAACATTTGCCTGTAAGGAGTTCTTGGGCACTGCATGGTCCGTGTGTTCTTCCAGTCTGTGAAAGAATGTGTTCTCTCTCCCTGTAGATATCACTGCTTTTCATCTCCCCTTGAAAACTTTCCTCTCTAAGAGCACTTGCCCTCGGTACCAACGTTCACAAACAGCTCTGAGAGAATTTGAGCCCACACTTTAGAACCAGGACTGTCTAGTTATCTGTGATACATGTCTCCTGAATGTTCCGCCGCCATCACCTTAAACCTGATACATTTGAGGTAAGAGCCCCAGCCTCGCCCAAAGTCCACTCTGCCCACACAGTTCCCCGAAATGGCGACATCATCCTGTCCAGTTTGGGCCAAACTTCCCCCAGGGGTCCTTCACCTCCCACTAACCCGGCTGCTCACTTTTCCTGTTAGAGACGTCCAGCTGCTCTTCCCAACACAGCTTCTGTTCTAGTCCCTTCCTTCTTATCCTGTTCCTGGATTCTTCCAGTGGCCCTACAGCTGGCTTCCTCCCCCACCCCCACCCCAGGGTTCCCCTTTCACCACACTCATGCAGGCTGTAGTCTGACAGGGCAGCAGTCTGGTAAGTGCTGCAAATAACTTGTGGTGGGTCCCTAGTCAGGCTGCAGGAAGCAAGTATAGCCAAGATGTTTGTATCTGTGGTAAGAAAAGGCGTGCCTTGTAGAAGAGCGAGAAGTACCAGGCAGACAAGGGCCTCCCCAGAACACTGCAGATGGGGGGACGGGTGGCTGAGGGCCCCTGTACAAGCCTAATGCACTGGCCCCAAGTTCAGACTGGCTACATACCCACAATCCCCTGCTTCTGTTCTAGAAGTACTAGAATTACAGGTGTGTGTCACTATACCTGGCCTATTAGTGACTTTTTGCTTCATGCTTTCATGGTTGGGAATGGTTTGGATAGGATATCATGGTAGCATACAGTCTGACACCCTTTCTTCAGGCTCATACATTTGAATCCTTGGCTGGCGTTAATGTTTGGGAAAGTTGTGGCAACTTTAGGAGGTCGAGTCTTGCTAGAAGGGATGTCAGGGGTGGGGGGATGGGGGGCTTGAAGTTTGGTAGCTCAGCCTTGTTTCCTCCGGCTCTCTGGCTCTCTCTGCCTCCCAATGGTCTCCTGAATCTGCCTCCAGCCATGTGTTCTGCTATACGATTCCACTGTAGTGAACTGCATGCTTTCTGCAACCCTAAGCCAAACAAATATCCTTTGCTCCCCTAACTTGTTTGAGTCTATTATCTTACTACAAAAGAAAAAGAAAGACTCCCACACATGATTTTGAGGTTTTAAAAAAATGATAAGACTTATTTTGAAGCCTGACATCTGATCTTTCTTGGAGACCATTCTGTTTTGATTAAAAAGAATGCACCTTCCGCTCTTCCTGGGTGGAACGTTCTCTGCGTTGTTAGGTCTGTTCTGTCTGCAGGGCTGTTCAGATCCACTTCTTCCTCCTGACTGGTTTTCTGTCCAGGTTGAATGCAGAATATTAAAGTTTCTACTGTTCTAATAGTCAGTCTTGTTCATATTTGGATAATTTATCTAGGCCTCTTAATAACTAGTCACACATGTATTTATAATTGTTATATCGTTTCTACAACTCAATCTTTTTATATAATGGCCTTCATTATCTTGTTTATAGTTTTGTCTTGACATCTACTTTACTTTATGCACATTTTATATAACCCTCTGGGTTACAATTTACATGGAATGCCTTTTGCACCCCTTAACTTTCAGATTATGTGTGTCTTGAAAGCTGACATGGGAGTTTGTAAACAGCACTGCCCTTACTCATTCAGTCATTTTATGTTTTGGTTGGACAGTTTAATCTATTCACTTAGCAAGTAATTAGCAGACAAGGATTTAATGTTGCCATTTTCTTAACTGTTTTGTACTGTGGTGTGTATACATGTGAACATATATGTGCACATGTGCTGACATGTGCGTGTGTGTATGGAAGTCGGAGGCTAACACTGGATTCTTCTTCTATTGCTCTTCATCTTATTTTTTTTTTTTTTATGAGACTTGGTCTCTCAGTGAACATGGAGCTGACGGTATCTACACTAGCTAGTCAGTGAGGTCCCGGGATCTGTCTCTGTCCCCTCACTCAGTACAGTTCTAGGCTGCAGGTGAAGTCCTGCCCTTGACTCTTTATGTTAGTGCTGGGAATCTGAACTCAAGTCCTCAGACGTGCCCAGCAGCACCTTATCCACTGAATTGCCTCCCAGCCTGTTCTTTTGTAGGGTTTTGTTTTGCTTTACTGTTTTATAATTCTTTGTTCCATTCTTCGTCACTTGCCGACTTCTATTGTGATTTTATTTATTTTTTTGGTAGTTAGTATGCTTTGATTTCTTGCTTTTTATCTTTTTATATGCACTGCAGATTTTCCTTTGTAGTTACCATGAGGTTTACATAAAACATCTGAAATGATCTATTTTAAGCTCAAAACAATCCCAATGGCATGCAAAACTCTAATTTCTTCCCTATACTTTTTTACTGAGGTCATAATTTGCATTGCTTTGTGTTTTCCTTAACAAGTCAATGAAGCTACGATTATTATTGATGCGTTCTGTCATTTCATTTTTATTACAGTTAAAAGTGATTCATGCATCACCCTTGGAATATTAAAATATGGATGGGCTTCCATTTACTATGGTTTGACTTATGATTTTTTTTGTTACCGTACCACCAGATAGAAGTGATTCCGTTCCATTGGAACCAGGCTTCCAGGTTTGAGTGTCGACGTTTCTCCAGGCCAGTGATTTACATTGTTTATCCCGTGGAGTTGCTGGGCTGTGGTGGAGATTCACACCTCCCAGCCAGAAATGTGGTGACAGAACAGATAACTGACGCTCCGCGCACTGCACTGTCTCGCTACACTGGGGTATATGGCAGGCTCCATGAATTAAATCCATTTTTGGCTTTTAATATTTTTGAGTTCTGATGAGTTTATTCTGATGTAACTCCTCTACAAGTTGAGGAATATCTGTATCCTAAATTTGATGCCATGCTTACTTTTTTACCAGTCTCTGCTTAATACATTTCTTTATTTCAACTTTAAGAACTCTTATCAGCATTTAAGATGGGGCTAACAGTAAAGCTCCCATATCTTCTGTGTGTCTGGGAAGTTCTTATATATCCTTCCGGTCTGGAAAACTGTCCTGCCAGGTATAGACATTTTTTTTCTTGTAATACTTTGGATGTATCGATCCTTTCTCTCCTGGCCTCTGATGGTTGTCTTCTGAGATTTCCCTTCATGTGATGGGTCGTTTATTTCTTGCTGCTTTTCAAGATTTACTCTCTGTGACTTTGGAGGAGTGGTCATGTTGTGTCAATGTGAAGTGCTCATATATCGACAACTTGGGGTTCTTTGGGCTGCCTGGATCTGTCCAAATTTTGGAAGCTTTCTATCAGATTTCTATGAGATTCACAATGTGCACAGAGAAAGAAAACAGGGCAGAAAACTGGTTGAAAGGCAAGGTATTATGGTGAAATACATGATTTGTATAATCACAAACATATGAGTCAATAAAAATTATATTCCAGAGTATAATAAGTTAACTCCTGACACTTTGATATAAAGTTGGCTGATACCTGCTTTTCTCTGTGATAAATCTGTAATCAGGGATAGTGGACACTCGTAGCATGTTGTGTGATATTTAGGTTTTCTTTTTAATTTTTTTTGTACATGCACCCGTGTGTGTGTGTGTGTGTGTGTGTGTGTGTGTGTGTGTGTGTGTGTGTGTGTTTGTATCAAAGGGTACTGCCTGTGGAGTTCCAAGGGTGACCAGAAATCACCCTGGATTGTGGTACCTCCCCTTTGCTTCACTCAGTAGTTTCCCAGGCTCTGCCTTCCAGGGTCAAAAGTGCAGCCCTGTGGCATTTCTGCCTTTCTATCGGGATCTGAGACACAAACTCAAGACCTTCTGCGTTCAAGGCAGATTTAAACCCTGAACCATCTCTCCAACGCCAGGAAACTTCGGGAATCATCCAGGATTGCTTCCACCTCTTTTTTGCTTTGCTCAGGGATTTCCCAGGCTCTGCCCACCAGGGCCGGAAGTTCAGGCTGCTGCCATTTCCCTCTGGTATTTTTTTTTTTTTTTTAATGTGGGACCAAACTTAGGTTCTTCTGCTTTTGAGGCAGAGTCTTAACCTCTGAGCCATCTCTCCAGTCCAAGGCAGACTTTTAAAACTGGGAAATGATTACAATTTGAGGTCTAGCCCTTTGCTCCCTCTAAGCTCCGAGGATGCTTTTTGGCTGGCAGAAAATGTAGCTGCTATTAGGTTGCAGGTTTTCAGATAATCTGACCACAGAGAAACGGTGCTCTGGTTCTGAGGGTCCATGTGGGGAAGGGACTCATGAGGCTAGGGGGCCGCCCACCTGAATCTAGATCTTCCTCCTAGAACCTTCACAGGTGATCTCGGAGCAGGAAGGGGCCATGATTGGACCTGCCGGGACAACTACTTGTCCCTAACCCAAGGAAGAATAGGCAAACAGGATAAATGAGAGAACACTGGGCCCAGTGCCTGTGGAAATGTCCCGTCTCTGCAGGAGATGAATGTCACGTAAACCAAGATGCAAACGCTGAATGTAAGAAGTGTGTGCATGCTACATTACTACAAATCAGTGTAGAAGTTTAAATGCTTTTACTGGAGTGTTGTCTTTTCAAAGTAATGCCTACGAGACACATTACCATCCTCGCTTGCTGGTTCCTTACTAAAGGGGACGTCCTACCACCAGGGGACTGTACTTGCTCACTACCACCCGATGCAGCGCTGGGATGAGAGGATGTGTCTTCTCATTCTTAGTCCCACACAGCGTTTCATTTCAGCAACACCGGAGTCAGGTCGTGGGCACTGGGGAAGGACACTTGGACACTACAGACATATTTCCCATGTCCCAATGGCTCTTCCACAATCCCCTGCACGTGGCCCCAGCACGTGTGAAGCCAAGAGAGGGGGAGAAGGTGCGGCCAAACACAGCCTGGAGGAGCTCCGGGGACCCCTCTTGGAATAAGACTAAAGGCTTCTGGCAAGTATTTTCCACCTGCTTTCCCGACAAAACCGATGAGAATCATCCAGGCAGAGGCGAACGTCTCCATGGAAGAACAGATGAGCGGCGCCATCTGGCCTGGGTAAAATCGGTTCAGATTTCTCCCAGGAGCGTGAGCTCCACCATGGAATTCTCACCTTATGAGCGATTCTAAGAAGAACAGGAGATGCCAACACTGTCCCATGCAGCTGGAGCTGTCTCATTTTAAGTTTTGTCTCAAATCTTCCAGCTGGGTACCAGCTGGGTACTGTAGGCGCGTTCACGCGCTTGCAATGTGTTTCCCTTCATGCCAAATTCACCCTGCGGGGAAAAGATCCTCCCTCCTCTCCCCTGAATGTGTCTCCCATCTCGTCCTCTCCCCGCTGGGTCAGTGGTGTCCTTTGTTGTTTGGGGCATAATGTCCCAGGCTTTGGAAGGGCACGTGTTCTCTGATTCTCGGGGCTACACATTTGCTGCCTTTCACCTGGGGGTTTGGACTGATTTCAGACTCATCTTTTCACTTGTTATGTTTAATCTGCATTGTGGTGGGTAAAGTATTTTTTTTTCTTTTTTTCCTTTTTTTATTTATTTTTTCCATTCATACAAACTTGATAAAGTATTATGCTCTTAATTTCTATTACCACTTGTTTTCTTCATTTTCTCTTCTGCCTTCTTTGGATTTTTTTTAAGTTGTACATATTCTGCTTTTTTCATTTGTGCAGTTTAAGGGTTATGATTAAAGTACATTTTGGATTTTACAAGTCCAATGTTGGTCTATCCAATCTAAGCCAGGTGTGGTGGTGTATACCTGTCATCTTAGCAGGTGGGAGGCTGAGGCGAGTGGAGAGAGTTTGAGGCCAGTGGAGAAAGTTTGAGGCCAGCCTTGGCTACACAGGGAGTTCATCCGAACCGGTCTGGACTACGTACAGAAGCCTTGACACAAACAAACAAAAGCTTCAGTCTTCTGAATAATCTGAACTCATTCTCTATCGATCTTATCACCATTTAACATTTTAATCTCACCTTAAAAAATCAGACTTGTTAAGTTACATACATTGCATACACTTAAACCATATAATTTGATGTCTCGACACAGGCATACATCATTGAAACTACCACCATAGAAAGTGAAAGTAATGAAAATCCATACTTCTAAAACAAATCGATGCACCTCACATACAAATATGACCAGTCGCATGTTATTAAGATATGCTAGTTTCTTTTAAACTCATTTGAAAAAAATCTATATGTATGTATTGGGGTACGGGGGGTGCATTATGTGCTGTGTGCCAGTGGCATACATGTGGAAGTCAGAGCACAATAGTAGGGGTTGGTCCTTGCCATCTATCTTGTTTGAGACAGGCCAGGGTAAGCCAAGCTAGGTGGCACACACCTTCTTGTCTGTGCCTGCCATCTTGCCATAGGAGTCCTGAGATTACAGATATGCACTAGTGTGTCTGGCTTTATGTAGGTGCTAGGGATTTGAACTTGAGTCCCTATGCTTACCCACTGGGTCCTCTCCTTATCTGCTTTTGACTCATATTAAAGAGTTCTGTAGGGCCTGATGTGCTTCACATCTGTAATCCCAGCCCTGAAGAGGCAGAAGGATCACCATGACCTTGAGGCCAGCCTCAAGCGTCTACATAGTGAGCGTCTGGCCAGCCTGGGCTACAATAACTGTCTCAAATTAAAAGAAAAAGCTCTATGGCTTTTACATAGAAGTAACTCTAATAATCATTACTCGTTAAATTCCAGCAAGCGAAGATTATGTCAGCTGTGTCTCCTCTACTGTGACAGGCACCTGGAACTTAGAGATCTCAGTTCATGTAGCTTTGGCCCGTTGCTTTGGACTTGGGTCTGCACGTCATGGTGGGAGCACACGGTGGAGCAAAACTGCTCCGCTCAGGTCAGGAAGTGAGAGGAGAAGCAGGGGGAAGGGCTAAGGCCACATGCCTTCAAGGCCACGTGCCTGTAACCTAAAGTTCTCCCACAAGGTCACACCTCTTAAAGTTTCCTCCCATCATACCAGGGGCTGAGGTCAAGCCTTTCACACATGGACACTGGAAGACGGTCATCCAAACCTCAGCTGTACTTTAAAAAGCTTTTCTTAAAGCTACATTATAGAAACAGTACAATTTGTTATAAATGCACTCAATGCTAAAATGAATCATATTAAAAAAAAGAAAGACGGGCTTAGAGCCTGTTTAGTTTCTGAAGAGTGAATTTATGTATAATTTTCATCTTTTTCATGGCTGACTAATACATACTGCATCATATATACATGGAGATTATTTTGATCAACACCCCCCCTTATCTTGTTTATTTGTTTTGTTTTGTTTTATTTTGACAGCATAACACTCTGTGTGACTCACATTGACTTGGAATTTTATAACCCAGGCTGGGCTCAAACTCAGCAATCCTTCTATCTTCCCCTCTTGAGTATCAGGATTACAGATGTGAGTCACTAGGCCTTACTCTTCCCTTCCACTTTACACTCTTTCTCTCTCTTTTTCTCTCTCTTCATCTTCTTTATTCTGCTTCTTTCTTCTTCTTCTTTCTTTTCTTTCTTCCTCCTCTCTTTCTCTTTCATTCTTCCTCCTTTCTCTTTCCTTCTTCCTCTCATTCTCGTTCTAGTTCTCTTTCCTTCCCTCTCTTTCCTTCTCTCTCTTTCTTTTCTTTCCTTCTCTCTCTTTCTTTCCTTCTTTCTTTCTTTCTCGCTCTCTCTCTCTTCTTTCTCTCTCTCTCTCTCTCTCCTGTGATGTATACCATATTGAGGTACTCTTGTATGTAATCTGCACACTTACTTCTTGTTTTGTAAGATAAAATTCTGAAGCACCACTCACTTTTTCCTATGGAAGGCCCGTGTAAGAAACCTGGATGGCTGTACTTGGAGTTGGCTGTTCCGTTTCTCTATTACAAACAAGGAATTTTATCTTCCAAGACTTGAGTGTGTACGTGACTGAGCAGGGATGAGCATCCAGACCTCCTGTTCTCTACTGTGCAGTATTCCAGCTTGCCATGTTGTCCTCTTAATAGTTTAGGACGAAATGACCAGCAAGGAAAAACATTGTTTATGGAGGGATTGTCAGGAAAGGTTGGGAAATTTTCCATGAAGGGCAACCTGTGGGATTCAGATGCAGAGGACATATTCTGATACAGTTACAATCCCACCTGGCCTTTCAGCTAAGGACACCAGCGTGAGAATGAGAATGGATTTATAGCAGGCTGTTTCTGAGCGCACTGGGATGTTACGAAACAGCTGTCTACCACAGCAGCTGGGAGTTGCTCACCCATTTTTTGTTCTGAAGGAAACAACACCTGAGCCACTAAGTTGGGTCCAAAACTGGACAGATGTTTCTTTTACTGAATAAACGTGTTCTTAAAGGACTTGAATATGGAGGGTAGACTAGAAGGGGAAGAGGGAGGGGAATAGGGAACAACAGGGGTGTTGACGATAGGTTTTCATAAATGTATGATAACATCTTTTTGCATAAGTGCATGATAATGTCAAAGAACAAAATTCATCCATAAATTAAATACAAAATAACCTAAATGTGTTCTTGAGTCCGTTGAATTTGGGCTGGTTATACGCCACTTTAAATGTCCCAGGGGTGCACTTACTTCTTGCAGTCTTTCAGAGAGTGATTTTCTAAAAACAAAGAATGCTTTGGAGATATGAACAAATTCCTCTCAAGTTCTCATAAATATAACTTATCTTTTTTTTTTTTCTAAAAGCCAGAAATCCTGTGCGTCTGCTGTTTGTGACTCGGGATGTGTTGCCTGGTGCAGCACTATCTGTTAGCAGCAATATGGATTGTGTGTGCTGTTAAAAATACTGACAAATGTAATCGGAGGTCTCGCTCCCAGCCGAAGCATATGGTGAGGTCTGAGCATTTAGATGAGACGGCCAGATAAAAATCTCACGCTTGAAGGAGTGCGGCTGCAGATGGGGGTGATCTTCAGTCTCATGTTTTTGTTATGGGTCCCGTCCTTGCCTCAGACGTCATGCGAGATGCTGACTCAACAGTTACAAGGCCACAGGCCAGCAAATCACATAGAAACACGTGGGAGGGACTGATCTGTCCGCCGGCTCCAGCGCGTGCTGCAGGAAAATATTTCAGTCCAGCTTTATATATATATTTAACATCAGCTCATTGTTTTATTGTCTTCGTAACAACATCTGTTTAGAATCACTTGACCTTTCTCTTCTTGTCACCTCTCCGTTCAAAATGCTCGCATCTCTGAATAGCCAGCCTTAGCTTAAATCTGCAGCTGGGCTCAACGCACTCCAGCCTCAGCAAAATCTTCTTTGTCATTTTAGTCTGTTTCTGGAAAATAAGTTTGGTCTGCCCACCATAGCCACTCTGCTTTCTGTCCTAACGCCCCTGTCCCCGGGCACACTGAGTTCTTGCCCTTCTTGCACTGTGTCACTTTGTGGAGTTGGTGAATGCCACATTTCTTGCAGAAAGTCCGGCCAGTCTTAGGAGCGTTCACCATGTTTATCAGCGCTGTCGGTGGGAGCAAGAAGGAGGCCGGGCCAGAGACAGAAGTGTATCTAAAACTGGTAGGGGAAAAGAAGGGTTGTAATGGGAAAGTGAAGGGGAAGGACATTGGGGATTAAGGTGTGAAAATATCATAATAAATTCAGTATATTCACATATGAAAATCTAAGAGAATAAATTTTAAAAACTAAAGAAACTGGCTGGGGTAATAGATTCCAACTTTCAATTCTGACAACTTCAGTTGTATTTAAAATACTTTGAAGATGCACTATTATTCTTCATGAAAAATAAGGAGGCATAGGATATAATTCTGAAATGAAGATATCGTAATCTATGTCCTCAAAGATAACAAGCATTTCTTGGACTTTTTGATCTAGGGGTCCTTTTATGGCTACTAGTTCTGTTTGGGAAAAGAAGAGAATGCTTCTTGACTGGTTAGACACAGGGTAAAAGTAGGAGGCACAGACTTTAATCAATAATAACTGCTGAAGTACTGAAAAAGGTCCAAGGTGAACTGAACTCAACTTTGATTTGTGTTCAGAAGTAACCAGAAATCTCGAAGGGTAAATGAAGATCTGGAAAGAAGCAAGTAGGGTCTCAGCAGAGTCAGGAAAGGGTAAAATTACAGAGCAATGGCGGTGGGGGACATTGGTGACTAGCTGACTAGCAATCATCTAAGTGAAGACTCCATTCCCCCATGGAGACTGCAAGACAGAGGTTCACCTCCGTGTGGGTTGGAGCAAGCAGCACAGACTTTTGATAGCCTTGAGTTTGCAGGCAGGCACCCACCGCCAACATAGTCATTGTCGTCAAGGGTGTGGCCTTAAGTTGCTGAGCACAATCTACCTTAAAGTGTCTTTACCCCATGACTGGTCACAATCAAGAAGAGAGCTAAGGAGCCTGGTTGGCATTTGATCAAGAGGAGAGTCTCTGTGGACGGCAGTTAATAACTTAGCAATGCCAGTTTGGGAAATCTGGGTTACAGACATGAACGCACCAGCAGCCAGTGTAAGGCTGTTTAATGCAGTAATGTCACTCAGGCCCCAAGGGAATTCATAAGAATTCAGTTTTTCCTTCTAGGGCGTCCCAGCTTATGGTGACGTCTGGCGTGTCACCCACGGTTCCCTGCGTTGGCTCCTCCCCGCCATGTGCTCATTGTTCTGCCAGTACCCGGAGGGAACCACGCCCACCCCTCCGTTCTGACCTCTCAGTGCTGGCGACTTCTACCCAGCAGGAGCCATCTACCTGCTTTTCACTGATAAGAGTGGAAGTCATAGAACTGAACCCTGAGAACGCTCCTGCTTTAACGAGCACAGGAGGTGAAAGGCTTTTTTTCTGTGTTGCTAGCAGATTTCTTAATCTGCCTCTGTTGTAGCTGTCCTTGTCCACTGCTGCCGACAATGCGTACACACAACTTAAGAGAGAAAGGGAATTTAGTTGGCTTATGGTTCCAGAGGGGAGAGAGAGTCCTTTATGATGAGATTTGCACAGCGGAAGGTATGGCTGGAGGCAGAAACTGGAAGCTGGTTCGGAGCACAGTCATCCTGCTGGAAGCAGAGAGAATAAAAGTCAACTAAAGAAGCGGGACAAGCAGCAAGGTCTGCCCCTTGGGACCTGCTTTCCCCTAGCAGGCTCTACCTGCTCATGGTGCCAGACCTCCCCGAACACTTGAGCTTGTGGGGGTGAAGGGGGTGGGGGTGAAGAAGGTGGGGTCACATTCAAACCTTGACATCTGTGTTCTGCAAGTCAAAAGATCCTGTGGGAGTGTCAGATCCTCATTCCTGGCTCCTACTCAGCTAGTAGGCGCCCTTGTTTTCTTCTAGGAAGTCCTGAGAACATCTTGACTGGAGGGTTTCCATGAAGAAAGAGACTGCTGCCGAAAGGCAGAGCGAACACTGTAAGCAGATCATGTCCCTGTTCCATGGTAAAGGGAGCGGAAGTTTAGAGAAGGCCGGCGCAAGGTAAAAGCTCTGGGCCTTCCAGACTTACAACCTAAGGACGGTGAATGGCTGGATTGAAACTTGAGCAAATAATGTGGCACCACGGCTAAAAAATAGACCTGCAGCTAGCTAGGTAGGTTTGGATAATCTTATGATTAAAGTGAAGAGCAAAAACGATGAATTGGAACATGGAGGTTTGTAAATACACAATTTTGTTCAAATGGATTTAGTATTAATTTAATATACTATTTTATAATCATAGCTGTTATATAAAAATCCACCCATCCATCTTCCTATCCATCCATCCATTCAGTACCCAACCACCTATCCATCCATCCATCTACCCAAACACCCTCCATCCATCCACCCATCCATCCATACATACATCCCATTCCATTCATCCATCCCATCCATCTATCCATCCATCCATCCATCCATTCATCCATCCCATCCATCCATCCATCCATCCATCCATCCATCCATCCATACATCCATCCATACATCCATACATCCATACATGCATACATACATACCCATTCATTTATTCATTTAGAAAATACATATTTAGGACTGAAGGAGATGGTTTGGTAGTTAAAGCCTTTGCCTCACATGTAAAAGGACCTCAGTTTGGATCATACAAAAATGTTAGGCGAGTATGATGACCAGTCCAACTCCGGAAGATGAAGCCTGGGAACACGCAGAGCAGGCTGCTCTCCACACCAGTGCTGAGAGTGTGTTCTGGGTTTACAGACCTGTGCTCGTAATGATAAGGTGAAGAGAAATGCAGGAGGATTCCTGATATCACCCTCCACAGGCTCACACACTCAAGTGCACTCGTGTATACACACCTGTGCACACATGGACATCCCACATGCAAATACACACACACGCATATGCACACATAACCCTCTATACACATATTTGAAAAAAAGGGAAATATATGCTGAGTATCATATAGTCCAGGCCAGGGGCTTGTGTGACCCAAGGCAGCTCCGAGAACTCGAGGAGGCCTGTGTCCACAAAGGGCGGATCTGGGATAAGGAGATGGGCAGGACTGAGGTGGAGGAAGCCTAGTGTTCACATGGAGAGCGAGAAGACCTGAGTTTCTGATTGTGCTCTTCCCTTGAATTTTATGAAATTCAAACTCTCCTCACCTCATGCATTTAACTACCACACTTTTTGAGAAAAAAATTCCAATGTTGCCTTTGCTTCGCTTATTTCTGTACCATATTTATATTTTCTGCTTTGCAATTCAACTGTGTTGATGCTCAGGATGTAGGGAAATCATAAACCTGAGAACAGCCTAGATATTATTCTCAGCACACAGAATGAGCCTCAGAAAAAAATGCAGAGAGGCACTTTGGGGACTTAAAAATTTAAAAATCTTTGAATGTTGTTCTTTCCAAGAACTAAAAGAAGTGGCATTCTGAAAGATTAAGGTTCAGATCTCCTCAGCTATGAGTCTGTAGTTTATGAGGATGATTCTCAATGACTAATGAAAGTTGCCATGAAATCACAGTTTTGAAATAAATTGATTAGGGTGAAAAAGTAATGCAATGTAGTGGTTCTAACCCAGGTGTTCTGTAGCTTGAATATCTTTCTGAATCTAGCTTCAGCTAGAACACCAGGCCGAAGAGCCCATGGAGGGGGATTGTTAAGAGATGGCGCTACAGAAAAAGTAAATTTAAATGAATTGACTTGAGAATGTGGCTCTACCAAGGGCAATGTGTTTTTAAAAGTGAATGAGATTTGGGGCTGAAGAGATGGCTCAGTGGTTAAAGCCTTTGCCTTGAAAGCAAAAGGACCTGAGTTCAGATCTCTAGATCCAATGTAAAAATGTCAGGTGGATATAGTGGCCGAAGAAGGCGGAACTTGGGAAACCTCAGGCCAAAGCAGTAAGGCTACAGGGGGACAGAGCAATCCAGGATGATTCCCAGTGTCACTCTAGGGTCTCCATAGGCACCCATGCTCAAGTGCCTTCTTGTACACACACACACACACACACACACACACACACACACACACACACGAATGAGATTTTACAGAAGGGAAGAAAGGAGAAGCTCTAAGAGACAGACAAAGAAGGGGAACTGAAAGGGGAAGTCTGTTTTTAATCAGAACAGGTTTGTCCATTAACTTGGGAGTTTCTCCAGGGACACTGACTGATAAGGGTTTGGGCTGGGGGGAGAGGAGGTTGGGGTGTAAGACCTCTTTTCTTAGAGGTTATTCCCTCTTACACTTCTTGTTTTCATGCAGTCTGTTTCCAACATGCCTCTGGACTGTGCTCCAAAAGTACACGTGTAAACAGGCTGCATGGAACTCAACATGTTTTTAATCACATATGATGTGTTTATTCATGAAAGACTGTTCCAAATGTCCTTTTGTTTGCCATGCAATCACCTAACTTCTATCCCTGACTGAATAGCTCAGGTTTACAACTGATAAGCTATTGTGGCAATGCCCATAATTAGATCCCAAGATGGAAAATACTTACTTAGAATGCTGTGTGTGGAAGTAAGAGGTTTAATTTGATAAACAAGTTTATGGAAGCTTCTGCTGGCTGCTAGGTCACTGGGCACTGGGGTGGTGGTATTAATGTGCAGGGTTTGGAATTAGAGTGACAACCCGGGTTTACACCTCTCCCCTCACTCTCCATGCTGCTTACTAGCTGTGGGCTGGTTAGTTCACCTCACTAAGTTGTCTGGAGGTAAAACCAGCATCTCCTTAGGAGAACATGTGTTTTGCATCAAAGTTATCAGTTACATGTTATGAATAGCACATTAAAATAAGGTATGTTTTTACAGTGATTACTGCTTATATCAGGCTATTTATATGTTGTTCTTTTGTCCCAGAAAGATAATTAATTGAGAGGAGACCTTTTTTTATCACACATGCCAATGATTTTCACTGGAGAGCTGTTCACATGGGCACTAGATTTCTTCATTTATTGAAGTTTATTTATTACTTCATTTATTTAGTTTGCTTGGTGCTAGAGTATTAGGAAAAAATGCTACTCTGATACTTTAGAGGAAACAAAATCTTCTTTCCTTTAAGTTACAAGCCTGTAGCTAGCACAGCTCTTGCAATTATCAGACCGTGACCGGGAGTGGGGGTAGTGGGGCACTTATTTTGACTTTACACAGTTGAAAAGGAAGAAAGAGGAAGAGAAAAAGGACTAGAGAAAATTCCCCAAAGATACTTAGATAAATATTGAGACAAAAAGAGAAGTGTAATGGGAAAGACATCAAAAAATGTACATGTGTCAGAGACAGGGAGAAACAGAGAAAGAGTGAGATAGATAGATAGATAGATAGATAGATAGATAGATAGATAGATAGATAGATGATAGATAGATAGATAGATAGATGATAGATAGATAGATAGATAGATAGATAGATAGATAGATAGATAGATAGATAGATAGATAGATAGATAGATAACAAGGGAGAAGCGAGTTGGCATAAGCAGTAATAAGGTCTGTATCCAAAGTCCCCTGCGAAAGGCAGGTGGGTGCTGGGTGAGGATCCTGGAGTAATAGTGTCTCAACTTAACAGTTGTGGCATGTCACTTAACTTGGACAACAGATCAGGGATTGGCACAAGGCAGTCAGACTTGCCACTTCAGTAGGGTTCCCCTGCCAGGGAGGACATGCTATCTCACACTATGAGTAGGATGGGTGGCATTTGGGGCTTTGTGCCGAAGGGGGTGCCTTACATAGACGCAAAAGCCGCAAAGATGCCTTTGAGACATGAATGCGTTGTGCCAGACAAGATCACTCTTCTTTCCCCGTCTCGTATCCATGGAAGCTGCTGGTTCTGCCACGTCAGGAAGTTGCTGTCTGACCCAGATAGCAAGTGAGAGAATTAAGAGGAAGCATCCAACTTCGCTAATGAATGCTGACACTTCAACTTTAACTTTGTTCATTCTTTTTTTTTTAATTAATCCTTCTTATCAATGACTTTCTCCTCTGAGAAAATGTTAAACACACTTCAATGATTTTCTTGGTCTACTTTCCTCTGGTGTGGTGAGGGTGTGAGTATATGTGTGGGTGTTTAACAGACAAGGTCTCAAGTAGCCCAGGTGGGCCTCAAACTGGCCATGAAGTCAAGGAAGACCTAGAACTCCTGATCCTCCTGCCTCTACCTCCCAAGTACTGGGATTACAGACATGTGCTTTGTCGCCCTGTGGGACTGGTGATGGAACACAGGGCTTCATGTACGCTAGGCAAACACTTTGCCAACTGAGCGACATTCCCAGCCCTAGGTTTCCTGTCCTATTCCAGAAGGATCAAAGGTGGTGTTTGTGCACGGAGCCACCACAGACCGACTTTGCAAACTGAAGAACAAAGGAGCTCATTTATCCACAGCAGCAGAAGGGCGTGGTGCCAGGGCCCAGAAGAAAACCTTCCTTAGGCTCTAGTTTGGTCCGAGCTGCACTCCAGCAGCTGTCACAGGCTGCTGAGAAGAATGAGTAGCAAGCGCAGGAACTGGAGCAAACCTGTTCCCAGGCAATATCTGACCTGACGCCGCCTGCTATTTGCTGCATAGCTGTGGACCAATCACTTCATGTGTTTAAGTCTCTTTTCCTTCCTCTGCTCCATGGACGTCGTGAGAGTGGGATGACGATGATCTGGATTAAAATGAAATAAAAAGGGGAACTCGGTGGGAAGGAGTCTTTCTGTATGCTGCTGCAGGGCGTCGGTTTCTGAGAAAGCAGGCTACCTACCACCAGATCAATGGGAACAGCTCGGTGACACTCATGGAGGGGACTTGCACTTCTACAGGGATGCCTGGGAATTTTATGGAGGACACAGTAACAGCACAGGCGTGGATGGCCGAGGGCAGTTACAATGTCTTGAGGGATAGAACTGTGAGATGCTGAATGTTTGCAGGAGGCGAGCTCATACTATTTCCAAAAAGAGATAGCCACTTGACACTTGACACAATCCAACTTTAATTTGACTGAAGATTATGAGGAGCAGTTGTTTTAGGAGATTACTCATTGTTTTTCTTAAAGAAGTGTTATACCTGAATCCTGTAAGTGAAAAGCATTAGAGATAATTATTTTCCAAGGGTTACCTGTTGCTTGGACTTTGCACACTGAGCTGCTTGGTGGAAGCTCTATTTTTTTCAAATAAGCAATAAATATATGAACATTAAAAATGAGCAAGCAGTACATGTTTATCATAAAATTGTAGAAAAATTAGGATTATCAAAAGAAAGGGAGATTATGTCAGCGGTATTATGTCAGTTTTCTGGTCCTTCAATTCATCATTTCATGTGGCCTGAATATTATCTGTGACTTAAAGCCCAGAGGGAATTTAATCATGCGAATAATAACCCAGCCACAAGCTCTTCTTGAATCATGTTTTGAATAACTTCCACATCTTCTGTATGATCAATCATCCTTTTTTAGGTTCTTAGATTTCTTTGCCTCTAATTATGTTTTGACTGTGACCTATAATATTCCATACTTGGAATCTCATTAGTGAAAATGTGTGAACACTTTGTAATTACCTTTGTGATTTTTTTCTCTAATCAATTTTTAAAAAGCTGTACAGTGTTCCTAAGAGCTTGGCTCTTTTTGATATGCTTTTGTAATTAATTTATAGTCTTATTAGCATGGCCATGAAATATGGTCAGAGTAGGGTGTTTTTTTTTTAGAAGAAATAAGGGTTTTTTTTGGGAAGTGGCCTAATACAAACTCAAGCTTTGTGAACTTTACTCATGTCTTTTGTCAATAAGACAAACAGACATCCTGCTTTTAAACCATCCAGTTAACTTCTGAGTCTTGTTTCAGGCACATGTCTCTGATACCAGATACTGTGTTAAGTACAACAGGACATAAAATGAAGATTTTTGTAAGATTTCTGTACAGATGACAAATGTTACGTGGGATACAGACACATGACAGGCCTATGCATGCTGAGTGTGTGGTAATCTCAGCACTTGAGAGGTGGAGGCACAAGGATCAAGAGTTAAAGACCCCTAGTCCCACCCTCCGGTTAGGCACTTGGTTACGTAATGAGTTTAAGGCAAAACTAGCTTACATGAGCATTGGTTACAAGATATGGGGGGAGGGGGGAGGAAGAAGAGGAGGAGGAGGAAGAAGAGGAGAGAAAAAAAGCAAATAATAAAATGCACAAAGTAGTTAGTGGGGTGTGAGGGAGTGGTAAACAGGGTTAAGTCAAGGTTGTGTAAAAGAAACAAGTTGGCTAAGACATCACTATGATCGCTGAGAAACTATAGTTGTGAAGTGTCAGAGACAAAGTGAGGGCCTAGAGGGTGTTTTCAGAAGTGAGGTCAGAGGTAAGCAAACCACTAGAGCGATTCTCAGAATGCATGAGCCCTGATAGAGAGAAGGAAGGGAAACAGGGTTCACATAGAAGTTAGCTATGAAGTGTCAATGTGGCTAGAGGGTCATAGTCAAGCATACTTAGCTCTGTCAAATGTAACCAAATGTCAAGTAAAATAAAAAAAAAAATTCAGAAACATGTCCATGACTCTTGGTGCTTGGTCACTCCAAGTCAATGGTTTCTGTGGCATGGAGGGGGAAGTCACACTACGAGCAGGTAGAAGTTTAAAGGGGAGGTGCTCTGGGGAGAAAAAGATCTCTCCAGTAGCTTATTTGTGAAGGGGGAGAATAGATCTGGGCAGAAAGGGATTCGCAGATCAAAAAGTTGGTTGCTAAGACAAAATTACCTTGAGTGATGATGTTTGAGTGGTAAGCAGTGTGTTCAGGGGGAGTAAAGACGTGGCCATAGTAGGACAGTAGATGACACAGGGTGGCTCACAAAGCCTGGGTGGGCAGGCGGCCGGGAAGAGGACAGTGCCATCTACAGCGCTGAAGGAAATAACGGTACCTGTAAGCAGGTTGGCCACAAAGGTGGCATCTCTTCGCTTTTCTTTCTTTTTGATATTTGTTTTGTGGTGTGTGTGTGTGTGTGTGTGTGTGTGTGTGTGTGTGAGAGAGAGAGAGAGAGAGAGAGAGAGAGAGAGAGAGAGAGAGAGAGAAGACAGAGAATATTGTGTGACCCTGTAGAGGTCCAAGGGTGACTTCAAAATCATCCTGGATTTCTTCTCCCTCCCTTTTGCTTCACTCTGGAATTTCCCTGATGGTATTTCCCACCTACCAGGTCCCTGCCATTTCCACCTGGTGTTTTTACATGGGATCTGGGATCCAAACTCAGGACCTTCTGCTTGTAAGGCAGAGTCTTAACCCCTGAGCCATCTCTCCAGCCCATCTCTTTTCTTTAAAAGTCTGGAAGATGTAGGCCATTCCATCACATTCCTGGACCTGCAGTAGATAGAGAAGGCCGATGTCTTGGTCTCTACACTGATAGTTTTGCCTCATGTCACAGTCTGCCTGCATGTTGCCAATAAATTCAGCACCAAATGACTTGTGGGGACAAGGGAGCTTTATTGTGGTTTATGATATTCTGGTTGCAATTCTCCAGCTTGGCAGGAGCGCTCATACCAATACCATATCCAGGACTGCTGAGATAGGAGCAAACCCCATTTGCCAGGCAGCGTGACTGTCTATGCCGAAGAACGCCCACTTCCTGGTTCGGATCCCTCCATCTTATCTACCTGTCCAGAGAAAAGTCCCATCTACCATGGGCAGTGTTTTCCCTCATCAATCAGACAATCCCTTGCAGTTTGCTTAGGACTTGCCTTAGCTATCAACTTTTCATAGATGTGCCCAAAGCTCAGCCTGCAGTTGCCAAATTGACACCTGTAGCCAATGCTTCATAAGTGTAAAACATTCAGGATCTGTCCTTGCCCATGACTAGAACTGGCCAACAATCTCCATACTGCATTCTCTGCTAATCACTGAAGAGATTCTAGAAGCTTCTCTTTCCTTAACTCTGTGGAACACCATATGCTGTCAGAATAATTACCCCAGTCATTTGTGAATAAAGTGATTGATAGACGTCATTCTATTGGAAGTTTCTGTTACTGCAGATACACAGTAGAAATAGATCAAAGCAGGACTCCAAAAGGAGGCAGCCTTCTTTTCTGTTTGTGGGTCAATCATCAACACATGAGCCAAGCATTGGGTTTTGATATCTGGAATTTATTATAAACCTTCAGTTCTTAACAATGTTTTGATGTTTGCAAAACTTTTCCTTTTATACCTCGAGTTCTCACAAGTTTAGTAACAGATTAAACTCTTTATTCCATCTAGAGAATAGTATCTTTTGTATGGAGGGAGCTTCTAGTTTATTCATCAACCACAGGGGAGACAATGTCCAGTATGTATGCTTACGCACACGTTCTCCATCACTGAGTCAGATTATATTTATTTTTAAAAAAGTCAAGGCTGACCAAGCTGATTAAGAGTCAGAAATACCCAGGGGACTTCAACCATCATTTCTTTTTTTTTGATGTTTGCTTTGCCAAATAAGCGAGCTGCCTGCCAGATCTCCCTTCTTCTCCATGGGCGGGCTTAGGCACTGTGTTGGGAAAATATCACCCTTACTGGTTAGGAGGTTGGACATTGAAGGTCAGACAGCTTGCAAAGCTAGATACTGCAGGGAGTTGAGAAGCATGAATCCAACACAATGGGCAGAGGGGCTTGGCCCCTCTGTGAGCTGCACAGAAAGACAGCAGGTGGGTCCAAGCTTCCCAGCACACCAAAGGGGACAGAAGCGCACCAGCCCCGAACAGTACCTGGCAATAGAGTCACTTGTGGGAATGTATCTCCACTGCTCCACTGGCAACAGAGGTGGCCACAGTGCCACAGATCATGAGAACACGACTCACACAAGACGGATAACAAAACTCAAGTGTGATTCCCAAGTCGGTTGCACTGGCTCCCTAGGTAAAGCCGCGTGTGACCTTCTTTCTTTCACCCCTCTCCTTCCCCTCCTCCAACAATTCTTGGCCCCTCAGCATCCCTGGCTACGACTGCCCTGGTCTTTGAAATCGCACCTGAGATTCTTAAATGGTTAATGTCCATCTTCCTCGGGACAGTGTCCCTAGCTAGTGAGCTCTTCCATGGGCTCAGCCTGGAACGCGGAGAAAATGAAACCCAGCAGTGTGATGTGATCCTCTGTGATGTGATCCTGGCTGTCAAAGAGCCCCCTAGTCAAAACTTGAGTGAAGCGGGCACTGGTGACTGTCGGCCTCCCCACCCCCACCCCAGCACCATTTACTTTCCACTTGCAGTGACCGCTTGCAGCGACGTGCCCTCTGGTGTGACCTATCAAAGCTGCTGGGCATTTGTCACAAAAAGAAAACTAACTGTGGAATGCGCTGCCCTGCATGCTAAGGAAGAGACTGAGCCAACCCAGGGCTGGGGAGGAGGCGAGCGAACAGAGAATAATGTTCTTCGGCTCCTGACCTCCAAGCACCGTGCGTGGTATTTATCAGGAGGTGCATGTGACCGCTTAAGACTCGCAGCCCAAGCTTGAAGGAAACAGCTGCTGGCGGCCTGCTCCGCATTTGGCAGCTAGATAGGCAGGGGCTGATGTGAGGGGGACGGAGAAGAACCACCTCAGTAAGTAACCAGAGACGTGTGTGTGTGTGTGTGTGTGTGTGTGTGTGTGTGTGCGCGCGTGTGTGTTACTAAACCAACGACCTGCTGTTTTATTATGAATTTGGTTTCCCTCTGACCCCATGGAAGGAGATATCTTATTTGTAGTTGCTGATTTGTGTGTTTTTTTTTAACTTTCTGAAGAACCTGTTTTTAGATCGTGTTTGCTGACTTTAAGGAGGATTAATGCCTTCTACTATGAAAGGCATTTATTTCTAGATGCCTAGGATTTTTATGATCCACAGAATTTAGATTCAGCACCAAGATGCAGACCACAAAATAGTGAACTGCTGGAAGTGAGCGAGGGCAGGGTTTGATTTTAGCCCATTTTACCATTGAAACTTGAAAGTACAGACGTTCAAAATAGCTTGTGAATGTATGATATGACTGACTTCGCCCTTCCTAAGCACCTAAAAGAAAGAGGTAATTATGTGCAAGAGTCACCGATATAGATAACTACTAACAGTGATATTCACATGAGCAATTATTGTCAGATTTCATAAATGCTTTCCAGCGCATTGAAAGCTATATTCTATATCACTTACCACTTTTCTTTAGCAAACTAGCTCACCTCCACTTCATTAAAGCAAATTTTCAGATGTTTTTGTACTTCTTGTCTTAGTGTTTCTATGGTGCTCAGTGTCTTTCTTCTCTGTTTATGACATGGGTTATGAAAGTGCCACCTGAAACCAGTGATCAGCTCTGGGGGACATGTGGGGGACCATCCTTTCTTTAGTTCAAGAACAGAGCTTGCTCTGGAGAGAGCTGCAAAGTGGCAGCCATATAGGGATTGAGCTGTTTTGCTTGGGGACATTTGTCCTTCTGTGATGGTCACTGGATAGATTGCTTAAGAGGAAAGGAAAAAAAAAATAGGCAGGGGAGGGGCAAGTGGGCTGAAACCTGAGTTGATGAGGTAACTTCCCAAAGTGGCAGGTCCTTGAATCAGAGCATGGGGGAGGGGGAAGGATGGCCAGGCAGCATTGCCTAAGCTACTGGGAGACCAGAGAGGGGCTGCTTTCTTCTGTGGTCTTACCAGACAGTGCCGTGTTTGACTAGCGTAAAATACTCCGAAGGGTGCAGTTTCCTCAGGGCGATGGATTGTTCCTGAAGGTTCAACCTGTGTCCTCAGCTTGTGGCTTCTGTGACACAGAGCACACCAAGTTTTCTTTCTTCTTTGCCACCATCCTTTTGTGTGGAGATGGAGTTAGAGAGATGCTGGGCCGTAGATTTCAGCCATCAGCTAAAGATCTCCGATGGGAACAGGTTCAGTTGATTTGTCAGAAAATGAAAGTACCGCAGGATTTTCCCCCTTCTTTTTTTTTTTAAAAAAAATGTAGAAGGATCTGCAAAATCTAGAGTGCCCAAGGAGAAAAAAGTAACTCCAACCCTTCCATCTCTCTTTAGGCCCCTTGTAGGAGGTTTGGAATCAGCTGGTGCCCTCATAGCCCTGGGACTTTCCTGTCTGACTGCAGGAGGTAGCGCCTGGGCCATTCTTTAGAGTTTGTTTCTCACATTATTGTTTCACATTTTCCATAAGCTGAGAGTGGGAAAAAAAGAAACCTCCACGTTTCCAGAATAATAGAACCTCCCAAAATATAAGGCTTTGTCTAAACTAAGGATTGTTCTCTAGCTAGGATGAAAGATTTATGATAATTTATTATCATAATTGAGCACTTCCTAGCATGCAAGGGGTCCTACATACAATTCCTTGCATCTTCCACAAAGCCCGCCCAGTTGGATGTCTACATGGGAGCTAATGTGTTTTTCAGATTGCCCAACTGATTCACTTTTGCAAACCCATGCATTTTTAAAATTCTTAGTCATTTAGAGTCTCATACATGAATACAATGAATTTAGGTTATTTCAGATCTTATTTCCAAATCCCATCACCCCTTCTTTTTCTACTACTCACCTTCTTCTTCTCAATTGTTCTTTCTCCTACTTTTATGTCTTTTGCATGAGTGGCCCATTGAGTTCCACCTGGGTTGCCAGTACTAGCATGTGGCTAAGTACTTGCTGGAGTGTGAACCATAAATCACTAGGTATGCCATTGAGGAAGGCGTCTTCCCCGCCACCAACATCCAGCATTAACGTTCAATACTGTCTCAGGGAGGTTTAGGGACTCGAGATCTTTCTCCTTTCTTGATGAAATGTTGATAGGCCAATTCCTGTGTAGGCCTTGATAAAATACACATGACTGCAATGAGTTCATGGTGCAGCAGCCTTGTCATGTCCAGAAGATAATGTATGGCCCTTCCCTAACCTCCTTCAGGCTCCTACACTCTTACTGCTCTCTCTTCCACAATGCACCCTGAGTCTTGGGGTGAGGTGACTTAGGGATGCTCCTTAGAGTCAAGCGGTTCTCAGTCAATTATTTCCCATACATTAAGTCCACAGATTTTGAACAATCTAATGATAACTTGACTTTTTAAAGCATGGACAGCAAAATAATGAAAAGAATTACTTTACATGAGAATAATACATCTTATGGTGTCAAAGTTTTTTGGATCCGGATAGCAGTTGCAGAATGTTCCTTTTAACATATTCATTTTTGAAATGAGGGAATTATAGTATATTTTTCTTTTGTAGTAAATTTGTGACATGCAGAGATAGAAAAGAACACCAAAAGCTTCTGTTATAGGTCATACTGATCTTAATAACCATAAAATACATTTACTATGCCCTTACTCTACCAAATGGTGCGAACGGTGTATGCATTTCCCGAGAATCTTCACAGTAACTCTGTGTGATGTGTAGCCAGTTTTGGAACTATGATACTTCAAGTTTATGAGTTTGTTTTTCAACTTTATATGGTATGAAGTGACAGTATTCAATGGAAACCATGTTTTGAATTTGGAAGTTGGAACTCGGCTTGATCTAGTGACATGCCAGGGAGGAGAGCGAGCTGCAGCTCCGAATTGGTCAGGTGATTACAATGGTAAATAAACAACTGGCCCTACTGGGCACCAGTTTGCATTATATGGTAAAGAATGAAATGCATTTCCAGCCAATGGTATTTTCAGAGTGTTATGGTTTTATCAGGATTTAACTCCATTGCTTTTGTATGTTATTACTCTCCTTTTCTAGACAGAGAAGTTTAAGTTTAGAAACCGCTTGGGTACATGTAGAAGTGACACCTGGAGCAGGCTCCTGCCCCATACACGCTTTTTTAGAAAGTGGAATATATGTGCAAATCCCACCATTCCCACACAAAAGGATTTCCAGCAAAATAAGATTAGATACACAATGTATCTAATTTTTTGTATCTATCTGTTTTGAGACCCTCCCACATTCTTCCTGACAGGAAGGGGTGGCTCTCCCCTGTGACAGTCCCAGCTTTGTTTCCATAGGGGCATTGATGGGGTATGTGCTTGTTTCTTTGAAAACAGTGCTGACTTTTGTGTTGGTAAGACCAGCAGCTGAACGCTGGGTTATTAACCTGGAAGGCATTACTCTCGGTGAGCATCTTAGCCTTCATGTCAGTTCTCTCTCTCTCTCTCTCTGTCTCTCTGTCTGTCTGTCTGTCTGTCTGTCTGTCTGTCTCTCTCTCTCTCTCCACATGTGTGAAGGTTAAAGTACAATGCTAGCTGACTTGCACGCCTCCAGGGATTCTCCTGTCTCCTCCTCCTATCATACCACAGGAGCGCTAGAATTCAGATGCCCACTGTCACCTCTGGCTTCGTTGGAGTTCTGGGGCTCTCAAGAAAGGATTCTCACCCTTTCACAACAAGGACTTTACCCATGAACCATCTCCTCCAGCCCTGTTTCTTAGCTCTCGTATAATGCCTTTCCTTTGGAGCCCAGCCATTCCATCCGTTCTGTACCCTGCATACCTGCCTTATTTCATCGTGCTTGTTGGGCTCAGCCTGGAAGATGGTGTTGCAGTCCGCCTGCATGGTTGCTGATAAATGACTATCAAACAGCTTAAGGGAACAAGGGTTTATTCTCTCTTATGATTCCTGGTTACAGTTCTCAGTCCAGCTTGACGGGAGAGCACGCACCAACACCAGGGCAGAGGGAATTGGCCACACCATCATCACATAACAGCTGAGAGATGGACAATCCTTACTTGCCAGACCAGCATGTCTGGCCAAGTGAACAGAAGGATACCAACTCTCTCAACCAGCTCTCAGTGATTTATTCCAGGGCCTAATCCCACCCACCATGAGCTGGGCCTTCCTCTTTAGCTAGATAATCTTAATTCAACCACTAATTCTCTACAAATGTGCTCAGACCCTCCACTGTCAAGTTGACACCTATGTCTAACTATGACAATGGTTTATTTGCTTATTTCCAGAATAGCATAATCCTTCCCTCTGACACTCCCAAAGTGTGTGTGGATGTCCTTACGTGTGTGAGAATTTGTGCCTGCACAGTGAGGCAGGGGCTAGGTTCCCTGGCAGGAGCCTGACTAGAAAGGGAGAAAGTCTGTGCTTTCCTCTGATGTCTGGGATGCTGTATCTCCTGTCATTTGTCCTGAGTCACATTTTTCTCCCCCAAATTGCTACATATGTAGACATTGGCTGTCTCACTTGTGGGCTAGGAATCATGTTTTTTCTAGATCATTAACCAGACAGAGGTCTTTCAGAAACTCACTTTCTGAGCTCTTCTAAACCTTCATTTGACTCCCTACATTCCTACACTTGGTTAAATGTCAAAATTGCAATGAATAAGAACACTGGGTGATATGTAAGGATTAATGGGGATGAGACAGTTCATTGGTCAATCAAGGGGGAAAGGAAGTAAACAGGCTGGACATGGAGGAAATCACCAATCATAACAACAGGATTATATATCTAGAAAGTAAGGTATTTCTAGAAAGAGAAGAAAAATTGTGATCTTTAATTTCTTTTTTATTATTTATGATTTTATTCAATTGTGTGTATGCATGTGTGCACATGTGTGTGTATGTATATGTGTGTGTGTATGTAGAACCACAGACGAATTCAGGAACCACTATGGACGCCTCCACCTCCTCCTTGTTTACTCTGCCCCGGGATTCACAGGTTCCGCCCTACCAGGACCAGAAACGCTTGCCACCCCTGCTTCCACCCGGTGTCTATACCTGGGGTCTAGGATCTGAACTCAGGATCTTCCGCCTGTAAGGCAGAGCCTTAATTCCTGAGCCACCTTTCCAGCCCCTCCCTGTGATCTTTAATTTCAACTACCTAATGCTTCTACGATTAAACCTAACTCAGTAGCAGTCATCAACGTCGTCTTCCAAACCAGAGCAATGCGAATGACAGTTGTCTCTCAGCACCTTTGGGTGACCGGTTCCAGGATCCTGTAAATACCATAATCCTGACAATCAAGTCTCTTATGAAAAATTGTTTAGTGCTTATGTATAATCCATATAGATTCTCCTGCATACTTTAAATCTGCTTATCACCTACAGTACATGACACAAATGTAAGTAGTTGTCATACAGATGCCATTATTTTGAAAAATGCTTTCAGTGGCTGTTTGATGGACCCACAAGTCCAGTACCCACTGTATCCACATATGGGGCCCATTGTACCTCAAAATCCTTCTTGGGAATTGCTTATTTCCATAGAAACTGTCATTGTCCACTGACTCATGTATGGATACATATGAAGCGAATTTAGAATTTTGACCCAGTACAAAAGTCATACTCCAGAGCTGGGTGAAGCAAAATAAAACTCTTGACTAAGTCTTGGAACCATTTATAAAGGGTACCGAGTGCCTAATGCAGTGCTTGTTCTGTTCAGTTTTGCCAGATTGTGTGTTTAAAGACCTGTTCCCAAATACTTAACTTTCTCCTGCCTGTCCCTTATATATGTTGCTCATTTACTGTCCTTGGGGCTGTAATGTCAGAGCATCACGCTCTCATTGCTTTATGGGACTTGAGGTATTTGAGTTTTTTATTGTTCCAAGTGGTCATTGTTTTCTTAGCCACTATGCTTGATCTTTGAATCCATCCTTAGTGTTGAAGACAACCCATTCCACTTATGTGAAATTGCTGGCACAAAGTACTTTCTAATACTTTACCACAATCTTATAAAGTGAGTGGGCATCATTACCATTGTTTACAGAGAGGAATCTAAGGATGAGAAAGAGGGAGGGAGAGAGAGAGAGATGGAGGGAGAGAGAGAGAAAGAGAAAGAGAAAGGGAGGTAGGGAGGGAGAGGGGAGAGAGAGAGAGAGAGAGAGAGAGAGAGAGAGAGAGAGAGAGGAAAGAAGAGAGAGAGAGAGAGAACAAGTCGGACGTCCATGGTCAAAGAACAAGCAATTAGCCTTGCTTGACTCAACGTGCAGTGTCCTAACTCCAAATCCCAGGCGTTTTCTCTATGTTGTTGCTCAAAGACAGATCATTCTCATCTATATCTTGACCATGCACTTACCTCATCGATCTACATGATAAAGAAGAGTGTTGCAATGCCTCATCATTTTCTTATAGTCAAAGGTAAACGGGTGACTGGTTCGTGATATGCCATCTAATTTCCAGTTGACTTCAACAGACACAATAGCAGGTGTTGAGGATAGTATTGTTAATAGCACTTGGGCCTTTTTCCTTTTTGATGTGGCTAAGTTGGGCTCATCAATGATGGCATGATGCAACATCCCCTTTGAGGGTGGAGTCTGTTTGTTTCTGAGATACAAAAAAATTCAGCCTGCTCTCTAGCATGTACTCTCCTTGCCTAACAAAAGCACTGGCATTTTTGAAAGTTCTGATGGAAGCTGCAACCTTACACCCTCGAAGGAAGCATTCACTCTAACGCTGTGAATATTTTCTTCTGTGCAATTATATGCTCTCAGTGAACAGTCTTAACTTGCTAGAGTAATTGAAGCTCTTCAGTGTTGGTCAGTTTTTTGCTATGGAATCCAGTCCACTGGATAAAAATATTGCTAGCATCTTGGGAAGATCATGGAAATAATAGTGTAAGATGTCTAATGATCTAAGCGTAGCTGTAACATTGTAATGGCCAGGGGAAAACATTAAGTGAATGTTCTTGTGACAATGAGACCTGTCATAAGCAACTTTTTTAGTATGAATATTTAAAGTAACCTTTGTTGAATTAATAATTACCTCCAAAAATAGTTAACTTGAAAACTGATACAAAGAGAATATTTTTGTTAATCACTATTGAAACTATCGCATTTCAAGATGATGAAAGATGGGCTGGAGAGATGGCTCAGGGGTTAAGACTCTGTCTCACAAGCAGAAAGTCCTGAGTTTGGATCCCAGGTCCCAGGTAAAAACACCAGGGAGAATTGACGGTGGCCTGCATGTCCGGCCCTGGTGGGCAGAGCCTGGGAAATCTCAGAGCAAAGCAAGAAGGAGGTAAAGCAATCCAGATGATTCCCGAAGTCACCCTTGGACCTCCACAGAGACATACAGTGCCCTCTGATACACATGCACACATTAAAAAAGATGATGAAAGAGAGAGAAAATGAAATTGTTAGTCTACTAGGCCTGTCAGCCTGTGCTTTAGTCTGCAGAACCTGAAATAATGTAAATCTTGACATCTTTATTGTAAGTGGAATATTCTGCTTAGTATATATATGGTCCTTGTATATTTTAAGTAAGGCTTATATTGTCTGAAGACTTTCTGTCTGCCAAATGTTGTCCGGATTTCTCTCTTAATCAAATGGACCTATTGACACCCTATAAGATACTGTGAAATTATTATGTGATTGATTTGCCTTAGTATCTTCAATCTATTGTTTTAATTTTTAATATGTTCCTGATACAAACTGATGGAGTAAGCATAGCATGAAACAAAAAATTCAATTTATATCTATTTCCCAAACCCCACTGACACCATTGCTTTATTGCTTCAAAACTCACAGATGAGTGTGTGTGTGTGTGTGTGTGTGTGTGTGTGTGTGTGTGTGTGTGTGTGATTTTAATTGCCTCTCTTTTGTCTGTCTAAGGTATTGGTACTAGTTAACTAGCCAAAAGGAAGAGTTGTGGGCTAGAAATAGACTTAAGCAAGGTCATAAATCTACGACAGAGTCAGACTCCAAGTTTAAAAGATGGCCTAGTCATTCCTCTGTTTTTAGGAAAGTCAAAATTTTCCTCTCCAGCCAACAGCTCAAAATGCTTTGAATCAAATTTCTAGGCAATCATTCCCAGACATTTGCAAGTACAGGTCCTTACTGGAATCAGGTTGGGAGGAGAAGATATGTCGTGTGTCCACTGGAATCACCTGCTTGGTGACTAACATGGCCTAATTTCAAATCTCAAGTTCGCATTCAGTTCTGGAGCTTGTAAACTACTCAAGAATTTGAAACAGTTTTAACTTGAACTGCTGAGTATTGTCTCCATATTTGGTTCTGGGAAACTCATACTATGAGTGTGATTTGACTGAACATTGGAATTTACTCAATTTCTCAGTTCTGCATTTTCAGAATAGAAAGCATTTCATGTATGTGTGGAACGAAGGCTAATCAAAATCCTAAGAGTGGACAGGATATTTCAGATATTTTATGTGAGGACAGTGTGCAACGTGGCGGGAGGTGCTGGAGGTTTCTCGTAGCTGCTTCTCTCCCCCAGCCACTCTTGATTCTGAGATCCATCTGCCTCTTTTGGCTTTCCTTCTGTAGGCAGCATTTAAGTTGTGCCTGCTGAAGGGACAGAAATAATATTTCCTTTCACCTCATTCAGAGATAAATATCATTGTGGACACCCTGTTGGAAGAGAAAAGAAAAATTCAGATACCTTGTACGTTGAAAAAGCACATGCCAGCGAATAATCTTCTAGCCCTCCTGGAAGCAACATACACACATTTTTAATTTAATGGTACTGTATTTCAGTTTCCACATAAAGTAAAACAACACAATGGGGTCTGCAGGAAAAGGGGGTCATCGTGTAGTCAGGACCCTGCTGGTCATGTCATTCATCTTGCATCATGTTTTGCCCAGTCTATAGCCATTTCCATTAGTAGAACGTGGCACCCCCCGCAGACTCTGTGGAGTCATGGCTGTACCCCCAGCACCTCTTTTTAGTTCCTACCCAGAGTAGTCTCATTCCGTTTTCATTGCTGAGGTCTTTTCTCAACCACTATTCTCTGTATCCTGCGCAGGGTGGTCCTGCAGAACTCTGGAAACACTCAGACACCATTGCGCTATCTCGGATGATGACAGGTATAAAAATGACCCTGGCTGCAGGACTAGCTGATTCACCCACACCGACAGTTTGCTTTAAGTTGTATTTAATCTTTTTAAATAGTGGCATAATATTGGCACGAAGAGGGGCAACCATGCTCACCCTCATGAGACATTTCTTGCAACCATGATTATAAATAGTTGAAAGGACCAAACAGATTTTCAGACAAGATCCATGTTACATAGCACATGTATTCTAATTCTTCATGTTTTAAAAGTCATATTTCTTTCAACCTCTCTTTGAAAGTTGCAGGAAGCTTAAGCTAGTGATGGTAATATAAAATAAGATACAAAAATTAAGAGGTTATTGTAGAAGAAGGGGCAGTAAGATCGTAAGAGTCTTAAGATGAGAAGGTCCACCATTGGACAAGACACTCCATTCAAGGCAAGGCTGCTGCATCCAGGAAATCATTGGAATGAGATTTGCCCTCACCAGACCTGCACAATGACTGACATAGCAACATGCCCCATAGACTATTGAGGAAGGATCTCAGGAGAGATAAGAATATACAGAGGAAATTCTGGGGACTAGGGCTGGATGAGTGAAGCGGAACACCCTTATCAGTGGGGTGGCCCGAGGAGGAGCTGCTTATATGGCACCCCCACAAGAGTAGACAAGCCAGAGGAAACCCTGGGACCCATAGAAGTAGACAGGCAGGAAAGTGGGAGAGAATGGGATGGATTGATGAAGAAAAGGAGAGGGGAATGAGGGAGGCAGGGATAAGTACTCAATATGCTTGTAAAACTAGGGAAAAATTTAAAAATTATAAAAAATTAAGAGGTCATTTTTTTCAGCTTTAAAAATCAGTGAAATGTATCTTGCATAAAGTTCTGCCACTTATCCTGACTACTGTCTCGCATCACCCTTGTGGACCAAAGATGGATATGTTTAGAAAATTGTTTGGAACTTTACTTCCTAGATTTGGAAATGTTATTGAACCAAAATCTTTAAAAAAAATCTCAGTAAATATGATTTAGCATATAGGTCCTCCATTTAGGTAACAAAAGGAATTTAAAAATCCAATTTTTTTCATATAAGGTGATGCATTTGATATTTTTAGCATATACTTTTGTACTGCTTGTTACAAAATATAAATAATTGCACAGATTTAATCATATATATTACTACCTAATTAAACAGATCTACATTATATGTTTTTTTTACATTTTTTATCATGCATACACTAATGCTATGGTGTATTTGCGATGGTCAAAAGACAACTTGGTGAACTCAATTTTTCCTTTTTACTATGTAAGTCAAGGGAATCGAACTCAGGTTCTCTCTTGGCAGCTAACGCCTTTACCATCTGAGCCTTCTTGCCAGCTCTTATTCATTTAAAATTATTACAGTAATTTTACACCTTACAATACAAGAATGCATGTTTTATAAAAAAAAAAATGAAGAAGTACTTGCAAAGGCCCATGGTAATGCAACAAAGTAGAATGGATGTATCCAGAAAAAGAGGGGGATTCCGTGGTATTAGTGATATTTGAGATGGGGTAAAAAGCAAAAGCAAGTGCTCCCAGGCAGTAGGTACTGGTCATGACAAGGCTGTTACACTGAAGACCTCGCTGCAGAAATGTCCACTTCCATTGTCCTGTCATTTCCATTGTCCTGTCATCTCAGCATAGAAGATGTCAAGAAATACTGCATCTTGCCAGGCCGGCAAGAGAAACTTCTTTACTCAGTGATAAGTCATCTGTGCCCCAGAGAATACTCAGATGCTTGACAGAACAAGCATCCTGGTGAGACCTAGTGGGCCACACATGTAAAAATATCTGCAAGTAGGAAGGAGACCTGCTGGAAAGGAGACAATATGGAGTGGGACAGGAGGGGAATGAGATCAGGTAGTAAGTGGACTTACTTATACAAAACACATAAATTCATTGTATTTATGTATGAAAGTGTCAAAGGATAAAGAATCTTTTAAAAAGAAAGCAAGTGAGGCAAGCATAAAACAGCAGTAATCTTTTTGAGAAAAGGAAAGGGATATTTTTGAACAAGTCCACTGTAGGAATAATATATATATATTATATAATAATATAATCTGGTAAAGATTGTATATTAAAGGAGAGAGAAGAGAAAAGGCTCAAAGATAAGGTGGCTTCAAATGGTTAAAAGCAGTGTTTGTTCTTCTGGAACATTTAGATATGCTTTAGAACTATTTAAAATTAAAAAAAAACTTTTTTAAGAGACTGAGGTAAGATGACAAATTCAAGGCCAGTAGGTTTCCAAGTAAGATTTAATCTTAAAACAAAACAAAACAAAAAGATAAAAAAATGGAAAAAAAGCAAATTTTTATCATGGAAAATTCCAATATATACAAAATAGCCAAAATAATATACTTCACTTCCATGTATTCACTACCCAATGTTACCATTTTTCAATTCATCCATCTGTATCATCTCATTGATATCTCTACTTGTATTGTTATCTTCCCATTATTAATTTTATTAGGCTATAATAATCGTATAAGACAGTGAGTTTTGGGGTGTCATTTCATGCATGTATATGAAGTATTTTGACCATATTCACTCCTCAAGTACTCTTTCACACTCTTTGCTCTCTGATCTTCTGCCTCTTCCCGCTCCATATGAGTTCTGAAGCAAGCTCAGCTTTTCATTACATCTGTAAAGATTTTCACATGAATTTCTAGAAGGTAAGTTTTCTTTTAAAGGTTAGGCTATCAGTGGAGCATGATAGCCCATGTCTGTACCTCTCTAAGTGCCTGGGAAGCTCATCAGGTGGGGTCTTCAATCTAGGTCACCCTGGACTACTCATGAAACTGCCTCAGGCTAACACACAAGTGACATACATCATCAGCACATCAAAAGCCAACACTGCGAATTCGTCAGGACCATTGTGATATGTCCAATATAGGGGATGAATATATTTACACTCTGGACAAAGCACTGAAAACTCTGAAGAAGACAGATCAGAGAAAACGATGCCACTAAAGACCAAAAGAAGCCTCCTTAAATAGGTTTAAGCCAACACAACAGCAATGAGAGATGGATAAACATTTCAAAATATTCAAAAGTGAAGTTGATATGGTTATTGTGCTGCATTGACAATGGAGATGCAGGAGATACAAATTTGAAGATTTTCATGTATGAAATCAGCATATACCATCAACTGCAAAGAGTAGAGGAAGAGCTTGCGAAGTGTTTTAGTCTAACTCAGCATTAAACAGAGATCATTGAAACAAATCAAAAATAACTTACTATTACCCTTGAACTAAACTTAGACTTGGAGCACTTGAAATGATTCTGAGTGTCCTGAGTTAGGAAAATTTGGAAGATGCTCAGAGAACAGCAGCTAAAATTTAAGGGAACAGAGGAACCAGTTAACAGATTGAAAACTGAGACCTTTTTGGTTCACATATGATTAACAGGTATAAAATCATAGAGGCCAATAAATATGAGTCACCAAACCTCAAACCACTAGAGATTTGAGAGAGGTGAACTTCAAATAATGAAAGGAATTCCCCTCCCATTATGTGATAAAACTGATAAAGCATCAAAAAAGTTAAAAGAATTAAACGATATTGCCAGTTTGGTTCTACAATGAATAATTTTCTATATTTGCTTTTTAACGTATCTGCCCAGTTTTCGTTTTTCTCATTGTCCCTTGTGACAGTTAATTCTGGGTGTCCAGGATGGACCACACCTGGCATTAACTAAGATCAGCTGTCAGGCTACCTGAAGAGGTTATCCAGATCAATACATTTACAATACAAAGACCAGCTCTACATCTGATTGAATGTCCCAGTAACAGGCCAGATAAAAGGAATCATAGAACAAAGGACTTGGAAGAGAGACTCTCCAAAGCTGTGCTAGAAAACTCTCTTCCCTCTTGCGGTCCAGCTTCTTCGCTTCTTGGACTCTTCAGGAATCCTCCAGCCTTCAGCCGTCACCCATTGTCTTACTGGACTGAGCAGCTCTGAGCCTCCAGGATGTCTGCAGTGACGTAGCCTCCAGCTTCAGCCACTGAATAAATCTCCTTTTCTCCCTTAAGGTGCCTGACTTTGGATGTTCTCTCGCACAACAGTTAAGAGTAACTATTACACTTGTTTTTTTTTTTTTTCTCAAAAAAGTAACAGCATACTTTATTCCCAAGCAAGTCATTATACGTGTCAGCAAGACTTTTGATATATTTTAGGTGCAATTCAGGCTTTTCATAAAAGAGATGAAATTTATTTTTTTAAAGTCAGCAATTCAAGAAACAAGAACACAGTCTGCGACTGATTCTTATTAGATTTTTTCCTAAAAAAAGAAGCTATGGAGACTCTGAAAAGTTACCCTACATCACAGCCAGACCCTACTTCCAAACAGCCTGTCTGATCCGGGCTTGGCAAAGCCATATTCCTAGGCAAGAATATGAGCTGAACTTAAATATGAAGAAGCTGACATCCCAAACTGTAGAATTTTTTCTTGTAAGTGAAGGAACTGTATTACATAATTGCAGGGAAGATTTGGATGTGGTTTGAGAGAAAGGGGCTGTGATGAGTTGTCTTTCTGGATAAGGAATTTAGGGATCTCTTAGGAGAGAGTGACAGGGGTGGGAAAGAGAGGGAAGGGAAGTCCTTGTTCTCACAGGGAAGGGAATTCCCTTGTTCAAGGGAAGCGGGGGCGGCTATACTGCATGGGGGCAGGTTGCCAGGCTGTCAGATTGTTTCTGGTTCCTGAGAAGCAGGGGGAAGAAGAGGAGAGGGGAATGGAGGGAAAAGGAAGGTAGAGGAGGGGAGAGGAAGGGGGAGGGAGGGAGAGGAGGGAGGGAGGGGAGGGGAAAGGAGAAGAGAGGAGAGATGCAGGAGAGGAGAGAGAGGAGAGGAGAGGAGAAGAGAGAGAGGAGGAGAGAAGAGAGGAGAGGGGAGGGAGAGAAAGGGGAGGGGAGGAGGGAAAGGGAGGGGAGGGGAGGGAGGAGAGGGGAGGGAGTCACCCTTGAGCCTCTACAGGCATATATCACCCCCCGAAGTGCCCTATGATATACACATGTGCATGAAAAAAATGCCCACCCTTCTGTAAACTACAATTAATTTAATTCTTCCTTAATAACCTACTGATGAAATTCTTATTCCCATTTCTTGGTCTCCTCTAACTCTAACTCTTTGTTACACCTCAAAAAGCTACCTTCTTCTCCTCTTCTTTTCCTTTCTCCATCTCTCTATATTGAAAGAAGCCATCAGATTCTAGTCTGTAGGAATCACATAACTTCTAAAGGTTAATTTTTAGTTCTAACCAACTGAAG